>CM037853.1:152408946-152534836 GCA_021234595.1 Delia radicum | reverse complement strand
GGGTTTACTTCATTGTGAAATAAATCCCCAATTCCGAAATGGAATAATCCCTCAGTGTGCTGAAATAAATCCCAAAATAAAATCAAATAACGCTCCACTGTTAGGAAATTAGTTCATAGAAATAACTCCGCATTTTTTTTTAAAAATGAAATAGACCCCATTTTATTTTTTTTTTCATCTATTTTAACGATGCAAAGAACATATTATGATACATTCGTAAATAATAATGTGTAAAGAAATCAATTCTACTATTTAAAGTATAATTTAAATCTTAAAAAAGCAGTTAATTACACAAAAAACCTTAAACACACCACTTGCATGGGGTATTCTACTATTTTACGCCAATATGGGCAATCATAATTTTGCAATCCTATTGAGATCGCATCTGCATGCAGTTTAAGATTGCAGTCATCGCTAATGTTGAAATGTTTGCAAGGAAAAAGGAAAGGACTATGTTTGAAGGTGTTTTGTTACCATTTGCGAGTTGGCGGTTTGTTTATTCTTCTGGCATTTAGTCGTCGGATGACTCTTCTAAAAATATATGTATTTAGTTTTGGGACAATTTTCACACATATTTCCTTTTTCTCGTACACCATTCAAGAAAGAAATGAGTGAGTTAATAATTTTGTAAAACGAATTTATGATTTCTATCGCTATTCTAACGTATATCGCTCAAATGAAATAGTTGGCAATTTCTGCCCCCCCAACATTTAATAGCCAATGAATTAATAGTTTTGTCGGTCGTTTTTTATTCCCACCGATTTACCTTAAAAGTTTTTTTTAAGGATAACCTTATTTTAGTTAACGGTATTTTTTTTTTTTTTAATTAATGAAAACCTTCATACTTTTTATGGAACCCGATTTTTTAATAAACTTCTTCATTAGGTGTATGAAACTTTTAATAAATAAAATGATATTTTTCATGCAATCTTATGGAAACTTGCATTATTTAACGAAAGTTTACATTGACGAAATCCAGTGTAATTTCATTGTGTATGCAAAAATTCATTACTATCATGCAGATAATTCCTTCTGAGTAGGATCTCATTTTAATTACCGTACAAATTACAAAAAATAATTCACAGTTTGAGTACTCGCATGTTAGCACTCAAACTGTGAAGTGGCGTAGTAGTTAAATAGGATGATTTTCGCTATATTGGATGGTTTAAATCATTAGTGTATTTGGAGACAATGGGAACAAAATTTTTGATATTGAAAACATTTGTTGAGCCCTTTCAATATCTATTTGAGAAAAAAAAAATTAAGGAAAAGGCCGAACGTTTAGCTGTAAAGTTAAATAATCGGACGCCGAAGACTTTTACGATTGGCCGATTGCTTCGGCGGCCGATTGTTGAATTCATTGCTTAAACTACGGGACGTTTCTTTAAATTTGACATTCTAAATCGCAACTAATAAGCCCAATAAACATTTTCCCATTTGTCAAATTTGTCCATAATGCTTTAAAATACCGAATACCAAAACAAAGCATTTTCTGGCCGAAGTCTTCTGTCGGACACTTAAAACGATAGCATGTCAGCACGTTAAGTATAAGTTCCTTCAATCCTATTTAATTTTTTTTTTAATTGTTAGGGCTGTACAAGTAGTTTTTTTTAATCGATTTTTTCTTTTATGTCTTACACAAATTTTAGTAAATATTATTAGTTTATTCAAAGGTTTATTAAAAAAAGCGATTTTTTTAAATTATTCATTTTATTCGAATAATCGTAAAAACTTATTCGAATTATTCGTTATTTGAAAATAATGCTTTTAAAATTGTTTGTTCGAAATTTTTTTTGTTCGTTCGATTAATCGAATATTTTATTCGAGTGACAACCCTAGTAAATATACAAAGTTTTGTAAGGGAATGTTCAGTAATGTGGCCTGTTTGCCAAAGTGAACCTCCGTTTTTTTATCGTGATGTTAAATATATCAAAACTGTCAACTGTCATCAAGTTTAATATCCGTTTTAAAACGTTTTTCCGTTTTATAGTGTAGTTGCAAAAAAAAGGCAACATAAAGTACAATTTTTCATTAACATAAAAAGGGAATAACAAGCAAGTTCTAAAGAATTTTTTCAAGTCGGATTTTTTGCAAACGGTAAAGAATTTTATTCATATTTTAGTAAAACTAATTGATTCCATAAAAACAAAAATAAATAGAACAAAACTGTGAAAGTTTTAATATTTTTATATATAAACATAAATGTCGATATAACATAATTTTTTAACAATTGTATAGGCTTTTAGAGTTTTTTTTAATTTAGGTCCACTTTACACTCAGGGAAAATAGTTTCATATTGATGAAACTGTGTCATAAATCGTTTGTCATCAATTATTTATCATATTTATTAAGTTTTCATAGATATGATGAATAGTTTCATAAAATGTATGTCAATGTTTTCATAAATATTCATCATTTCATAAAAAAAGTTTCATAAAATATGTTTACAAGTATTTTTCTTTTTGTTTTCTTTAAAAGAAATTTGAATTTTCATTTAAAATGAAGAAAAATGTTAGTTTGTAATCTGAGGTTTTTCCATTTAAAATTTAGAATCTATGAATTGAAAGTCAGAAATTCTAACCAGTTGATGTGTTTCAAATTTATGGAATGGACTTTTGTGAATATAAACTCAATTTTTATATGTTTCAGTAGAATTGAAATTTTTAATTTCAAAATGAAAATTCTTAACTTCATTTGTTTTTTCTGAATTTAAACAATTATGAATAGCAATTACTATTTTCTGAATTTCAATTTTTAAGTTTTAATTGATATATTCTGAAATAGAGCTGCAAAAATATTGAAACCTTTCATGAAAAAGCTATGAAACTTCTTCATAGTTATGAAACATTTCATAAATATTATGAAGCTTGTCATCAATTAAAACTTTTATAAAACAGCATCATCATATTTATAAAGTTTTTTCATAAATATGAAAAGAATTATTCTTCATGATGTTAATGAAAGAATTGCACAACAACATTTTATTTTCTTTTTATTTTTTTCATAAGATTTTTTACGTTTACTAATTTTCATAAATTTGTATGTGTTTTAAAACCAAACTTTTCAGATTCTAGTTCTCCATATATTTTTGAAAGTACTTTATTAATTCAATAAGACCTTTTATTAATTTTGAATTTCTAACTTTGAAATAGTTTCATAAATTATAGAAGTGCTTTATTTGGCTGAAGTTTATTTTTTCGGGCACCCCTCAACAAAAAACCAAAAATATATGACCCCCTCTAGAATTAAAAAAGGGACCCCAGGCCCTAAAACTGGTACGCCCAGAAACATATAAGTTTGGGTACTCAAATGAAAGGAAATCGTTTTTTACGATCCGTAGTTTAGGTCTATTTAAGTTTGTCTTTTTTAATTTTGGAGGGGGTCCAATTTTTTTAGAGATGCCCGAAAAGGGAACTTTTGCCCTTTTTTTGCGTAATTGCAATGAACTTTTTAAAATATTTATAAAGCTTTTTACCCTATTTTCAGTTGTTCCCTAAAATATGATATCATTTTTGTATATGATCTTTGTATTTGCCAATGTTATTCCAGTAACGCACGCTAGGTCGCATTCTTAAATGTTTCGATATACAAAGATTTTCATTATTGCTATGAAGCATTTAATTTACATTTACTTTAAGAAAATATGTTTTATAAATAGATTCTGTAAAAAGTTTCAATGGACGAGTTCCAGTGACATTTTCATTAAAACTATGAAGAAATTCATTACTGAAGTGAAGATAATTCCCTCAGTGTATTTAATGACAATGTGGCAAAGTTAAAATTGTGCTATTCTCCTATAACTGTGAAATAGAACGAAAAAGAAATACATTTTGTATAAGAAAACCTAAAAAAAAATAAGAAATAGAGGATTATCGCGCTGTGAATTGTGGCAAATGCCAAAACTCAAAACACCAATACGTAAACCAATTCAAAAAAAAACAAAACAAGATTTTGTCGTCGTAACCGTGTTAGCAAGTCAACTATGGAAGATTGCTTGGAGTAGCAACAAGCCAGCCAGTCAGGCAGGCAAGCGACCAAACAAACAGGTCTTGCTTCATATAAGATATGGCAGTTTTAACTTGCAACATACCTTTTGCAACGAAAAACAAAACAACATTTTAAATAACGCGGAAAAAACAAATCTAATGTTGAACGTAATGTAATATTTTTCTTTTGAGTTTTAATACAGACAGACAGACACGTTAGTTTGGTATATTGGTGGTAAGTTGATTCGTAACTCTGTTGTATGTGTACTAGGTAGTGTTTCCAATTCGGTTAATCGATTAAACGATTCCTCGATTAATCGTCTCTATTTCGGTTTATGACGAAACAAAAAAATTTAAAACTCATAATTATTCGACCCGAATAATCGGTTAAATAGCTCGATTAACCGGTTAAAAATTAAATTTTCTATATGATTTTTTTCAAAAACTTGTCAATTTCTAAACTTTGTCTAAAACAATGGCACGAAAAGCTTAGAAAAAAAAAAACGTTTTTGGAAATTAGATAGACTATTTGTATTCTGTTTTAATTCTTTCAAGAATTCAAATTAATGCAAATCTATAGTTCTATATATTTTAAGACAATGTTTAATTTATTGTAAAATTGGTGCACCAACCACTACAATTCTCAAACATGTTCCAGTAAAAATGCAAGATATAGCTAAGTAGAACCGGGTTCGTTCTATTTCGAAGCAATTGAACCGGTTGTTTTGAAAACAATTTCAAACAAAAACCATCATTATAAAGAAAATAATTTGTTCTTACTACAAGCCGTTCTTTGAAATCCGCATATTTTGGAAATTGTATTTTGGAATGGTAGATTCTTAGGGATTTATAAAAGAAAAACTGTGTAACTCTAAGGATTTATTTCCACTAAACATATCCGATAATCAATTTCAATTTCAATTTTATTTATTCATAATCTATAAGCCCATTAGGCCAAAACGATTACATAGTTGTTCAAATAGCACATACATTTGTAATTACCTTAAATTATAAGTATTTAAATTATTTTCTAAATAAAGAACTTATGTTAACTTAATCCTAACTATGGATATGGAAATGTTTCAATAAAAATGTATTAAAATTTATTTTGTCTTTTGTCACACATCTTTTATAGTATCCACTACCTACATAATGATTCAACGAATTCATAAATGTGAAATTAATTTGCCCTTAAATTCCTTCACCGAGTGAGCAAATTTCACAATACGGTATAAAAGAGTTCCAGATACTACAAACTCTAACTATACATGACCTTTTCATGACTAACGAATGAAACCTTGGAGAAAATAATGACCTGCATCTTGACGAATTTCCAAAACAAAACCTGGACACAATGTAGTTTGGGGACCCACACTTAAGCGCTTTATAAAAAAGCGTCATTAGTCTTATTTTTACAAAAGCCTTAAACGAGCATCCCAAAAAATCTATCACATGAGCAGTTACATGGTCTCGCACTTTGAGTCTATATACATATCGTATAATTCTATTAAAATATCTCTCCAGACGGAGCATATTAGATTCAGTTGTACCAGAATATATTTCTATCCCATATAAAATAATTGGCATTAGAGTAGCATGAGCTACCAACTTTCTGGCTTGCAAAGGTAAATAACAATCAATACTGTAAAGCTTACGCAACCCAAACGACCAAACGTGAGAAAAGAAAATTTATGTGACAATCAAATCCAAGTTTGTTATCAATATAAAAACCAAGCGCCTTAAAATAACTAACATAGCTAACTTCCAGATTGTTTAAGAAGATTCTTGGCACAGTATTACCACCGTCATTAAATATCAGTGCCTTAGATTTGGATACGTTAAGCACTATAAAATTATCGCTACACCAACTTTCAATCTGTTGTAAACTATTCTGAATGCTAGTCTATAAAACACTAATATTCTCCTTTTTTGCTGAGAACAATAACTGAAGATCATCCGCATATAAGTGACTACAAATGCCAGGTATGCTGTCAAAGATATCGTTAACGTAAGCACTAAAAAGTAATGGTCCTAATATAGACCCTTGTGGGACACCTCTAAAGATATCTCTGGCGATGAACACCTTTCCCCGCATGGTACAAACTGTTTTCGACTTATAAAAATGAAGAAATCAACAAACAGGCAGTTTTAGAAAAAGAAAATAGCGAAAATAGTTTATTCAATAATATTTCGTGACATACTGACTCAAAAGCCCTACTCAAATCCAAGCTGACTTATACAACAACATTTTGCTATCCATTTTTCTGTAATCTCATCAACCAGACTTGCCATGAGAGTGGTCGTATTGCGGTTTTTCCTAAAACCTGATTGAAAATCTGAGATGCAACGTTTATAATAGACACTCTGCATTATTTGTTCATAGATTAGAATCTCTAAAAAATTTGAGCACACGGACAATATACTAATAGGCCTGAAATCGGCCGGAAATTCTGAGCAAGTTTAAAATGGCAAACAAAACTTCAAGGTAGCTTGAAAAATTGCACGAATAATAAGCCACAATATTGGCAATTCTAAAAATTGTCTAAAATAACAGTTGATTTAAGCCGTTTTGTTTCATATTTTAATAAAAATCAATAATGAAGAAGTTTACAGTTGAAGACCTATAGTGCTATCGTAGTAAATAGTATGAACATAAAAGTTAAAACCTTACGTTGCTTTAAAAGAAACTATTCCGAAATTTAATTTTTTACAAACATTTAACAAATATCCTACATTTTTTAAAATTAGTCCTGAAACTTATGTACGAATATTAGGTTGTTACTATATTTTACCGACTTTTTTAACGAGAAGTCAAAAAATTTTGCAAAAATGGCTGTTTATGGAAAGGATCCGTAAAAATGTAATTTTTACAAAATAATTTTAAAAGTGGCATTTAATGGCAAACACCAAAAAAAAAATGTCATAACATTTTATTTTTCAAGAGCTCTTAATATCCACCAAAATAAAACCCCAAGATTCTAAGGCATGTTTCATTAAAACATCGCAGAACGCTTTGAATAATCTTCAACTTTACCTGGAATTTAACAAAAAGAAATGTTATTTGTTTTTTTTTTTTTATGAACAAAAAAAAAACTAAAAAAATACATTTTTAACGATTAAACGATTAATCGTAAATTTTATCGATTAACCGACCCGAATAACCGGTTAATCCATTTTAGCGATTTTTCTAATAATGCCTTAACCGGTTAACCACATAGCTCGAATAATTGGAAACACGAGTGACTCGATTTTGATGTTATTAACTTGAGATTTTAATTTTAAGATTTTAAAATTACTCGAGTAACTCGAATAACATAAATTGATCTATTTCATTCAATTTTCCTTAAAATCAATGGTTCAAAATGTATTTAATTAACATTAAAAAGTATACGTTACACCCATAGAAATAAACCTGTTAAAATAGCAGAAAAAGCTACTAACAATTAGTTAAAAATTACGTTGCAAAAAAAAAAACTGCTAAAATTGGGAGATTTTTTTGCTAACTATTAATAAAATAAGAACAGTAAAAATAAAACTGTTTACTTTTACAATTTTAGTTATATTGCAGTTGAATTTTTGTTAATTGAAAATAGCACTTTACTCTGCTAAAATTAGCAAAAAAAAAAATTACTAAATATTTGTAGACTCTGTTTTAACAAATATTTTTTACAAATATTTAAAAAAAAATCAAAAATTGTAATATCAACAACATTTTTGCTATGTTTACCTTAGATTTTGTAGAATGCGAATAATAGTATATTTTGCTAAAATCAACAGCCATTTTTTCTAAAAAAATTTTATTTGCATTAAAAAAAAAATTTTAAATTTTTACTTTTTTTTAGTTTTTTTTTTATCTACCAATATTTAGCAAATTTGTTGCTGATTTTAGCAGATTAATTTTTTACTTGTTAACTAAATTTTAGCTCAAATATAATTTAATATTTGTAGATTTAACAAATTTATTTTAGCTATTCTTTTCTTAATAATATTTAGCCAAAAATTTGCTAATTTTTTTGGAACGTTGTAAATATCAGATGTTTAAAAATTTCGGGTAATTTCTGGAAATCGGCTCTTTTGGTAAGTACAGTATTTTTTATAGTTTGGATGCCTACATAAACTATCCCTTCATTTGAGTATATTAATGTCTGTAATTGTTCAAGGATATTTTAAAAGTATCTGGACAATTTGTTAAAAATGTTATATTTTAGTCATGCGTCTCGGTGCCGAACGTTTTTTTTATCCAAAATTACCAAATAAAAGTATTTTTTATCAGTACAGTATTACCCATATCGTGGAGATTACGTAAAAAAGTTATACCTCTACTAAGCAAATATATCGCACTTGATCAGCAAGAGGGTATTAACTCAAAATTTTTAAAATATCACTTTTTTCAAGAAATCAACTAACAACATCAATATCTATCTATTGCAAAAATTTCAACGTATTCCGATTACTTTTTTCATCTCGAAAACCACTTTTGAGACCATTTTCAAGATAATGTAGTGATTACCTTATTTCAACAAAAGGTATTATTTCGAGTTAATACAAAAGTTCAAATAGAAATGAATCGTATATTTCATAAAAAGGTAATTATTTTGATTTGAGCCTTTATTTTATGTTAAAAATAATCAAACTGCTTTATTTATATTTGGTTGTATTTTGAGTTGATACTGTTTTGTTGATAAAATTTGTTTTATTTTATAAATTTAAATCGATAAATTTCAAAAAAAATGGTTTAACTAAAAAATTGATTTTTTTTTTTCAATGAGTGGTAAAATTTAAAACAAAAACAATGTATATATATTTTCAAATGGAATTTGCTTATAATGATATGTTTGAATTTTAAATTCTGTTAAAATGTGGCATAAACAGTTTTTTGACTCTACTGAAAATTTTAAAATTTTGAGTTAATACCCTCTTGTTGATCAAGTGCGATATGTTAATTATAAAGAAGTCTTGTTAAAAAATACGAAACAATTTGAATTTATAAAATATAAACTGCAATAGAATATATTTTGCTTTACTCGATTAACTCGAATAATCGACCAAAATTTTTCGAGTAACGAATAACTTAAAATTTTACATTTTAATTTACTCGAGCAATTGTTTGATTAAAATGCATCGATTAATCGAGTAACGGTTAACCGATTGAATACCCCAATGTATACAATACTAACAAACTAGTATTTAACAAAAGCCCACAATACAAAAAAAATAATGCACCCACAAATTGCAATTGGGATACATTACCCATTTGTAAGAAGAAGAGAAAGCACTCGTGTAAATCAGTTACCAAGTTAGTAATAGTTTTTACACAACACTAAACAAAAAACAACATAAACACAAACATGTTCATTCAATTCACTACTCATTCATTGCACAAACACTTTACATGCATTCCAGCCACAGTAATAGTCAGTCAGTCAGTTGGGATAGCATTAGTAGTCATCAGATCAGCTAAATGCATGTATTTAATTATATACTAACAAGGAAACTGCACAGTGGTGAATCCGCAGATTTAATAACACTTGGATATGTTGTTAAGGACGAGGGGAGGGGGTAAAAAAATACATTATTTTTGTATGAAAGCATCTTTAAAATTTAAGAAATTCAGATTTTTTTTTATGCAGTATTAAAGTACTCGAGAAAACGAAAATTTTGGTAGCCACATTGTCTATGCTGTGGGCCCAGGTTGCCACTTATTTGAAATATTTAAAATATATGTTATAAAAGATGTTCTTGAAAAGTCGTGTTAAGCAGACCGATTACAAAGATTGAAAAATCCCAGAGAACCACTTGGTTAAATTAAATAATCATTATTATATGTTTAACTTGGACTCAAACCAGCAACAACTTACCATACAAATGTGGTATTCGAAAAAATTGTTTTTTAAACAAAAAAAAAATGTTCAGACATGTTTTATATACCAGTGGATGCGTCTTCAAAATACCTATCAATTTGTTTATATGTAGTTTAATAACTTATATAAGAAATATGTTTAACAACGTCAAATTATGTCATTTTGACCCCACCTTTTAACTCCTAAACTTGAGATTGCTTACCTGTCTAATATTTGTTTGTCCTTTACAACATATTCTAGTTCCTTTCAAATCTGAGGATTCACCACCGTGTAGTTTCCTTGCAATACAGTAAGCGAAATTCCATTAGATGCACTTAAATGCATATCAAATTATTTACCTAGTACTTTATTAGGTTTATGGAACACTATTTAAAGCTCCCATTGTTTTAATAATGGTACCTGTAATTAATATGCATTTGTTAGATTTAGTCTTCTGGAACTGGGGACACGTATAAATTTAGCATCAAGTAGCAAGCCACCTCAATAGAGTGAATACACACGAATGAAGTATTTAGAGAGGTCGGGTTTGCTCCGCAGTTGAACAGGTGGAGTGTCATTCGGACTTTCTACTCATGCGGGGAATATATGAGGCATAGTTGAGTTAATCCTGACAGGCTTCCCTCTTCTTCTGCAATAGCTTAGGATCGGCCTTCTCGCACGACATTGCCATGTTAGCTAGTAATGAAGATCCTTTTTGATATGTCTTGTGTGGGCGGCTCCGATGGCATCCCAAAATAATTTTTTTAATCAGCATTTGACGGTATTCCTTGACCGGAAGAATCTTCGATTCCTCATATAGATGGCGTTACGAGGTGATTTGAATGCAGCCACTTAACGATTTTAGAGCTGCGTTCTGCCAGCCCTGCATTTTTCTGCACTGCGTATCGCTCACAGACGCTGCCCTCACTGGTGAAGCATAGTCTGCCACTGACCGTCTAATTATAGCAAACATGTCAAGTCTGAAGTCCTTCATCTTTCACCACCTTTATCTCTCCACTATCCCCTTTCCAAAGAAAGCAACACATTAATTAAAAGGAAGAATTTCCTGAGTATTGCTTCTCTTTTAAAAAAAAAAAAAAAAAAAAAAAACAATGTTTATTTGTATTTACCCCCAAGTACCGGCTAGCGACTTGAGGACCTATTTCCCACTGCCGCATGTTCTTGCAGTAAGAAAACTGACAGGATCACATAGATATGTAATTATTTTACCGCACAGCTCGTCAATAATGGGGTTCCTTGACATTATTTTGCAGTTACGACAACACATATAATTGACATTTACATCTCAAGGATTTCTAACATCTTTATGTTGTTAAGAAGACCTGAGTCGTTAATGCCTTCAAAGAGGGTTGCATGACTGATAGTGTCAAATTTCTTTGACGGGTCTAGCGCATCCAGAGCTTTGAAGAATTCAAAGAATTAATTTGATTTGTCTTGAAGGAATTTATTCCCATTTTTTAAATTCTTTCATGACAATTATTAATTCAGTAGAGAATTCATTCAAATTTAGTTAATTCAACTTTTGGTCAGGGAATTCATTCCCTAGGGAATGAATTTCTTAGGAATTCATTCCATATTCATTTGGTTCGCTTAGGGAATTAACTTTTTTGCTTAATTCACCAAGGACTTAACGTGTTGGTTTAAGTCCCTAGGGACTTAAGTTTTTGTTTAATTACCTGAAGGAACTGCATGCAGGGCCTAATAATATTAAAATAATTAATAAGTAACGAAGACGCAGTTTGTCAATTAAATACAATAAATCCGGATCTGTAATGTTTTGAAAATAACGGCTGATTTGGGGTTTTAAAGAAAAAAAACTCTAAAAATTTTAAAATTGGTTATTGGAACAAATGCAAAAATACCAGGAATTACCAAAAAAAAATTCTATAGAACACTGGTTTCAATCGCATAAATTGCATTTTATTCTAACAACCACACACACTTGAAAAGTTCGTTTTTTTTGGCATTAAGTGAAAAGCTTAAATTCAGGGAATTAAACAAAAAAGTTTAGTCTCTTAGGAAATTAAACAAAAAAGTTAAGTCCGTAGGGACTTAAACGAAAAAGTTAACCCTCAAACCGGCCTTAGGTTTTTTGCAATGATATTTATACCATTTGTTCGGCAAGAAAAATAAACAATATGTTCTTCCACCAAAATTTTTTTTCGTTCCCTATTTAGGCGATATGGGCCAAAATAGGGTAGGAGCGAATTTCAAAAACTAATCCATAAAAATTAATAACTTTAGGCATATAGTCCAAAAATTAAACTTTTTGTGCTTTTACTTAAAGAGGTTATGGCGATTTTGTTTTTCGAAAAACGCGAAATTGAGCCAAAACGCTCAATTTTAACATATATTGATTAAACTTCAGGACTTATATAGTCTTTCCGCAAAATTTTATAAATATCCGTCCTTACATTTTCAAAAATAAATAAAATAAAATATGTTTTCAAGATTTTTAAAAATTGTTTTCATTTCCAAATATTAATTTTTTTAAATTTTTACGAAATTTTAACTTTAACGCTTTCCCGCTTCCAAACCGACCCATGCACACAAAATATTACTTCACAAAATATTTTGTAAATTTAGTTTTCTATCGAAATAGCTTCTTTTTATAAAAACCTCATTTGGTGCACTTATGTCGAATTCAAAATATCCCACCCGGAGTCGGGCTTGCCGGTTAGAGGGTTAAGTCCTTAGAGAGTCCTATGAAATTAAGTCCCAAGGAATTCATTAGCTAGGGAATGAACTCCCATTCTTATTGAATGAATTTCTTAATTTGAATGCTTAATGTTTTAGCCATGAAAGTCATTCTCCAAATTTGAATTCTTTGAATTCATTCACAGGAATTCACTCTTAGTATTTTCATGTTAAATCGGTCTGATTTGTGGCGATTTCTTGTTGAACTAAAAAATTATAGGTGACGACTAAAGTCGATGACTTTTTGATAAAAAATTAGGGCAAAGGTGCACATTACGAGGCGTTTCCAGCGATTTTTTTTCAAAAAAATTTTTCTTTTGTGGTATCGTAATTGAACGTGATTTTGAAAATAGCGCCGCAGCGAAAAATTCGTTTCGAGAATTGATTATTTTTTAATTTGTTTCCATGCATTTTACAACAAAGTGCATACTTGTCATAGTAACCTAATTTCCGTCCCTTTGATTTCTCCCAATTAGGCCCGATTACTGAATGTCCGTCCAGTTAAAATTTAACAAATAGTTAAAATGTGTCAGTTAAAGTCCCAGTTAATTATGAAATTGAGGCTTAATTGATGAACTACTTTTTATATAAAACCAGGGTTTTACAGGTCTAGAGGGCGCCACATACCATAAATCATAAACTAAAATTAAATTTTTAAATCTCGATGAAATTTTCGGCAAAAGTGCAGTTTACGGGGTTTTGGAAATCAAAAAAAAAAAAATACATGACCCCCTCCAGAATAAAAAAAAAAAAAAACCGAAATTATTTTGGGAGGGGCTCGGCCCCGGAGGCCCGTGGGAGGCAAAAAACAGGGGGCCATAGTAACAGGGTCGTATGGGTACTCAAATTAAAGGAAATTGTCTCACGATTTCAAAAATGATATTTTTTTTCGGATCCATAACACCTATTCCAAATTAGAGCCATTATTCGACCAATAGTAATATACGAAAAAAAGTCAAAAATAAAATTAAACAAAAACGGTACTCAAATAAAAAGAAATTGTCCTCACGATTTCAAAAATGATTTTTATTTTTGAACCGATAACACCAATTCCTAATAAAAGCCATTATTCGACCAATAGTAATATTAAAAAAATGTTTGTGAACAAAGTAGTTCAAATAAACTAATGTTTACTTTGAACTAGTAATATAATTGAACATTATTTTTTTTATATTCTTAATCTGTTTTAAATATATTTTTGGGGGTTTTTTACTTAAGTTTATCACATAGCCGGCCTTCGGCCGGGCTTAGGGGTTTTTTTTACTCCCATCAGTCCAATTCTCGGCTTCGCTGAGGCTTCGCCCCGGTATGCGTAGGAAGTTGCTTTGCTTAGCAAAGTTTTTCTGCGTAACCGGCCTACGGCCGGGCTTAGGGGTTTTTTTACTCCCATCAGTCCAATTCTCGGCTTCGCTGAGGATTCGCCCCGGGATGCGTAGGAAGTGGCTTTGCTTAGCAAAGTTTTTCTGCGTAACCGGCCTACGGCCGGGCTTAGGGGTTTTTTTTACTCCCATCAGTCCAATTCTCGGCTTCGCTGAGGCTTCGCCCCGGGATGCGTAGGAAGTGGCTTTACTAAGCAAAGTTTTTCTGCGTAACCGGCCTTCGGCCGGGCTTAGGGGTTTTTTTACTCCCATCAGTCCAATTCTCGGCTTCGCTGAGGCTTCGCCCCGGTATGCGTAGGAAGTGCCTTGCTAAGCAAAGTTTTCCAAAAAACCCGTTTCCGTTTTTTTAACCCAGGGGGGCCAGGCGCCATAAAACGATTGTAGAGGGCGCTTCGTATCATGGATCCAAAAAAAAATCATTTTTGAAATCCAGATGAAATTTCCTTTCATTAGAGTACCCCCACTTATATGTTACTACGAATACCGGTTTTTTGGCCCTAGAGGGCCCCAGGGGCGTCAGCCCCCTTAACCGAAGATAGAAAAAAATTTTCTTTTTTCATTCTGGAGAGGACCATGTATTTTTTTTTTTGATTTCCAAAACCCCGTAAACTGCACTTTAGCCAAATTTTCTTTCATTGGAGTGCCCACACTTATATGTTACTACGCGTACCGGTTTTTGGGCAATGGCCCCTTAACCGAAGATAGAAAAAAACAAATACTACTACTTTTTAGGAACGACCCATAAAGTGCCCCTTATCTAAAAATACACATTTTTGTAATTTAATTAATTTATTTTGTTTGTGTAATAAAAAAAAATAGTTTCTTATATTTTTTGTTCTTTTCAAATTTGTAGTATGTATTCTCTTTTTCTGGTAACACTTATATAAGCTTATTTAGTCGGCTGACATTCTATGCCGAAATTAGCCACACAATTCGGCGGCGGCTCGAGTGCAAGAAAAAATGTCGGCGGCGGCTAATACGTGACTGTGACCCTATCGGCTTTGTTCTCTGGGTGTTAGTGCCAATTTTGAAGCTTCTGTCCATGATTTTATTGAATTGTTTGTGGTCGAACGGGGTAGAGAAGCCGCTTAGTTCTAAACAATTACCACCAGAGGGCGAAGTTGACCGACTGTAAGCCGGCGCACAGCCGCCGTCGTATAATTCTTACTTGCATTATCCGCCGCCGAAGAATGCGGCTTTCATCGGCTAAAATTCTTGGCCGACTTTGACAGCTAAACTGAAATTCTTAATTTTTTTTAGATTATAGTTTACTTTTAGCTAAGTAGATTACTATAAAATCTTTTGATCTATATTTTGCGGCCAGGCAATTCTAAAATATAAATAAAAATTGTTTAGTTTTACTAAGTATATTTGTGATTTTTGAGGAAGCTGGAATTTGCGTTACTGTGGTTTTTTGAAAAACAGATTATTCTTTTTAGCATTTTCCTTATGTTGCAAAACTGGCCAATTTGTGTTTTGGGATTCCAGCCGCGTCAGCATCTTCAGAACAAGCTTTTTCTTTTGCTGGGAATTGCGTTAACGAAAAAAGAAGTGGACTCCATCCTGCAACAATAAAGAAAACAGCTATTCGTGCATGATAACATGAAAGACGTGGAACCATTTTTATCAAAATAATCAAAATCTTGCAAACTTAATTAAGATGCCTTGTGCTAGTGTAGCAATGAATTACTTTTACTTTCTTAATCTCTTTTTTTTTTAAATAACTACAGTTGTTTTTCGATTTAACGAACTATATAATGTCAGCCCTGTTCGTTAAATTGAAAAATTCGTTAAACCGAGTACTATTTATTTATTTATTTCCCATATTTTCTAATGTTTACACCACAAACGATCGTACAAGAATGCTAAAAACTCCAAAAGTAAACACAGAAAACGCAGCCAGAACATCGTTGGGGAATCCCCTTTCTCTATATATATATTGCTTTTGCATATTGTTTGCGGAAATCTTTGTATTTGCATCTCATTCTATACTTAAGAATCTAATTTTGTATTGGTTCATTATATCAAGTACAAAATTACGGTACAAAGTTACGGTGTTCCTAATATAAGGTACTCAATTCAAAAATTTTATGAGTTCGTTAAATCCCGAATTCGTTAAACCGATGGTTCGTTAAATCGGAAAACTACTGTAAATCAATTTAATTTTTTTAAATATTTCTAAAAACAGTCGGCTACAAGCCGGCTTTAAGCCGCCGCCGAGTTATTTTTGCTTAGCCGCCGCCGACGAAAATTTTAGCTCGGCTTCGCCCTCTGATTACCACTATTTGCATGCAATAAAATCATAGAACGAAGCATCGTCTTAATTGCCTCTAACATAGTGGTACATAGGGTATAACAGTACCATTGATAAGATTCCAATTAGTTTCCATATGTTATACCACACATTCATACACATGTGTTAATACCCTGTCGGAAACTGAGTTAACTTTAAATTAACTTTAAGCTAACTATTTCGCAACTATTACTGACTGACACTTGGATTACTTTTCAATGAAAGCAACTAACTATTTTAACATTGCGATGTCCTAGGCGGTAGTCAGTTGGCCGACTCTGCATTACTTTCCAACTAACTTCAAGCTAACTTTCTAAACGTTAGCTTTCAGTTAACTTTTTGTAGCTAGCTGTAACCTAACTGCTTTTCCCTTGGCTATAAGTAGGTTTTTTTAATTAACTGTAAGTTAGTTAGAATTAAGTCAACTAAAAGTTAACTGTTTCACGTTAGCTGAAAACTAACTTTTTGTAGCGAGCTTCAAACTAGCTACATAATAAAAAAAATAATTTATTCAAAATGTTTTGATGTAATTTTTGAAAAATAATAATTTATTTAAAACTTCACTTTTGTTTACATATTTACATAAATATAATAAAATATTATTTTGATTGTTTTAAGCTAAATTACATATCTATGGAAAATTAAAAGAATTATTTTCAAAAAATTATATAAAAATTCACTATTATGTACATTTGTATGTACATACACTTATAGAAATAAACCTGTACGAATAGCAAAAAAAGCTACTAAAAATTTTTTAAAAATGATGTTGCAGAAAAAACTGCAAAAAAAAATTATATATTTAAAAAAAACTTCTATACCACGCGCGAGAATGTTTACTAATCAAAAGTCTAAGCTGTTAGCTTAAGTCGACGGCGTCAACTGCTAGGCGGCGACAGTGGCCGGTAGCTGCATGAAACTGAATGAAGCCGATATTTAATAAGAACATACATAAAATAATTTTTAAATATATTTTAAAACATAAAACATTTAAAATTAATAAATTAAAATAAAATATGTATGTCCTTATTTCACAAAAATATTTTACATTCATACATATATGTATATAAGCGAAAATACTTTTTAACAATGAGGTTACTTTAAATGCATTTTATTCTGACGGCTCAGCCGACGTTACTTACTGAATAAAACTTCCTTTGAGCGCTTTACTACTAATCAACTTTGGACTCTTTTAAAATAAAATTTTCAAAAGAAGGGAAAAACCAAATAAAGAACACAAAGCGTACAACAACTAACCAAAACCAAAAAATTTACTGTGCAGAATATACACTTTGGTTAACGGAAAATTTGCATTGCGTAGTAGATAGCTTAAAATTAGTTCATAAAAGTTAACTTAAAGTTGGCTATTTTTGTAGTCAGCTACTCATTGTCCGACAGGGTAAATACCCATATATACATGTGTGTGTAAGCATAATTGCACGTTTGGATCGTTCTGTCTAACCAGAATATATATATGCATATATGTACATATACATTTGTGTGTATAATTAATCTTACCCGTTATTGTGTCGCTGCTTTATAAAGTGCCCAATATCACAGTTAACATTGTAAACAAATTCCTCATCAGCTAGAGAAAGATTTGTGATATTTGATAGTTTTCGTGCAGACGACACCTCCAGCTTTGCAATGTCTTTGCGGCTTCTTCTCAGCCGCTACCACTGTTCCAAACAACAACGTCAACGTAGACGTTGTCACAAGACCAAAATGTAGAGAAAAAAATATGTTGAAAACTCACGCACGAAACGGAAAAACACCACGAAATTGTATATTTTAAGCAATTGCTAATATGCAAATTCAATATATTTGTTAAAGAATTGCATACAATTAAGGAGATTTGTATAAATAATTAGTTTTTCAATTTTCTAAAAAAAACTTTTTTCCACCACATAAATACGAACAAGTTAGAATAAGAACGACAAGAATAATAACAAGAACAATTTTTGACTTTTATGAAATGTCATTCGATAACACTGCTGACAATTTTGTTTGCACAAAAACCCGTTGAATTGGTGGTGAAAAGCGCTAAAAAAAAACAATTTAAACTTTGGACGGGCATTCTATGAGATGGTTGACGATAAGAAATCGACTATAATTGTAATGGCACGAAATGAGATTTGCAATATTATTGCCAGTATTACCATAGACTAACTAGACCTAACACAAAAATTTAAAGTCTGACAGCACTGACAAATGTTCTCAAATTTTAGCTATTCCGTGCAATAAAATGTATAATACTTTTGCACAAAATATGGTACAATTCTTTTGTTTTGTTGTACAATGTGGCTAATACACTGTAAAATATATCTGACATTTCCTGGTTGCACAATAAGAATCAAAACCCAATATAGCCAATAGCTAAAACCTATATAGCTATAGCCAATCATTGGAATTCGAGCATGAATAAAACTATTTTGCACATTTTTGTGCTTTTGATGATTCTTTCAAGAAGTATCGTACAGCAAACTCGTTTAAGACGAATTCGGTTAAAATAAAACCTAGGTTTTTGCAAACTAATCGAAAATTCCTGACGTTTTGGTAACAACTTCAAAGTGACGTCTGTTAATACGAATTTGCTTATAATTAAGAAGAACTGTTTTTGACAGTCCCACAAACAAATTTTTATATAATTTTTCATTTTCAATACGAAATTCTTAAAATTTTCTAAAATTTCTTCCAATTTAAACATATTTTAATCCGAACATACAGAAATTCTTTAGCAAATGTATCAAACACTAACTGTTTATAAAATTAAATAAATATTAAATAATAATTTTACAGTATTTTAAAAAAGTTTATAAAAATTTTTAATATATTGAGGACAATGACAAATATTTAACGAAATTTTACTCCAGTAAATACGAATTGTATTTTACTGTATTTGGGTTTTGTAATGTTTTTTTCATTAAGAAAATCCTATTTTAGTTTGATTCTTTATTTTTGCATTTTTTTTAATATATGAAAAAAAAAAATTGTTGGTGGCCCTTGAACCAGTAGAAGTGTGTCAAGGGGTTTCGTGAAGCAAAAGTTGACGGGAACCGCTGGCTTAGTTTAACGATTTCTTAAGTAACAACATTGTCAAAACAATAGCAATTAAGTTACACGCAGAAAAACTGTCGGAATATTATCGAAGTGCTTAGTATTATACAACTCCATAAGTTTCAAGTTAGTTTTACAAATTTCTTGTAAAATATATGAAATTTTTTTGAGAAATTTTTTACTAAGCTTGTATATATTTTAAAAAAATTTGCAAATATTTTACTACAACTTTGTAATATTTTACTACAACTTGAAACTTATGTAGTTGTATAATTTATTTCTGCGTGTATCGTTTTTTTATAATCTGTCTCGTTAATCTAGCAACATATATACGAACGTGACAGCACTGGTTTGTAGTATGCTTAATTTAATACACATTGTAGCAACTGTGGGGTTTAGTACATTTTTTTATGTACATGAAACACCCTGTAGCAATGCTGCTTGATACATTTCGAATTTTTTCTAATTAATAGAGCGCAATGTCACAAGAAATTAGAGTTTTGCATTGTTTCAATTGTGATATATTTCAAGTAAATATAATACACATATTAAAGAAATTCTATTGTATATAATATGTCACAATTCAATTTTTAGGTTGACATTGTTAAAAAGGCAAAAAAATGGAAGTGTCGGGTATGCGATGAGCAGCAAACAGTACGCAAAGTGCATTTCCGTGGTACGGGATTAGAATGTCGGACTAAAGCCCAAGAATTAAATATGCAAAAAGGTCAGCAACAGAAGAATGAACTCGATTGTTTGCTGGCACTCTTCAATAATGCCGAAGCCAATCATGATGAAACAAACAAAGGCAACAATAACGACAAAAACTGTATTCTCCATGATGATGACATTGAAGGCGACGAAATCATTTGGAATGAAATTGATGATGCTCAAAACAATGCAATGCAAAAGGGGCACCACTTAGAGAAAAAACCAAATCCCACTAAAGAAGAGACGTGTAACATGTTTAATTTTTCCAATACTCAAAAATGGTCAAAAGGTAACAACGTGTTACCCTTGAACAGTTGTGTTACCACCCAAAAAACTAATAAACCCATAAATGTAGGAAATAATAATGTAGATAGTTATAATAAGAAAATCTCAAAATGGGATAGTTTTGTATAGATCTATAATGTTAATCATCATAGGTGTAAAATAAATGGGAATCTTTAACATATGTTAAAAAATTTAATTCATTGCGGGCATGCGTAATACGTTCGTATAACTATTGTGTTTAAGTACACAATGCAGGAAATTACCTTAAGAGCTATTCGATTCCTTTCGAACATTTTTTGATATTTTTTCCCCCAAAGACCAAGATATGGTTCAAATACTACTCTATTATTAAAATTTACAAATCAAGAGAAAAAAAAGTATATTTATAAAAAACAATTTCTTAAAAAGTTGTATAATTAACCTAAATACTAAAGGCCCTAACTAGCTTATAACAGAAAATTATATAAAAAAAATTATAGTTGGTGATGGAAACCAAGATATATTTATAATTCGTTTCACATTCATTATTAAAATTCATTTCACATTCATTATTAAAATTTAAGATACGAATATGTTTTTGTGATAAAAAATTTTACTGTTTCATTAGATAAACCGTGGTTTTCTCATCGATTTAACAAAGACGAAATGGTGTTCACATTCGCCGATGTACCACACCTTCTAAAACTGCTACGCAATCATTTTTTGGACACCGGCTTTAATTACAATGATAGCATAATTTCTTCACGCACAATTGCTGATGTATTGAATCATACATCTAAGAAAGATATCTCAATAACTTTTAAAATAAGTGATGAACATCTGTCTGTGAAAAATGCAGGTATTTATAAATCATGTATAATTTTATTTTAATTAAAAACAAATAACGCTTATCGACGTTGTTTTTCACTAGGTCTGGGAGTATATAATCCAATTAACACCGCCGACTTTTTCGAGTTGGTCAACGAGTGGTTCGATGCCCAAAATTCGCAGTTAGACAATTTCTAATACCCTGGCAAGGTATTTTTGTTTGTTTTCATATTTTTAAAAAAAAATTTCGTCCCTAAAGGAACCTTACGGCATTGATCTTCAAAAACAACAGGATATATTGTTGAAGATGAATGTCGAAATGTCAAAACCTTTGGTACCAGGAAAAAATCTCTGCTGCCTTTTCAAAAAAGCATAATAATGATCAACAACGCGTTAATGTTGCTTCACAAGTATGTTAAAAAATTCAATATGAATTACATTGTCACCATCCGGCTTAACCAAGACATTCTTGAGCATTTTTTTGGTGCTTTAAGAAGCAAAGGAGGTTTACATGATCATCCATCTCCCAAAGAATTTAAATATAGATTACGAAAATATCTCTTAGGTATATTTGCAACAGTATACACCTTGTATAATCTTTTAATTAATATTTAATTTTTAAAAATTTCAGCACGAAACACAGACAACCTAGATGACACCGGAAATGTGAAAGACGACCACACTGAATTGCTCAACTCCACAAATGTCACCACTGTAGATGTTGGAACTAATTTAATGCTCGAAAAAGCACAAGATTTCGATGTCACTGAGGAGATGGAAGAGTCTGTGCCAGAAAACATTAGAGAAGTACTCGATGACCTAAATGTTACTAATTTAGATGTCAATTGTATTCTTCAAGAGGATGGTTTAGAATACACATTAGGGTATATTATTCGAAAGCTGAATCTTGTAGAATACGAATGTCATGAAAATACATTTACATGGGTTGACCAGGTGTCAAAGGGTTCCTTGAAAAAACCATCCACGCAATTTCTAAGCAAAGTCAAAAAGCTTGAAACTATATGCTATAACGCAAATGGTTTGAAAATAAAGCACTTCCGGAACCTTCATAAGCACTTGGTCGGGAAAGGTAGATCTGTCGACCTGCCAGAAATTGTTAAATTTTTTTTTTTTAAATCAGAATTCATTTTCGTGTTCGCCATTTAAATAAACGGCTTAAAATTTGTCATGTGCGGCTTGGCATTTACTGCCATGCAAATTATCAGACTGTGCGCTGGTGTTGTCTCCACCCGGCTAGCGGTAGATGGCGCTGAGTTCTACAGTCTGACAACCTACACCCCACACAAACAAAAATATATAAATAATTCATGTACCAGCGATTAGATGTGAATAAAAGTGGTTCAATTTAGCATTAATATTTTTGTTCAAACAATCCTACAGTTACCAATAGCCTCTACACCCTATTGCCGAAACGTTTGGAACAACTAAGATGGATAGTGTTGTTCCTGGCCGGCCCACCCTTCTGCCATGGTATACCGTTTGGCCTCTTTACGAAATACCCCTTTACACGAGTCACCACAACCACTCGATAGTTCTCACTTACCCATAATTATTTCACTTTTCCATTTGTTTTTTTTTTTTTTATTAATAGTTTCCTTTATTCAATAATCACTATTTATTACACAATTTAAGATGTAGTATAGTAGATCTAAATATTTTTTTTTATAATTAAAATTTAATTGAAAGTTTTAATAATTTTATTATTTATTGCTGAAAACATAATTTTAAAAGGATTTTGTTTTGTTGAAACAAATAATATTCGTATTAAAAAAAAAAAAATAAAGTAAAGTAAAGTAAATCAACATATATATACATATATATATACATATATATATATATATAAATAAAAGTATAATTCTTTCAGGCGAAGTTTAAATTTTCAATAGTGTAAACTTTTTAAGAAAAATCACCTAAGTTATGTTAAAAATTGTCAGCTTTTAGATCTCCTAAATAAAAGCTCCCAAAAGGTTTTTTTTTCTATTCATATGTTGCTTGAAAAGTTATTTTGTGTCAAAAGTCACGAAATTATTATTATTATTTTTTCTTAATTTTAATTGTTTGTGATACCAAATATCGTATTTATTTTATAATTTTCATTTAACAGCTCGTTAAATGATTAATGTTAAAAATAAATATCAAGCATAAATAATAAATATGTAATTTAATCATAAGCGAATTAATTTAAAAAAAAAATATAAAATACAAATAATAGATGAGAATAATTAAGTAAACTTTTCTTTTTTTTTTTTTTTAATTTTTTTTTTGTTGGATATTTTCTTTTCTATGATGGTTTTCTAAGTAGGGAGACACATTGATAAATGTGTTAAGCACTCTTTTTTTTTTTTAAATCTAACCTAGGTGTGAGCTCATACCCCCCTTTCTAGATAAATTCTCAAGGGCCTGTAAAACAACAGTTAGAAAAAGATTGGCAATGTGTTTCCCTATGAATAGTGGTATTTTAAGATATAATAATTCTTTGTTTGAAGGTTTTCGTTTAATTAATTGATTAAATTTTTTCTTCATATGAATATATATAGAAATTTAAATTTTGATACATACATTAGTTTCTTTTTCTTTACCCTCGTTAATACCCTTGCTGTCCGTCCGCTAAATCCAACGTCTATTACTGCCGCTGCTCCGAGTATCGCCCTGGTTGAACTTTGTGCGTGGGTCTGCCGATTTATGGTGTGCGTGTGTACAAGTTGTAGATGATGGTAAATATTAACGTAGCTGATATTGACTACCGATGACAGACGGCTATGGCTAATTACCAGGGATTCTACCCATACACTCCATGAGGATTCTGAGTGATGATGAAACGATGAACCTTTTGTTGCTGCCAGATACCGTGGTTGACCTTAATTTCGGTTGGCTGTGCGCACTGTGCCGTCCCAGACCGATGACTCTTTAAACGTTTTAGAAGATTTTAACTTGTTTGAAAGTTAATTTTTATTTCCCTTTACCAGGAACAGTGAACAGGAACAGTATATATTAAAGAAGACCACTAACAGGGGGTTTAGTTTTACGTGTTTTGAATCAATATGTATACCAATTATACATGTATACATTAAATAAGACGACAGGTGTGGGTTTTACATTTCCATAGATAGAAGACAAATTGATTGCAATTATAAAAAAGTTGTATGTAAAAAAAAAAAATATGCAACTGCGCCAAACTTTAATTTTGTGGAAAAACGGTACCATACATCGAAAGATAAAGTGCGATATTGAAATCAGCTTGTCCGAAATATATAAAATTATTGGCGATAACCTTTTTTAAGATTTCTAAAAAACTTTGGTACGCTGGATTCAAATCAGTCAAAATTTCTTATTTCCAATTTTTGAAATATCGCGTTTTTTTTTTTTTTTTGTTGCGGCCACAAATTGATAGCTGGTCAAAAAAATTGTCCAGTTATTTTTTTATTTAACTTGTATTTTTCTTTTATTTTTACTTTTTATTTCGAATTAAAACGTGGTTTTTAATTTTTGAGAAGTCACACTTTTTTTTTTGCAAACGACACAATCCTCTTGCAGGTTATTATCCAACTCCCTTTTTTTCTACCATTTTCTTCTTAATATATCAGCGTATGACGCTCTCATTTTTTTTTTCCCGCGTACTTCGACAGCCATCTTTTTTTTCTTTTTAAGTTTAGTGTTGTAAAGCAATTTTATAAACCATAGCGTTGCCAGATGGCCAGTTGGTAGGCGGTTACCCGTTTCCATTATTAGGAGCCGATGCACACGACAAACCTTACCATGCCGAGGACCACCTGGTTAAGGAATGGGGAGGAACCTCTGTTCATTTACCAAGAATCAATCAGTCAACTCTTCAGAGTTCCGTCCGCTTGTAAGACTGTCCACTAACCAAAAGCAAACCTGCCAAATCTGTCCTTTTCATAACCGAATCAACCATCCTAATCAGTCTTTGCCTAGGTTAAACCACCGAAACCACTTCATCGAGTAAAATTTATTAATAAAAAAACTATTTAACTTATCCTTTAATTCCTGACGACCTTATCGATTTCCCTAGAGCTAACGCCAAGAAAATTCCTATTTACACTTGATACAATTCAAAAATTCATTAAAATACGATACAAACCATCCTCATATCTTTTTTTTTTTTTTCTTTTTTTTTTTTTTTTTTTTTTTTTTTTTTTTCCTTTTTTTTTTTTTTTTTCTTTTTTTTTTTTTTTCTTTTTTTTTTTTTTTTTTTTTTTAAGAAAGATATATCCCTAGATTCCAAAAGAGTTAAATTGTATTAAAACACGACAGAGAAAAAGGTTATAGCATTGTAGGATCATTCTCCTAAATCGAGGAAACCATCTCTAGGGATGACGAGTTTTCGCCCCGGAACAATGGTAAAACTGGGTTACTACAACTCGTCATTGCTTGAGATCCTGAACGTGATAGATTCCGATTGCCTTTCCGTTCAGGTCCTCTATTTCATACATACAGTTTCCAATTGCGCGGACAATTCGGCACTTTAGATATTTCTTATTAAGCTTCGCGTTTATTTGGTTTTTAAAATCACTCAGCTGATGATTCCGCCGGAAAACCTCCTGCCCTGGGACGAAATCTTGTTACTCGGGTACGTTTGTTATAGATTTTCGCACGCAACGCATAAGATTTGCTCATATTCTCACGTAATTTTCCGCTTATGAGGTCAGTTTTCACATTTTTCGGGAGAATATAAGTCTCGGAATCCTCCAGAACCTCGAGTTTTTTCGCTAATTGGTATACACTACCGTGGGTGATCATATTAAAGCCGAAAAGCGCGAAATAAGGAGTCATACCAGTCGATACATGCACCGAGGATCTCAGGGAACACTATCTCGGAGAGGTGATTATCCCAATCCCTTTGATCCTCTTTTAGATAAGATCTAATTGCTGCGAGTATCGACTGGTTTACCCTTTCGGAGGCGTTCGATTGGGGATTGTAAACCGCGGTTTTCATATGTCTTATCCCAAAAATTCCCTACCAATTCCGTGAAATCCTTCGAAACAAATTGCTTCCCGTTATCCGAGAAGATGATTTCGGGAACCCCGAACTTATGAAACACTTCTGAAATTAAAAACCTTATCACGCTACGGGAATTGGCTTTCGACATCGCCTTCAAGAGCACAAACTTGGAGTAGTGATCTAACACTATAAATATATAGGCGTTTCCGGACTTGGACCTGACGTATGGGCCTAAAAAGTCAATATAGACTTTTTGAAATGGCCTGACAATCTTCGTTTCTTCACCCATCGGTGGCCTAGTGATCTGATTTAAGGGCTTGCTTTCCTTACACACTTCACAATTTCTGACAAACGAGCGGACTTGCAGAGTCATGTGAGGCCAATAAAATACTCCTTTAGCCGCCTAAGGGTCTTGTGAAATCCTCCATGAGATGCTGTGGGTGGGGTATGGGCCTTAGCGATAAGATTTTGTGTTAATACAGCCGGAACCCAGAGTTTCCATGAGAAATCTTCCCCGATTACCGAACCATCATATGGACGAGTACGTTTGTATGCGAAACCGTTATCCGTTCTTAAATCAGGCACCTGGTCCTGGTTTTCCTCGATCGCCTTTAATAGTTCACTATATTCCTCAGTCCTAAATCCCTCTGACTGTAGGTCTATAAGGCCCCCAAATTCGGCTACGAGTTCGTCCATATCATAACGGGAGAGAGTGTCTGGTACCATGTTCTGGCTACCTTTGCGGTGTTCGATTCCAAAGTGTATGGACTGAAGCAACAAGCTCCACCGAGCTAATCGTCCGCTAAGTTCCTTATTCGACATCAACCACTTGAGGCTTGAATGGTCCGTGATAACCGTAAATGGTAGCAATTCGATGTACGGCCTAAACCTCTTCACGGCCATTACCACTGCCAGACACTCTCGTTCCGTAACAGAATAGTTCCTTTGAGCCGGAGATAACTTCTGGGAAAAGAAAGCGATAGGATGCTCCCCCTCAACCTCATCTCTCTGGAAAAGGACCGCTCCGATACCGACATTCGAAGCATCACACTGGATGTAAAATATCTTGCCAAAGTCCGGATGTCGGAGAACCGGCGCCCTGAGTGAGAGATGTCTTCAAGTCGTCGAATGCTTTTTTGGCCTCCTCGGAGAAGCAAAACTTTTTCGTTTTCTTTAACGTCTCAAATATTGGGGTCGCTATCGTGGCGTAGTTCCGTATGAAACGACGGTACCACCCGGTAGTACCCATGAACCCGCGCACCTGCCTTGGAGTCTTTGGATAGTCGAATCTAAGTATTGCGGATATTTTCTCGGGATCAGGCTTCAGTTTGCCCTCCCCGACAATATATCCTAAATACCGCAGCTCCCGAAAACAAAACTTGGACTGGAGACGTTGATTGTTAAATTGGCTCGGCTTAGCATTTCCGCCACCTGTTCAAGCAGATATATATGCGTACCGAAATCGGGGGGAAACTATGAGAAGATCGTCTAAGTAAACGAACACCCGATCACGCAGTTCGGAGGGGATGACTTTATCCATCAAACGGCATAGCCTTTGGGCGGCATTACACAGCCCAAAAGGCATGACCGTGAAATGGTATAAAGGTCTCCCCGGGACGGTAAAGGCAGTTTTCTCACGACTTTCACGATCTAGTGGGATCTGCCAGAACGCGTCTTTCAGATCCACACTAGAAATAAAGTGCGTGTCCCCAAGCCGACTAAGCAGCCCCTCAATATGAGGTAATGGGTACGCATCCTTGACAGTGAGCTCATTGAGCTTTCGTGCGTCTAAACAAAGCCTGTTTTTCTCCCCCTTACGCACAAGTGTCACTGGATTGTTCCAGGGGCTTTGACTGAGCTCAATGACCCCCATGTCAAGCATGCGATCCAGTTCCGCATACATTAGCTGCTGCACAGCCGGCGAGGTACTGCGTCCCGCGTGTCGATGGTATGCATTTCCATAGACGTCTTTCCCAATCCCCTTTCTGCAAAAGATGGAAATTTCGCTATAGCCTCGTCCAATACCTGCCTATCAGCGGCACAAAGAGAATGCATTTGAGGACTTTCACCCTCCTCCTCGTCCAAAAGCATACCTGTTGTGCTCAAGCTGTCCAAATTAACAATCAATCTAAAAGCCTTCATAAAGTCAACCCCCAAAAACAACGCCCTTTTCAGAGTTGGAACCAAATAAAACATTATCTCTTTTTCGAGGTTATTAAAACGGATCTTCGCCCGAAAGCGACCTACAATTTCATGGGGCCTACCGTCTGCCGTATTTACGTGTGCACCAAACCTATGTATCGCTATATTAGCCTCATTCACGAATTCAAGACATCCTTTACCAAGAATTGAAACGGTGGCCCCACTGTCCAGAAGGCCTTCGATATCCTTTCCGCCTATCCTAACACGTGTGTACAACCTGGTATCATCTCCCTCGTAAAGACACATCATAGCGATCTCACGGAGAACCTTTCGCCGCTCCCTATATCTATCTCTAGCTTTCTCGATCCTCGTCTTGCGAACTAAACTTTCCTTGTTTGCATCCCTATGTTCCTTAATCCTGACGTGCAACGGTTTGATTTTCCTTATACTACTTTTTGTCCTATCTTCTATTTCCCTACAACTATTTCTTATCTTAGTAAACCTACTTTCATTCTCCTCTTTTAAGGCTACTTCAACTTCTATTGCTTCCTCTACTGGGATGGTGCATTGGTCGGCCGCGTCTCCCCAGTACCTAACGGGTCCGATCGTTGGTTTCCCCGACAGCGGGTGCAAGTCGGAGTGACCATGCCATCCATGCCACATTTATAGCAGAAAGTACGCTTGCTCGGTGTAGGACAATCCATGTACCCATGCCCCGGTTGACAAACATACCGGGTTACATTATTTATGGCATCTACATCCACTTCCAGCTCATTTGGGGTTGTAAATTCAACTTCGTGCACCTTTGGTGCCACATAATGACGTTGGGCAGAATAATGTTGCCTTTGGGTAGTCAGTAAATTTTCGGCCTTTTTGCATTCGTCACAGAACTGACGCAACCCAACGATCCTGATGGGGAACACCAAGTGAGCTAGAGCTGGTTTGAGGTTGGCTTTCATCATTTCCACAAGGTCTTTCTCCGGCAGCGGAGACGTCAGCTGGTTCCTAAACTTAACCACAGCGTTATAAAAATCCTCGAATGACTCTTGGGGTTGCTGACGCCGGTCCATGATCTTTCGGTAAACCTCAAAATCACTCTCAAAGCGCCTGAACCGGTGAATAAGGGCATCTCGTAGCGGTGGCCAGGTTCTAAACTGATATAAGCGTCTGGAATCCCAGTACCAATCGAGGGCGGCTCCAGCTAGCAAATGGTGAAATTTGGTTAATAATTCATTCCAAGAAGTACTGTAATCTTCGCGAATCACTTCAACGCGAAACACGAAATCTTCCGCAGTCATTGTGTTCGGTGTACCATCAAACTTTATACCCCATTTCTCCACTGCGGTCTTCCTTGCTCCTTCCCAGTTTGGGAAACTCTGCGCATACTGATTGGGAGCCCATGAAGGCGGTGCCGAGCTGTTTAAGTTCTGTCGAATATTTTGAGTGGGCGACGAAAAATGTGGAACTGGCTGTTGTAGTTGGGGAGGTGGTATTGCAAACCGATGATGGGTTAAAGGCTGCTGTGGGAATGGAGGATTTCTGAAAACGGCTGGCCCATCATTGGGGCTGGTGGTCGTTGATCATGGGTAGCCGAGGTAACCGGTGCCCTTGGCACGGGCATTTGTGTAAAATTGGCCTGCCTAGGGTACTGCGGAGGTGGTTGTGTCAAACCAATAAATGGTGTACCTGGTCCCTGTTGTTGTCCCCAAGACCCCTCCCTATTGATAACGGGTGGTGGCTGGTCGTTAGCAGTACTTCGTATAAATGATCTCATACTCTCAGCCACGATTTGTGGTACCAAATCGCGAAGTCTTTCTTCCATTGTCCTCATAGCGTCAACCTGTTGTAGACCTATGGCTGAATGAACGATTTCATTAACATTGGAAGGGTTATGCCGATCTCGATTAAGCTGGGAATTGGTTCGGAATTCGTTCCTAATGCCTTGCGCAGTAATACTGCTAAATTCAGGCGATATTATAGTACTCTGTGAGTTATGAGACCCGTCTAACGATAAATTCCCGTCAATCTGAGCGGAGTTTGGGCTACCTATATGGGCGGTTACGACTAATGGTATACTTGGGGTCGTGGTTGCTAGAGCAACAGTGGTGGTTGGAGCAACTGTTGTTGTCGCAGAATAAGAATGTGCTTCAGCTATTGTAGCAGGACCACTCGCAGTGGTAGCTGGTGTTTCCTGAAGTGGAGCCATTTGTCTACCTGACCTCAATTTCATTCAACGCAAATAAAAAAATAATATATAAAAACTATAAAAAGAAATACTACCCTGAACAGTAAGAACAAAGTAATGCGTAAGAAAAACAATCGATATCAATATACATGGGAGTGAGTTTCTATCGAGGTTGTGGTGATAACAAAGTAAACGTTTCGACAATGTTTTAAACCTTATCCAATAAAATGAACATAAGGTATGAATCATAACGGGTATCTGTTCATAACTAACATAACAGTTATTGGAACTTCAGCAATTCCATTGATTCCAGGCTATTGTTGTTGCACTCCTACTAATTCTAAAAAAAACGATTCTTTTATAACTTTTCGTAGGTTATACGAAATTTCATTATAAACATTGCTTGCAAATACAAAATTTTTTTAATTTAAATTTTCCTTCGTGAAATTGTACAATATTACAAAACTGTTGTATGTACACTAAGAAAAAAGTCTGCCAGGCCTACAGAAAAGTTTGCTATTATTACAGAAATGTTGTCGATTTTGGACTAGCCACCAAGTTTTCTAAATATAGCGATACCTGTTTGCTAAATGTCAGCAAAATGAAACCAATAAAAAAATTAGTAGTCACTATTAAATTCTAGTAAAATCTTTGTCACATTCTATTTAAACCTGTTTTGCTAACATCAGCAACAAATTCCACCCAATATTCGTTGAAAGCCAAAATAAAAAAATTAGAAAAAGTTAATAAAAAAAAAAAATACAAAATTTTAATACTTTTTTTTTTCAAACCCCCTTCTTTTCTTCTATTCTATAATTTTCTTTTTTCATTTACAAAATTTCCTAAATCAGCAAAATTTTTGTAAATTTTTCCCTCTTCTGAAAAATTAGTAAAATGTTTTGCTAAACTTAGCAACAGAAATTAGTAACAAAACTGTAAGGTGTAGAACGAGACTAGCAAACAATTCTACCAAAATACAAAATTGTACTAGAAACTAGTACAAAACAGTAAAATGCGATTGAAAACTTTTTCTATTAACCCTTTTTTTCTGGGCGTAACAAATTCCACAAATTCAGGAATCTAGTAAATATCAAACAAATTTCGTATATTGCAAGTCTTCTAGGTTTAAAAATGTCACAAATACTACAGACGCTCCAAAAATTCTGAAAATAATACAGCAAAAATATAAAACACAAAAAAACTAGCAGAATTAATTTGTGTTTCAACAAAATAACTGCCCATCCACAAAACTTTTGGAGCTTCTTTCAATTTCTGCAAAACATACAAATAAAACTCAGCTCTTAAACGCTATGTTACCTGTATGTCTTACTAAAAGGTTCGTACCGTTTAAATTTCTAAAATCTATACTCTACTAATGAATTTCCGTGAGTGTACATGTTTTCCCTATTTGAAACAAAAACCCCTAGGTCCTGGTCCAAAAGTAGCCCAAGAACTAAACCAATGAATAAATAGCAATAACATGCTACTGTCGGCAATTACGGCTATTCAATAATTCTGTAAAATTCTAAAAATTCTAAAATTCTGTGATTACTGGTTTAACCTTTAAGTCCTGAAAAAAAAAAAAAAATATATGCTAAATTTAAACCTTTGTAAAAAACCAGTATTCTAAATCGATTCCCAATACTACCACTGAATCGCATCTGTATAATGGCCTTAAAGACCATGAAACAGGACCTACTCAATTGAAGCAGTAAAAGAAAACGAAAATAAACTTGGGCTATTGAAATTAAAACTATTTTAAATTTTCTGTCTGTTTTCCCTAATTATCCTTAAATTGTCGCTAATGGCAACTCTATCATTTCATCAAAGAATACCATGACCTACAATCGGATAAAAGCAAAACAACAAACCTTTTAAAGCTTGTCCCGGCAATCGACGTAAATCTCTACCGTCGCAACGCGATGCAAGCCCTGATTGACTCAGGCACCGGGATCTTACGGAAAGATCCCCGTAGACTGCCAGATTCAAACAACAAAAGTTACAAGTGAAACGAAACCCGAAATTTCGGGCTCCCATAGTCGGGCGCCAATTTGTCATGTGCGGCTTGGCATTTACTGCCATGCAAATTATCAGACTGTGCGCTGGTGTTGTCTCCACCCGGCTAGCGGTAGATGGCGCTGAGTTCTACAGTCTGACAACCTACACCCCACACAAACAAAAATATATAAATAATTCATGTACCAGCGATTAGATGTGAATAAAAGTGGTTCAATTTAGCATTAATATTTTTGTTCAAACAATCCTACAGTTACCAATAGCCTCTACAACCCCTATTGCCGAAACGTTTGGAACAACTAAGATGGATAGTGTTGTTCCTGGCCGGCCCACCCTTCTGCCATGGTATACCGTTTGGCCTCTTTACGAAATACCCCTTTACACGAGTCACCACAACCACTCGATAGTTCTCACTTACCCATAATTATTTCACTTTTCCATTTGTTTTTTTTTTTTTATTAATAGTTTCCTTTATTCAATAATCACTATTTATTACACAATTTAAGATGTAGTATAGTAGATCTAAATATTTTTTTTTATAATTAAAATTTAATTGAAAGTTTTAATAATTTTATTATTTATTGCTGAAAACATAATTTTAAAAGGATTTTGTTTTGTTGAAACAAATAATATTCGTATTAAAAAAAAAAAATAAAGTAAAGTAAAGTAAATCAACATATATATACATATATATATACATATATATATATATATAAAATAAAAGTATAATTCTTTCAGGCGAAGTTTAAATTTTCAATAGTGTAAACTTTTTAAGAAAAATCACCTAAGTTATGTTAAAAATTGTCAGCTTTTTAGATCTCCTAAATAAAAGCTCCCAAAAGGTTTTTTTTTTTCTATTCATATGTTGCTTGAAAAGTTATTTTGTGTCAAAAGTCACGAAATTATTATTATTATTTTTTCTTAATTTTAATTGTTTGTGATACCAAATATCGTATTTATTTTATAATTTTCATTTAACAGCTCGTTAAATGATTAATGTTAAAAATAAATATCAAGCATAAATAATAAATATGTAATTTAATCATAAGCGAATTAATTTAAAAAAAAAAAATATAAAATACAAATAATAGATGAGAATAATTAAGTAAACTTTTCTTTTTTTTTTTTTTAATTTTTTTTTTGTTGGATATTTTCTTTTCTATGATGGTTTTCTAAGTAGGGAGACACATTGATAAATGTGTTAAGCACTCTTTTTTTTTTTTTAAATCTAACCTAGGTGTGAGCTCATACCCCCTTTCTAGATAAATTCTCAAGGGCCTGTAAAACAACAGTTAGAAAAAGATTGGCAATGTGTTTCCCTATGAATAGTGGTATTTTAAGATATAATAATTCTTTGTTTGAAGGTTTTCGTTTAATTAATTGATTAAATTTTTTCTTCATATGAATATATATAGAAATTTAAATTTTGATACATACATTAGTTTCTTTTTCTTTACCCTCGTTAATACCCTTGCTGTCCGTCCGCTAAATCCAAACGTCTATTACTGGCCGCTGCTCCGAGTATCGCCCTGGTTGAACTTTGTGCGTGGGTCTGCCGATTTATGGTGTGCGGTGTACAAGTTGTAGATGATGGTAAATATTAACGTAGCTGATATTGACTACCGATGACAGACGGCTATGGCTAATTACCAGGGATTCTACCCATACACTCCATGAGGATTCTGAGTGATGATGAAACGATGAACCTTTTGTTGCTGCCAGATACCGTGGTTGACCTTAATTTCGGTTGGCTGTGCGCACTGTGCCGTCCAGACCGATGACTCTTTAAACGTTTTAGAAGATTTAACTTGTTTGAAAGTTAATTTTTATTTCCCTTTACCAGGAACAGTGAACAGGAACAGTATATATTAAAGAAGCCCACTAACAGGGGGTTTAGTTTTACGTGTTTTGAATCAATATGTATACCAATTATACATGTATACATTAAATAAGACGACAGGTGTGGGTCTTACATTTCCATAGATAGAAGACAAATTGATTGCAATTATAAAAAAGTTGTATGTAAAAAAAAAAATATGCAACTGCGCCAAACTTTAATTTTGTGGAAAAACGGTACCATACATCGAAAGATAAAGTTGCGATATTGAAATCAGCTTGTCCGAAATATATAAAATTATTGGCGATAACCTTTTTTAAGATTTCTAAAAACTTTGGTACGCTGGATTCAAATCAGTCAAAATTTCTTATTTCCAATTTTTGAAATATCGCGTTTTTTTTTTTTTTTTTTGTTGCGGCCACAAATTGATAGCTGGTCAAAAAAATTGTCCAGTTATTTTTTATTTAACTTGTATTTTTCTTTTATTTTTACTTTTTATTTCGAATTAAAACGTGGTTTTTAATTTTGAGAAGTCACACTTTTTTTTTGCAAACGACACAATCCTCTTGCAGGTTATTATCCAACTCCCTTTTTTCTACCATTTTCTTCTTAATATATCAGCGTATGACGCTCTCATTTTTTTTTTTCCCCGCGTACTTCGACAGCCATCTTTTTTTTTCTTTTTAAGTTTAGTGTTGTAAAGCAATTTTATAAACCATAGCGTTGCCAGATGGCCAGTTGGTAGGCGGTTACCCGTTTCCATTATTAGGAGCCGATGCACACGACAAATTCAAAAAGCCAAACAAGAATAATGTTTTATAAAAAAATGATCAAAATTAATTTATAACTTCATTTATTTCATTTCATTTTTCATTTATTTATAAAATTCATTTCGTAAATTACAATATATCACACACTTTATACATTAATTTAATTTCATTTATAATCTAATACAGATGTGATTTAAATCTTAAGTATTAACAAACTTATTAAAATAGCTTTTAATAAAATAGTTTAAAGCTATGTACAGACGGTTGTCAGATCTACCAATATTATAAGATCTGGCAAAGTGCTGGCAATGTACTGACAATGAAACATGTTTAGCAAAAGGTAAATTGTCAGTTCAGACAATTGTAAGAAAACCTTTCAATTTCATTGTCAGACAATTGTCAAACAATAAATTTATCTGCCAACGAAAATTGTCAGTTCACGGTTGTCAGATTCCTTGTCTGGCAAAAATTGCCAGATCTGTTGTTAGACATTGCAACAACTGTCAAAGCATTTGAAAGAAATTTTTAATTGTCAATTGTGTGTTTAATTAAATTGAAAAAGTAATAATATTAATTGTCATGGAACAAAAAAAGCAATTGCAACGATTTTAGCTGCATATGTATTAGAAAGTAGCGAGGATGAAGACAAAATATTTTTGCAAATTGCAGTTGAAAGAGGTGCGGAGATTTGCCCATTTTCCTTTGCAATCGTTCACACTTATCTGGATGGCGTCTGCGACCTCTTGCCATAAAATATCTTTGGGAAGTTTATACTCAGCGCAACCAGCATCCCATAAACTTAGCCGTACCTCAACTTCCTCGATAAGTTTGATAATAGTTCGTGTGACCACACGGAGTCCACCTTTAAAACCTGTTGGCGACTGGGTACAAAACATCAAGTCAGTTGGCTCATAGCTGCAATCTATGACGCAGGTTTCATTAATGGAAATGTCGCCATTAATTTTTTTATTTAATTTGATTTCCTATTTTGTTTTACTTTTGATTTTTAAAATTATTAATATTTTTCATTATTATACAGTGTCGCCAATAGAAACATTTATGTGACAATACTGCCATTGTCAGATGCATTAATTTAAACACATCTGCCAATAAAAAATTGGTTACAATGTCTTGCAATTATCTGACAATGGCAACGTAGGGTGTTAACACGAATGTCAGATGTCTGACAATATTATTGTCTTACAATGTACAGACAATGCTTTTTTCTGACAATGTTGCAAGACAAAAGTTGTAAGTTCACACTGTTGTTAGACATTTCATAAACATTTTTCTGACAATATTGTAAGATCTGACAACCGTCTGTACATAGCTTTATAGTTCTGTTCATTTTGATTAACACAAGTGCTCACAACTACAAGTGGGTTGGGGTACTTGTACATGGGGCATGTTGTACTAACGTAACGGTTGTATTATTTGAGATTCCTCCTGTTACAAACATTTGAGGTGTTGGTAGAACTATTGGTAGTGTTTGTTGTTTATGCAACAACTGTTGCTGCTGTTGTTGATTCGTAGTAGTTACAAATGGAGCTGCTTTCAACTAAGCTTGATGCAAGAGGGAAAACAGAAAAGGGAGCAATAATCTTACCAATATTGGCACATTCGAATTTAATTGTGTTTTATGAGCAGGGGGGTTACCGCGTAGCTCGATTCGAAAAAAAATTGTGTTGTATTGCTAGTGACATGTTCTACAGAGTCTGGTAGTGTCTGTTGGTGTCCATTTGGACCGACAACAACGACATGGTGCTGCTGCTGTGTTGGCGGTGGTGGTGGCTGCTGTTGTTGCTGCTACTGTTCATATATAGATGAGGATATACGGTGACATATTATCTGAGGGTTTCTACTTGATCTAGAAAATCTAAAATCATCTCTAATGTACTCAGGACAATTTCGCATAACGACTTTTCGAAAAAGTAACAAAATTGTTAATTTAATAAAATTCTCAAAAAAAAACCCAACAAAGTCCATTACAAAGGAGACACATGATCCCTTAATCTCAGTTTATAAATATATCTAATAATACGGTAAAAAGTAAGATGCAGTCTTCTTAGAACAACGCTGTTTGTACCTGAAAATACTTCCATAGCATAAATAATCTGCGACATGAGCAGTGAACTGGCAACATGCTTCCTCACGCGAAGAGGCAAATATAAATCTAATGAATATAACCGTCTAATGGTACTATTAACACGGGAACATATATGATCAATATGTTTTGCAAAACTCAAATTATTATCTATAAAAACGCCTTAACATTTCATTTCAGAAACGAAATTTAGCCCCACATTATCCAACGATATATTTAAGACATTTGAATCTAAACCAAAACACATTGCCCGAGTTTTACCAGGATTAATATTCAACCCATTCTCCCGCATCCACAGACTAATTTGGCTAAGAAAAAATCAATGTTGGCTTTTAACACACATCTAAAAATTGTTTATCTGATGAAAACAAAATCTGAACATCATCAGCATATAAAAATGTCTCAATTGAGTTATTATCAAAATTATTAACAAAATCATTCAGGTACTTCATAAACAAACTGGGGCCGATTACTGACCCCTGAGGTACACCACTAGTAACCTCCAAGGTCAATGACTCCCTACCATCAACTGACACAAACTGCGTTCTATCACGAAGATACTTTTCATAAACGGCCCACAATTGCGACAAATGAGTGTTTTATTGTAAGAAATTAAGTTATTTCGATAGAAAGACAAATGGCTTAAGTAAAGTGTAGCCGTACATTTCCAAAATTGATGCAACTCGGTACATTAACTAATATTTCGACAAATTTTTTTTGGCTGTCGCGCTTCTTTTGCTGGGAGGGTTCGAAAGTTAAAATTTTGTGAACTGATCGAATCGATTTAAATACCATCGGAAAGGTATTTCAAATATTTTTCCAAACAGATATAATCGTGTATGTTCTGGAATTAGTGGACAATTAAAAGCTCAAAATTTTTCAAATTCGTAAAATTGAAAAATTTGTACGTGTTGTTTTCAAAATTAAGGGGGACATTACATTCGCGGCAGAGAAAACAGATCTTTTTTTAAAAATTCATAACTCTGTCAAAAACAAACATTTTTCCAAAAATTTTTTATCATTGTAGAGAATTGAACAAATTGCAAAAAAAAATTCAAAAAAATACATTTTTCACTCCAACATGGTGTTATAGAGCTCCGAACTGGAGGCAGAGAAAAAAACGGGGCCTCGTGGTTGCAGCACTGGGAGTCGCAAAAATTGTCCGATCTGGAAAAAAATGACTTTTTTAAATCTTAACAAAATTGGTTATCGTATGACACGAGTTTTTTTTAAATTTTTGGTGATGTTCCAAATTTAAAAGTGTTTTTTCGAAAAAAATATTGACTTTAAAAATTCATAAAAAATAGAAAAAAAAATTTAAAAAAAGCTCGTGTCATACGATAGCGAATCAAGTTTTAAAAAATACAAAAACAAATTTCGTAAAAAATGAACCTGCTAGTGCCGCAGCCAGTACGAAAAACATGGTTTCGAGATAAACGCGTTCAAAGTTTGTGAACAAAGAAAAAAAGGTTACCTTCAATCTGCCATGCCTGCTTCGTACAGTATGGCTTCGTTATCTTGTGTTGTGCTGTTTCTTACAGTTTTTTGCAATCGTTTAGCAATTCGGGCTTCTTTTGAAGCTTCATATGCCAAAAGTCCACCAAAAGTCAGGTAGCAAGTAAAACAAGTATATACCAGCTGCCGTACGTAGGTAGCTCGAAAATTAAAAATGCGCTCTCACCAATCCGGCTGTAACTATTGAACCCGTGGGAATTTTTCCATGAATCAATCTTAGAATCAAGAATATTTACTTAATACAAAATTATAAAAAAAATCGATTTCTAAAAACGGCCAATGTCATGTCCCTCCTTAATTTCAAAAAAAAAAAAATATTCATACATATATTTTGCAGCTGTCAAAAACTTTAGATTTTTCGCATATACTAAATTTAAATCGACAAATTGCAAAAATAAATGTGAATTTTTAGATAATTTGTGATTTGGTAGAAATATGTTTTTAAATATTGCAACTAATCGTCTATGCGCTGGCTTTCGAGTCTTTTTCTTACAAGCGCTCGTTTTGCCATATTCGAAGTTTAGTTCGAAAAAAAAATCTTTGTCGTGGCTTTTTTAGCAGACGGTTTTTTTTTGTTGATAAATTTATCACTCGTGTTTACCACAGTTTTTTGTGTGGTATTTCGCCATAGCGTAGTAAATTGTAGTGCAATACATTTTGTTGTTGGTTCTGGTGAATTCTGATAAATTGATCAAACGTACACTATTAACTAGATCTACAAGGTTTGTTTACTACCAAGAATGAATACCGCTACTATTGTAAAAGTATACTTACATAAAATATCACTTTAAATATTCACGTTTCACGCTATTTTTCCAAATAATTTCTGCCGCTTGTCTGCCTTCAAGAGATAAAATTTGTTTTCTTTTCGTCACATTATATTGAGTTAAGATATAAATATTAAAAAGCTACAAGAAAAAAAATACAACATTTAATAATAATCAAGTAATAAATTTATCTTCTATTCCAAATCTTACCTTAATATTTCAATTATTTAATAAAAATTTACAGCGTTTCTCATTTTGATTGTCTATCTTTTCTAACATTCTCTTTTACTCAATTTTTTTTCATATCTTAAAATTATTGCAAAAGTAACGGAAACAAACAAAAATTGGCATTAAAAAAAAAAAAACAAAACCAAACCCGATTAAGATGAACTCCGAGTGGCCAGAAAAAAATTCTTTATAATCGAGGTTCGTATTTACTGTACACACAAAAAAAAAAAATCGTTGCCAAGTAATTAGGAACATTTCAACTAATAAAGTTTATTCACACAAGTTATGCGAAAAATAGTAACATTTTACCAAGTTTTAACTTGTTTCTACTTAATTATGGAATAATTTATGTGAAACAACTTTATGAGTTGGAATGCTAAAAGTTACTTGGCAACGATTTTTGTGTGTAGTAAAATTTCTTTAAAATTTTATTATTGTGCCCAAAATAATAAAATATGTTATAACCTGTTCACGCCAGTGAACAATTTGTGATGGCAACACCGTTTTCACCAACGCCCCCTAGTTGTCAGTAGCATCAGTTGTTGGCCCGTATAACTGCAGCCAACTTCAGGCAGATGCTAGATTTTTTGCGCAAACTCTAATTGTTCAACGAACAAGTACACAACAATATCAACAACAGCAATCAACTTTTACCCGTGAATTTATGTATATTAAAATTATACACTCAATTTTGTTTTGTGAATTTAAACCCTTAATATAGTTCAATCTAAGTAAAATTGTGAAATATTCAAAACTATTGAATTCAAATTCTAACATTGAAATTAACGTAAAATAAATAAAAGGATACATTTTATAACGTTTGATTTAAAAAGTTTGTGTTTTTATTTTTAAAGTGAAAATTTATTGAAACATCTACACAGAACCCCAAACCCGTTTATACATAACCTTTTTAAAATGTTGTGGAACTATGTTATTTTTCTATACATTTCAGAAAGAACTTCTGTGTGGTTTAAAATTTGGGTTAAAGTTTACTTTATCGGGCACACCTCAAAAAAAAAAAAAAAAATTGGACACTATCTGGAATAAAAAAAGAAAATTTTTTTATTATGTGACGTTAAAGGCGCTAAGGCCCCTGGAGCCCCCAGGGGGGAAAAACCTAAATTACCCCCCCCCCCCACCAAAAAAAATATATAATTCTATCTGGAATAAAAAAAGAAAGTTTTTTGTTATGTGACGTTAAGGGCGGGGAGGCCCCTGGAGCCCCCCAGGGGGCTATAACCTAAATTACCCCCCCCCCAACAAAAAAAATTTTGAAAAAAATACTATTCGATCAGAAATAAAAAAAAAAAAATAAAAAATGATTAGGCGTTTTTGGGGCCGGGGCCCCTGGGACCCGCTAGGAGCAAAAAACAGGGACATGTACAAACATATAAGTGTGGGTACTCAAATGAAATAAAATCTCCTCACGGTTTCAAAAATGTATTTTTTTTCAAGATCCGACAAACGTGGCCCAAACCAGAGCCATTTTAGTAAAATTTAGACCCTTTAGGCTTGGCCCAAAAATAGTAAACATTTTCCGTATATAAAAACGGTGCTCAAATGAAGGAAAATGGAAAAAATACAGTAAAAAAATACAATATTATGAGGCTTTTTTGGGGCTGGGCCCCTGGGGACCGCTAGGAGCAAAAACCAGGGCATGTATTTTGAAGTTTCTTTTGTGTCGCACGCAGAAAAAACTTTATTTCGCGAAGCCACCTGCCGCGTTCTACGGAGGAAAAAAACCCCTAAGCCCGGCCGTAGGCCGGTCACGCAGAAAAACTTTGCTCAGCAGAAATATATAATTTGCCATTTTGGCCATTATATATTTTTTATTTTATTTTTTCTGATTTTATTGCATTTTTTATTTGGTAATTTTGGTTTTACCCCCCTGGGGGGCTTCAGGGGCCTCCCCGCCCTTAACGTCACATAACAAAAAAAATTTCTTTTTTTATTCCAGATAGAATTATACATTTTTTTTGGTGGGGGGGGGGGGGTAATTTAGGTTTTTCCCCCCTGGGGGGCTCCAGGGGCCTTAGCGCCTTTAACGTCACATAAAAAAAAAATTTCTTTTTTTATTCCAGATAGGGTCCAATTTTTTTTTTTTTTTTTTTGAGGTGTGCCCGATAAAGTAAATTTTTGCCAAAATTTGTTAAAATTCATCAAAATTTTAATTATATTTGCAAAATTTTGGGAATTTCCTGTTAAAAATGTTAAATTATATGAATATTTTTTTATTGGACTGCTAAAAAATAGTTAATCTTCTGAGTGTTCATCTAACGCAAGTTTGTATTAACAGATGTAACATTGAAATTGTTACCCCGACGCAGCGATTCGAAAGAATTAATTCAATTTGAGCTTAATTCACAAAAAATTTAATTCATATTTAAAAAAAATGTTTATCACCTCTGTCCTATGTTTCACATTCCCATGAAAGTGAAATCAATACGACTTTTTGGTTCTTTGACTTTCATATACACATTTTTATTTTCGATTTACTTTCCTGTAGAAAGTAAAACAAAAGCACTTTTTTTGCTTACAGAATATTTTAAAAATCATAAGACTGCTTTATAAGTTAAAATTTAGCATTTTGACAGAAAACATAAGTTTTTGATAATTTTTCTACATTTTTCGAATATTACTTCGAATTTTATACATTTATGGGGATTATAAAGCACCGAATTTCAATTTCATGAGTTTTTAAAATTCATTCGTATTCAGAAAGTAAGGAAAGACAGGACATGGGCGTATATATCATTACTAGTGTCCGACGAAAAAACTATATTTTGTCGGTTTTTTGATATCTGGAGGCAATGATGACAAATTTTGGTATTGGAAACGTTTGTTGAGCCGAATTAATTCGATTTTGTGTATAAAATTTAAGAGAAAACCCGAAGTTTAGCTGTAAAGTTAAAAGGTCGGCTGCCGAACTATTTTCAATTTGGCCGAACTTTCTGAGGCCGAACAGTGAATTCATTGCTTAACTACAGACTTTTCTTCAAAATAGCATCTAATCAGCCCAATAAACATTTTTCCATCCGCCAAATTTGTCCATAATGATTTAAAATACCGAATACAGACCAAATGCATTTTCTGGCCGAACTGTTCGGTCGGACACTAATCATTACATTAAACCATTCCCTAGGAATTCCTTCAATAGCTTCATTCAAAAGCTCTAATTGGTATTGAATGAATTCCTAACTTGAATGTTTGTTCATTCAACATTTTACTAATTGAATTAAGAAATTTTAGTATCCATTCATTTAATACAAATTAAGATACAACACACAAGCAATAACAAAGCATACGCCTATGTCCTGTGTTGCCCTACTTTTTAAGTACGTATAAATTTGAAAAACACATGCGTTATAAATTTGGTGCTTTATAATCCCCATAAATGTATAAAATTCGAAAAATGTCGAAAAATCAGCGAAAACGCTAAATTTAAACTCATAAAGCAGTCTTATGATTTTTTAAAAATTTTGTAATTAAAAAAGTGCTTTCGTTTTATTTTCTACAGCAAAGTAAATCGAAAATAAAAATGGGTATGTGAAAGTCAAAGCACCAAAAAGTCGTATTGATTTCACTTTCATATGAATGTGAAACTTAGGACAGAGGGGATAATATAGTTTTTTTTTTGTGTTGTAGACTTTTAAGAAATTTTCTTTTGTTTTATGGAAATATTTCAGTTAAATAATGACAATTTTCGTTAATCATTTGACTAAATAAATGAAGAAAACAAATCCTTCTTCATTCACCCTTTTACTAAATGAATTAAGAAAATGTTGAATCATTCAAAATATAATTCATTCATATTATTTAAAGCTTTTGAGAAGAATATCTGGCTAAGAATTCATTCCTTAAGAATGCTTTTTCAGACTGACTGGAATTAAAGAATTAAGCCTTTTCGGTGTCAGGACTTTCAAATTAGTTCGTAATAATCAGGGACAGGAACTTTATGCTCTTAAAAAATAGGAAAAATTTAAAAATATGCACTTCATTTTTTTTTTTTTTTTTTAATTTAACTATTTTCATTAAATTTTAAAGTTAATTTGTATTGTTTAAAAAACCACTAAAACATGTAAGCACAGTTTGGAAAAAAAAATGATGAGAACAATTAAAATCAGCTTGGGTCTTATTTAGTCTATATCAAGGGTGCCCAAGCCCTATGCGCTTCGTGCTCATTTGTTTTTGTAAAAACACTTAGCTATAGGCTGTGTGTTTTAATACACACATAGAGCACTCAGCACTAGCAATACGAAATACACAAACAACTTTGTCTTATTTGTTTTTTGTCGTTCTTCATTGTATACACGCAAGTGCAAAGCAACAACACTTTCGTATGCTTTGCTGGTAAACATTGAAATATTTGTTTCTTTTTTCTTTGTATGTATTGGTTTTTACAACAAAAAATATTGAATAAAAATTAGTTTTTCTTTAAATGTATTGGTGTTTGCTCTTCCATAAGGAACTCTTGGGCACTCCTGGTCTATATGCTCGTGGGTCAAATATAAAATAATATTAAAAGTGATTTTTACATATAATATGCAAAATAAGTAAAAATATGTAATAAAAATATGAATTTAAATACTTATTTTAAATTATGCAATAAATAAAAATGTGCATTTAAAGCGAAATACAGTAGTGGTCAAAACATTTGGAACTGAGATCGCATTTGTTGTTTTCATTGATTTATTTTCTTCAAATCACACTTAGTTACTAAAAATTTTTTTTTACATATTCTTCATACATTATTTAATGTTAAACAAATAAAAAAAATTAATTCCGTTAAATTAAAACAACAAACAAAATTAATAATAATAGATGTATTCAAAATGCAGTTGTTCAAAACATTTGCAACTCTCATTATTCTTACTCTTAACGAAACAATTTATGCTAACAAATGCTAGGATATAACGGTTATCGCATTCCTTTTTAATATGAAATTCAGGCCGTTACATTTTTTAAACAAATTTATTATAATTATTGTTCTTTAATAGTTGTAATAAGATGTTGGAAGCATAAACACCGTAAGAATAATTTTTGTAAAAAATGGCAGGAAATAAATACAATTCTAATTTTAAATCAAGAAAAGTTTAAAATGATTTTTAAAATGGACTTTCCCAAAAAGAAATTTCTATAAAGTAATCCGTTCCAAAATCAACGATTTGCCGCATTGTTTTAAAGTGGTAACATCCACACAATTCATAAAGGTGGAAGACCCCGTATTACAACTGTAAGAGAAGATCGGAAAATCAAGAATTTTTTTACGAAATATCCCAGTTCCCAGAGAAGCTAAAACTGAACTTTTAATAGATGCCAGTCTTCCCACCATTAAAAGAAGAGCCCGAGAATATGGTCTTAGAAGTTATAGATGTACAAAAAAAACGTTTGAGTCGGAAAAAAAACCGAAAAGCTCGGCTTGACTTTTGAACTGGACTCAACAGCAGTTGGCTATTGTGGTCAGATGAGTCTAAATTCAACCTCCGGGGATCAGTTGGAAGAGCCAATGTTCAAAGACCACAAGGCGAAAAGTTTAATCCCAGATACACAACCGCCACAGTGAAGCACGGTGGTGGAAACATTATGGTGTGGTGGTGTTTTTCAGGAAATCGGATTGGCCCAATTCACTGCATTACTAGCACAATGACGGCCACAATCTATAGAGATCTTTTGAGTTCAGTTATGCTTCCGTTTGCTGAATGGGAAATGTCACTCTCATGGACCTTCCAGCACGACAACGACCCAAAACACACGGCGGGGGTTGTAAAAGTTTGGCTGCAGGAAAATGAAATTAACATCATGTCGTGGCCGGCTCAATCTCCCGATCTCAACACGATTGAGAACATGTGGATGATTGTAAAACGGAATATCGGCAATAAAGTATTCCGAAATGGTGATGAACTTTTCGTCGAGTTGGAGAAGCAGTGGAATGAAATTTCTGACGATTATATTAAAAAGCTCATTAAGTTATGAATAATTTTTTTGTATTTGTAAAATAATATGCTATAACTGAATCTAATAAAAAAAAACCAAAAACTTATACCACAAATCTTTTTGATCAAAAAAATTTATAATTACCTAAACCATGATTTCAGTTGCAAATGTTTTGAACACCACTGTATGTAAAAATATTCATTTTTTTTTTTTTTTTTTTTTATAATTTAACCAATACTCAGGGGATGCCCCCTACTCATGCAGTGCATTGTATTGATCAGGAAAATAAGGTATGGGAAGGAGGAAAGAGGGAGTAGTGTTTGTGGATATTTGATTTAAATTTTTCTAAATTGTAAGTAACAGGGAAGACTTCTGCGGGAAGTTTGTTCCACATACGAATCGTTCGACTAAAAAACGAATTTTCTCTGTAATGCGTTGTGCGAAACACAGGACAATCAACTACAAACGGATGTGCTCTACTAGATAAGCGAGTATTACGAATAAAAACTCGGGCTCGTGGAATAAGTTCACTTATCTCAGATGAGCATCTCCCATGGTAATATCGATAGAAAAGTGTCACACAACCCACATTCCGACGATGCTCCAATGAATCAATAGAGTTGGATACACTACTGTCATTGATAAGCTTCACCGCCCTCCCCTGAACACGGTCCAGAAGCTTCAGAATAGACAGTGGAGCCCCTGCCCATATATGAGAGTTGTATTCCATTTTTGGCCGGATATAGCTGGTATAAATAGTAAGGAGATCGGATGGAGTGAAGTAAGTCTTGCACCGTTTTAGAAAACCGAGACACTTGAATGCCTCTTTCGACACTTGAAATACGTGCTTATTCCAACGGACATCACATTGTATTCTCATGCCCAGAACATCAAGAGTATCCGATTCCTCAATACCTATACCATCCATAGTTACAGATGACAATGTCAATTCCACAGCCCGTCTGTGGGTTAACATACAACATTGGGTCTTGCGTGCATTAAAATCGACCTTATTCGCGCGACCCCACTCGGAGATTGTTGAAAGGTCTTGATTGAGTGTGTCATTCATGTTCTGCCGCATGCCCTCTATCTCCAAAGAGCTTGGCCTGTGATCGAATGAAAATGAATGACAAATGTTGCTGTCATCTGCAAAAGAGTAGATAGGGTTGATGGTCTGACCAAGAAGGTCATTAATAAAAATAAGAAAAAGGGTAGGAGAAAGAACAGAACCTTGCGGTACCCCTGAATTTAGCTGAAACTCGTTTGATGAGACCCCATCTAAAACAACACGTATAGTGCGGTCTCTGAGAAAACTCGTTATAAATCGAGAGAAGACATTACCGAAAAACAAGAAGACATTACCAAAAACACTAAAGTTTGAGAAAAATTTGTATATTATTTGAACAATTTAAAAATCCATCAAAGGTTGAATATTTGAGCCATAAATTTTTTTTTTAGTTTTTATTTATGATTTATTTGCAGATTAAAAAATATATTTTTAATGACCCACTTTCATACAAAAACTTAAATTTTTAGTCATAGGCTTCTTACTCATTTTTTGAGATAGTTTCGTAGCAGGTCTCATTTTTTGTTTACAATTAAAAAAAAAAGAATATGAATAGCAAAAACAACTTTAAAATTTGTTAATAGAATCAATTAAATATCAATTATGGTGCACAATTATTAAAAGCACCTACTTATTATAAATACATTTTTCTAACCAATGGAGTCCAAACCAATTTTCAATTAAATTTTTCTAATCAATAATTTGAATTATTAATAAAATTGCATAAAACATTGTGAAATTTTTTTTTTTTTTTTTAAACAATAATTTTCTTCGGAACTCTTAGCGGACCCCCTGGAATACTCCCACGCACCCGATGTGGGAACCGTTGCTATATATATCTTCTGCTCCGTTAAATGCCCGACCATAAATCAAGTTTATAAATCGCAATTATTTTTTTCAATATTCAGTCAATTTCGTTTATACCGTCCGCACGCTCGTGTTCAACAAAAGGGTCATAACTCAAATTCCATTTCTTTTTGCAAGAAAACGACATACTGTGGTCCTCTCTACCCACTGTAAAAAATCTTAGATCGGGGTTTTTTGTTGCTAAAGAGTACAGAGACCGATTTAAGATTTTTTAAAGTCGGTAGAAATGACCACTGCATATTGTTTTCTTTCAACAAATGGGGCTTGACAAATTTTGAGTTATGACATTTTTGTTGAACAACTGTGCTATATTTAAAGGTCGAGCATATCGCACACCTAGTTCAAAAGTGTCTTAACTCTACATTTTAATTTTTCATGTTTATATGCTTAAACTATGCACAATACACTTGTTTATCTTTGAAAAAAAATATCAGTGTATTTTGTTGTTGTTAACTGTTGCTAAAAAACAGTTATGTCTTTCTTTATGTTTCAATTGGTATAAAGTTGCAAATAGTTTTTTTTTCGATTTCTGAAAATTAAAAATTTTAGTACAGTGTTATTTTCACGTCATATAGACAGTCGCAATTAATTTTTAATTAATATGCATTTGACAAATTTTAATTTAGAAATGTTGAGGTTAAGAAGAAGAATAAACGTTTTTTTTTAATTATAAACACTATTAATTTCTAAATCAGACTAGACTAGTTTCTGCCTCTTTTTATGGACAGGCGTCATTAGTGATTTTCTATTTAAATTGTATTATTATTTGTGTATTTATAATTGTCAGATTGTCTCTATATGATACATTTTTCAACAACCTGGGGCTGTAAGAATCAAACCTGCGCTCTTGTTACATTACAAACGTAACAATACCAAGTTATGACCGTTTAAAGATCACTCCCAAATATGGCCTCGAATGTAATACAGCTAAACATTTTGAGTTGAATCACTTTTGAACTAGGTGTGCGACATGGTAGTCAAACTTTAAACAAAACGTGTTCGTTGTGCCATTCTTTATATTGTAGCTTGTTTTTTTTTCGTATATTTTATCATTTGCAGCGAAATTTTAACGAAATTCATAATTTTATGAATCCTTATTTGTCTGTAAAATCCGATTTGGTTACTGTACCACTAAGAAAAACAAAAAGTTTTGGTTTTGTTTATATTTAAACCTAAATTTATTTCAAATTCAAATTGTTATTGAAGAGAAATTGTATATTTTGCATATTGCATTACGTTTTTTTTATTATTTATTTTATTTGTTTTCAAACAACATCCAACATTATTATATTCATATTAATTAAGAGTGTGTTGTTTAATTTTTTTATTTGATTTATATTCTGATTGTAGTTTTTTTAATATGTTTTTATATTTTTGAGATATTATAATTGTGATAATGTTCCAATTGTAGATTATTATCAACATACATAATAAGTAAGTGTTCATACATACAATTATATTTTATTTTAATTATTTTTACCATATATAAATGGATAAGTGTATTTGAATTGTATTTTATTGTAGTTTTCAATATTACATGTGTTCAAATATCTGGATGATGAAAAGAAATCAAAAATCCAAAGGAAAAAAAAAGGAATAAAAACATCGCTTAATAGATTTGTATTCCACTATAAAAACGATGCACAAACAAAATTTGTTGTGTTGTTTTTTTTTTTTCAAATCGAATTTCTAAATATTATATTAATATTAACGCATTCTAAATAAGTTAATTATTATTATGGATAAATATTTTTTCTTGTGGTTAGAATTTTATTATTTAATTTAGGCAGCAGCATCGTTGCCTTCTTTTTTAGGAATCTTTTCGTCTGAAGCACATTCCTGGGCATCTGCATTATTGCCACCATCACCAGCATCGGTATTGTCTTTGCCCTGAGAGCGACGACGTTTGCGATTTACACGCCATGGTCGTGATGGAAATTTTGGTGCTGGCAGTTGATCCATGCCCAAAACTTTATAGATTTGTCTGAATGCCATGTAGCGCAAGAATAGTTGTGCAGAAACAGTTAAATCTTCACGTTGTTGTTTAGACAAATCAATTAGAGCATCTTGGGGGTCTTTTTCACATGGATCCAAAAGACCAGGACCATTGATAAGAAAACCAGATGCTAGAGCTTCCATAATGCGACGCAAACAGTCGCCGGGAGAAATGGGAAAACCAGCTGATGAAATAACTTTCTCAACCAATAATTCCATCGACCATTGAGGCAATGCTTGCCAAGATTGTATACGTTGACAGAGATCACGAAGAATGCGTATAACCATAACGCATGATTGCAAACCAGTTGCTCTAGCCTGGAACCATTTAGCATGACGAAGTTCAGCCAATGCCTAGATGAAATTTATTAAAATTTAAATGTTTAACATGTTAGTAATTTTTAGCAAACAAATCTTGTCGACAACAAACACAACAACACAACTTTTTTGATAAATTACAATTAAAATCATTATATTTCTCAAAAAAAAAAAAATATGGGCACTTGCATGCAACAGATTTGAAGTAAAAATTAACATATAAATCTTAGGGGAAAACTATCAATATTACTTTAAGATTATTGTACAACAACAACCTTTTCATTTTACGTTATAGTTTAAACTTAGTTGTTGTAATTTAGAAAAACAACATTAAAAAATATATAAAATCTCTAATTCGAGTGAGAATTGATATAGGGACATTAAGCAAATTGTACAAAATAATTCAAATTTCTACAATTTTTTTGTTGGAAATATAATGTTGGTCATTGCATTCAATAGATATATTTATGTCTGTATCATAATTGTGCGAAGTTTGGAACCTAGAGTCAAAAAAGTCTAGGATATGGAAAATTTATTATTTGACCCTTTCAGGAATGTGTTGATAGATCTATTTCGGGAATTTTCTAGGTTCCCATCATCAGAACACGTTTTGAAAGAGGTAACAATCCCATGCAAAACATCAAACATTCATATAAACTAGTTTACTCACTACATGAGAACTTATATATGAGCTCGAAGTTTAAGATTATCACACATTCCTGAAAGGGTCGTCGAATAATAAATTTGAAAACAAAAACTCTATAGATTATTTGTTAGGACAATATCCTAATAAAGAAATATAGAGTATGGCCTCGAACTTGAATAATTTTTATTTTCATTGCACAATTAAACATAATTTTTATTTTTAATAAAAATTATATCAAACTTGAAAAATATTTTTTTTTGTGCCAAGCTATTTTGTTGGGAGTTGTTTATCAATTCTAAGAAAAAGAAAAAAAGTCACGACCCCTTTTGAATCCTTTAAAAGCTGACTTACTTTCAGAAATCTGAATTTTAGATATTTTTAGGATCATCCCTAGTTTAACTTCATTTATTGGGATTTTGCAACCAATATCGCAAGTTTTTCTTAATTGTACTTAAAAGTAGACATGTTTTACGAACTGGCGCCTTTTCCAGTTTTTATGTTTCAGACTTTGAAAATAAATACTTCCTTGTTCTTATATGTACTAAATTCTTAAAAATGTCTGAAAACAAACAAAAAATAGTGGTGATGTAAAAATATGATTTAAATGCATTGAATATTTAAATTTCTCATTTATGTGCTTATAAAAAATAATAAATATGAGTTATTTGATCGTTTGCACTTTAATTGTATCATTTATTATCCAGTTGCTTGGATCTAAGAATATTGTATCAAAGTACTAAAATTTCTAAAAAAAATTTTTGATTTTCGAAAGCAAGCCAGCTTTCTAAGTATTTAAAAGTGACCATATCTTCTTTTGTTTATCTAAAAACTAATAAATAATATCAACAAAATAGCTTAAGCACAAACAAATGCTAAAAATTCCTTTTATTTCGCAATTTGCGATATTGGTAGCAAAATCCCAATAAATGAAGTTTAACTAGGGATGATCCTAAAAATATCTATAAAAAAAATTCAGATTTTTGAAAGTAAGTTTTTTTTATCTTAGAATTGATAAACAACTCCAACAAAATACCTTGGCACAAAAAAAACAAAATTATTTTTATTTTGCATTTTTTTTTGCGATTTTCCATATCCTAGACATTTTTGACCCTTGGTTCCAAAATTTGCACAATTATGATACAGACATAAATAATGAATGCAATGGCCATTATTATATTTCCAACAAAAAAAGCTAGACATTTTAATTATTTTGTACAATTAGTTTGTTGTCCCTATTTCAATTCACACTCGAATAAAAGATTTAAATAATTTTTTTAATGTTGTTTTTCTAAATTACAACAACTAAGCTTAAACTATAACGTAAAATGAGAAATTGCTGTTGTATAATAATATTACTGATAATTATTCCCTAAGATTTATGTGTTAATTTTATCTTAAAATTTGTTGCTTGCTAGTACCCCTACTTCAATTCACACCACTGTACATAATTTAAAAAATTAACATCAGTTAAAAGAAGTAATTAGAATGCGGCTCTTTTATTTACAAAATTTGTAATTTTTCACAAAATCTTCTGTCCTGACTTTAATTATTAGCCGTATGTCAAGATTTTCATACCGAATATTAAGAACACTTTGCAACATAATCCGAAATTATAATACGTTCTGAAATCAGCGTGCAATTTCTTGTAACACACACGGAGTCATTTTTTTTTTTGTCAAAAGTGTGTAATATTCGAGCAATGCCTGACGTAGGGTGCATCTCCAAGAACTAGTGAAATTATATTCAAACTTTCTTTCAAAGCTCTATCTTTCAGAATATATTAAAATGTGTATCGGGTTTTTAACAAAGTTCCAAAAAAATTGTAAAGAACATAAATACATTTTAAGCCAAAAATGACAATTTTTGATAATTTTTTTAAATTTTGAACTTTAAGGATTTTCACGACTAAACTTTAATAGCTATTTTAAAAAATTTAGCTTTCTCTTTTTTCGAGAAGTATTATTAACACGGAGAATTTTTCATTTTTAGATCCATTATATAATAGTTTTTTTTTTTGGTAGATAAACAAAAAAAAGTCATTTCGAACAAACAACATTTTTATGTTTAAATTTAAATAACTTTTAAAGTAGAGGAGAAAACATATCACTATAAGCATGTTTTTATCTTACAATGTACATTACTCCAGACTAAAAAGTTTAGAAATCGGTAAACATTTACAAAAGTTATACGCCCCAAAAGATTTTTTATACACGAGGTAGGTAGTCATTAAACTTTGACAAACTGCAAGGACACCCTGTACTAAAACAGGGTGAACAAATCACAATATTACAAAAGATTAACACCTTCGATCGGATCAGAAGTTTGTTTAGAAGTTCTATATTTATAATCAGTATTTTCTTCAAATACCCCACTGTGTAACATTTGCGCTTAATATCAGAAATATTTCCAATTTGGTTAAGATAATCACAATTATTTTTATACCTTTCGCACAATGTGATGATGTTATTCCATTTGTAATTCATCGAAATATGACCGCAAAATCATATACATATATTCTTGATCCTTATTCACTTTTAAGCCGAAGTAGCGATGTCCGTCTGTCTGTTGAAAACGCGATAGAGTCTGCTCATTTTTACCTAGACTGATGGAGATCTAGCTTCGTGATTGAAAATGAGCAAAATCGGTGCAGCGGTTCAAAATTTATGAGTGAAAAAATTGTGTATATAGAAGACTAGGGTGACAATAGTTTTTATGGAAAACAATTTTTGTTCGAACCTTTTGTCTAATAATGTTATCATTCAGGAATTCGGAAAGCACTTGTACCACCTGTTAAAGTGCCTTGCCAGCGGTGGTTCATTTGTCTTTTTTCTGACTAGGTGGTTGTTTAGGCGTTGGTGCTATTTCAAAAAATTGGATTAATCAATGGCAATTAAAAAAATTTAATACACGTAATGCCAATTATATTTCAATGTCAATGAAAAATTCCCAAGTATTTTATACATGTGGTTGTGTCCTGTTGTTAACGCAGTTGGGACTATTCTCTCGTGTTGTTGGCGTATGTCAGGACTCAATTTTGAGAAATTCAATGAGTTTTATTTACTAATTTGTTAAGTTTTGCTGATTTAAATTTTTGTAGTTTGTAATTTTTTTTTTGTATTAATTTGTTTAGAATTCTTACCTTAAGACATGGTTCTCGCGGCAATAGGGCAGCATCTCCCGTACCACCATTCGAAGCATTATCAGCTTTTCCACCATCTGGCGTTTCGCGCAATAATGGCGATGTCAATGAAATTTTAACCGAAACAGCTTCGTCTTGAACTATTACAGCCGATTCATCTACTAATACCTCAACCTTATAATCGACTGGATTATCACCTACAAATCGAATAAAAATAATATAAAAATGGTTTAAACGAAATTAATGGTGATTTCAAATGGATTGTTCTATATAAAACTAAGGGCGGTTAACTTATCTAAAATGTAACCAGAGTTAAAACTATAAAGTTAATTATATACAAATTTGAAATTCATAACTGCAAATACACACTAACTTCTGGTTATTTTGAGACAAGTTAACGGGCCTAACTAAATAGCAGTCAATTTCATACCCATATTTTTAAACGGATGAAATAAAAAAAGTCCAATGTTATTGTTAAAACATTACTTCTTTAATTTAAAGAATTCTATTCGCACCAAAAAATTAAGTGAACATAACATTTTAAATTAAATCTAATCAAATATTTGCAACTGACAGATTTTTTTAAATTAGAAATGATTTTAATGGGTATGAAATGCACTGTAAAGTCTAAGAATATAATCACAAAATTGTAGTTAATTTGTGGATCAAAAGCTAAATTTTATAACAAACATTCACGTCAAGATGAATTTCATTTAAAATTTAAGTCGTAATTACGTTCACACATCTTTTTAAAGTTTAACATTTTTTTATTTAATTAAATCAGTCATGCGTTTATGTGCCAGAAAACGAAACCGCATAAGTAAAACGAGTTTACAAGATTATGTGTGCCAGATTGCGATATCGCAATTTTTTTGCTCGTTTTAAATCGAGCAGTTGTATCCTTGTCGAAAGTAAATAGAATGTGGATTTTTTCTTAGAAATGTTTGTTAAATAATAAAAACAACACTTAGTATTAAAAATTTGAAATGCTTTTTTATTTATTTTAAATCAAAAAGCGATCTTTTAATAGCTTCTTCAATTTAAGAGAAGACTATTAAAAATCTCTTTGAAATGTTTTTTTATTTATTTTAAGTCAAAAAGCAATCATTTAATAGCTTTTTTAATTTAAAATAAAAAATAAAAATAATCTCTTCAAATTGCATGTACATATTTTTAAAAAAGTTTTTTTTTTTGATAAAATACAAGCTTATGTTTTTAAGCTTCTGACATGTAAATTTATTTTTTGGAACAAAACTTAGAATATACAAAAACTAGCGTTTTTAAGAACACCGATTTCCACATGATGAGTTTTCAAAAAATTTTGCGTTTTGAAAACGACTCGAAAGCCAGCACATAGACGATGATCTGTGTTGAATAAAAAAGGGACTTAAAAAAGTATAAAAGTAAAAAAAAAAAAACGTTTTTTTTTCAATATTTCACTAACACGTGAATGTCAGTTTTAACGTTACTTTTTTCCAATACATGTTTAAGAGAATTGTATAAATTATTCGTAAAAAGAGTTGCAAAAAATATGATTATTTGTAATGAAAATAGTACTAATAAACAACCGAAAGTATTAACTCATTATTGACACTTGTTCACTATTGTGGCCTGTTCTCTAAAGAAGACCTTTCGTTTTTTTTTTTCATGTTGTTGCATGAATATGTCAAAACTGTCAACTGCCATCGAGTTTAATTTCCGCTATCACTTTGTTAAAAATGCAACCGTTTTTCTAGGTTTTATCGTGTCGTTGCAAAAAAAAAAACCCCCAATATAGTGAAATTTTTCGTAAATTTAAAAAGTGAATAACAAACAAGCTTTAAAGATTTTTCCAAGTCGAATTTTTGTAAACGGTAAGAATTTTATTCACAATTTTAACACACATCCGTCGTTTGTGTCAATTTAACACAAAGGTGCAATAAAATATTTAATTGGAAAATTGCTGATTTTTTCTCCATTGGATGAACTTATTTTTACCGTTTTATATCAACACTCAGAGAAATCCAGGAATAAGTTTCATCAATTTCCGTCCAATGTAAAAACTTCATCAACATTTATGAAACATTTCATAAACAACAAGTATTATAATGACCAAATAATGTTCTCCATGAATTTTTTCTACACAAAAATAATGAAATCCTTACTAATGTAAAATATGGTTCATATAGATATATACATTTCATAAATATGATGAAATTTATTTTGTTTTTTATGAAATGTTTCATAAATGCTATGAAACTTTACATTGGACGAACATTAATGAAACATGTCATAAATATGAAGCTTTTCCTTTGAGTCCAGGGTTTTGATAAAAAGCAGGGGGGAAAGTAGACATCCTTGTTTCAAAAAACACCACGAAGATGCGTCAAACTTTAAAGTCATTTTACGGAAAACTGTACAATAGAACGAAAAAAAGCCATTGAAATCAGCATGCCGGAAATATATATAATTAATAGTCAGAATTTTGTTTATGTCATGCCGCTTTATCAGCTTAAAATAATGAAAAAAGTTTAAACTAGAAAAATTTTAATATAAATATAGCCCGACCGAAGAATTGGTCAAAAAACGGCATTTGGCCAATATTTGGTAGTGTCCGACCGAGTACTCGGCTTCGGCTTCGGAGTTCGGCCAAAAAGTGAAGTTCGGCCAAAAAGTGAAGTTCGGCCAAGTTCGGTGTTCAGCCAAATTTTGGCCGAATTTGGCCGAACTACCGAACTTTTTATGATTATTTATAAAAAGCACAAATAAATAACAACTGTGGTTATATTAACTTTTCAGAATTTACAAAAAAACTACATAAAAAATACAACGTCGAATATGATAGAATACCAAAAAAAACGATATTTAAATATCAATGTGTGTGAAAAAATTTCAAAAAGCCAAAAGAGTTTAAAAAACATTTCCAGAAATATACCTACAAGACTTATAAGCAAATAAGCAAGTTTAATGCGATATAATTTAAATAAACGTATACATTTATATTTTGCAATTAATTTCAAGTAGTAAGTAATCCTAAAAAGAGATTAACAGGTTCATCAACTTCTGATAGACATGATGCAGTACCAGACTTAGAAGTAGCAGAACCAAATGAAAATTTTATTGAAAAAGAAAATAAAATGTTTATTACGGAGCCTTTAAGTCCCGAAATATAAATATATTTGAGTATTGGAATTCAAGTCCATTTACAAATATAAAAGCTGTAGCAATAAAATATTTATCAGCCCCACCAACTAGTGTAGCTAGCGAACAGCTTTTTAGCGCTGCCGGGCAGCTGTATTCTGATAGACGAAGCAGTTCACATGGTGTGAATGCGGAAAATTTGCTTTTCTGTCATTACAATATCAAACTTTAATTTTAAATTTTAATTATTTAAGTTTGTTTTTCTATATCAACTTCAAAATCGATCAACTATTTTTCTTTGACTATAAAATATAGTACAAATATTTTTTTCTTTTTTTGTACTTAAAATAGTACAACTATTTTCCAAATACGATTTTTTAAAAAAATATACCTATGAATTTTTATTTTTGTTTATGTTTAATAACTTTTTGGTTTAAATTTATTGATCTAAAAAAAACAATTTATATTTTTTTTTTATTAAAACAAAAAGTTCGGCTTCGGTTTCGGCCAAACATTGATATTATGGCCGAAGTTCGGCCTCGGCTTCGGCTTCGGCCGCAAAAAATGAGTTCGGTCGGACACTAATATTTGGTAATTAAATGTGTTTTGGACAGTTTTTTATAATGGCAAAAAATAAAATAGGAGCTTTACATTTCTAGTTTTAGGTCGAAATCTAATAGGAATCGTATTGACGTGAAATAAAATTTGTTGGATAGGTCTTCAAAATACTTTTCATTTGATACCAATCTTGCTATTGACACTTTTGGAGAAATATTGAAAATTATTAAAATGTCAAATCAAAATTATTTATTTTCCAGCAGTTCACATCAGTTTTGTCCAACAAGTGTGGAAGTTTCACTAAAACACATTTGGTATCAAAAATAAAGGTTAAATTCCGATATAGGTATATATAGTCTTATATATAATTCATTATCACATCATGTTATAGCTCATGATTAGAAAAATTGGTATAGATTTTTAGGCTTTTAATTTCATTTCAATTTTTTTTTTTACAATTTTTTCCTTAAACTAAAAAATTGAATGTACGAGATTTTTCTCATAAATTAAGTAACCCGTGAAGTTTACTAAATATGCATATCAAAATTTTGGATCTTCTTTTTGTTGCATATCTTTTATTAGCGAAATCGTGAAAAATAAGAAATTTCAACTTTAAATACGTGCGCCCCGGTAGGCTAGTTGGTAGCATGCTGGCTTATCAGTGCGGTGGTCGTGGGTTCGATTCCCACCAGAGGCACTGGTATATTTTCGCTACAACACGCCGAAGGCCATAGTAGCTAGTGCTCGGTTAGAGAAATAGTATATAATTTGTAATTATATGATTATTAATTAATAAAAAAAAAAAATCTTTAAATACATACATAGGTAAAATTATAGCACCTTTCGAAACGTGTGATATATTAAATTAAAAAGTATAGTTCATACTTTTTAAATGTTGTAAACAAGTAGCGGCTTTGTTTTTTGCAAAAAGTTTATGAAACACATTGAATTTCCTACAAAAAGTTTTTTCCAAATATTTCTTTAACTATAGCTAACTTTAAAATTCTAAGGCCATATTCGTGATATGCGTCCCAAAGTCTTTTAAAAACGATTGGTCGCATCCCGATGCATCAACCTTTTCTTATTTTGTTGAACTGTGTTATTTATAAAGCATATAAATATCCATGTTATAAATATTAAATGTAAAAATGTATGCTTTTTATGAACCTGGAAGTTGGAACATACATATAATAAATTTAAAACGCTAGGTAAAACAAAAATAACATTTACCGATAAAGAGAATAAAATGTGTTATTCACAAAATTTTCAAGTAGAAGACTTAAAGATTTTTTCAAGAGCAGAAATAAACAGCAAACTTTTCACGTCCTTGTAATACAAAATAATTTAAAATTATGACTAACTGGTCGGTTATATGGATCAATACGATATTTCGTTTATGAAGGATAAATCTATCTATTTAGTAATACAGCAATTTCAGATTGTTCAAAACAACAATTTTGTTAACCACAAACCAGGATCAGTGGTAGAAAGTATATTTCATATAGTGGAACTAAGCAGCTATTTAATTTATAAAATTGAAAATTTACAATCCATTACTCATTTTATAACGATTGGGTGTTTCATTTGTTTAAACAAGCAGTTTCCAACGCTTTCTTCTGAACTGGTTTTAAGAGGGTTTAGAAAATATGTGTTAACAGTGATACTGTTAATTAGTTTTCATACTTCTAAGCAATTTTAATTAAATTTTAAAGTTAACTTGTGTTGTTTAATGTATTCTCAGCATAAGTTTTGTGTAATTAACACAAAATTTTGTTTATAATATATATCGAGACCTTATATTCAATACCCTCTATAAACCAATTTCTTGAAAATCACTTTTTAATGGAATATCATTCATTGATGTTAGCTTTATTTCTGACAAAAATTTCAGACAGCAAAAATCCGTTCTAGTAGTTTTTTAAATATTTATTTCTCTATCAAACATAAGATTTATTTTTGAATGCAATATCAAACACATTAAGGTTAGTTATAAACTTATTAAAAATGTATTATTGTTTCCTACAACTGTACTAATATAGATTAATTCATACTTTAAGAGTTTGGTCTTCTGAAAAAAAAGTGTTTTGGTTTAGGTATTGAATATAAGCTCTCAATGTACTTAAAATATGCATTTAAAAAAGCTCTAAAAAAACATTTTTCTTAAAAAAAAAAATGGTTTATAAAATTTAACCTTGGTTCTTCTTTAGTCTATATGTTCGTTGGTTCAAAACAGAGTACGTATTTGCAGTTCTTTTTCATTTCATCTCCACGTACAATGTTATATGTTTTCTGTTTTAGTTTTTACACACACACGAAAGATAAAACAAAAAATGTTTCCATTCCATGTGTTTCCATTTGAAAATAAACCTTGCATCTCATTCTCATGCGTATGATATGATCGTTTTATTTACTTGTTTCTCTTTCATAGAATGAAAAATGAATCGTAAATAATTTGGTGAGTTTTTAACATTGAAAAAAAAAAAAAATATTTTCTCTTCTTGAAAAAGAACGGTGAAAAAAAAAACATAAATGTGTTTTACAATGAGTGTAATGATATATGATACTTATTTGTTCTTTTTCACAATTCTGCAAAATTAATAAAATGGATAAAGACTTTAAAAATTGTATTATTGTTAATTGGAATTTAAAAATATACAGTGACCAACAATACACATTCAATATTATTAATAAATATTTTTTTGTCAATAAATTATTTCAAAATAAAATATTGTACCCTATATTGGTAGTTTATCATATAGAGAGGAATACAGACGTTAAATAGTATTGATAAGTTTAGGGTTATTTACAAACAAAATGAATTGGTGTTCCCTACATTGGAAGTTAATCAATTAAATTGAAAAATTAAAAATTATTTTTAATTTGCTATTTCATTAATGACACGTTTCCAATGTTTACTCTAATAAAACCGGTTTAATTTTGCTAGTTTACCTGTTTGATTTTAAAATTTCTTGAACCAAAGTCAAAATAACGCTAAAATACCGAAACGAAGATGTATAACGTTATTTTGTTGATTAAAAAAAATGTAATGGGAAGTTTTTTAAAAAAGCCCTCTTATATCAGAAGGCATATGCCACCATTGGAATCGTAATTTCAAAACTATCATATCGGCATTGATGTGGGCGTGGTAAATTCCCGTTCAAAAAATTTATATCTCAAATATAATATCATATCTCTTTTGATGTAGACCGTGTTAAACACTAACAACATTTTAAATAAAAAACTAGGTAATATTAAAAAAAATCACATATTTATTATACTTCAATGAATTAAAAAGTTATTATCGCAAAAAAATAAAAAATAAGTATACAATACTATGCAGATACTTCAATTTAGAAACACATCAATTGCCATTCAGAAAAGAACAATGCATATTGCGAAAAACATTTATAAAAACTATAGCGGTATTCACTCTTGATAGCATTTATGCAAGGGTTGCATTAATACTATAGCGGTATTCACTCTTGATAGCATTTATGCAAGGGTTGCATTAATACTATGATTTTATGCTACAAAGCGTGAGCGTCTTTTTTTTTGTGTGTATTGCATGTTTACAACCCAAGCATTTCAATGTTGACAAAACAGCTAATTTCTAACGAAAATGTATTTTCTAGCGATTTTTTCAAATAAAAAAGGTTGGCATTATTCTTCGTTCTCAGTGGATTTTTAACTCTGTTGTTATTTTGTGTGAATATCAACTTTAAGGAAGAAGATCCATTTTTATATTAATATCGTATTTTTCTTTTATTTAAGTTTGTTTTTTTGATAAAAATTTGTGTTAAAATCAGTTGTTTTTTTTACACGAAAATTAAATATTTTTTTGTAAATATTTCCGTTCTTTTTTTGTTTTCCGGCAAAACTAAAAGATGTTAAGTATTGTAAGTTTGAAAGGTTTGAAAGACCCATAATATGCAATAGGTTTTCGTCTTGCATATTATTTCATGTATTTTGTTGTTGTAGTCATACTCTTGTATTTATACAAGATCTGCAAGCTTTGAAAGGTCTGCAAGGGTAGTTTGCTACCAAGAGCGAATACCGCTTATATATTTATTATAATTCAATGAGTTCAAAATTATTATCACAAAAAAAAAAAAAAAAATATAAAAAAACTACGCAGACACTGTTATTTAGAAAAACATCAATTGCCATGAATTTCAATTTATGGAATCTTTACACCATTTCCCTTTGTTATTTAAAGTATTTAAGTGTCATTTAAAATTAAAAAAAAACATTAACAGAAAATAGCAATTACAAATCAAAAACAAAATCCGTTATAAAAAACACAATTAAAATTCAAAATATACAAAATGAAAAGCAAAAGTTATCTTTAAATGTTTTGAATTGCATTTTTTATTTTTTGAATAACATTTGATATTCTTTGAAATTTAATTGGCATTTTCGAATTTCAATTGCATTTTTATTAGAGATTATTTTATAATTATAATTGCTACTGTTTGAATTTCAAATTATATTTTTTGATTTACAATTGCTTTTTTTTTTGTAAAATTTTTTGATAAACAAATGGTATTTTTTTTTTTATTTACAAATGAAGTTTTGGAATTTCATTTGCTATTTTTTAATTTAAAAGAGATTCGTTTGAATTTGATTACCAAATTTGAAATTATATTTGTGTTTTTTAAAAATATCCCTAAACTTATCAATACTATTTAACGTCTGTATTCCTCTTTATATGATAAACTACCAATATAGGGTACAATATTTTATTTTGAAATAATTTATTGACAAAAAAATATTTATTAATAATATTGAATGTGTATTGTTGGTCACTGTATATTTTTAAATTCCAATTAACAATAATACAATTTTTAAAGTCTTTATCCATTTTATTATTTTTGAAGAATTGTGAAAAAGAACAAATAAGTATCATATTCAGTATCATCAACAACATAAAAAACATTGTGAAACGCATTCACATTTTTTTTTGTTCACCGTTCTTTTTCAAGAAGAGAAAATATTTTTTTTTTTTTAATGTTAAAAACTCACCAAATTATTTACGATTCATTTTTCATTCTATGAAAGAGAAACAAGTAAATAAAATAATCATATCATACGCATGAAAATGAGATGCAAGGTTTATTTTCAAATGGAAACACATGGAATGGAAACATTTTTTGTTTTATCTTTCTTCTGCGTTGATACAAGAAAAACCAAAAATGAACAGTTCGTGGTTTCAAATACGTACTCTGGTTCAAAACCTAATAATTATAACGTTGTTTTCTTAGTACTTTAATAAAAAAAAATATTAATAATCATTACAAAACAAAACACCGTAGTTTTTCATGTTCTTTGCAGTAAATTTTTAAACTCATTTATATTTTAATTATAACAGGTGATAAAAAAAATATATATAAAAGTGATTGATTTTTTTCATTATATTTTTCTATATATATTTATATATAAACATATGTTTTGTATGAGATAAAATTAATTGTTCCCAAGTAAAAACTTTCATATACAATCATATATTATTTAATATAATATTATATAGTCATATAACTCTATATAGCTTAATATGAATATATGTGATGCCACATATGATCATATAAAATTTTATCTTGGATTTTGTTTCTCGAAAATTTTTGATATAAAATCTAAATACATATATATCGATTGATATTACCGTAGATATTGCATATATTACTGGATATATGCCATATATTAAACAGCATTGTATAGCTAAATACAATGTAGCGTTTTTAATCTACATCGAATCTGAAGAGTTCAATTTCGTAAAAATTTAAAGTGTGGTAATTGTTTGTTGTTATTTTTTCTTTGATATTTCAGTTCAGTTCTCAGATTGGTATTTGATGAATTTCACTTTCGATCGAACTCAAAAATTTTGATGTAATTATTTCGCATTAATTTTAATTTTAAACAACATTAAATGTCAAAAATTTAAATATTTAATTTAAGGGGGGACATGACATTGGCCGTTTTTGAAATTCTGAAGATTCTAAGAAAAAAACTTTCATGGAAAAATTCCTACGGGTTCAAAAGTTAGAGCCGGATTAGTAAGAGCGCATTTTTAATTTTTAACCTTTTTTTTTTTTTTTTTGTTCACAAACTTTGAACGCGTTTATCTTGAAACCATGTTTTTCGTACTGGTTGCGGCACTAAGCAGGTTCATTTTTTGACGAAATTTTTTTTATTTTTTTTCGATTTTTTATGAATTTTTAAAGTCAATATTTTTTTTTGAAAAAACACACTTTTAAAATTGGAACATCACCAAAAATTAAAAAAAAAAAAATTAAAAAAAAGCTCGTGTCATACGATAACCAATTTTGTTAAGATTTAAAAAAGTCATTTTTTCCAGATCGGACAATTTTTGCGACTCCCAGCGCTGCAATCACGAGGAGTGAAAAATTTATTTTTTTGAATTTTTTTTTTTGTAATTTGTTCAATTCTCTACAATAATAAAAAAAAATTTTGGAAAAATGTTTGTTTTTGACTGAGTTATGAATTTAAAAAAAAAAAGGTCTGTTTCTCTGCCGCGAAAGTAATGTCCCCCCTTAACTAAATCGCTTCATTAAGCTTTTATTCGATTATGTGTTTTTTGAAGCAAACTATAATTAATTGAATTATAGATTTCTATCGAAAATTAAATTCGTCACATACCATATTGAGTTTGTGAATTAACCTAACAAATATCTCTAGAACTTCTAAGAAATCTGGGCGATTTCCTTAGGCAAGAGTAAAATACGAATAGGGACCAGATTACAACAAATTATTTTTCATAACTACTAAAGTACAATATAGGTTTATCTTGATCAAATTAAATTTGAAAGTGCGGTTTAATGATTATAAAGCTTTGCATTGAACTTCTTTTCGCCAAAAAAACTATCATTCTTTGATTGAAACTACAAGTTTTGTTAACAAATTTCTTAAACAAAAAAAAAAAAAAAAAAAAACATTTGTTCTAACAATGTTTTTGCTTTTCCTTTAAAAAAAAAAATTAAATTTTAATTAACTAATTTCCACTTTAGCTGACGTTATAAAGTTAGTATAACAAAACTCTAATATCAGTTACAAATGTCAATTTTAAATTGAAACTTTTATTTCGCGTTGGACATTCTAAATAGTACAAACTATGTTGTGGTTTGCCGTTAAAAATTTAGACAATGTCAGATGTAATTGAGTTAAACAAAATTTTAAAATGATATTTTCAAATCTCAACAGAAATATTTATATCTTGTTCTGAAATTTATGAAATTACTAACTCGATTGGAATAACCCGAAAATCTTAATTTCAATATGAAATCTTTAATTGAATTTATAACTTCTTTAATATAAATGAAAGTTTTCAATATCAATTACAAATTTTCTGCTTTTCCCCTTGGATGGGGACAATATTCGGACAAAACTGCCTCTAATTCTATCTAAATTAATCTAATAGAATACAATTAGATGTGGTTTGATACAATTTAATCGGGCCATTTTTCGGATGAAATGTTATATAATTAATATATATATATATATATATATATCAGTTTTTTTTAATCGGCACTGTATAATTACTTGCTTATTATACAGTGGTGTGAATTGCAATTGGGACACTAGAATGCAACAAATTTAAATTTAAACACATAAATCTTTGGGAAACATTATCAATAACATTTTTATATTATTATACAACAATAACTTTTCATTTTACGTTATAGTTTAAACTTAGTTGTTGTCATTTAGAAAAACAACATCAAAAAAATTATATAAAATCTCTTATTCGGGTGTGAATTGAAATAGGGACAACAAGCTAATTGTACAAAATAATTAAATTTTCTAGCATTTTTTTGTTGGAAATATAATATTGGTCATTGCATTAAATAGATATATTTAAATATCAAAATAGCTTGGCACAAAAAAATACTAAAAATTATTTTTATTTCACAATTTGTCGCGATTTTCCTTATCCTAGACATTTTTGACCATATTTTCCAAACTTAACTCAATTATGATACATACATAAATGTATCTATTGAATGCAATGACAAATATTATATTACCAATAAAAAATGAGTTATTTTGTATAAGTTTGAGTTATTTTGTACAATTTACTTAATGTCCCTATATCAATTCTCACTCGAATTAGAAATTTTATATATTTTTTATGTTGTTTTCCTAAATTACAACAACTAATGGTGTTTTCTTTTCAGATAACAAAAAAATGTCGCATTTTTAAAATGTTAATATTTTTAATTTTGCCATTAACCCGAAAAAATGCGTTTTTTTTTGCCCAGAACAGCTGTTTTAGATAAACAAATCATCTTCTTTAAAAAAAAACTTTAATCGCTTTCAGAGTAGAAATTGATTACGTTTTCCACAAAGTTTTTGACTCGCGGTCGATTATTTCGTTCCACCAATACAGATGAAATTTCATCATCAGATGATGAAGATGAATCCATTAAATACTCAAAAACCTTTGTAGAACAAAAAAATGCCGTAGATGCTTCCATTTTAACATTTTTTTTTTTAACAAATGTTATAAAAGAACAAACAATATTTTATTTTTTTGTTTTTTTAAAACAAAACAAAAGCGTAAAATATCAGCTGTTTTTTAGGGCAATCTCTCACCCTTAGATTTTTTCAGTGCAAAAAGGCAACATTTTTGCACTTTGAAGATGTAGAAATATTAGAAAAGAACACGGTTAACAAAGCTACCTTTGTTTTGGAAAAGAACATAATGTCCCTCCTTAAGGGCAAAAATGTTAAATTTTTTGTAAGAAAAGAAAACACCATAAACTTATAACGTAAAATGAATATTGATAGTTTTTTATTATGATTTATGTGTTAATTATTACTTCAAATCTCTTGCATGCAAGTGTCCCTATTTTAATTCACACCACTGTATGTAAATAGATATGTTTATTAGAGCACCCATAAATTCAAATGTGTTATTTTTCCGCTCCCCACGTAATTTCCGGCAAATTGGGCGTTTTAAATAATATCCGTGCCAAAACTGGTACTATCGGATGAAAACAGGACAGTCACTTTTGACTTTTAGCACTAAAAGTGGACGAAAATTAGCACAAAGCTTTTTTACGCTATAACTTTTAAGCTAAATGGTTTACGAAATATATCCACATAATCATTTTAATGCAGAATCAGATGTCAACAAATTTTCTCTTATGGACTTTTGAGATATCTATGGCGTATCATGGTATTTTAAGTGATCAAAATCAAAAATTGTGACAAAATAATTTTTCAAGCGGCCCTCATTAATTTACGGATAAATGTATTTCGGTTTGGTCAATGTCAGATAGTAGGGTGTTAATAGTAGTTTAAACTGGGAAAACACTTCCAAGAAATCTCGTACCCTCTAGTCAGAATATTAAGGTCAACAAAGTTCGTTTTTTTTTGTTTTTTGTTTTTGCAAATATCTGGCTTAATATACGTCGCACGAAATAAATTTTTTCACAAAACTTATAGAGCAGACAAATATTGGTATAAGTATTCTTTTTTTGCCTGATTGACTGCTTTTTGAGATATACAGCAAAATATTGATATTTTTTAAAAAAAGCGCATATTTTCCCGATTTATTTGACAGTGTATATATGTGAAAAGAAAATTAAATTAATATATAAGCATTGTTAAAAGGATTAAATTTATAAATTGTGAATTCTATTTTAATTTTAATAATGAAAATAAGTGGTGGTATTCCATCTTTTTCGGGCTTTGGTCAACAAGGATTAATATTTTTTTATAATAATAATTTATTACTTTGAAAATTTTACTAAATTAAGAACTAAACATATATTCAGTTAGTTAATGTAAACAAAATTCAGTTGTAACCATCAATTTAATTTTGTGGAACAATTTTGACTTCCGGTTAACATGGGTTAACGATGTGCCAGATATTTAATATTTCGTAATTTTAAACTAATAAAACAATTTACAATGTAAAATTAATTTCTTTCACCAAAAATATATTTGAAAAAATTTTTTTTTTCCAAAAATACTGTAAAAAAAATATTTTACATATTTTTTCCCCATATTCAGCTGATTGATGTATATAGTTTGTGTGGTATTATTTAAAAAAAATTAATGGGGACACCCTACCTTTGGATTAATATAGATAGAGAACATTAAAAATCCACACAGGTAGAAATTAGAAAAAATAGTACTGTCAAACCACTGCTATTTTTGTAAAACCCACCGTGCTAAACATTACCAATGGTACAACTAGTATTATAATAGAAAAACACTATTTCGCTTGCAAAGCATGTGTTTCCCAAATTTAACAATACGATAACCAATTCGAAACATTCTTTTTTTTATATTTTGTTATACTTCTCACATATAAATATCATGTAAATGAAAATGAAAATTATTCAAGTTCGAGGTCATACTCTATATTTCTTTAGTAGGATATTGTAATAACGACTATAGTCGACTATATAATATATAACGACTATATAAGACGGAACTGTATTGCTGCCTTTTAAACGTGTTTTATTATATATATTTCTCAAAACTAATTAAGTTTGGGACATTATAAAAGCACCAACTTTTTTGAACTTCCAACGTTATGCCAACGGTGGCAAATTCGCACAAACAAACAGTTGGCCACTGTTATCAATCGGGTAACAGGACAATACTGTCAAGATTATTAATCCTACGTTCTGCCAATGCATAACCGACCGTCGCCAACTCTTTGCCAACACTGAGCCGATTGTATTTTCTGCTTGGCCATATTCAATTGGCCTTGGTTGGGAATTATATGATGCCTTGCTGTCGCCGGTTGATGTTACGACGATATCTACTCGGCATAACCTAATACCAACAGTATTAGTATGTGGTTATTAAAACAATTGTATAAAATATTTGATTACGATTCATCTTATTTCTTTTTGCAACTCTATTTACCATAAATTCTATTAAAAGTCTCATATAATGTGTATAATTTATAAAGTTGTTAAGTTTACGGGTATTATTTTAAACTTTATACACATATAACTTTACATACTTTACACAGTATACGTTATTAACGATCTTAAGATGAATCCGCTTAAAGAATTTATTTACATCTTAAATTATTCTGTTATCTCAAAAAACTTTGACCGAAATTGTTTTATGTCATTTGATAGAGCATCACTTTAGCCACATTTATTTTTTTTTTTAACAACAAGCGGAGTGAATAGATAAAGATTCTAGAAAAATCAAACATCTATTTGTGTGAGTCTGTGACTTTATGACATTGTTTAATTTCGGTCACAATTTTTATTTTATCTTCTTGTAACTTCAAACAATATAATGCAAGAAATGCACTATATTGTTGATTTGGATTGGGAATCACACAAATATTAAGCATTTTATATGTTTTGGAACAGGCTCGAAAAATGAGCAAAACTATGGACACTAGGAAAGCAATAAGATTTTAATTTAGAAAATAAATGCTTGATTTGTGTGATAAGTTTAATTTGTTTAAAATAAATTGATGATTAATTGATAAATCAATCGATCAATATTCAAAGGACTTTATTTACACAAAGTTTTTTTTCAGCTTTTAGTTTATTTTCTTTTTGAGAACGGAAAAAAAACAACAACACGTAACTTTGGCGAAACGAAGTGAACACGACGACGAAAAAGATGTCAAGCGAATTGGTCAAATCGAAACGAAATGGAGCTGCCGTTGTTTCGTTGACGGATAAGAGTGAACGAAAAAAAAGAGAATATTAAAGGCCCCCCTAAACTTTGTATAAATATATTCCTTTGTAGTAATGTAATTTGTTATTGAGCTCGTTTGTCCACCCGTTTGTGAGACACGAAGAATACTTGTGTGTTACCGTTAAAAAGTCCTTTAAAAGCCAGCTATGGAATGTACTTAGGCGACATTTTTTAAAAACCGATTCTAGTAGTAGTAGGTTGTAGTTGGTGGGAGGGTTGTTTTAGGAGCAATCTCAACATGGCCAGTATGAAATCATCCTGTGAAAAAGAGCTGAAAACACCAAATACAAAATTTTGTTTGTTTATTTTGTCGTTGCATTTATTACATCTAAAATTGCTTGTTAATGCCACCACATTTTCTCTTTTTTTACACTACTTTTTCCATACAAATTGCCATCGTTTATAGTAAGATTACACACTGTTCTATGAAAATGTTATAAGAAATTCTTATAACTTCGATTTGAGTTAAACAAAAAATTAGACAAAATTAAACAACAGTTCAGCCGTCTTAATAAATCATTTCAATCAGATCAGTTCAGTATTGAAATGATGTTAAGCAAATGGATGAGTTTAGTTAAATTTTATGCACATCAAGCTATTTCTTTGGAAAAAGTTGCCCAGAAAAAGGCCTTTGGTTCATTCTTTGAATTTAGAAAAAAAGAATGACGCTTTCATTAGCCTTTTTATTTTTGGTAAATTTATATATTTTAAGCAGTAAATATGTTGAAAGGAGAAAAAGTTTAAAAATTTATTGTATAATCTTCAACTTACCTGCAACTTCCTTTAATTTTTGTGGCAATTCTGCAGCAACGCCCTTTAAAAGAGCAATTGTCGGCTTCTCCGAGCACAGGACGACCAATTCAACAGCATTGTCACCTTGTAAAAGTAAACCTTTGGCCAAGAAACCCACACGCATAACACCTTTCAAAATGCGAACATTACCAGAATCGGCCTCTTTTTGGAAGGATAACATTTGATTGTCACGTCCATCTTTGACAGCACTACTATCATTCTTTTCCTTTTTGGCCGTTGAAGGACCGCTATCGTTGGGATTTTCGGCTAAAGTATCCGATACATATTTCAAAGCACGTTCTGTGTGTGAAACAATGCGCTGAATAAGCTGCAATTCCTCCTCTTTTGGATAGATCTGTGCATGTCGAGCAATAGCATGACGGTCATCATTACTTTCTGGACGGCGAATACTAGCACCACCGGGTATCATGCCAAAGAATGGTGGTGGTCCATTTCCCATGCGTCCGCCAAAACCACGTTGATTGCCTTTAATTAAAAGATATAATAAATTCTAGGATTATATTTGACAATCATAAAAACGATTGAGGCCGAGATTTTACAATGCAGATTATCTTTAAACTTAGATTACTGAAGTTTTTAAATGGAATACTGCTTCTGAAATGTGGTTTATTCAGTTTCATTATAATAAAGATCAAAATTCTAAACAAGATGAAGTGTTTTCGACAAATTTTTGTTAATTCTAAATGGCATACAAAATTTGTTATCGGTTTAACTAAACCAAGTTTAACTGACATCTCAAAAATTCGGCCTAAATCAGTTAAACAGTTTCAAGTAACGGAGTGTTTGCTAAAGAGAGCCATTCGTTTGTTTTTGTCAATACTCTCAACGTTTTCCCTGTTTTCCATGTGCTGTTTCCTTACTTTTTGAATACAAATGCATATTATATTATATTAAAAAAAAATTTATTTTTTCATTGCTAAGAAGACAAGAATGGATCAATATTGATGATTATTAGTTTTTTTTTTATCTTTTCTAAAACAAACAAAAAAGTATATAAAAATAGGCGGTAATCACAGCGATCTTCGAAGATTGAATTATATTTTGATGAATTCCCTAAAATTGGGTTTATATTTAAATCGCTTTAATCAATCGCACAGAATTCATTCTTTGAAATACATTGGCTGGAATTCACTAAAGGGAATTAATCAATTTCCCAGGTAGAAATTTGGGATGGTACAAAAAACGAAGAGTTTTCAAAACGTTTGTTTTTGATGGTACTAAAATAAAAGCGTTTCCAAAGCGATAATTGCAAATAATACGAAAAAAAAGCATTTAAAAAACATTATTTTGGATTGCTATTCGAACGTTCGGACAAAGTATTTTAGGAATACTTTTTATACAAAACTTACAAATATTTGTGAAATAAAAACACTGTAAAAACATTGGTTCAAAGCGTTTTTCCAACGTTTGTAAAAAGTACTTAAGAAGTTCTTATCGTACAAAATTTACAACGGTTTATAAAATAAAACCAATGTAAAACCATTGAGTTAAAGCGTTTTTCTAACATTTGCCAATAGTACTTTAGAAATACTTTTTTTTTTGCGATTGCAGCTGTTCTCTCTGTTATAATGTCAAACGAGTTGCAACAACAGTTTAGTGGATGCGGAAAGCCAAATAAGGGTGTAGGCAAAGAAAATTTCAGTTCAACCCAAGTATATGAAGAATTAAAGGGTAATAAGTACATAACTTGTGAAAAAAGTATTTTTTTACAACATTTATTTTCTACAGATTTTTTATTACATCAGTTTGAAACTGAAACACCATCCAAAATTTTGACACAGACAAGCCGCTGGTTGGCGACTGCTAAGTACAGAAACTGCTCAAAACAATCTATTTTCAATCAAATTTTTCTTTCGAGCGTTTTGACAATGTTCAAAATTACAACCCTCAAAGCGGTTATCATTTGGGTCGTTTTCATAACGCTTAATAACTGTAAGCCAAAATGTTCTGCAAATACTTATTTAACGATTGAAAAAGCATTTCAAAAATTTTGTTTTGCAATGTTTTGAGAACGTTATAAAATACCATCCTCGGACCGTAAATTTGGGTTATCATTTTGCACATTCTCAAAACGCTTTAAATTTGTAATTTGGTATGTTCTGAAAACGCTTGTACCATCATGAAAAATGCTTTTAAAACGTTTTAAAGATTGTATTTTTCTACCTGGGTTATCTCATTCGATTTTATCAATAATTGAATTCAATCGATTTTTAAGATTTTTTTTTAAATATTGACTTTGAGCATTTTCACCGCTAAACCATTTAAGATAATTTAAAAATCTCTTCTGAATGTGTTAGTAATCTACAAATTTTGTTTATCTTTGATTTGGTTTGGTAACAAAAAAGAAATTGGACAGACACAAGTTGGTATTTTGTGCTGCCAACGAATACACCCTATAGGTTCAGGCTCCCTACGAAGCCAACTATAATAAAAGGTAAACAATTCCAAAAGTCTAATGGCGTCACTATTCGACCACCAAAATAACGCACCCTCCAGTCGGAGAGCCTCGAACATTTGCAGAGAAAATGCTCTGAGGTCTCGGGTTCCAATTCATAAAACCTGCACGTATCCGTAGAGGATCGTCCCATCTTGTACAATTGATACCTAACGCCAGTGTTCCGTGAGGTAACCCGTCACGGTCCTTAGACAAGAGTTTCCGCGACCTCTCCCCAGAGGGAGATATAAACAGCCTCGCCTGTCGCTTCCCAGGCGATCTGGCCCAATAGGCCCCAAACTCCGACTTCCTCCATCTTCTGAGCCTCTCTCTGACATACCCATTGGGTACGCCACAGAAGGGTTCAGGGCCAATGAATTGTCGACGAGCTCCGCAGTTGGCCAAACAGTCAGCCCGTTCGTTGCCCTCATGCTCCTTATGGCCTGGAACCCAGCCCAGTGTCAAGGAGTTGTTAAGTCCGAGACGATTTAGAGAGTCGATACATTCCTTAACCATACCCGACGACACATCTTGAGCCCCCAAGGCACCAAGTGCCGCCTGGCTGTCAGATAGAAAGTAGATCGAGGCCCCACGTGTCCTCCTCCGCAGACACTCTTCAACACGTAGGGAAGAGCACGCTGAAATCCGGGTCCGATGACACCCGCCCCCGTATCCATGTTCGACTGTTTTGAGCCATCCGTGAACCAGACCTGTGCAACAACCTCCGGTACCCAAGATCCAGTCAACCACGTGCTCCTGTCGAAAATCACAACAACAAAGTGCCTCACAAATACCTACACAATCTCAAGATGCCCCTTCAGAACCCCACTCCTCATGCTGCCAATATCCCGCAGCCTTAGGCCTTATCTCCTTTACAGAGATAAGCAAAGGAGGAATGCCCAGCCCGACTCCAATGGCACCAGTCGGACATGAGTTCGAGGCACCAGTGATACCAATACATGCCAGTCGATAAACCCTCTTAAGAATGATCTGAGCCCCGAGTTGTTCAACCTTTGTCCACCACGCCAATGAGGCGTATGTGACCATCGGTTTCACAATGGTGTTAAAAGACCAGTAGACCATTTGACGTCTAAGGCCCCAGGTCCTGCCAAAGAGCCTCTGGCAGGCAAACATTGCCCTAGTGGTCCTTTTAGAGATCATATCAAGGTGCCCATTCCAATCCAGAGACCTATCCAATATAACCCCCAAGTACTTAACGCTACCAATAAAGGTTATGGATACAGTTTTTTTTCAGATTGTATATTGAACAACAATTAATAAAATTTTGTGTGTGGTTTTTTGGTTTTATGGTTTTATCCAAGAGTTAAAAAACAAAACAGCAAAAATGTCAAATGTTATTGCTGGTATTGAAAAGTTGAATGGTGAAAATTAAGCAACATGGTACATTCAAGTGAAAAGTTTGCTTATAACTTTGGATTTGTGGCATACCATGGAAGAAGATCGTCCTGAAGAAGATGCTACCAAATGAATTACAAATGACAATAAAGCACTTGCAACAGTTATGCGAACGTTGCTGTATCCGTATCTGTACTGTATGAAACAGCTGTTCGTTTTTGGTATATGAATTTGTACATTTATTTATTATTCTTCAATTAAATAACCGAGCCCAAAGGGCCATATATGGCTAAGAAATAACTACAACACAAGACTACTGTATACGAAAAGCAATGCAAACGCTTACCGAAATTAAATGAACCGTAGTTGTAACGTATTGTAATGTAACATTCTGTATAAAATAGAATTTTATTCCGTTGTTTAGTGACATTTGTAATGCAGTGATTATATGTTAATAAAAATGCAAATAAATTAATTCATATAAACTATTTAAAAAAAAATATGTAATAAAATATTTTACTGCTAAAATTAATTCAAATACAATTTTTGTGAATTTTCGGCTTACTTATTATATATAAAAAAAAATTGGTGTCGGTGCAGCGAAGGGTTAATTTTGAAAAAAATTTAACTACTACAAATTATATATATTTACCACAAATTACAATATTTTGTAACTTAATTTGACTATTTACTTGATTAAAAAAATATATTTTTCAGTTTATATGGGGCATTGATTTTGAAACACCATTTTTTTGGCCTGTGGTAAACATGGGTTAACGACGTGCATATAACTTCATATTTTTTTATATGTTTAGTTCCATTCTAGTAGAATACAAAAAACATACTTTAGTAATTAATTTCAAGCGTTTTCATTTTTTTTTTTTTATCAATTTTAGCCTAAAGCTTCAAATTTTCTAAAATGTGTAGTTTCGCTACCGGGCTAACATAGGTTAACAATGTTTTTCAATTGTACTTATTTTTTAATGGCTATTTATAAGCCAAATAAGTAAACAAAATATATTTATTGGTTATTGGTTTGGCATAAAATTTTGATTTTCTTGAAACCGCCTTTTTTGAAATGGGTATACCCGAAAATTGAAAAGATAGATTTTTAATTTTTTTTTTATTTTTTAATACCCAACTAATATACTCTAAAATTAATAAAGAAAATTAACATTTTTCGAAATTTTGTTTAACAAAATTAAAAAAAAAAATCAATTCAGAGGTTGGAAAAATATGCTATTTTTTATTTTTTTTTTGCTACCGGAATAACAAGGGTTAACGATATCCCAAAAACTTTATATTTTTTATCAGAGTATTTATTGGCAAATGTAAATCAAAAAGTATTTAGGTTTTGATATATTCATTAAATTTTAATTTATAAATTTTTTTTCCAATTTTGGCCATTTTGGACCAGGAGCCCAAACTTTGACCAATTTGAGCAGCATCGTAGGGTTAATCGATTTTGCTCAAATTTTCAGAATTTACTTATTAGACATCGTTTCACGTTTATAGGGGTTGGGAGCAGCATAAATCGACAAAGTGCAATATAAGGACCACCCTAATGTATATGAATGCCGTGTTGGTTACGTATGTCAAAAACATATGGCACGTTTTTAATTGTTCTATAAGTGCACCAACGTGCTTACATTACGATACGGTTCGTTACGGATACAGCAACGTTCGCATAACTCAAGCTTTAATTCATATAAAAATTCTGCTTCTGCAAAAAGTACGTTTTAAATTTCATAGCCATGAAAAATTTTCTCCACAACTAAACGAATTAATTCATATAATTGATCAATTGAAGGATATTGGAAACACCATAAATGATAATATGCTGTCCATCTTTTTGTTATGCAGTCTTCCTGATGAAATGGTAAATTTTGTAGTTGCTATTAAAAGCAGACTGTTCACCAAAGTATAATAAATTAATTTTCAAAATCTTGGAAGAAGAGATAAGACAAGGCAACAAAAATGACAGGCAATGTAACTGTTTTTGCGGCGAATTCAAGCAATGATCATAAAAGAAACAAAAAGCTTTACAACAACAGTAACCAACGTAATTTTGCTAAAAATTCTCAACCCAAACTCTATCGTCAAAATGAAAAGAAATGTAACGATGGTAATGTATATAATAACAACAACAATTTTATGTTTTCGCTGTGGCAAAAAAGGACACATACGTTCGTAATGCAAAGACAATGGTAAAAGAGATAATGAATTTGCCTGTTCATTAAATGAAAATAAATTGTCCGCCAAATAACTTTTTTTTTTTTTCTTTAATTAAAATTCTTCTTTATTATTTTCCAATATTTCGAAACTCTTCGAGTTTCATCCTCAGGGAGTATCTTTAAATTAAATATAAGAACAATACAAAAGGTAGGTATAATTTGGTATATAGTGTACGAACAATAATACATTTAAGTGTAGTTAACAATTTAAAGATACTCCTTAAAGATGAAACTCGAAGAGTTTCGAAATATTGGAAAATAATAAAGAAGAATTTTAATTAAAGAAAAATCCAGGCCTCGAGCTCAAAAATTTTATTTTTATAATTAAATTGGAAAGGTCGAATAAAAAACAACTACATTTTTTTTTTTGAAAATGCTATAAAAAAAAACTACTGAATATTTTCTCAAATTTCTTTTTTTATTTGAAAGTACAATCCTTCCGGTTAATAATGGAAAATAATTTCATTCAAATGGCTACCTCGGCTGGCCATGCAGTATGAGCTTCATCTGAAAAATGTTTTTTTGGCAAAATCGGCATCGGAAAAAAAACGTTAGATGGCGGACCCTTTAAAACGAACTTGAGAGATTTATTGTTACTGGACAGCGGCGCGACGTTACACATGTGTAATAAAAAATAGTGTTTTGCGGCGTTGACAGAAATGAACCGAACAGTTATTCTAGCATCTAGTAAGATCACTTATGCAGTAGATATTGGTCAAATAATATTAAAAAGAATTATTGTACTCTTACTTTAAATAATGTTTTTTATATGCCAAATCTTCGCTCAAACTTTATATCAATATTGTTTACTTTGTATAATTTAGTAGAAATTTATAACCGATTTTTTTTTTATTTTTTTTGGCTTAAGTCTAGTTTAGGGGCCTCGCTCGGATTTATTTCAAATTTTCACCATTAGTAGAACTTTTAATGCTGAGCTCAAAAATACATTTTTTTTTGTCGGCGACTCTCGGTTCCCGAGCTATGGACTTCCAAAGTTTGAATTTTGAATCTTTGCATCTTCACCATTTCTGATCGGATCAAAACAATATACATATCATTTGAAAGCTTATTAAAGCACCTTTCATTTGATATATAATACTTCTAATTCCATTAACCCGTTAAGCGTCAAATTAAAAAAGTCTGTTTTTTAACCGAATTTTTTAGACAAACCTCGTATTTTCTCAAAATTTGACTATTATAAAGGTACGATACAAATAATATTTATTTGTAGCTAAGATTTCAAGCTTTAATTTGATATATAATATTTCACTTTAACCCTTTTAACACCGTAGATATTAACATTTATATCGTTATTTAATTTTCTTCATTTTTGTACTTTTGTTCTTATATGTATATGTAAATTAATAACTTTGTTAAATTGCTAATTTTAGAAACAAATACACTTTTGTAAACACGCCGAAATTTCTGCAGCCCGGGGCGAAGCCTCAGCGAAGCCGAGAATTCGACTGATGGGAGTAAAAAAAACCCCTAAGCCCGGCCGAAGGCCGGTTACACAGAAAAACTTTGCTCGGCATATGTATATATAAATTAATAACTTTGTTAAATTGCAATTTTTAGAAACAAATAGACTTTTGTAAATACGCCGAAATTTCTGCAGCCCGGGGCGAAGCCGAGAATTCGACTGATGGGAGTAAAAAAACCCCTAAGCCCGGCCGAAGGCCGGTTACACAGAAAAACTTTTGGATTTAACGACGATCGTTCATCTTAATATTAAGGTCTTTGAAGTAGTAGTTATTGCCACTTTTTTTCCCCCCAAACTTACCTATTTTAACTTTAATTTCGGTTTTTTTCTGAGCGAGGCCCGTAAACTACATTTGTTCCCCAACTTTAACCATTAATAACTTTTTTATTATAAGAGATATAGTAACACATTATATATTTTACTTTTAAGTTTTAATAAATTAAAACCAAAAGTTTATTTTTCGATCTTTTATCATAAATTATGATGTGAGCAAGATTATTCAAGTTCAAGATCATTTGTTTTTTGTTAAACAAAAAACCGTGCAACGATATTTATTAATCAAAAAATTCTTCATCCGCAACTTAATGCAGATTTTAATCCACTGACAGGTCCTTACATGTTTCATGTAGCGTCACCTACAATCATCAGAGAACCAATGTGGACGGGGTAGAAGATTTACCCAAAGCTATAATTTTCTGATGACAAAAGATGAACACTTTACCCGTAGTGTTTTTTAAACTTCATGAGAAGTTTAAAAAACAAAGCACGGAAGCATCCAACTAATTCAAAAAATTAAAACCTTTTTTTCTTTAACTAACAAATATCGTTGTTTGTGTAAAGGCTAGAATCTCTAGCCATAGTACACAGTGTTGTTAGTGTTTAGTAATAAACAATAACAGTTTCTGACTATAGAATTAGGACCATAGATCAGTTTTTGCCGTACTTTGCAATTTTCAAATATTTTACTTTTAAGTTTTAATAAATTAAAACCAAAAGTTTATTTTTCGATCTTTTATCATAAATTATGATGTGAGCAAGATTATTCAAGTTCAAGATCATTTGTTTTTTGTTAAACAAAAAACCGTGCAACGATATTTATTAATCAAAAAATTCTTCATCCGCAACTTAATGCAGATTTTAATCCACTGACAGGTCCTTACATGTTTCATGTAGCGTCACCTACAATCATCAGAGAACCAATGTGGCACGGGGTAGAAGATTTACCCAAAGCTATAATTTTCTGATGACAAAAGATGAACACTTTACCCGTAGTGTTTTTTAAACTTCATGAGAAGTTTAAAAAACAAAGCACGGAAGCAGTGGATTAAAATCTGCATTAAGTTGCGGATGAAGAATTTTTTGATTAATAAATATCGTTGCACGGTTTTTTGTTTAACAAAAAACAAATGATCTTGAACTTGAATAATCTTGCTCACATCATAATTTATGATAAAAGATCGAAAAATAAACTTTTGGTTTTAATTTATTAAAACTTAAAAGTAAAATATTTGAAAATTGCAAAGTACGGCAAAAACTGATCTATGGTCCTAATTCTATAGTCAGAAACTGTTATTGTTTATTACTAAACACTAACAACACTGTGTACTATGGCTAGAGATTCTAGCCTTTACACAAACAACGATATTTGTTAGTTAAAGAAAAAAAGGTTTTAATTTTTTGAATTAGTTGGATGCTTCCGTGCTTTGTTTTTTAAACTTCTCATGAAGTTTAAAAAACACTACGGGTAAAGTGTTCATCTTTTGTCATCAGAAAATTATAGCTTTGGGTAAATCTTCTACCCCGTCCACATTGGTTCTCTGATGATTGTAGGTGACGCTACATGAAACATGTAAGGACCTGTCAGTGGATTAAAATCTGCATTAAGTTGCGGATGAAGAATTTTTTGATTAATAAATATCGTTGCACGGTTTTTTGTTTAACAAAAAACAAATGATCTTGAACTTGAATAATCTTGCTCACATCTTAAGTAACACATTATACCTTAAATGAAAGCTTGTAAAATGGGCTATAATTTTCTATAAATTTTTTATTTACATATATAGACGTTTTTTTGAATAAACAGATATGTTATACAAAAAAACTAGAATAAAAAATGAAAAACTTAAAACTGGGCTGTAATGGGTTAATTTATGAGGACATATTGTACCTCATTAGAAAGATATTTTAAAGAGCTTTCATATGACACCCATATTGTCGTGATCGAACTTGTACTTTTTGAGATAATCGTTAAAAACTATTCCAACTTTAATGCAACTTTTTTTTGTTGAAATCAGCTCAAAAGTACTATTCAGGGTAAAAAAAAAAAAAAAATCTGAGCGAGGCCCCTAAACTAGACTTGTTCCTCTTTTTTTATTTTAACCAATACACAGGGGATGCCCCCTACTCATGCAGTGCATTGTATTGATCAGGAAAATAGGGCATGGGAGGGAGGAAAGAGGGAGTAGTGTTTGTGGATATTTGATTTAAATTTTTCTAAATTGTAACAGGGAAGACTTCTGCGGGATGTGTGTTCCACATACGAATGAAATGAATAAATAAATTAAATAATCAAAGCTGGTCATTCTGTTTACTGTGCCAATAATAAAGATATAGTGCAAAGTAATATTTTTATTGTAAATTTGAAAACTATTAAAACTAATGAAAGTTTAAACGCGGTTACACTTTAAGAAAGTGGCATCAAAGATTCGGTCATATAAACGTAAACGATTTGAATAAATTATCAACTAAAAACATGGTAAAAGGCTTTAATGTAGAAATGCCAAAAACAATCGAATGCGTTACATGTGCCGTGGTTAAAATTTCTTCTACACCATACAAAAACTATGGAAGTGTACAAACCAAAAATGTTTTGGAACTAGTGCATACCGATTTGTGTGGACCGTTTGGAGTTAAAAGTATTGGTGCCTATTTACTGTATTACTTAGTATTACTGTAGTTCTTCATTGCTTGTTCTTTTGATCAAGACCCTTCTGCTCTTCACTTTAAATTTACATAATTTAAATTTAAAAACAAATATCTCTTGTTTTCGATATAATCTTTTAAAACGGTGTATACCACTGTAGTTTACGACTCAACGTTAAGTTTACGTGTTCCGGCGTTTTCGTATGTCAATTTTGACGTACTTAAAGTAGTATCAATCGACTATAATAAAAATATATTCAATATTTTCAAAGTTCTTGAATTAAAGCTAAAATCATAGTTTTTACACATAAAATAATTTGATGGTTTTTTTTATAAATGGTTGTTCTTTAAGTTTTTCTTGCCCTTTTGTTAGTCAACCGTAAAGAAAACTATCAAGTCTTAGGGCAAAACAAGCAAGAAATGATTAATTGAATAGTAAAATTTTAACTTTAATATCTTCGATTGCAAAAATTTCATGATTTTTATAATTGTTTGCGCTCACTTACCTCCAAAACTACGTGCTAACCAATTATTATAATCATATTCATCATCAAACTGAGCACGTCTGCGTTGTTCATCTCCCCAATAGGCTTGTTTATCACCGAAATTCGAATTCTGGCCACGATGAGAATTCATTAGGGCGCGTTGAGCACGAGCTTCGGCCAAACGACGTTGTCGTGGAGTCGGCTTAAAGTCAACAACCAAATCTGGTTGGACTTTACGTTTGTATTGCAAACGATGACGACGTCCTTTCATGTGCATTTCCTTAGCATTAGGATCATTGAATTTGCAATCGCACAACTTGCAATTAAAACTGAGAATTTTGCCCTCTTCATCTTTAACCTCTTCGATGAATTCACCACCGACTGGTTTAATGTTGTCGGTATTTTCTTGATCATCCAAATTATCTTGAGAATATGCAAGAGAGAGAGATTAACAATACACAATGAGACACTTTCAAAATCATATTAGAGGTCTGTTTCCCGTCGTTACCAAGGTAACCCATTTTAACCGAAACAACAATTTTAGGGTTGAATTGGGTATCCGCGGTAATGTTCGTGTAACAAAGCTATTATATTATATTTACCATCCATTTTATCTGCATCAGTTTGATTTTCACCCTCTTCACCAGTTTTGGGAGCAGATGTGGCAGCTGCCGAACCACCAGCGGGTACAAAATTAATTTTGGCCATTTTCTTTGGTTCATCAGACGGAATGGGTTTACCCAGTTTCTGATGCAACTTAACCACCTTCTGATGCTTGGCGCCACGTACATGGGCAGCATAGGCATCAGTGCCAGTACAAGTGACATCGCATAGTTCGCAATGATAGTTGTTACCACGATTCTCCCAAGTCGTTTGGGCACTGGCCTGCATTTTAAGCGAAGCCTCACGTTTCTTGTGCTTTTGACCCTCCAAATGTTCACGATAAGTTTGCGGACCAGCGCATGAAATCTTGCACACTTCACAGTAGTGCAACTGCTGTGGCCTAGGAGCGGTTTTCGGTCTTGACGACTTATTGCCAGGTCCACCACCACCAGGACCTCCTTTACGATATGGTGTCCAGCTACTACCAGCACCTGCAGAACCATTAGACTTGGCTGGATTACCGGTACCGGGTTGTTGCTGCTGTGCCACATACATGGAGGCAGCACTGTAGAGAGCAGCATCATAGTTGGAATATGAACCAGATGCTGTTGTCACAGCGGCTCCCGCTAACTTTCCAGAAGCTCCAGCGCCACTTTTATCCTTGCCAACCGTAGGCTTCGTACCGATCGGAGTCACATTTTTAACCGGCGGTGCCGAATAGTGTGTCTTACTGACGGTAGGTGTGGGAGCGGTGTTGTAGTTGGAGGCCGCCTGCTGATAAAATGTCTTCGACGAGTCATATGCTTGCAATGACGCACGACTATAGTCATTGCCGTAGCCGGTATAACCGGCGGCAGCCGCAGCACCGGCTGCGCCTCCAGCTGCATAACCACCGCTGCCAGCAGCTACGGCCGATTGATAAGCGGCGGCGTTGGCATAAGTGGCGTTGGTTACGGCCGGATACGCTACTGAATTCGAACTATAGGCACCCGGTGTACCAGTCGAATTGTACTGGGTACCACCATAACTAAATCCGGTATAATTATTGGCCATGGCAATCTACAGAGCCAGACACACACACACACACCAAAAACAAAATAAAAAAAAACAAAGTATACAAATATATGCACTTATTAACAAAAAAGACCAACTACAAAAAAACAATCTATGTTATAATAGGGAATAAAGCAGTAAATTCACTAGAATAATTAATAAAATTTTTACTTTTTTTCTCTCCTCGTTGCTATTAGTTAACACGCAAAGTCCTCGACGACAATGATAACGACAGCGAAGACGACTACCACTGCAACGACTTATTTGTGAACTATGTTATACACACGAAATTTTTTTTGCAGCCTAGGTAAAAATTAATTACTTCGTGTTGGAAACGCCGGTGAAGTTGGACTATGACAAGTTTCTTCGATTTAAGCCTTTAATTGACTATGCCTAAAGTATTTTTTTTTTTCTGTAAGAAAAATAAATAAAATTTTCATTATTTGCATTGCACATTTAATTATGAGGTTCCACCACCACCACACTACATCCACCATTTTTTATTGGTTTTTTCACTGTTTTTGCTAGATTTTGAGAATTTTTTTTCATCTTAAAATTTTAGAGAAAGTGTATTAATTTCGTAAAATATTTTTATAAAATTCACAAATATACACGCCTTTCACACTTTTTATTCTAAATTTATGTAAAAATAATAGATATTTACCACTTAATTTTTATTATAAATCTTTGGAAAAATTTGCGTGATTTCCTGAAAAAATGCTTTATTGCAGAGATCCAAGCCGACACAAAATAAATGGCGTCTTCGGCATGATCCGGAATAAATCAACTGCGCACTTTGGAAAAACACCGACTTTGAGTCGGTCAAATATATTAAAGCCGTTCGTTTTTAAACGGCGACGATCTCAGTGCTGTAAACTTGGTGCTTTTCGCATAACAAATTGAAAGTCTACATATTTGTGCTTAGTATTTTACACACGTTCAATATAATTGTTAAATTTTTAATTGTTTACAAGTAATTTGTATGTCTGTTAAATTAAATTGAAAAATTCAAAATGATTTGGATTATTGTTTTTCAATTTCATTTTATTGAAAAAGTATTTTTTTGAAATTTTATTAACATGGTTGTTTTCTTAATTCAAAGAAAAACTATGAAGATGCCCATACACTATGCAATATTCTTGTGCAACTTTTGCTATTGTGCAAAATATTACCAGTGAGTATGTCATATTGGAAGGTTGTACAATATACTGAAAAAAAACAGAAAGGTGTTTGATTGCACAACCAATAATGTAAAACATATTTTATAGCGTGTTGGCCACAATGTGCAATTTGTATATCCATACACAACAGAACCAAAGTGCAAAAGTATTGTACAACTTATTATACTGTAAAATGATAATAATACTAGCAATAATATTGCAAAGTGTATGGGTACCTTAAGAATATAATGATTGCAGCAATTATTTTTGTTTCCAACCAAAAAAAAAAAACAAAAACAATAAAAACTTATTCGATTGCGACGGCAAGACTTTTAAAGATACCCATACACCTTACAATGTGACTTAAAATATTATTAACAGTATTATTGTCATTTTGCCCTACACAGTGCAATAAGATGTACAATACTTTTGCACAAAATATGGCACCACACTTTTGTTCTGTTGTGGTGAGATATAATAATTTCACAATGTGGCCAACACACTATAAAATATTTTTCACATTTCTTGTTTGCGCAATAAGAATCAACACCTTTTTGATTTTTTCCAATATATTGTACAACCTTCCAATATGACACACACTGGTTATTTTTTGCACAATATCATAAGTTGCACAAGTATATTGTGCTTTACATCAACCTACTAAAATGGAATGGAAATTAACATTAAGAGGCAAAGCCAAAAATGTTAGTGCTACCGACAAAAGTTTTTCTAACGCCGACATCGCTTTTGGCGCCACCTTAATATTTTTAAACTAACAAAGTTAATATCTTAGCTGTCAAGTTAATATAAAAATGCATATGTAAACGAGAAGTATTAAAAAAAGGTGGATTAACATTAATCAAGTAGATTAATTTCGCAGTCTGAACTCCTTATTAGTTGTATTGTTTTTTTAAGTGTATTGATTCGATTCTACACTATTTTAGACCTGGACAATTTAGTTCGTTTGTGGGAATGCTCTTTCTAGTTCAATTGATCTCAATAGACTAGGTCGCTCTTCTAGTTCAATCGATCTTTAACAATTTCGTTTAAGCGTTCGTTAGATCGTTTGTTTAAGTTTTAAGCGAATTATTCATATTAGACACTACTTTTTAACATTAAAAAAAAATTGAGCTGGCAACATTAAAAAAAAAACTATATTATACTCAAAAGCAAAAAAAGGAAAATAAATATTACTCAAGTATCAAAAAAGAACGAAAAGAGCGAAAGACCTAAAAGAGATAGAAAAGATTACGAACTTGCTTACTAGTTCAAAGTAAAGACTAGTTCAATTGAACTAGGGCATTCAGGAACTACAGAACTCTACACTAATTTAAAACGGTTTGATCTCTTTTGCTCTGCCGCGTTTTTCATCCGTTCTTGTTTATGATAGTTCGCAAATACAAATAGAATGCGATTCGAGTTTTTCTGATCTTGTGGATTTATTTTACGTGTTTTAATTTTAAAAAAATAGTATAATTAATCATTATGGAAGAGAAAAGTTAGCGTTTTTTTTTAGTCAAATAAACCCTACTCAAGTGCTACTAAATTAAAATTTTTTTTATTAGAGTATTTGAAGCGAAAGGAAAAGGCTGTCACTGCAGGAAATCGTGAACAATTGGCCATAACATGCAATCACTTGGGTGACTACTACAATCAACAAGGAAGATATCAAAATGCTGTCAAAGAATACCAAGAGGAAGCCAATATATATGCTAAAATGGGTAAACAATTGGAAATGGCAAAGTCCCATCGTATGGTTGGAGAAATGTTCATGTTGCTCAGTGATTTTGATAATGCAAAGGATAATATAAATGATTATTTGAGTAAGTTCTGATGTGAAATATTTATAAACAAAATGTAATTAACATAAAAGGTTCTTATTATTTTTAAGAAACTGTTAAAAAACTGCAAAATAAAGTGGAGGAACAACGAGCCTATGCTACCTTGGGCAGAGCACATCTATTGCATGGCCAGGCATTATCGGATACCAGTGCTTCCAGTGCCATGGCCCAGTTAAAACAAGCCGAAAAAGCGTTTTTAAAAAGTCTGCTATTAACAAAAGAGTAAGTTTAAATAAAATATTTGCACAATTTGTTAAAAATTTAATTTTTTGCTTAGTGATCAATTGTTTTATGTCGGTCTTTGTTTTTATTTTCATATAGATTATCAGGTCAAATTTCGAAAGTGGAACAACTTGATATGCAAGCACGATGCTATCTTAATATTGGTGTGGTCAAAGAACACATGGAAGACTTTGAAGAATCAGTTGTTTATATGGAAAAGGCCCTTAAAATTAGTAAAACTCATGATATATTTGAATTGACCCACATGTGTTACGTTTCCATGAGTCTGATGTATCATTGTAAAAAGAATGATGCCACTTTGGCATTACGTTACTGCAACTTGGCATTGGATGCGGCCAAACGGTTTAGTCAAAAAGTTAAGAAAATCTGTGAGACTCTTATAATTAAATCAGAGATCCTAATAAAAGTTGGCGACTTTGCTAGTGCCAAACAAATACTGACTAAAGCTTACAAAAAGAATACACCCGATGAAAATGATCGTGCGACAATTGAAAAAACTCTAAGAATCGGTAAATATGAAAATATGTCGGTATTTGTGTATTCTAAATAATTATTTCCATTTCTTTCGCCACCAGTTGTTAAAATTTGTGAAATTCTTGATGAACTGATTACCACCAGCTCCATGGACTATGCCAAACGTAAGGGTCTCTACGAAAAACTGGGCGACGGTTGTTGTCATTTGGGTAACTATAGCAAAGCTTTGGAGTACTATCGTAAAATGTTAGAATGTGCTCAGCTAAATAAGGAACCGGCCAAATCCCTAATACCCATTTATGTTAGTTTGTATCAAACCTATAAGGATAACAAGCAATATGATCAAGCTCTTGAGTATCTTTGGAAGGAATATGAATTAAATAAAGACGTTCCCACGGAGGCATTTTCAACTCTATGTGGCATTGCGGAAATTTGTGAATCACAAATGCAATCATTTTGGACTATACAAGATATTTATCACAAGGCTAAGGAACAAGCCGCTAAAGCCGGTGCAGCTAAAATAAAACTGGAAAAGGTGGCTTATGCAAGATTAAGAAAATTACAAATTAAACATAATATGCATGTTTTGGCCGAAGAGTTAGCACAGGAAGCAGTCAGTAAAGGTATGATAAGTTTTTTTTGGCAAGAACAGCCTTATGACATTTTGTTGAATATATGAGATTTCAGATTTTTAAAAATGAAAATTTTCAAATTAGTGGCAATAATGTGTTCGCGTAAATCAAATATTTTTTTTTTAAACCTTTGAGCCCGAATCTGCATGCAACAAAGTTCTTGATTTTGCAAGTTTAACGTAAAATAATTTAAAAAGTATTACACTTTCCCTATACATGCCCGATTGAAAAAAAAAAATGTATACATATATGCCATATCAAATTATATATAATTATTAGTGTCCTGACCGAACAGTTCGGCCAAAAAACTATATTTTGTCGGTTTTTTGATATCTAGGGGCAATGATGACAAATTTTGGTATTGGAAACATGTTTGTTAAGCCGATTTAATTCGATTTTGTGTATAAAATTTAAGAGAAAAGCGAAGTTATAAAGTAAGTTCGGCCGCCGAACTATTTTCAATTTGGCCGAACTTTCTGAGGCCGAACAGTGAATTCATTGCTTAACTACAGACTTTTCTTCAAATTTGACACTCAAAATGGCATCTAATCAGCCCAATAAACATTTTTCCATCCGCCAAATTTGTCCATAATGCTTTAAAATACCGAATACATACCAAATGCATTTTCTGGCCGAACTGTTCGGTCGGACACTAATTATATACGGAAATTGGTGGATATAATTTTATAGAATTATATATAATTCTATAAAATCTAATATAATCAGATATAATTATATATAATATATATATATATAATTTTATATAATCATATCCGAAAAATGGGTATATATAATTTTATATAATTATATACAATTATTTAAAATTAGATCTAATTATATATGACAAATATAATTATATATATTTTTATATAGCACGATATAAACAAATTTTTAAACAATCAACAGCAGATATAAGTATGTCTAATTATATATGGTGTCATATAAGTTTATATGTATAATTTTATAAAAATTATATATATTTATATATACACTTTTTTACTCGGGAAGTTATGCAACATATTTTATGAAATTTAATTTTGTTAAAAATATAAAGAACTTTTTTTATCTCAATAAATCTGTAACTATTGGAAATATTCGCAGTTTTAGGAGAAAACATCAAAGCTCACAATCGTATGCTCGGGTCTCAAAAGCGATAAAGAAAAAAAAGCAAACATTTTCTTTTAAAGGCGCGTCCAACGGAATATAAAACGATCCAAATCGTGTCCTGACATTTATTCAGGGATATTCTGTTAAAAAAAATGGATTTTAAAGTTTTTTGTATGGAGATTTTTTTGGTATAAATGTAAAATTTTCATATATTAATCTTTGGTTGATTTAAGCAAATACATGTTTCAGTTTTTTTTTTTGAAATTCGAAATAGTTTGCGTTTTCGCAAAAATTCAATATTGTGGGAAAACTAGGTTCTAATCAGTTTAATTTCGATATTAAAACTTTTATTTAGCAAATTGCATCATCTGTGTGGAAATAAATTAAAATGTTTGTAAATTGAATGCAGTTTTCACGGTTGACTAAACTAAATTTAGAAATGAAATTGTGAATTAATGCAGTCTGCCAGCCAACTGAGTTTCTAGTTGATGTAAGTAGGAAAATTCTGCTTAAAGAACAAAATTCAACCACGCGCTTTTTTTTTTGATAAAGTTTTGACAAAGTCATAATGCAACAATTTAAGCTCGAAATATATAAAAATAAAAACTGCGTACATTTTTTAATTCGCGAAAAAAATTATGCCGCGAAAAGAACGCGTATTGGATTTTTTTCTCCTATGCTATATTTTTATAATTACACCAACTAGAAAATGAATACATTTGCAGGTTGGATTAGTTAAGAAAAACTTTCTCAAAATTTGGTCCTGAGCACCGAGGAAAAGGCACTAAATTTGCAAAATTCTTAAATATTTCCATATATAGATGATGTACTTGCCTAAAGAAAAATTTTGATACCGATATTGATATGATTAAAACATAGCTTTCCCACAATATTACATTTTTGGCAAAACGCGAACTAGTGTGCATTTCAAATAAAGCTCAAGCGCGTATATACTTAAATCGTAGGATTAAAATATGCCAATTTCACATTTAAATGACAAAAATATCTGTACAAAAAACTTAAAAAAATCATTTTTTTTCAGAATATCTGAAAAAAGGATATGTCTGCGTTGACATGTTTTACATACCGTTGGATACGAATTAAAAAATCTTTTATATGAAACTAATATTGAATACGTTGCCTTTAGTTAAAGTACAAAATTCTTTGCAAAAACTATACATTTTATGAAAACAGTCCAGCTCACGGGCGGGATCTTAATGATAGACACGAAATATTTTGGGAATCATCATAACACAAACAAAGGTACATATTGAGGGTTGGACAAAAAATCTTTTTTTCTCCATACAAGGTGATTCGGTTTACTGAGCACTATTGGAGTAGGCGCAGCCTATTTACCACAATTGGAACAGGGGCAGAAATATTTTGAGAATCATCATAAAACAAAACAGTAAATTTTGAGCGGTGAACAAAAAAAACATTTTTTGGTGACTCGATCTAATGCACAGACCAAAATTCAGCCAAATGGGTCAATATTTTGAGGTTTCTATAAAATAACGAGTTTTCAGGTATGGGCAGAAATTTAACAGAAATTCAAATTTTATATTGATATTCTAAAAAGGTTTTTGCACAGACTTATAATAAAACTTTGTTTTTTTAATATTTTGGCCACGAATGTGAAGGGAAAGCACCTACATTAAAATAACCTTCCGAAATATAGGTCTAGTGTACTTAAAAAAAACACACTTTTAAAATTCCAAAAAAAATATAATTTTCGAGACCCCTCCATGGTTCTAAAATACCCTTGCATATCTCCCAACATAGTTCTACTCAAAAAAGAGTTAAGTTTATGTAGGATTCAAATTATTGTTTTCAATTATTCGACCAAGGCGGTTAACCGGTTAGAGCATTATTCGAAAAAAACGCTAAAATAAATTAACCGGATTTTCGGGTCGATTAATCGACAAAATTGGCATATTAATCGTTTAATGCAACTTAATGTGTTTTTTTCCTTTTTAATAATAAAAACACACACAAAGCTTTATAAAATAAGAAGGCTGGGCCTTTAAAACTAGGGCCTGCGTTTTTTTTTTTTTTTAATTATTAGTAAAGTGAAAGTAGTACACTCAAATTAAAACGTTAGTATAAAAATTAGTAAAACGTGTTACATCCTAATTTAGAGTTTTTGTCCTAATTTTTAGTACAACGTAATTTTTAAGTAAACATTTTTCCTATTCTTTATTTACAAATTACATTTTTTACGAATTTTCGTTGCTGATTTTAACAAAATATTTCACTTGCTTTTTACACCCGAATTGTTTAAATTAGCAAAATTTTTACTAATTTTCAATTTCATAGTTAAGAGCATGTTTTTTTCAAGTTGAAAACTTTTATAATCTTAAAGACACGTTTTGCTAAAATTAACAAAACGGTCTGCTGGCCTAAAAATAATTAATTTTTTTGTAAAATCACAGATTTTTATGAAATTTTTAGACTTTTTTATTTGAGTAAAGGAAAAAATTGTAAACGTTTTTAAAATTTAATAAAATTTTAGTAAATCCTTAATAGATATAGATTTGCTAAAGCCATTATATTTTACTAAATAACACAGGACAAGAACTAGACCTGAGACGTGAGTATTTTTTATAAAGGTTTGTTGTTCGCTGAATCCGAATCTGACCTCAGAATTTCTTCATTACACAGGTTCTCGAAATGGCTGAACAAAAAGTAAGAAAAAGGTTCTGTTTTTCGATATATTCTAGACGTTATATCATCGCAAGTTAAGTTTTATTCGATACACTATTTATGTCTTCTCAGAATTTGATCTAAAATCATGCGCTGAAATTCATTGGTATGGTATTTTCGCTATTACCATAAAACGATATATACATACCAAATTACCATAATACCACATCAATAAATTTCACTGAACGATTTTTTCGAGGTTTTTGAATGGTTAAACTTAAATTTTAAAGGCACCAGATAGGATTTTCGCAAGACAAAACAAAGTTTTGTGAATAAAGTTTAATTCGCGACGTTTTAACGTCCCGAGTTTTTTAAAACTATAGAACTCTAGATTTTGTCGGCCTGTGTAATTTTAAATATTTGTATTTGTTAAATGCAATGTTTTTGCATTGATAATGTTACTTAAAATAATATATCTTACGGAACTCTTTGACTCTCTTTTAAAATAATTTGATGGTATTTTAATTAGTTTTTGCTTTTTCAAAGCTTTTCGTGCCATTATGTTAGCCTAACTTATGAAAAATAAGGGAAATATTTATATTAATCGACCTGTTTAAACCGATTATTCGGATCGAATAATTATTTGAGTTGTCAATTGTTTGTTTCGACATTAACCGAAACAGTGGCGACTAATCGAGGAATCGGTTAATTGTTTAACCGAATTGGAAACACTAATCCAAATCCATACAAAATAATAAAGATTTTAAAGAATTCTCCCCAATATTAACGAATAAACCATTTTCGCCCGGGTAAGGGGTTTAAAAAAAGAACGGTCCGTAACCGAAGGTGGACCTTGCACATAACAAACAAATTTTCAATTTATTTTTTGATCAATGGTGATAATCTTTAACTTCGAGCTCATATATTAGTTCTCATGTAGTGAGTAAACTAGTTCATATGTATGTTTGATGTTTGGCATGGGATTGTTACCTCTTTCAAAACGTGTTCTGATGATGGGAACCTAGAAAATTCCCTAAATAGATCTATCAACACTTTTCTGAAAGGGTCAAATAATAAATTTGAAAACAAAAAAACTCTATAGATTATTTGTTAGAACAATATCCTAATGAAGAAATATAGAGTATGTCCTCGATCTTGAATAATTTTCATTTTCATTGCACAATTAAAGGTCAAAGAAAAACATAATTTTTATTTTTAATAACAATTATATCAAACTTGTAATTAGTAAAAATATTATAAGTTAAAAGAAAGAAGAGGTAATCAATATAAAGGCACTGTAAACCAATGAATAGATAGATATATAATTACAATCACACGTTAAAATGCCAAAAATATTATAACTCATTACCTTGAGCATATATCAAAATTTTGCTTTTAAAAGTGTAGAATGATTATTGTAAGGACTTGAGTTCTGTAGGCAAGTAATTAAAAATATGAGCTATCCGCACATGAAAAGAACGTTCTAAGAGTGAGGTTAATCTAGGGATTTGAATTTGACGATTTCGTGCATAATGGCCAAAAGAAATAAATTAATTTAAATATACAAGGTGGCGCAAAAGTAATGCTCCTATCAGAAAATGCTATAAATTTTGCGATTGGCCCCTAATGTCAGTTCTGTTTCGACATTTGTGTAGTAAACACATGCGAAATACACGTTAATAAACAATGTTACGCTACACTGCTCCAGAACGCGGAATATTGGTGACTATTTATTTGACCAATAATCGGTCGGTGACTTTGGCACAACGTGAATTTCGTAGCAGATTTCCTGGCCGTCCAACGCCTACTAGTGAAACACTGCGACGTTTAGCCGCTCGCCTCGAAGAGACTGGTACAACACGAGATGCTGCCAGGCGTGGCAGACCCCGGAGTAGCCGTTCTGCAGAGAATATTGCTGCTGTAGCCGAGGATGTCATGGAAGCGCCGTCGACATCGACCAGACGACGTGCCACGCAAATGGGTATCAGTCGACGGTCTTTACAGCGAATTTTGGTACAAGATTTGAAGATGTTTCCGTACAAAGTCCAGACGGTGCATCAGCTGTTAGCTGCTGACCGCCACTCGCGTGTAACATACGCTCAAGCCATCCTTAATCAACACCAAGAGGAAGATGATTTTTCATCAAAAATAATCATGAGTGATGAGGCCCATTTCCATCTTAGCGGGTACGTAAATAAGCAAAATTTACGCTTCTGGGGCACTGAAAATCCGCGTGTAACCCACGAAGAGCCATTACACCCGCTCAAAGTCACTGTATGTGTGCTGTTTTCGCTGGAGGAGTCATCGGACCTTTTTTCTTCGAAGACGTCGCGGGCCAAACGGTTACTGTGAATGGTGAGCGCTACAGAGCAATGATCAACGAGTTCTTTTTGCCGCAACTTGATGAATTGGGATTGGAAAACATGTGGTTCCAACAGGACGGTGCAACGGCAGACACTGCACTTGCCACAACCGATATGCTGAAGGATGCATTTCCCGGGCGCCTAAACTCCCGTTTTGGCGATTTGCACTGGCCAGCAAGATCGCCTGATTTGACCGCTCCAGACTTCTTTTTGTGGGGCTTTTTGAAGTCGCGGGTTTATGTCACCAAGCCTCAGACTCTTGCAGCTCTTAAAGACAATATCCGTCAAGAATGTGAGGACCTATCGCCGGAAGTTTTGGCCAAAGTGATGGAAAATGCCATAAAAAGGGCTCAAATGACAATCAACTGTGGCGGCGGCCATTTACATGACATCATATTCTCGACTTGATGTAAAAAAAATTAAAACACCAAATAAAAATAATCCACAAGAAGAATCAAAGTTTTTCATTTTTTTTTTAAATTACAGCCAAAAACATCGGAAGGTTATTTTTGCGCCACCTTGTACAAGGTAATCATTATGATTAAATAAAGTATAGTCCTTGCTTTAACATAGTTCGAAAATGGACAACCCAAGAATCTAGAAACATAGCGTCATATGGGTACGATTAAGTCTCCTTAAACAAAAGAGATAACGGATTACTCTATTGAACAACACTGAAAGCTTTTTCATAATGTAGCCAAAAGTGCCACTATATACTTCAATGCCGTATAAAAATAAAGGAATGATTAAAGAATGTATGAGCATAACCTTGATTCTCATAGGTAAATTTATATTAACATTATAGCGTCTACTAGGGTATTCAAATTACTCGGGTTTGGTTTTGTTCGAGTAAACGAGTAACTCGATTTTGAGGGTTTTAACTTACTCGATTAAGCGAGTAAGATGTTAAAATTACTCGAGTAACTCGAATAATTTCAATAGTTTTATTTAATTAATTTTTCCTTAAAAATTCATAATAAAACACAAAATAAATACAAATTCGGGAGTTCCGAAATGTATTTTATCAAAAAAAAAAAAAAAATAAGATTGGAAAATTAATTTAAAATTAAATAAATATTATAAACAATATAAAATTGAGTGGTTTTAAATTATTTTCTTTCGTTTTTATAAAGTTCGACTTTAAGAAGACATTACAGATATAACTTTTAGAATTTTTTGCAAATATCAAAAATAATATAGAGGAATAATAGAGGAAAAATAAGGAGTATAAATCATATAAATTACATTAACTATTAATTTATTTAATTAAGTTCGAATAGATCCGAATTGAAGAAAAGAGTCAACGGCCCAATTCTAGCTGTAACACCAACAAATTATGATAATAAGTTAAGTACAATTCAAATCTTTCAAAAAAGGTTAACACAAACTAAAGGATGTGAGATTTTTATTTTTTTGTTGAATAGTTATTTACTTTAACATTTCGCTTAATTTATGCAAATCGTAACTTTTGTATTGACTATATCGTGGTGCCAGGTAAAAAAGTTTTAGCCCTACTACACATATATGTAATAGTTTAATATGTAAATTAACACGGTAACTGACACATTGCTCTATATTTTATACTACGTTCACATTGAACCCCAAAATAAGTTTTCGATTTAAAATAAAATTATTTTTAAAAAATACGAACCAATTTAAGTTTTTTTAGTGAAATATAAACTGAAATAGAACATATTTTTATTTACTCGGTTAACTCGATTAATCGACCAAAATTGTTCGAGTTATTCGTTACTAGAAATTGGCCATTTTAATTTACTCGAACAGTTGTTTGATTAAAATTCATCGATTAATCGAGTAACGGTTAACCGATTGAATACCCTAGCGTCTACGCAAAGAGTAGTTGACTCTAGAAATAACATAGTTTACGTGTCTCTAGAAATTTAAACTATTGTCCAACAACAAACCAAGACAAACTCAATATTAGTACCATTAATATTTATTACCAAATCCAGTAAGGGTGATCCAAAAAACATAACCTTTGTCTTATCCTCATTAATGTATAGTTTGTTCTCCAACATCCCATCCGTAATATTAGAGACACAGTAATTTAACTGTTGTTGCAAAACATCCGAGAATTGCCTCTCGCCACTAAATAAAAAAAAAAAATAATGAGCTCGCATGAATGCTTTTAAATAAGGAGTGATCTCATTGCATTCAAAAACATCTTAAATAAGCGCTTTTTGGAGACAGAAACACTTCCTTCTAAGCGGCTCCTCTCAAACAAAAATCATGACTTATACATGAGCATATGCAGTCGCTTGCAACAAATCTCTTCCTTACAATTGTGCTTCCAAGTAAGGTGTATTTTTTGCTGGGTAGTTTTAATTTTTTTTTTTGTAAAGAAGAAAACATAATTTTCATTTTTAAGTACAAAAGTAACGAATTCAATAAACAAGTTATATCTGAATTCCCTTTCGTCAAGATCGAAAAAAAAGTTTGGCATTTAGTTTGCTTTACACCTTTTGTCTTTTTTTCTTAAACATTTTCTTAATATGAATGAAAAGCTCATATTTTTTATGAAAACAGGTTTTTAATTCTTCATTCTTCATTGAGTGTAAAAAAATTTACATAAATAAAATTATATTTTTTCATACAATTTCATGAAACTAAATGACACATTTCAAAAGACGAACTCCAATGCAATTTCATTGATTTAATTCAAACATTCTTTAACATTATGCAGATAATTCTCTCAGTGCAATATCGAAACTTGTCTATAATGCCCCCAAATGACAAAAAAAAAAAAAACATAAAATATATCTTTTAGTACAGTGTTATATTAACGTCATATAGACAGTCGCAATTATTTTTTAATTAATATGCATTTGACAAATTTAATTTAGAAATGTTGAGGTTGAGAAAACTGCAATTTCTCAGGCCATACTTGGGTGTGATCGCTAAACAGTCATGACTTGGTATTGTTACGTTTGTAATGTAAGATGAGCGCAGGTTTGATTCTTACAGCCGCAGGTTGTTGAAAAATTTTATCATATAGAGACAATCTGACAATTATAAGACACAAATAATAATACAATTTAAATGGAAAATCACTGATGAGCCTGTCCATAAAAAGGCAGAAACTAGTCTAGTCTGATTTAAAAATTAATAGTGCTTATAATTTTTAGAGAAAAACGTTTATTCTTCTTCTTAACCTCAACATTTCTTAAATAAAATATATCCTTTGGCCAAACTGTTCAATCGGATGCTTCGTTGAGATAATTCTCTGCATGATATTAATTTAATTTTTGCATAGAGGCAACTGAAATTCGTCCATTGAAACTTCCAAATAAACTATGAGTAAAAGAAACATGTCAACATAATCAAAAATATGTCGTTTTCGGATCGACCACCTCCGATTTCAATGAAATTCACCATAATTTTTATACTCGACAAGAAGTCGACGAAACATAAATTTGAGCTTCCGGACCCTTTCGGTTTCCGAAATATGACGTCATGATAATTGAAAAAAAAACGATAAATTTTGACTAAAGTATCCTTACAAATTGGTCTATAGCTTTTAAACTAAAAGCTATGCAAAATTCGTGTTGCTCTTATTTTTATAAGTTAATATGTGCTCTTCAAAATAATATGCATATTGATATTTTTCATGGAAGGGTCAAAGGTAATTTTTTGGGGTCTTCAGTTCAAATGCCTATATCTCGAAATGGGCATTTTTAAAAATTCTTAAAAAAAAGTTTTTTATTGAACTATCCTCTATATTTGTGTGAAGAATTCAGGGTGATATCTCGATTAGCCTCAGAGTTTGTATTTTGTATAGTTTAAAAGTTATAGTTCAATTTGTAAGGATACTTTAGTAAATTTTTAAGGTCATATTTCGGAAAGCGAAAGGGTCTGGAACCTAAGATGCATTTTATGGAATTCGGAGGTGGTCTATCCGAATTGTGATTGAGTTGACATGTTTTCATTCTAATGCAAGCTTTTATAAAATTTTATGAAAAATATCATTTCATTAATTAATAGTTTTATTCATTTAATGAAGCAGTTTTGTTAAGAAACTATTGTTTCATAAAAAGTAATAAGCTTTTCATTAATTTTAAGAAATTTTTCGTTCACTTTATAAAGAAAAGTTACATTAGTTTCTCTGTGTAGAATTTGTCTTAAAGTTAGTTTAATGTGTTTATCATAAAACGCTGAAATTATACTGAACATTTCAACGTAAAATAAAATTTCTTGATTTTTTTTAACAAAAATACAGATTTTTACATTAGTATCCATTAACCAATTAATTTGGACTAATAATGCTTTTATTGACTGTCCAGCATATTTAATAGTATTAATAAATTCTTCATAGTATTAATGAATTTTTGCTTAGACCCAATGAAGTTGCATTGGAACTCGTACACAGAAACATTTCATTAAACTAATCCAAATTTTTATAAAATTTTATGAAAAATATAATTTTATTTTTTAAAAGTTTCATTAACTCATTAAAGAAGTTACTTTAGAAAACTAATCCAAATTTTTATAAAATTGTATGAAAAATATAAGTGTGTTCAAGTGTGCTAACAGAATGAGAATCCAACCGAAAAAACTTTCGTCAAATGGAAAATAAATTTTTACCATCTCTATTTTTACAATACAACATACAACATACATACATATACAACACTTAGTACACTTTGTGAACACCCTTAGGCCGAGTTTTTGGAATGTAGATTATCATTAAACTTAGATTAACGAAGGTTTTAAACAGAATATCTCTTCTGAAATGTGATTTATTTTATTGTGTTATAATAAAGGTCAAAATTCTAAACAAAATGAAGTGGCTCCGACAATTTTTTGTTAATAAGCTTTTAACTAAACCGAGTTTAACTAACATCCCAAAATCTTGGCCTTAGTCTTTCAAAAGTTATTAGCGGTATTCATTCTTGGTAGTAAACAACCCTTGTAGATCTGGTTAATGGTGTACGTTTGATAAATTTGTCAGAATTTACCAGAACCAACAACAAAATGTATTGCACTACCATTTACTACGCTGTGGCGAAATACCACACAAAAAACTGTGGTAAACACACATGATAAATTTATCAGCAAAAAAAAAAACAGCTGACTGTTCTGCCGTCAAAAAAATGTATTATGTGTTAACTATTGGAAAAACTTAAAAATTAATAAATATATCGAAAACCCCAGTTTAAAACGAAAGCATTTTGCAGTAATAAATTTGTGATTTTTTCTGTTTCTGTAAATTTTTGGCATTTTTTTCAAATCAAAATTATTTTTTACAGTTATATTAGTTTTTTGTTTTTATATACATCGAGATTATTTTTATGTTATTTTCAATTTATAACGAGCTTTCAACCTCCGTATATTTACAAAAATAAAGCAAATCAAACATATTAGCTAGGTTGATACTAGTATTTCGATCTGGCTAAAGATCTCATCAGAACCCGAAGTTTTAGAAAAGTTAGAGCCTCCATAATAGGCAGAACTTTAACAAAAAACCTATTAATAATCAATTTTGCTCCATTCTTGTCTTCTTAGTAATCAAGCACGTGGTTAGGTCTTTTCCTAACAAGCATCATGACGGTACTAAACTTAGAAGACCAAAAATTATCTATTTATATAAACAATTTTTAGTTTGTACTCTGGCTCATGAGTTATTCTGTATGAAATCACCAAATCGGCAAAGCTGGCATATCTTAGATTTTACTCAAACTAACTGGATATGATATTTTGGGTCTGAAAACCCAAAATCTAAGAGGATTTAATTTTTGCACACGGCACTACCGGTTCACGCAAAATAAAAAAACTAAAAAGTCTTGTTTTTGTGCGTAGTGGTTTGAGCTGTTAAAATTTTTCTGCTAGAGATATCTACATGATGAACACATTGTTTTAAAGCTGAAGGATTATAGTTTCTATCAAAAATATAAAATTTGACTTAAGTCATACACCCGAAAAATAACGTGGTATAGAAAATAAACATATTTCATTGGTTTTTTGTGTTTTTCAATGAACTCTAGTGTCGGCGCTAATGAATATAAAAGCATAATAATTCTCAGATACAAATTAGACATGTCGGAGAAAAATACAAAATTAAAATTGGGTCAATCTGGCAACTCGTTATGAAAAAATCGTTACTTGAAATTTGGAAATTTTGAAAATTTGCATATTTCAGGCTACAATTTGGTCATGTTTGTTAGCAGATACAAACTTGAAAATTACAGAGTATTTACTCCCTACTTTTAACTTTATAACACTTTAAGACCCGTTTAGTTATTTTCACTCCTCTCGGATTTACAGGGTTTTAAAGAAAAGCCTTTTTGATTTTTTGTATGTATTTTTATACTTCCCTCAATTGTTATATACAGAGAAATTAAAATAAAAACAAGTAGTATTATAAAGAAACAAAGAATAATTATGGACTAAAAAATTTATTTAATAAATTAAGTAGATTTTTTATGTTTACAAAAATTTTGCAAAAATTTTACAAAAATTAAAAAATTTCTATCAACATTTGTCATCACAAAGACGATTTCGGCTTAGAAGCTGATTGGCACTTTTTTGCCCCTTCTCATGGCAAAAGTCCTTGTGACGGAGCAGGAGGTACAATTAAGCAGACTGTAAGGAAAGCAAGTCTACAGCGAACTGCGGATCATCATATCCTAACACCTACAGCAATGTTTGATTTTTGTTCCACCCAAATTCGTGGTATACATTTTTTTTTGTATCCATTCCTGATGTTGATGCTATCGAAAACTTTTTGTCAAAAAGATTTATTGATGTTTGCACAATTAAAAATACAAGAAACTACCACAGTTTCTCTCCGATTTCTCACAGTCAGTTAAACGTACGAAAGTTTTCAGCTTCTGATAACTTTGAAACTCCGAATATTATAAGAACAAATACTTTATGAAAATAATATAAAACTTATTCCACGATTCTTAATTACCCACATTTAAACTATAACTTTTCTACTTTAAATGATTAAAATATACCATTTGCCTATTTTTTGCCACCACTGTAAAATTTTTTAACATCAAAAATCTACTGAATTTATGAAATATATTTTTTAGTCCATAATTGTTCTTTGTTACCTCATAATAATACTTGTTTTTATTTTAATTTCTCTGTATATAACAATTGAGGGAAGTATAAAAATACATACAAAAATTAAAAAGGCTTTTCTTTAAAACCTTGTAAATCCGAGAGGAGTGAAAATAACTATACGGGTCTTGAAGTGTTATAAAGTTAGAAGTAGGGAGTAAATACTCTGTAATTTTCAAGTTTGTATCTGCTAACAAACATGACCAAATTGTAGCCTGAAATATGCAAATTTTCAAAATTTCCAAATTTCAAGTAACGATTTTTTCATAACGAGTTGCCAGATTGAGCCAATTTTAATTTTGTATTTTTCTACGACATGTCTAATTTGTATCTTAGAATTATTATGCTTTTATATTCATTAGCGCCGACACTGGAGTTCATTGAAAAACACAAAAAACCAATGAAATATGCTTATTTTCAATACCACGTTATTTTTCGGGTGTATGAATTAGGTCAAATTTTATATTTTTGATTGAAACTATTATCCTTCAGCTTTAAAACGATGCCTTCATTATGTAGATATCTCTAGCAGAAAAATTTTAACAGCTCAAACCACTACGCACAAAAACAAGACTTTTTAGTTTTTTTATTTTGCGTGAACCGGTAGTGCCGTGTGCAAAAATTAAATCCTCTTGGATTTTGGTTCTTGGAACCCTTAGGAACATTTCCACAAAATTTTAACAAAATCCAAAATGGTCCAGCAACAATTTTTCATTATTTTCGGTGTTTTCATAGAGAATGACTCTCATGTAATATTTTTTACAGTTATATTAGTTTTTTGTTTTATTTTTGATACATATGTGGCGAACAACAAAAATCATCTGATTTATAAATTTACCATACATTAAAAAAAGACACTCACGCTTTGTTGTGAACAAATCGTAGTAAATATAACACGAAGTAAATATAACACCAAAAGTGAAAACCGCTATTAAGTTTTCTTTAATAAAAAACAAAAAAAAAATAAATACATTTGGGGAAAGTTTTGAAAATCCTGAGAATTGAGTGTGAGATTTTATTTGTTCGGTTTTAGATCATGACAAATTTTTCTCTAAATTAACAGAAAAATTATAATTTTTATATGATAATTTACTTTGACTATTAGAATTAATATATCGAGGGCCTATATTCAAAACCCTCTATCTTAGAAAACACAACTTTTCAGGAGAGCCAAAAAACTGTTTTTTTCGCGTATTACTTGAGTTATTAAAATTCGGTATTCTACAATATTTTTTAAAGCAACTACAGAATCTCACATATAATTGGTTTTTAAAATGTTGCATTATTGGGGACCTTATTATAGATAGAGGGTTTTGCTTCCCAAAAATATTTAATATTTATGTATGAAAATGATTAGATAGAGGGTTTTGCATTTTAATAAAAATAAATTATTTTGATTTCATTTATGCCATTTGTCAGTTTTTAAGGTGATTTATTTAAGATAACGGCTAGTAATACAACATAAGATAAAAAAATTAATAATAAACAATATGAAACAAAAAGTTATGTGTTTTTTTTGCTTTTTTTAAGTTTTTTTGGAGTTTGATGGGAGTAAATTATCGTAAAAATAATGGTATTCCGGTGGTATTACGCTCTTCAAATCCTGCAAATTCTTCCATTTATTTGGCTGAATTGATAGTGTAGAGCAGGCATGTCAAACTCATTTCGGCATACGGGCCAAATTTTTCGAAAATTATATTCCAAAACCTATTGCGGGCCGCATGTATTTAGTTTTATTTAAAACTCAAATTTCGAGTGTTTATTGAATATATATTTATTGAATATAAATTTACCATAAATAAAACAAAAATGTTTTTATAGAAATATATTTATTAATAAGAATATAAATTATTTTTTGCTAGATATAATGCATCGCTTTGCATTTTTCAAATCATCAAAATTTGGTATTAATTTTTGGCTTGATGTAATTCTTAATAGCGATGCTAAATGTTCTTCGGTCAATCTGGTTCGTTGCGCATTTTTATTAATCTTCATCTGAGAAAAAAATTGTTCACAAATATACGTGCTACCAAACATGGATAATATGCGAAATGCAAAATGTCGAATTCCTGGAAAACGGTCTGCAGATAAGTACCCGTAAAATTCTGGTATTCCAATTTCCTTATATTTCTGGTTCAATAAGGTATCGGATTGTAGTTCTATAAACTTCATTTGCAAATTTTCGTCAATATTTTCAATGCCAACAGACATCGGCGAGCAAAAAATGTTGAAATCAGACTTGCTACTTTAAAAATCCGAAAACCTCTTTTCAAAATCTTTTTCCAACATGTTCAGTTGTTCCTCGTATTTGTCAAATTTTAAACCTGGATGTTTAAGCAAAAGAGTCCTACAACTAGATAAATTTTCTTTTTTCATTTGTATTTTCCACAGGGATATCTTTTGTTTGAATGAATTTATTTGATCATACAGTGATGTTATAATCATATTGAGCTGACTGAGATGGCCAGTAATGTCAACGGAGAAAGCCAAATCTTGTATCCACTTAACGTCTTTCAGTTCAGAGCAGTCATAATCTTTAACTTCTAAAAAAAGTACAATTTCGTCCAACAGTTGTAAACATCTGCTTAAAACTTAATGGCTCGAAAGCCAACGAACTTCAGTAAAGGACGTAAATTCACGATGGTTTAATCCGCGTGCTCGAATAAAATTAACAATCTTAGCAACTTTTTTAAATACATTATCAATTTTAATTACTTTTGAACATAAGACTTGCTGGTGGATAATGCAATGGAAATGTTGAAACGATCTATTATGTTGAGTTTAAACATAATCTTTTAGTCTACCAACGACACCACGTGTAGCTCCCGTCATAGAGGGGGCCCCATCAGTTGCCAATGATACCAAGTTATTCATTGGAAGATCATATTTTTTAATAGCAATCATAAGTACTTCGAAAATATCATCACCAGTTGTTGTACCATGCATTGGAATTACTTCTAATAACTCTTCAGTTATTGTAAAATTGCCATCACATCCTCGAATAAAAACGGCTAACTGTGCTATATCTGTTAAATCAGTACTCTCATCGATTGCAATTGAAAACACTTCAAAATTCAATGCATCTGAGTGAAGTTGGCCTCTTAAATTTGAAGCAATGTCAGTGACTCTATTCGGAACTGTATTTCTTGATAAGCTTATGGTTTTGAATTTTTTTATCATATCTGGCCATAACTCTTCTGCTGCTATTATTAAACACTCACGGATGAATTCGCCTTCCATAAATGGTTTTGAATTTTTTGCAATTGCATGCGATAACCGATAACTAGCTTTCACGGCAGCCATATTTTCTGTGATTGGTTTAGTGAAAATATTTTGTTGTTTTCGAAGAACTGCCTTTAATTCTAACAACTTTTCATCACGCATTTTTCCAAAAATATTTTCGTAGTGTTCAGTATGGTTGCTTTCGAAATGGCTTTTCAAATTGTATTCTTTCCAGACCGAAATAGTCTGTCGACATATCAAGCAAAATTTTATACCATTTTCTTGAATGAAAAATCGTTAATCTCCCATTTTTCTTGAAACAAACGATGTTCACTTTCAATCGATCGTTTTTTACTCGTACTTGGCTTCATCTACAAATTAAACGGCTTTAATATTGTAATTCAAAATAAAATGCTTATGGAACTTACCGGATTAGAATTACGTTTTTATAAAAACAATGCTCAAAATAAGGCTTAACAAAAATCGTTTGTTTTAAATAAACCAAATCATCAATGAGTTTTGTTATTCAAATACACAACGTTATTTTCGTTTTTATCTTCATCACTAGACGAACTTAGCGGTTGTCATTTGTGATGAGTACATAAACCACTAAAAGAAAAATAGTTTCTGGCTTTTAGATTTAACTTACGTTAAGGTACCGTTTTTTTCGAACACTGCTGAAAAGTGTACAAGCTATACAATAATTTAAGAATCATGTCGCGGGCCGCAAAGTATCATCTCGCGGGCCACATGCGGCCCGCCAAACGCGAGTTTGACATGCCTGGTGTAGAGTATAGATAGTGAGTAGAATATAGAGGTTTTTGTTCAATATGTCCTGTGTAAGGTTGAATACGAACAGGTAGATCCATATAAGCTGTATCAAAATCTAATTTATATGTTATGTTACCTTCTGGAAGATATAAAAGAGATCTTAAATTAGACACAGTAGGATCGTTCTTTACTCGTCCTGGTCTAATGGAAGAAAAACGCATAAGTTTGTCATCGTTGTAATTATTAAAGAAATCCCAATTTCAATATTCTGCATCAAACGGCTTTTTTACGATCTCATTGTTAATTTTAACAGTCTTTCTGACTTCTCTAGTAATTCTAACGGAATCGATTGGCAAGTGTATAGATTAATTTTTCAATTTAATCTCTATCTTAGCATAGACACTATCGCACTCCATTTGCGTATGGCCTTTTTCTAAGAACTTCTGTTCAATAACTTTATTATTTTCCGCAGCAAAATTATGTAGAGCATTAGATAAATAAGGGTTGCGGTTTTGGTAGCCATAACCATCCGAAAAAAATCGTAATTGGCGACGAATCCGATAAGCAATACGTTTTTAAATGATGAATAATACAGGAAACAAATACCGACGCGTACAAATCACCATTGATTTCGCTCCACCAATAATTTGAGCACTGATGAGTGCCTATATCCTTTCGGGTATTTGATATAGGGTTATGTTTCCGTTTAGTTCTTTTGCAAACGGCCACATTATTGTTTGATTTTCTCATCTGGGTATATATGTATTTTTTTTTATTGCTGTTGTAATTAGTTATGTGTAAACATACCTGTTATCCGCCCATCCTCCATATCTACATTTGATGATGCATAATGGACTGCTATACGTTGTAAGGAATTAAAAGCCACTTTATTTTTCTGTTCACACAAAATATCAAAAGTTTATTATTAAAATCTAATTATTAAACTTACCATTATGTAAGTTTATCACGCGACAATAATATTTTAATTATGATTTTTAATATCATATAAATTTTTTTTTTTTTGACAATAATATCGTAGATGACACTTTAAAAGTAGATTCTTTTCTAAAGCAAGTTGCAAGTTTAACCATTTATTTTTATGCCATGGACATTATATTTTCCAAAAGGTAAAATATTTTCATTTTAATTCAATTCAGAATCGGCTTTCGCTATTTTAATAAACGATTAAAAAATGTAAAATTCATGTTCAGCATGCAAAAAAAATAGTGAGAAAACAAGTATTGCAAGAAGAAATTATTCCAAAAAAATATTTGAAAATTTATTATTTGAAAAGATAGAGGGTTTTGCATTCAGAAAAATTAATTGCGTAAGATAGAGAAATAACAAAAATGCAAATAAAACAGCAAAAAAATTTTTTTTTGTTATGAAATTCACACCATACATGGGGGCTGTTTTACTGAACATTTTACCATCAAAAAGTAATTTTCGTGAAAAATCGAAGATAGAGGGTTTTGAATATAGGCCCTCGATATGTTTTCTTTTAAATGTTACTATTTTTTACTATTATTACTTAAAAGTGTCCTGAATTTGTTATTTGGAAGAAAAAATTAATAACAAGTTATGCATAGTATGATTTTTAATGATTTCAAAATTGGGTCAATTTGATCCAACGAACATAACATATGGGGGTATAATTTTAAACAGGACAGAAGTGTTAAACAAAAGTTCAAAAAAACACGTGTTAATATAAAAATCTGAAAATTTTATACTGAAAACATATAAAATCAACCACTCGATTTCCTATACCAGAAACTACACAGACAGGAACCCAAAATGGTGGTAAGAAAATGAGTAAAATGAAAAGTTAAAATTATAGTGATATGCACAGAAAGGGATAGACACATACAAAAAATGTTCCGTACATTTTATATGGGGTTTTTTATTTCTATCGCACTCCCCAAGCCACTTTAGAGTAAACAAATCCATACTGTTTAAGATAAATTTTTTTGGATATGTCATAGGCAACCTGTCAGTGTAGATATATTACAACCAAACTAGGTGTAGAACGTTTTCGTCATAGTCATACACAGAAAAAACTAAAAATGGGTTTCAATTAAAAATTTTATTGAATCAATTAATATTTTAATTGATTTTGCACCTACCACTGAAATGATAGTATTAACTAAAAAAAAAAGACAGTTTATTAAAACTCTTTCAATTAAATAATAATAATATCAATTAAAAGAGTTATTGTTTTTTTTACAACCTCAATTAAAAAGTTTAGTTAAATGGATTAAAACTTTAATTGAAACTTGAGAAGAAAACAATGGTAGTTTTAATTGAAAACTCGTTTTATTTTTATTTTTGTTATATGCCCCCCATTAAATAAAAAAGAAATGTAGGTTTGTAAATTAAATTGAAATTTTATTTATAATAAAATTAAAGCTTTTTAATATAAAAATGTATTATAAGAAAACAAATAAAAGTAAAGACAAAATTTTTGTTTTGCTTGTCTTGTCTTGAACTTTTTCTTGTAATTGAATTGCTTTCTTAAAAAAATCACACACAACTTCAAAATGATAGTTTAATGACACTTATACTTATTGAAAATTTAATTATTTACAAAAATAATAGTTTAATTGTCCTTTTTCGATAAGGTTTATTTAAATCCACATGTGCACTTTTATTACCACAGGTAAAACACGAAACTAAATTAAGTTTTCGTGCGTACACGAATATCTCAACAAAAAGAGTGTTGCAAACTCTAGTGAAACAACTACGATTTTGCGTGTATTTGAAATCGGTAAACTATTCAACTTATTAAAAGTTAATCATTTGCGATTTTTTTTCTTTTTATTTACAAATTAAATAATATATTGATATAATTAAACCTTTGTTTGATTATTTAATGTAAATAAAATAAAAAAAAATAGTTTGCCAAATTTTATAAAAATTTTGTTTACATGTTGTCAACACTGTATGGATATATTAGAAAAATTCAATAAATTTTTTAATTGAATCAATTAAAAAAAGTTGTTTAAATTCCAATAGATAATCAAACAATCGGGTAATTAGATATTTTTGGCCCATAATTTTTTCTGTGTATAACAACATCACCCAAGTGTGAAATAGACAAATCCCGCGGATTTTAAAATATCGCGTTCTAAAATAAAAAAATTTCTGCTAAAGCTGCGTGATTGTTTTAAAGCTACTGTTACACTCATAGAAATAAACCTGTAAAAATAGGGTAAAAAATCTACTAAAAATTAGTTAAAAATTACCTTGGGAAAAAAGCTGCTAAATTTAGCCGATTTTTTTGCTAAATATTATTCAAATAAGAACAGCAAAAATAAATCGGTTAACTTTACAAAATTTTAGTTATATTCGATGTGAATTTTAGTTAAATGAAAATAGCATTTTACTCTATAAAATTAGCAAAAACTTTTACTAAATATTGCTGATTTCATAAGGGCAGACTTTTTTTTATTCGCATTAAAAAAAAAACTAAAAATTTACATTTGTTAATAATTTTTTTGTCTACTAATATTTAGTAACTGTTGATTTTAGCAGATTATTTTGTTACTTTCAATTAACTAAAATTTAGCTCAAATATAAATAAATATTGGTAAATTCAACAGATTTATGTGAAAGGCGTGGTAGAGAAAAATGAGTGTATTTTCTAAAAATCATAACTACATTGTAAATTTTCAATTTTCTGAATCAGACTGCGCAGTTTCTGGCATTGAACCTTCGTCAGTGACCCTGTTTTTTTGAATAATGTAATACTTGTTATGTTTTTATTTGTTCGATTTATTTTTGCTAATATTTAGTAATATTTTTTTTATGGCGGTTAAATGCATTTTTTTTCAAAAACCGCGATTTAAAAAGCAGTATTTTTTAATTTTTTAAAAATATGTACACTCAAAAAATCGCATAAAGCGAATTCGTATGAAACGATACACAAGCTCCACATAAAAACCACTAATACGTTCCTGAATTAAAAAAAAAACACACACACAAATTCAAATCAAAGCATTAAAGTCAAACAAAATCGCATAAAAAAGTCAACAAAATTAATTATTTCTTACTAAAACAACTAAAAACAGAACATAAAGAGCAATAACAAACAAAAATATATATATTGTATAATACATTCAACATAAAAAGATCAAAGTAATGTAATGTAATGTTAAATTTAAAACAATTTTAATAAAATTTCATTTCATCACTAGAAATATTCCAAATCGATTACATCACTATCACCTGGATGATCATCACTAGAAATGTTCTCATTTTGACTAGAAGGAACTCTCAAGAAGTTTCCATGAGCTTTATTTTTTCACATTTGTACGACATAATTGGTCTGTTTTTTGATTTACATTCGTTTTTTAAATTCGTGATTTGTTATTTAAAAAAAAAAAAAAATCGAAATACTAGTATCAACCTAGCTAATATGTTTGATTTGCTTTATTTTTGTAAATATACGGAGGTTGAAAGCTCGTTATAAATTGAAAATAACATAAAAATAATCTCGATGTATATAAAAACAAAAACTAATATAACTGTAAAAAATATTACTTGAGCCAGAGTACAAACTAAAATTTTTTTTATATAAATAGAACATTTTTGGTCTTCAAAGTTTAGTAACATCATGATGCTTGTTAGGAAAAGACCTAACCACGTGCTTGATTACTAAGAAGACAAGAATGGAGCAAAATTGATTATTAATAGGTTTTTTGTTAAAGTTCTGCCTATTATGGAGGCTCTAACTTTTCTAAAACTTCGGGTTCTGATGAGATCTTTAGCCAGATCGAAATACTAGTATCAACCTAACTAATATGTTTGATTTGCTTTATTTTTGTAAATATACGGAGGTTGAAAGCTCGTTATAAATTGAAAATAACATAAAAATAATCTCGATGTATATAAAAACAAAAAACTAATATAACTGTAAAAAAAATAAATGTTTGTTTATTTTTTTTTACTACAATTGTTAGTAATTTTTTGATCAGTAAAAACAAATGACAAATGTTAGTTGAATTTAATGAAATGTTAATCGTCCTTTCTTCAAGTGAAATTTCATTTGTTTTTGACTACAATTGCTGTCGTCTTTACCTTCAACCAAGAAATGCTAAACCAACAATACTTATACAAGTATACTTGTATAACGAGGGCTTATATTCAAAACTTGATATCTGCAGTTTTCTCGAAAATGAGTTTTTGATGGCAACTTGTTCACTGATTAAGTTGTCATATATAATATTAAATTTGAACTGAAATTTTTTTTCTTTAACATTTTTTTCTTAAATTTGTGATTTTACTATCTACTATACGTAGTTTTGAGAATAAAAAGTTGCTATCTGCATAAAAAAATTGTTTTTATTATCATAAAACCTAAAAGTGTTGGTATTGAATCATTAAAAATAATAAAGATGTAAACAGCAAGAACTATTCAAAAAATGGTCAACATAAATCCGGGGATTATAATTCCCTACAACGTATTGCAACTGATTATATGTCATCCAATGAAGGTTTGTTGTCTACAATTCGGGACAATTATAATTTTAATCAAACGTTTTATCCAGATTCCGAGAATGAACAAATCGACGACAATGTGTTCAAAGGGGATGTGGGAGACGATTCGAGACAATTATATGTAATTGTAACATAAATTTGTATTTGTAATTTGTAAGAAAAGGCGAATGAACGGGCAACAGTATTTAGGATTTTCGACAATTGAGAAAGTTGTTCAACAAAATGTACAAAAGGCGCAACTAGAGATTGGACCAACATGTTAATCAGAAACTTGGACCAACATGTTAATCAGAAACTTGCCAAAAACTAGACGATGCTAGAAAGAAAATTTTCAAATTGTTTTGGAGCATGTCTTGGGAAGCTAAGCAAGTATTTATAAAAGCTCACGTATCACCTCGAATTCCATTACTAGATTTTTTGTTAATACATATTATTATATGTATTTTTATTGTTTTGTATTCAAACAACATTAACTTGAATAAATATAAAACGTTAATTAGTTTACAATAAATCTTATTTGTATTTTTGTACAAAAAGTGCTATCTGATAATTTGAACATACGAATTGATAAAATTTATATTTACAAAAAGTGCTATCTGCTATATCAGCGCGAATAACAACAATTAAAAAAAAAATTGTGAAACTTAGACGTCGTTTTTAAATAACTTTGTAGAAGAATCTTTAGTAATAACTAATACAATTTACAAAAAAAAAACAGTTTTTTTTGCTCTCCTGGAAAATTGTGATTATGCAGATAGCAAATTTTGAATATAAGCCCTCGATAAGTATTGTTGGTTTGTTGGGTTAGCAGTTCTTGGTCAGAGTGCAGTGGACTCCGAATCGTTCTGTTGCGAAGAATTGGGTTCCGGGGAAACGTGGTAGTTAAGTTTATTTTAAGATTTCAAATACATATTAGACCCAAAAAGGATTATAAAATATAACAAATAAAAGTTAAACAGACAAATCCTAAATCTCTGGATATTTTTGTATTTCCTCTCTCAAATTATACATCAAGTCTTTTTCATACATTATCGTTACATACACAGTGATACGTTAATCAAAATATTCAGGTGTTTTACGGTTCCATTAAAACGCCATTTTATTTTCTTTAATTTCTTTTTGTTTTATAATTTAAGGCATTGATTTAAACTCACTAGATGAGGATAGTGACACTGAATCGGAACCAGCAACTACTGAAAACAATACACCCGACTTGGGCGACGATGTTTGTCTAGATGATCTTACGGATTCCGATACTAGTGACTTAGATGAAACTGAAAAACCAAGACCACATCGTGCTACTCGTGGTACAAGATCCTTAACAATAAACGCAATAACAAGGGGGAAACTCAATTACATCAGGCATGTATTGCTGGTAACATTGAATTGGTTCGACGTCTTATCGATCAAGGTCATGTTGTAAATGTAAGAGATCATGCTGGTTGGCTGCCACTACATGAAGCCAGCAATCATGGCTTTCGTGATATTGTTGAATTATTACTGGACAGAGGTGCTGTTGTTGCCATAAACGATAAAGGCGGTACAAGTTGTGATGGCATAACACCTTTGTACGATGCTTGTTCGAATGGCTTTCTTGATGTGGTCGAGCTATTGCTAGAACGTGGAGCAGATGCTACGGTAAAAACCGATTTTGGTGAGACGTGTTTAAGTGGTTTAGATAAATGGCGTCGTTCGGCTACTATAACTGAAGGCGAACAAGCTGAGTATGAACAAGTGAGAATACGTTTGATTAATACTTTATCTAAAGTGGGCATATTATGTTCGGCACAAAATGTTAAACCTTTGACAAATGCAAATGTTGAAAGCAAACGAAAAACACAAGATAATGTCAATGAAAGTCTAGCGCTACTGATGGATGTAGAAGAAAGTGATTATCAAGAAGAAAATGGAAATGAAGAGGAGAATATGCGACCATCATCCTCGCGTCTTAATCGTTCAAAAGAAAGAAACAAAACACGTTCACCAGCTAGTGCTAGTGTTGAATATAAAAATGCTATTGAACAGTTAAAACGTCCACTTTATCGCCAATCTGCTATGGACAGTGATGATGATACATATTCTACCTCGAGTGGGGGTAAACACAAAAGATCAGCATATCTTGACGTTGAAGAAGTCGATGAGGACTCGTGGCTAATCGATGATTTAGGACCAGAAAAGAAAAAAAACGACGTTTTCAAACAACACCTACTAAACAAAGTGCACGTCCGACATCTACAATGTCTTCATATCATAAATCACCATTTAAAGATTTACAACATTCCCTAGATTCCGGGAATTCAACATGGTTAAGAGATTCTTTGACACCAGAAAATGATGCCTTCCAAGTGTTGTTAGATGCTGCCAATGGGACAACATCACAACAACGACAGAAACAAGCCAAGAAACTAACACTCTCACGATCATCAAGTATCAGTAGTAATGCTAGTATAGCTACAACATCTCAACAACGACAAAAGCCCAAACACCAGGCTTCACTATTGGAAAGTGGATTTTGTCATTTTCGCAGCGAAAGTCCTCAAACAACAAGTGAAGATTCAAATGAGCCATTTACCACGCTCAATATGCATACAATCGAACCAGATTCGACCACAACATCAATACAACTTTTAATATCGCCTGCGAAATCGTCACCCATTAAAGTCCAGGCTACACCTATAAACGATAGCAACCACCATTTCGTTTAAAGTTAAAGTTGAAGATGAACTATTGTTGGTACCCGTAGATAGGAAAAAGTTGGGAGACATTAATATACGTTGGTTGGCAGAAGAAGCAGCAAGAAGATATTACAAGTAAGTCTTATTATACCCTCCATCCCATAGTGCAGGAGGGTATATATCACTTTGTCAAATGTTTGTAATTCTTTTAAAAAAAATCTGGGACCCCATAAACTATATATATTCTTGATCAGCATGAATAGAGAAGTCGATATAGCCATGTCCGTCTGTCCGTCTGTCTGTGTTAATACAAAATACTCCGCTAATACAGAAGAGGTGTTGCTAATTTTCAGTCAAATTGTTTGTTGATATCATGAGCAGTTTGGTAGTGAAAATGATCAAAATCGGTTAACGCGTTCAAAAGTTATGAGTGAAAATGTGGGAATACCTCTTAAAATTTTGAATCAAATTTTAAAATATTTTATTTATTTCATCATACATACGTACATTCAATGCTTATACACAAGAATATACGCAATCAGGGATGGCAGTCAATATCTCTTAAATACTGTCTCCGATTCAAACCCCTTATAACTGACTATCGTTTTCCCAAAAATACAGTTACCGAAATAATTGAAATACCGTTATCCGTAAAATACCGTTACCGATATAATTAAAATATCAATATCTTAAAATACCGTAACCGAAATAATTGAAATACCATTATCCGTAAAATACCGTTACCGATATAATTAAAATATCAATACCATAAAAATACCATTACCGAAATAATCTACCAAGATCTGAAAAAAAACTTCTTTAAATATACATATATATTTTCCCAAAGTATGATCATAAACTAGAAAATCATTAAAACTCGGGCATAATGGGGCCAAAAATTGTAGTTTGCATTAACATTACCTGAATAGCTAAAATAACGTTACCCTTAAAATGCCGTTAAAAAATAACTGAAAAATCTTTTCCCTAAAATAAAGTTACCGAAATAACTAAAATGTAACGTTATTTTGTATCTAAAATACCGCTAACGCAATAAATAAAACACCGTTAGCGATAAAAGCCCGCAACCGAAATAACTGAAATCTAGTTTCCTCTAAAATACCATTACCGAAATAAAAGAAAATAGCGTTAACCAGACCAATAACCACATAGAATCTGTTACCATCCGTGGTCATAATCAACACGCACAAAAACAAAAACCCACAAAATATTGTTGTTGTTTTTTTTGTTAAATGGTATGTATGCATGTAAGTATGTATGTTTAGTAGCAATCGCATGCAGTGTTGCCAGGTTTGACGATTTATCGTCATTTTGACGATATTTAATACCCAAAATAACTAAATGATGATTTTATGATTTTTGCTGCCAACAAAATTACGAATTTTTGCCAAAAGTTTAATATATCACCAAAGCATATTTATTTGTCACTGGATCTATTTTTCGATTTATATTATTATCGATTAATATTATTTGAAAAAATACCACATTCATCCTTTTTGTGTCTCGAAAACACTCTAAACACATAAACTATTTTCTTTTTTAATTTTTTGACAAACTTAATTTTATTACACTTTTTGTTTGATTTATGTGATGTATAGTATAAACATATGTGTCGTAATGTAAATGGGTATTTAATAATTATTTCATTATGTATGTCTCCGCAAGCGTGTTGTAAAAATAATTCTCCATCCCATAGTGCGGAGGGTATACACACTTTGTAAAAGTAGTTGTAGTTCTTTTTAAAAAAAAATCTGGGAAAAACCCACAAAATATTGTTGTTGTTTTTTTGTTTTGTTTTGTAATACAGGGTGGCTGATAAATGTCACTACAAAAGAAAACGTAATAACTTTTTTTCTGAGTTATTAATCGGTTCGATTTATTTTTTTTTTTTTGGTTTCATTGATTCGTTTTTCAATTTAAGGAAATGAACGAATGGGGTAATGAAACTAACATTTTGATTGTGCGCCACTACAATGCTTTGGGGGCTGGCATTTCCACATAAACAAACTTAACGGGCACATTAGGCGGCACTCCTCCGAGCAGATTGGGCTCGTAAATTATTTTGTCAATCGTGGAACAATCATTAGGACGCCCTTTAATCAAAATTGCTCAGTTCGAATGTAAGAAAACAATTGTTGCCATAGTTGCTGCAATACAAGTAAATTCTAGAGTTTCGACATGGAATATTTTTGCTCATATATTTATCACCAGACAGTCAATACGGACAGTTCTGCTTAAGGATTTTCATTTCTCTCCTTTAAAAAAATCAAACAACAAGCAATTGAACGCAGTAGACTTGCCCCTTAGCTTGGAATTTTCTCTGTAATTTGCACGGAATTTCGCTTGCATTTGATGTCTTCAGGCGTGTTAGTCATTTAAATAAATTGTTTCTTAAAAGCAATTAAAAATACTTATTAAAAATGTATGGCTTTTCAAATGTAAAAACAAAGAAATAAAAATAAAAAAAAGTTATTTAAATTTCTTATTGTAACAATATGCATCAGCCACCCTGTATGTATGTATGTATGAAGGTTTTTATAACTGGTATGTATGCAGGCACGTATCTAGGGGTGGGGGTGGGGGCTCTAGCCCCCAAGAAAAGAAAAGATTTGACAAATTTAAAAACTTAATACAATTCGTTAGAAAGTAACAATGTTATTGATAAATTTAATATGAAAATAAATATTTTTGACTTGGATCAAATAGGAAATAGTTTTATATGATTCGAATCTTAAAATTTCGTTAGAAAACATCGCCTGCAAATGGGCGGCTATCATTGTTAGAGTTGATTTCGACAAAAAGCAATAAATAAATCTTTTCATAAGAGATTTCGAAGTCTTTGACTTAAAATACAATCAAAAATTGTTTGAGACAATGCAAACTAAACAGAAAAAACTAAAATTGAGTTTTAATTAAAATATTTGTTGATTCAGCAAAAGTTTAACTAAATTCGGTCGTGTTGATGCAATTGTAGTAACAACTAAAATAATTTGTATCTATTTAATTAATATTATTTTCAATTACATATAGTTTTATTCACATCTATTAAAAATTTAATTGAATATTGTTTACTATTGGGAAAAATTAGACCATTTGAAAAATCGCAAAATTTGAAATTGAAAGTAAGTTTGAAATCGAACAAAAGTTTAATTGAATTTTTTTTTGACAATGATTTTTTCTCTGTATTTTGACATAATCTTTTAAAATGGAGCTACTTGTGCCGTAAAAGTCGTTACTTTACTTACAGTGCAATCTTTTTGGTAAATTTGGTTTGGTACGCACGCGTCTGGTAACATAGTTTTCAGTATTTTATATTTTATATATTTTACGATATATATTTCGATATCTCATATTTTTTTAATTTTTTGAAACAAATTTAAGCCTCAAACTTTGATCGATATGCATAACATGTTAACGTGGTCCAATGGGACTCAAATTTTCTCAATTTCTTTTTAGACTAAACAAATTTCTATCGGCGCTCCTTGAAATGCGACATTTTAAAAGCAAGCAGCTAAACCAGTAATAACGATGTAGTTTTTTTTAGACATTTAAAGGGTTATTATTTAAAAAATTGATTAAAGGCAATTTGAAAAGCGTTTGAAATTGTCCAAAATATAAATCAAAGTGAATTGGAAATACGAAATAAATAAGACCTAGGCGATGGAAATAAGACCTAGGCGATGTCAGGTATATTTTTAAATTTTCCAATTTTATATTTTCTATTTATTATTTCTTTCAGACTACAATCACGCTTGCTTGTAAAATTTACGATTTTTTTAATACAATACATGAAGTCGGATATATGAAAAAGGGGAAAAAATAGTGAATAATTTGTTAAAATAATTCAAATAAGTGGCAGCTGGGGTCCACGACATAGTGTCAAAATGGTTTTCAAAATGTGTGTTTTCTCGAGGATTTGAACGCTGTTTTTAAATAAGTCTAAATTTCCTAAACTTTAAACATATTTTCATACAAAATGTGTTAATTTTCACCACCAATTTTAAAAATAGATACGTTTTTCATATATTTTTGCTGCTTTATCACCTATCCGAATTTAATTTCAAAGAAAACCCATCGGAAAAGCTTCCTTATAAGTGGCAGGCAAATTATATAGGGTATTTGCTTTTAATTTGTTTTTTGGACGGTTAGAAATCTTTAATTTCCCGAGTTAAAAACGTTTGCATAAAATAATACATTATTTTATATGCACTTATAAGGTTTTGTCTGCCAGTGCATTTAACCGGACATAATTATATAAATTTTCTATATAAAATTAATTTCGTAGAAAAAATTTAATATGATGTCATATATAGTTGCGTATAATTGTATATTGCATTTAGAATACGCTAAAAACTAATCCAATTAATAATTACGTTATATTTATATACCTAGACATTGCAAAATAATATATATTTTGATATTATATCATATTTTAAAAAACACAATTTTATTTTAGATAAAATTGTATATTACCCCATGCAGAGTCACACTAGAAAATTTGTCAATTATATTTTGGATGTAAATGTGTATTACATCAATACAATTAATTGCATCATTTTGTGTATAATTTTATACACAAAATTTACCCCCAATTTTTGTCTTTTGAATTGATTTCTTTCTGGTTCTTAACCCTAAAAAAAGAATTTGTTTCATTTGTAACATTATGAGTTCTTAATTTAGTCTAAGATTTTTTTCAATCTAAAACTCTAAATTTAGTTTCAACGTTTTTTCCGTCTTTGTTATTCAATGGTGTAAGTTAATAAATACCACAAAATCTTCATTTATATTTTTTATTTTTGAATATAATAAAATTTCCAAATGCTATGGAATTTGTTACAAATTATAAAGTTGTAAACCTTTTGCAAGTAGCTAAAGTATAAAAGGATTAATAGATATTTTGGATTTTCATGAAGTTTTAAAATCAAAAACCGGACACAACTATAGCTTATTTTGTATATTTCAGTATCAGTTCACATATAAATTTATACCGCTGTATAAATCGTATTAAATTGTATTGCGTCATTATTCGGATGTTATTTAATCTGATATTATCAAATTAAAACTAAACTAATGCAAATATAATTATTATGCCCATTTCTCGGATAAAACTTTATTAAGACTCATATTAAATTTCGTATGATTATATAAAGCATCATATTAATTTTAATCGGGTTATTAGAAGTTGAAACTTTTTTACTTTTTTTTACATATATCAAGTTTTAGCTACCCTAGACGTATATTAGCACATAAAAATATAAAGTAACGCAATTTTATTTTTCGTGGTTTTCAAAAAGTTTTCCGCATAATCCTTTTTTTATTTAATTAAACTAAAAATTAATATTTAGCTAAAAATTTAACGTAATTAGACAATAACGATGCATATCCAACTTAAAGTACACAAACATTTTCAAATTAGTGATCAAACAGATTAAAGCGTTGTTTCGCAATATAGACATCAAAATTCGCAAAATAATGAACACAATAAGTAATAAATGAAAAAATGCATTTTAAGGAAATGCACTTTATGCGGGAGGTTTTTGTTTCAAAATTAAATCAGAAAGCTATTTCTATTATTAATACATGATTGCCCATTACGAGTAGGTAAAAATTTAGCAAACAAAAGAAAAAGATGTTACTTTAGTGTGCAAAAAAAAATATATAATCAAAAAAAAAATCGAAAAGCCCCCCCGAAACAAATTTCTAGCTACGTGCCTGTATGTATGTATGTATGTATGCATTAGAAGCAATCACATGCAGTGTTGCCAGGTTTGACGATTTATAGTCATTTTGACGATATTTAATACCCAAAATAACTAAATGACTATTGGACGATTTTTTGCTTCCAAAAAATTTACGAATTTTTGACAAAAGGTTAATATGCCAGCAAAACATGTTAATTGTCACCGGATCAATTTTTTAATTTATATAATTTGAAAAACTACCAGTTTCTTTAATTTTTTGTGTCACGAAAACACTCTAAACACACACAGTATTTTCTTTTTTAATTTTTGACAAACTTAATATTATCACACTTTCCGTTTGACTTATGTGATGTATAGTATAAACACGTGTGTTGTAATGTAAACGGGTATTTAATAATTATTTCATTATGTATGCCTCAGCAAGCGCATTTTTTTTAAATCTTTTTTTTTAATTCGCGTATGCTTTTTAAACCCTAAATTCACTAAAACTAATTCACTAACACACTAATTTCCCTCTGAAATTCAATAACAATAAAATTGCAATATGGATCTTTGTTATAAAGAATTCATTTTATTTAAATTGTTTGTCTCGTCAACAAGACTCCGTACAAATGATGTCTGATATAACGGACTTCTTATATCCACAGATTTCATAAATACTTCAATTTGCATTTCCTTATAGTTCTGTCCAATTCAACTGAATATATGTAACTGAAACGATTGCCACTTAGACTATGTTAATGTAGTATTTACAAAACAGTTCAAAAGCTTTTACGTAATCACCTTCTTGGACCTCTAAATGCTTTTTTAAAGTCCATGTGAAAAAAGCATAACTTTGCTTAAAATGTAATATTAAATTCCTGTCAGTGCATGCAAACGATTTCTCAACTCTTTCCACAGTTTTTATCAATTCTGTAAATTGTCACTACTGATTTTAAAACCAACTATTATTCCAAAAAAAAAGTGCTTCATTGAGAACAAACCTGCAGAATAACTTTGAACATTAATAGTAGTTGAGAAATGGGGGGGCACAAAGTAACAAAAATGTTTTTTGTGTCCCCCCATCCTATGGTTCTGTAGTTGTGTGATTTTTGTGTCCCCCCATCCTATAGTTCTGTAGTTGTGTGATTTTTGTGTCCCCCCATTTCAGTGGAGTGTGTCCCCCATCGTATAGTTCTGTAGTTGTGTGATTGAATGTTTTTTATTATTGAAATATTTGTTTGGATCAAAAAGTAACAAAACTTAAAGAGTGTCTGGAGTGTGTCCCCCCATCCTATAGTTCTGTAGTTGTGTGATTGAATGTTCTTTATTATTGAAATATTTGTTTGGATCAAAAAGTAACAAAAAATAAAGATTGTTTATAAGATCATTTTATGCTTTAAGCATTACGCTGGCCTGTTTGTCTGACACTCTTTAAGGTTTCTGTTTGTCCGTCACTCAGTTTTATGCTTGTGAATATTTGATTTTTATTAAAGAAATTATATATTTTAATAAGATTATATGCAAAAACTATGCTTAAAATTAACATAAACTAAATAAATAATAGTACAAGAAATGAGTTTTATATATTTATTTTTAATTAAAAAGTATTAAAAATTTACATGTTTATAGTATAAATTTATGAGTTGGTTAACACAATCTGTTTTATATCTATAAGTCATGCAATGACATGTATCAGGTCCTTCACTACAGATATCATCAGACCATGGACAATCTTTAAAATGCTCTCCATTGACTGAATAAACCATTTCAGTATTCTCGTAGGATTTAAAATATTCATCACTCTTTATGAAAAAGTATAAATCTTCTGCACTCATAAACTCCTTGTATTCATGAAGGAAATCGGAAATTGTTGCCGCATTGACATCTTAATCGTCTGAGTGTTTGATCTTTTCTGAGTTCATACATTTTTATATTAAACATTTTGCAAATATAGAGTGAACAATCAATCTGATTATGGAAATTCACCAATTAACACATAAAATTCACCAAAAAAACAAATAAAAGTAAAATTTAAATCCATAAAATTGTAATATGTAATAATACGTCTATTATCTAATATCTTAAAGATATATATTTCACAATGTTGTGAAATAAAGAGTGAACATTCAATATGTATGAGGGAATATATTTCTCAAATGGTGAAATTGATAGTGAAACAAGCAGTTCGTATACCTAAAGAACATTTAAATCTTAGTTCAAAGAAATTCGTTGACGAATCAACTACCATGAGCGCTACATCACAATCTTTATTAAGCAAATTTGCTAATCTCAGCAACAACAAGCCGATTCTGCATACTAAAGATATGGAGGATCTTAAATTATATAAAATCTTGAAAGCTATAAAAATGAAAACAAAATTTGGAGAAAGTATACAGCTCGAGACGGAAAACTTTGTTATCTTTCTTTCAAAAAGATTTAATCTCATAACAGAGGAGGAGATAAAGGAAGTGTCATCGGGAAATTACTTCATCAAAAAGTGCCTGCTGTGGGTGACAAACCATTCCAATTAGAGTTAGAGTTATTTGATTTAAATGAATTTATTATTCCTAATAGTGAAAAATATCCAGTATGGAATTGAAGTAGGTAAAATGTATTAAAAAAAAAAAGAAAAAAATAAATAATAGTAAAAAAAAAGTTATAATTAAAAACTTGTATTTTATTTATCATTAATTTCATACAAAAATTTCAAGCATAAATGTCCACAATTGAACGAATTATATTTTTGATGTTGTTTATAATTGTATTCTATATTAGACCCCAAATATGACACTAATTCGAGGGGTGGCTGCAAATTTCCAAAACTATCAAAATACTCTTTATGATCTTTATTTTTATAGTATGCTACCCAATGTGTGCCATCACCGATCGAGGAGTCCAGATTAATAATTCCACATTCTCTTCGTCGAGGAAGTTTTGGAAGTGAATCTCTCATAAAAACGCCTCTGAAATTAGGAATGTTTTCTGTAAATTTAGTCAAATCGAAGTCAGTAAGTGGTCTCTTGGGCAGCATCTTTATAAGTTTTTTGACGATCCATCAAATACAAGTCCATAACCCTTCTTAAATGGTTTAAGATAAAGACCTTTTCCTATTGCCTATAGACTCCATACTTTTATTGTGTCTAGTAGCTTCTTCAAGTTGTTTCTTGGCATCTTTTGCTGCATTAATGGTTTTTTGCAATAGCAGCTCCACCGGAGGAAAGAGCACCTAAGGCTCCTAAAGCAGTAAGTATTGGTACTAGTGGTAAGAAACCTCCAGTTTTTGGAACATTGATGATTCTTGGTATTACAACTTTAGGTTTATGTCCTTTTAATGATTTATTTAAAACTTTACGGGCAATTTTAATTGAATTATTTAAATCATTTGGTTTTTTCTTTCTTAAGAGTTGTCGTAGCCATTTTTATTGCATTGGTAAAGATCTTCTCTCCATATTTCTTTTTTTCTTTTAGACCCATGCCTAATTTCACTTTAGCCTTCATTGCGTTAGTAATAAGGTATGCGCTTGTTTTTTCTCCGAAACTGCTGTCCTTAGATAAAACTCGTTCCCAAGCTCGATTTTCTAATATTTTATCTGCTTGATGTCGCTTATTGATTTCCTTATTTTTAGAATACGCAATGTCGTGCTCTCTGCAAGCGACATCTAATGTATTAATCCCCTTATCACCTCTTCTTAAACGTTGTTGTAGTTTAGTACCCGGGCCACAAAATTCATAACCCGGTAAATGAAGTTCAAATGGTAAGGAATTTATAGCTCTATTTACTAATCCGTTCCCTTTGACAGAATCCATATGATTGTTAGTTTTATGATATTGTATTACTTATTTATATTATGTGGAGCTAATAAAAACGGATCTTTAGTTGTTAAATGCGGTTGATTAAACAACATAGCAATATACTAGTAAGGAATGTAGATTCCTCAGCAAATATAAATATGAGAAGAAGACACAATATTCTATTACCAAATTCTATAAGAGCACTTATAGTAGGACCATCCAACTGTGGAAAGACAAATGTAATGATAAGCTTAATTGAAAGCCCTAATGGACTGAAGTTTGAAAATATCTATTTATATTCGAAATCATTATTTCAACCTAAATATGAGTACTTAAAGAAATTAATATCACCGATTAAAGGAATGGGGTATTTACATTTTCTAGCAATGAAAGTGTTATTCCACCAGATGAAGCTAAAAATAACTCTATAATCATATTTGATGATGTTGCTTGTGAAAATCAAAACAATATTCGGGCTTACTTTTGTATGGGTCGTCATAAAAATGTAGATTCATTTTATTTATGTCAAACTTATACACGAATTCCTAAACATTTGATTCGAGATAATGCCAATATGATAATTATGTTTAAGCAGGATGAAATGAATATGAAACACATATATAGTGATCATGTTGGAAACGGATATGACTTTTAATCAATTTTGTGAGATATGTAGAGAATGTTGGAGAGATAAATATGGATTTTTAACCATATGTAAAGATGATGATTTAAATGATGGTCGCTACAGACAGTCATTTAATATTTTCATTGAAAATATAAAGAGGACGAAATAAAGAGATGTCATTAGTAAAGCTTGTTGCTCTTGAATCAAAAGGAATAACAAGCAAACAAATTGATTAAAATTAGGCTATTCATACTCTTCATCCACTCCTGGTCTGTTCCTGATCTGATCGTGGTCAATTCCTGGTCTATTCCTGATCTGTTTACTGGTTTGCTTGTGTTTAATATGACTGAAATGTTGGAGGAACTGGTTAAGGCTAGAAACGCTTTAAAGAAGAAATTTCGAAGTATAAAAATAATTGAAGCAAACACACATCAAAGACTCGAAGATGCGTTCAAACCCATAAGTAATCCGTTAAAGAATTTATTAACATTTCTAGTAAAAGAAAAAGAATTTCTAAAGACGAAAAAGAAGACATTAAAAATGAACTCAAAAATGAAATGAAATTACCAATGAAATGGAAACGAGTACCCCTAAGAAAGATTTTATGAGTAATGAATACAAGACAACTGATGATGAGGATGATTTTTACTCACAAACTGAACCAGCAGCCAATGAAACTAACAATAGTACAACAAAAAGCTCAATCGATTTATCGTATTAGGAAGAAAGAATGAACTAGATACACTTTATGGACCCCACAAAGACTCGAATGGTGAATGGAAATTTGGCAACAGCTACATTAAGTTGGATGAGGATAAAATTATGATAGGAAATCAAAATTGGTTGCTAACGCCTGGTTTGCTTCAATTAATGTTTCATAGAATGCCAAAAAACTATGATAAAACTGAATTAGGTCTTTATAAAAAGATTTTAATGGACCACAAGTGCTCACAAAAGAGACTATAAATCTGACGGACAAATAAAGGGTACAAGGGCCTACAAGTATCAGCATATAATCAGCAAATTATTTAAAACCTGATAAAACAGGTAGCGGTATTATGAAATTAAATTCTAGTAAAACTAATTATGTTTATTGGGATGATCCTAATGAGTTAGTGGATCGCCTCAGATTATTGATAGCCTCGCAAGGTGCTGGACATAACAACCATAATAATGAAATAGTTTCGATTATTGAAGAATTGAAGGAAGCTGATATAATATTATAAAATATCAAGTACTATAAGTTAAGTTAATATTCTGAAAATGTCTATCGACAAGTTTGGACACTATTACAATTCTGAGCTAAACTATAATAATAACATAATAAGAAAGAATGAGTCGAAAATGTTTGGTATCATTTTGATAGCGACAAAAAACCTTAATGTTCAAAATAAAAGGATTAAAAACGTTGCGAGCCTATGGAAGACAACGACTCCGTCACAAAGGATTATCTACTCTCACAAATCAACCAAATTCAAGCAGACTTAATTTTAAAAATAAATAAAAATGATGATGTAATGTATACAAAATTTCCATATAAATCAAAATCAAAAAAACGTACATTGACGGAGAACTTGAGTTAGTGCGTCAACAAATGAAGTATTTGAAAACTTTGCTACTTAAAGTGCTGCCGGAGGAAGTGCTACTAAAGTGCTGCCGGAGGAAGTCGTGTTTGCGGTGGCGCCTACCTAAAACAAAGTATTTAAATAATATAATGATGATGATTGATAAAAAAAAATATGATAATAGATTATATCGATAATGAATATAAAGAGAGTTTTGGTGAAAGAATTGCATAAACAAGCTCGAAAGAACTTTAAACGTCGAAGAGTTGTTATGAAAGGTATAGATGATTTATGGCAAGCTGATCTGGTTGAAATGGGGAATTATTCATCGGATAACAATGACTATCGATACATGTTAACAGTTATTGACACATTCTCAAAATTTGCTTGGGCTGCACCTATCAAATCTAAAAGTGCATCGGATGTTAGTAAATCAATGAAAAATATCTTCAATCTGGGTCGTGTACCAAAAAACTTACATACTGACGACGGTAAGGAGTTTTTTAATAAAATTTTTGGTAAATTGATGAAAAAGCATAATATTAATCACTACTCAACGTATAGTGTAATGAAGGCGTCTATTATTGAGCGCTTCAATAGAACTCTTAAAGGTATGATGTGGAAGGAATTTAGCTACAACGGATCATATCATTGGATTGATTTATATAAAAATTTAATTGATGAGTACAATCGAAAAATACATCGTACAATTAAAATGGCGCCCATTAACGTTAGTTTTAAAAATGAGAAAATGTTGCTTAATACAGTATATAATCACCTAAAAATGTATAAAATATCCAAATTTCATGTTGGAGATTACGTACGCATCAGTAAATATAAGCATATTTTTGAAAAGGGATACACCCCGAAATGGACAACAGAAATTTTTAAAATCAAATCTATTAACAACACATATCCCTCAACATATATCTTGGAGGATTACCAGGGTAACAAAATTGAAGGTGGATTCTATAATGAGGAACTCTCAAAGACACGATTAACTGATACATATCTTGTAGAAAAAGTTCTTAAAAGTAATGGTGACAAAGTATTCGTTAAATGGTTGGGTTTCTCAAATCATCATAATTCTTGGATTAACAAAAATGAACTTTTATAATATGTTATGTATTATTACTTTTAAGACTGTAGAGATAAGTATACAAATATTTAATGTTGTATCCTCTGTTTAAATTTATTAAGAAGAATCGTAGAATAGTTAATATAAAAGTAATAAATTTTTCATTTTAAAACTAATTTTTTGTTTTATTAACTACATTAACCACTCGACAAGCAAAATGTCAATAACGCTAACGCTAAGCGGAAACTCCTCAAATTTATCAGCAACCTATTTCCTCCAATAAATTTAAATGGCGATTATGAGTGTGCCCTCATAGATTTTCACTCCTACAACAGCATACCAAACGTAGACATATACAATAATTTATTTCATATTGGAAATAAAATTATTATAATACCTATTGGATCCTATGAACTGAATGATATTGTAGATTTTATAAAGGAGGAATACGAGAGAGATGGTTTGGGTAAGAAGACAATTTTTTATAGAAGCTAATAATAATACAATGCAAGTAAAGTACATTCTTCCCAAGATTCGATATACTTTAACAAGAAAAATTCGATAGGAAAATTGTTTGGTTTCAATAAAAAAGTCCTTCCCCCAATACAGACCATTTTTCAGATCTACCAGTAAATATTTTTAAGGTCAATCTCTTGCGTATAGAATGTAATATTGTAGTAAATACTTATATAAACAATTCTCACGCACATACAATACACGAGTTCGCAATAAATGTTCCACCTGGCTATAAAATGGATGAAATACCTAGGAATCTCATTTATTTGCCAGTAAACTCTAAAGAAGTGAGTTCAAATACATTACGGATAGTTGATCAACACGGCGATTTCATTAATTTTCGAGGAGAAGAAATAACTATTCGATTACATTTAAGACCCAGAAAATAATGATAGTTTATAGCAAAGAAATTTTTAAAAATACCATTCCATATACAGCATCATACCACCAAAATACATATTGCCAGCAGTTAACTCAAAGCCAACTTCGTCGCGGTCGTCATCGTTCTCGTCATATTCCCCCAGTAATTTGACTGAATCAAATATAAATTTT
>CM037853.1:152111841-152408846 GCA_021234595.1 Delia radicum | reverse complement strand
ATTTTTATTTTTGTATAAGACATGCCCCTTTGGAGGCGGAAAGGCTTAAAAGTTATTTTGTTGAATCTTCAATTTACTTACCTGTTCGGGTCGGTGTTTGCTATTTACCTGATGGTGACTTAAACGCTTTTGAGGCATCTGTAGGTGATTTAATAGTTAGATATTCCAATGTTATTATTATGGGCGATTTTAATAATGACATGTTTTGTCCAGTTGATTCTGTTTCGGTTCGTTCCGTGTGTCAGCGATTGGATTTAGCTTATCATCATAATAGTATACCAACGAATTTCCATGTGGGTTGGAATAGAACATCTCTTATCGATTTTTTTCTCCTAAGTAATTCACTTTCCGTGGGTACATCTGGTCAGATGCAATGCCCTGGTGTAACCCGACATTCCCTCATTTTTATAGCTGTTGATGTTCCTAACCCGTCATCGCAGCGATTTATATCGTATCCGGATTATAAATCACTTAGAATGGATGATTTGGAAGCTGCCTTTCTTGGTTGTGATTTTAGTGGCATGTACGTAACTAATGATGTGGATATGCAACTCGAAGTGCTCATGTCGAATATAGGTACCTTACATGATTTGGTACCAATTGTTCATCGTAGAGTCGGTATAGATAGGGCTAACTGGTTTAATGACAGGGAAATTTCTTATCAGGTTTCGGTAAGGGATTTGGCGTATCATTACCTTCAAAATAGGACCCCACGGAACTGGGCCATTTACTGTTCAAACAGGAACAAAGTTAAAAGAGTTATAAGAAAGTTGAGGATGCGTGCTCACACGAGTCGTTTTCAGAATTGTGGTCCGAAACAAATGTGGGGTTTTCTTAGAAATAATGGGTGTCTTGAGTCAGAGGAGCATTTAACCTTTTCTGATCCAGATGAGGTCAATGATTATTTTGTTAGTTGTCAGATACGTGAATTAAATGACTATAACGGAGATATGGATAGTTCTATAGTAAGAGGTTTCAGCTTCACATGTGTTGACACTGGCACATTACATCAGAAATTGCTTAAGATTATGTCTAATGCTGTTGGTCATGATAACTTGTCGTTGAAATTTTTGAAAATTGTTTTTCCATTCATTTCCTCGCACTTGCTTCATCTTGTAAATAATATTATTAATTCGTCGTGTTTCCCTAGTAATTGGAAAATTGCTCGAGTTGTCCCTATTGAAAAGGAGGGCCAATCTAGTGAATTTGAAAATTTGCGTCCTATTTCTGTTGTTCCTATTCTCTCTAAGGTAGTGGAACATATCTTGAAGGACCAAATGATTGAGTACCTTGATCTCAAATCGCTTATTCATTCATCGCAATCTGGATTTAGGCGAGGATACAGTACGACCTCTCTATTGCTTGGTTTGACTGATTCTATTAGGCAGTTTTTGGATGACCGCAAAAACGTAGTACTGCTTTCGATTGATTTATCTAAAGCCTTTGATAGGTTGATACACTCTAGATTAATATTTAAATTGTTTAATGAGTTTGAGTTTTCTTATAAGGCTTGTGAATTAATTAGGTCCTACCTCCATGGGAGGTATCAATATGTCTCTATTGGTACATCTATGTCCCGTACTCGTCGGATTACTAGTGGTGTCCCACAGGGGTCTGTTATTGGCCCACTTTTATTTATGATTTATTTGAATGACCTTTTAGAAACAGTTAATGGTGTTTCTTGTGAACCTTACGTATACGCTGATGATGTCCAGTTTGTTTGTTATTCAGATGCTGAGTTTGTTGATGTGTTAGAGATCGGGGTTAATTATGTGCTGCGTGAAGTAGTGTCTTGGGCGTCAGATAATGGATTTCGTGTAAATCCGCTGAAGACAAAGTTAATGGGGTTTGGATTTAATACTGAGGACATAATTGTTACGATTGGTGGTATTCCAGTTGAATTTGTGAATAAAATGAAATGCTTGGGTCTTGTTTTGGACGATCAGTTAAATTTTTCACCACACGTCAATTATTTGTCTTCCCGTGTATCCTTCTTATTAAAAAGGTTATATTCGTTAAATATTTATTTACCGTGTTCGGTAAAAAGACAGGTAGCTACTGCTATCTTAATGCCACATATGTTGTACTGCGTGGAAATTTTTCTAGTACTCCGGGGTACGTATTACATAAATATCATCTCGTTTTTAATAGGATTATTCGCTACGTTTTCAATTTAAAAAGGAGAGATCATGTATCTCAACATACATTTAGTTTTCTTGGATCTTCTTTTGAGAACTTTATTAGTATCAGGCTTTTGATATTTTTTTATAAGTCCATTGTTAATGGTTACCCTACTTATATAGTTGATAAATTTCATTTTACTCGGTCGATAAGAAATCCCCAGTTAATTCCGCCTATAAGGCATTTGGAAATTTTTACAAAATCATTTCAGGTTCGGATACCTAGAGTTTGGAATGCTTTGCCAAGGGAATTAAGAAAATTTTCTTATACATTGCCTGTATACAAGTCCAAATTATTACATTTTGCAGAACTTCAAGTTTTAGAGACTCTATAGGGTTTTTTTTACAGTTTTGCAAGTCAGAATAAAAACGTTGAAAGTTATAATACATATTTTTTATTTTTTATGCAATTTGGAACAAATTTTTTATTTTTCTTTGTCAATAATTTTTTCTCGGCATTTAGTATGATTCCGTTTTTAATAATTTAAATATTTTTAGTGATCTCATATATTTATATTATATTATATCTTATTATTATTATTTATTTTATATGCTTTAATTTAGTAGAGAAGTTATATTGTTTAGTAGCTTTAATTAGCCATATAAGGCCCTAAGGGCTCGGTTATGTAAATGAAGATTTAATAAAAAAAAAAAAAAAAAAAAAATATGTGGCATTAGAAAGCTTATAAAATATGCTTTCCTGTGAAATATATACATTTATATCTTCCAGTGGTGGGAGCGTGTTATTTAACTTTAAAGTTAAAAATGACCGAAAAAGAATTTGAACAATTCATTTCACTGTTTAGTTTACGTTTAATTTATTTTTATTTGACATAATAAAATTTACTTCTCTTAAAAGCAAGGAAATCTTGTTTTCAAGGCTTAAAAGTTAATTTTTTTTTAGTTTCAATTTCCCAAAAATTACTTATCAGTTCGGCACAAATTATATGTCATTGGAAAGCATACAAAATCTGCTTTCATAATATCTATACATTTTTATATTTCACTGGAAAGTTAAAATTGACGAAAAACAAAATATAAACTGTATTTTGTCACTTTTGATTTTGCATTTAATTTATTTTTATTTGGCATGATAAAATTTACTTTTGTTTAAAGCAAGCCAAACTTAGTTACAGTTGTTCGCTAATGATAAAAACTATGATTCCAGAACTTCCATTTAAAATATTTCGGTAATTTTTACTTTTAAAGTGAAATAACAAGCTCCCATCCCTTTAAAATAAAAATGTAATTATATATCATACGAAAGAAGATTTTATAAGCTTTGCTATGACATATAATTTGTCACGAAAAGATAAGTTATTTTTGAGAAAATTTAAAGTAAAAAATTTAAAATAATTTAAAAAAAAAATTCTCAACTCAGCTCTACTATCTGAATCGTTCCTAAATTCGTTCCACGAAAAAAGAGCCACCTAGATTTTTTTCGTTTTCGTTGGAAAATAGTTTTTAAACCATCTAGAAACAGAATCCGATTTCTGATTGGAGTAACACGCAAATTTCACCATGATGAGGGTATATACGTGATGAGGTATATATCAGTTTGTCATTCCGTTTGTAGCACATCGAAATATAGGTCTACGACCACATAGAGTATATATATATATCTGTCGTTGAAATTGCGATCACGGCGCGAAAACGCAATACTAACTGCTCATTTTTACACAAACAGTTTTGTATTGAAAAGTATCAAAATCGGAAGGTATCTCTAAATTTTTAATACAAATTGGTGTATAATACACTGTATATTAGTACAAATTCATAGTAGCGTCTGGTGTATAAAATATAAAACGAATAATATTTAAACTTCACCTCAAATTTTTATTTTATCTCAAATTTTTTTCACCACAAATTTTTTTTCCACCACAAAAATAGTTTTTCATCTCAAAAATGGTTTTTCACCACACAAATTCTTTTTTACATGCAAAACAATTTGCTCACCTTAAAAATTTTGTTTTCGCCTCTAACATATTTTGTTGTTGTTTCATTTGTAAGGGTTCATTGTGGAGGGTATAAAGAAAAAAAAAATTGGTAAAACCAAATTTAATGCAGGTCCTTGAGATCTTAATTTTTTTTAACTTTCAATTTTTTAATTATTGTTGCGATTATTGTAGAACTAGGTCTAAAAGTTAGGTGGTGCTAATTTGGGGAAAAATTAAATAGCATTAACCCGTGGCCCCCGCTAACAAAGTTTTCGATTTTTGAAGATTTTTCTTAAACTGATTTTATAAAAATATGTCGCTTGAGACATCATTTTTAAATAATTGATTTTATAAAAATATATCGTTTGAGACATCATTTTTAATTAATTTTGGCATGGTAAGCACGAATATTTAAAAATTTTGGAATCGGACTAACGGTTTTCGAGATATTGCTACTTGATTTTGATCAAAAATGGATTTTTTTTCTCCATTCTACTAATTTTTTTTAGAAATGATCTAAAATTTTTTTATTTTTCTCTACCAAATAAATTTACTTTTCATAATTATGTCAATATTGGTTGCAGGATAACTCGTAAATGTACGTACAAATACATAGTAAAGCTTATACAATGCTCGCGTTTATTAGGAGAAGTTGTTCTGACTTTTCTGAGACTAATACGTTAAAGTTGATATATACGTCATATGTTAAATCGAAATTGGTGTATGCTGCTGAAGACTGGAGTACCTACTGTAGAGTTCATATATATAGAATTGAGAGAGAGCAGAGAATATTTGTTAAATATGCACTTTCATAGATTACATTTGTTGAACCTAATCCATCATATAGATCAAAGTGTTTACTTTTGGGTTTAGAAACGTTGGAATAAAGACGTAGACGTGTTACTTATCCATGATATAATTTCTAGAAGTATTAACTGCCCTGAATTGTTATCGCAAATATCGTTCTATGTTCCACCTAGAATTCTTCGTAATAATCATAATATTTTTAATATACCTTGTCATCACACAAACCATGCCCAAAAAAGTACTTTAAATCGTGCGTGTAGAGATATAAATTGTATTAATGAGATTGCGTTCAATAAAAATCCTAACCATGCAATTGAATTTTGCACTTCAAAAGAAACCTTCAAATTGTTGCTTTTTAAATTTTTGGATTTGTAAATTGCAGGCACGTAGCTAGGAATTTGGTTCGGGGGGGGGGGGGGGCTTTTCGATTTTTTATTTTATTTATTTATAGCTTTTTTTTTTTTTTTTTTTTTTTTGCTACATTTTTACATACACGTAATGGGCAATCATGTATTAATAATAGAAATCGCTTTCTCAGGTCATTTTGAAACAAAAACCTCCCGCAGAAAGTGCATTTTCTTAAAATGCATTTTTTACTTATTGTGTTCATTATTTTTGCGAATTTTGATGTCTATATCGCGAAACAACGCTTTAATCTGTTTGATCACAATCCGCGAAACACGTCAAATTTGAAAACGTTTGTGTACTTTAAGTTGGATATACATCGTTATTGTCTAATTACGTTTAATTTTTAGCTAAATATTAATTTTTAGTTTAATTAAATAAAAAAAGGATTATGCGGAAAACTTTTTGAAAACCGCGAAAAATAAAATTGCGTAACTTTATAGTTGTATGTGCTAATATATGTCTAGGGTAGCTAAAACTTGATAAATGTAAAAAAAGTAAAAAAGTTTCAACTTCTAATAACCCGATTAAAATTAATATGATGCTTTATATAATCATACGAAATTTAATAAGAGTCTTAATACAGTTTTATCCGAGAAATGGGCATAATAATTAAATAACATCCAAATAATGACGCGATACAATTTAATATGATTTTATATAGCGGTATGAATTTATTTCTAAACTGATACTGATATATATAAAATAAGCTATAGTTGTATCCGGTTTTTGATTTTAAAACGTCATGAAAATCTGCAATATCTGTTAATCCTTTTAGACTTTAGCCACTTGCAAAAGGTTTACAATTTTATAATTTGTAACAAATTCCATAGCATTTGGAAATTTTATTATATTCAAAAATAAAAAATAATATAATGAAAATAAAGATTTTGTGGAAATCATTAACTTCACCATTGAATAAAAAACACGGAAAAAACGTTGAAACTAAATTTATAATTTTACATTGAAAAAAATCTTAGACTAAATTAAGAACTCATAATGCTACAAATGAAACAAATTCTTTTTTTAGGGTTAAGAACCAGAAAGAAATCAATTCAAAAGACAAAAATTGGGGTAAATTTTGTGTATAAAATTATAAACAAAATGATGCAATTAATTGTATTGTATTGATGTAATACACATTTACATCCAAAATATAATTGACAAATTTTCTAGTGTGACTCTGCATGGGGTAATATACAATTTTATCTAAAATAAAATTGTGTTTTTTTAAATATGATATAATATCAACATATATATCATTTTGCAATGTCTAGCTAGGTATATAAATATAACGTAGTTATTAATTGGATTAGTTTTAGCGTATTCTAAATGCAATATAGAATTATACTCAACTATATATGACACCATATTAATTTTTTTCTACGAAATTAATTTTAAATATAAATTTATATAATTATGTCCGGACTTATTTAAAAACAGCGTTAAAATGCCTGAGAAAAAAACACATTTTGAAAACCATTTTGACACTATATCGTGGACCCCGGCTGCCACTTATTTGAATTATTTTAACAAATTATTTACTATTTTTTCCCCTTTTTTATATATCCGACTTTTTTTTAAGATTGGAGGCTATACTTCATGTCTTGTATTAAAAAATCGTAAATTGTACAAGCAAGCGTGATTGTAGTCTGAAAGAAAGAATAATAAAGAAAAAATATAAAATTGGAAAATTTAAAAGTATACCTGACATCGCCTAGGTCTTATTTAAACTAAATTATGTATTTCGAATTCACTTTGATTTATATTTTGGACAATTTCAAACGCTTTTCAAATTGTCTTTAATCAATTTTTTAAATAAAAACCCTTTAAAATGTCAAATAAAAAAACTACATCGTTATAACACAAATACTGGTTTAGCTGCTTGATTTTAAAATGTCGCATTTCAAGGAGCGCCGACCGAAATTTGTTTACATTTAGTTTACAAAAAAATTGAGAAAAATTGAGTCACATTGAACCACGTTAACACATTATGCATATCGATCAAAGTTTGAGGCTTAAATTTGTTTCGAAAAATTTAAAAAAATATGGTCTCTGTGTGAGGAACACAGAGTAGTATATATCGTAAAAAAATACGGAAAACTATGTTACCAAATGCGTGCGTAGCAAACCAAATTTAAATAAAAAGATTTCACTGTAAGTAAAGTAACGACTTTTACGGCACAAATAAACTTAATTTTGAGTCTTAGTGGTATCTCCATTTTAAAAGATTATGTCAAAATACACAGAAAAAATCATTGTCAAAAAAATTTCAATTAAACTTTTCTTCGATTTCAAACTTACTTTCAATGAACTGTTTAATTTAAAATGAATTTGGTATAAAAAAATGTTCAGTTTTTATATCGTATAATAAAAACATTGAAACAAATGCAAAAACTTTAAAAAATCGCCAAAATTAAAAAAATCGTTTAAAGTAGAAAATTCGCGTTTCTTTAATTTTGGTGATTTTTTTAAATTTTTTTCGAATTTTGGAGTTTATTCTGGGAGTTTTTTAAATGTCTGCAATTTTAAGGATTGCTTTTTAAATTTTGGCAATTTTTTTTTTTCAAATTTTGAGATTTTTTCAAATGGTTTAGATTTTTTTAAATTTTGGGCGATTTTTTTTACAATTTTGGTGATTTTTTTTAAATTTTGTAATTTTTCCCAATAGTAAACAATATTTAATTAAATTTTTAATAGGTGTGAATAAAACTATATGTAATTGAAAATAATATTAATTAGATACAAATTATTTTAGTTGTTACTACAATTGCATCAACACGACCGAATTCAGTAAAACTTTTGCTGAATCAACAAATATCTTAATTAAAACTCAATTTTAGTTTTTTCTGTGTAGACATATTTAATTTTTAGTTTGCATTGCCTCAAACAATTTTTTGATTATATTTTAAGTCTAAGACTTCGAAATCTCTTATGAAATGATTTTATTTATTGCTTTTTGTCGAAAATCAACTCAAACAATGAAAAATCGAACATTTGCAGGCGATGTTTTCTAACGAAATTTTAAGATTCGAATCAAAATAATTATTTTCATATTAAATTTATCAATAACATTGTTACTTTCTAACGAATTGTATTAAGTTTTTAAATTTGTCAAATCATTTCGGGGGGGGGCTCTAGCCCCCAAGCCCCCCCCCCTAGCTACGTGCCTGGTAAATTGTCAATATTTAAATTTATAGATACTTCTTTGTATATTAATTTATATAAGTACATATTTATTTTTTAAATCTAGTGTGTAAGGAATTTTGTATGTTCCATTGACTTAATAAATGAAATGAAATATCTCTGAAAAACAGAAAACGTTACAGCTTGTTAATAAACAAACTAATTTCCCTATATTTAACGTGAGCAATATTTAGTTCAAATGATTTTTTCTCAAAACAAGATATTGAAAATCGGGTGCCAATATGCAGCCTTAACGGAGTACCGATTATTAATCGTTTTTTTTGGTGTTGTGGAGGACTAAAAAATTAAGTCCCTAACTTGGAGACATTTTTAAATTTTTGCGTAGTATTTTTTTGAAAAATAAAAAAAAATATTTGTTTTTGGGTGGTTTTTTACCCTCGTACCATTTTAATGCAAATCAAAAAAATTTAAAATCCGGATACGAGTAAAGAATTTATTCGTGTGTGAAAAAAAATTAAAACTTTTTTCTTAGATGAGTACCCAGGGCTCTGCGATGGCACCCGATTTTGCCTTTAAAAAAGGGTATATAATGAAATGGTTACCTGGGTGGCCATGGTAGTGCGAATTCTAAATTATAATTTTTAGAATAATATTTAATAGTGTGTTTTTCTATCGCAATTTTTTTTTTAATGAACCATTTTTTTTTTTTTATAATTTCTTAAATATTGTCATTTTTATTGATTTCTAAAGCTAGTAAACCCCTTAATAGTTTGATTGTTGTAGCACTAGGTCCTTAGCAACCTGCGCAGAAAGCCTCTGATATATGGAAACAAATTTAAATTAATTTAAAAAAATTTATTTTGTGATACATCATTTCTAATTTCAGACATAATTATGATAAAATGAAAGCATGTTTTGTGTAGTATTTGAGTGCAAAAATATAAAATTCTAAGATAATTTATAAAAAAATTTCTAGAATAGAGGAAGGCGCCATTTTTAGTAAAAATGAAATCGCAATATCTCGAAAACCGTTAGTCCGATTTAAAAATTTTTAAAATATTCGTGTTCAGCATGGTAAAATTAGTAAAAAATTATGTGTCGCAAGACATATTTTTATTAAACAATTTAAGAAAAATGTTCAAAAATGGAGGTTCATACTTTAATACTTTCCTCATAAAAAACTATAGCTAAACGACTTGAATTTTTAATCAGTATAAGAGAAAATAATTTGATTATTGTAAAAACATGTAAATTAAGATATATGGACCGTTACGTTTAGCGCTATTCAAAGCAAAAGTAAAACATGAGTTTGTATACTTATTTATGACAGCCACTTCATAAGCCAATTTTCATTAAGATGTCATGTTTATGTACATTAAAAAATGGCGGAATTGAACTGTTATATTTCTAAGTATACAACTAAGAGATACAACTAAGAGAACCTTGCAGTGCTAGTTAAATATCCTTGAATACCTACTGACATAGTTATACTCAAACGAAAGGTAATTAGTAGTAAATTAGAAATCTTTAAAGAACTGTATAATTTTTAGCGTCCTACAAAATTCACTTTTTCGAACCGAAGCTGATGCCGAAAATCGGCAATCGGTTATAATTTTTTTTACAGATTATTGGCCGATTGTCTACTTTCAGTGGGTGTAAAGTTGCTTGCTTGTCTGCAACAAGTGCCTAACGATCACCTCCGCGCGGTTTCACCTGGGCAACGGCAAGTGGGAGGTCTCTATTGGCATAGCAATAGAGGCTAACAATCACTTGGCGGCTAACGATCATGGCTAGATTGGCGTGGCTCTACGGTCTTATCTGTGTATGCAGATTTGTACTTGTGGACCTCGCTGATCAAGGTAGACCACTGCTGAGTTGTATTGGGACTCAAGTGGGAGTAGTTTCGGCTATAAAGTCTTACCAAAGACTGTAATATGGTACCACGGGAGCCATTGGCCCGCCGTAATGGTATCTCTAGAGGAATCCGCTGCTTATATTCAGCTCGGATTGGCAAGAAGTCTCGGTATACTTGTGATACTAGTTAATTATGAGATGGACAATCGTTGCAACAAAGTGGAGCTAGTCAGTGCGGATAAGTGGAGTGTGTCTGTGTGGAGTGTGACTGTTGGAAAGTTGCTTATGCTGGTTTTGTTGAAACTTGGGTGGTTAGGCCCAAGTTAGTGCGTTGCGTGTGCTGGATGTTTTGTTGGTTTGGGGCAAGAAATCTCGGTATGCTTGTGATAGTAGTTGTTATGCAGATATAAAAGTTCGTTGGGCGAGTTTGGGTTGTCTGTCATAATAATAGTTGGTAATTAGCTATACAGCGTCATTGCTTTGTGTTCGAATTGTATTCGGATTGGCAAGAAGTCTCGGTATACTTGTGATACTAACTTTGTTATGCAGATAATGGCAATCGTTGGTCTCATAATAATAACTGGTAATTAGCTATACAGCGTCATTGCTTTGTGTTCGAGTTATATTTATATTTGCATGATTCCTCTATTGTCTTTTACGGTAATGGCTATTGGGAACGGCCCTTCGGGGAGTTTCGTGGTGGCTGTGGTTAGCCTAAATGCAGAAAGAGCGCTTCGGTGTTCAGTGTGGAGTTGCACTCTCAACCGGGTGCTGTGACCCAGATATCAAAGCAGAGGTTTTAGATGGGCCTCGACCTCTCCAGTGGGATGAGTAATTGCCAATATTCAAACTCAAAAACTGGAACCCTACCTGATGCTCAGTGTCTTGTTAAGGGGGCGGTGGTGGACGCCATATTTCACCCGGTGTTAAGAGCACCGTGAGGTTATGCCTTCGAGGCCGGTACTCACGTTAAAACAATTTCTGTCTATTTTCAGTCAAAACTGATGCCAATTAATCGATCGATTAGTAATGATTTTATGATCCAAACACAAATTAAAAAAAACGACTTCAAACTCTGCGTATCATAGTTTATAATAAAATTTGTATTGCAAGAGAAGGTTCTGCAAAAACTTAACATTTTTTTAATTAGTGGTATACTTACGTTTCAAAATTGGCCGCTGCTGCTGTCTCGGTGTATTTATGTGGATCCAAAAGCTGATTTTTAAAACAAATAACTGTGCGTCGAAATGGTCCCTGTCCCACAGAGAAAGTGAAGAGGTCGTATTTTTGTCGAAAATTCTCACATGTTTGATGTATGAGAAAACGGCGAAAATTATTCACTGGCGGAAAAAGTAGAACACTGCAAAGACAATTAAAAAAAAAAAAAATATTAATTGCAAATTGCAATAACACAAAAAAGGCGAAACATTTTTTAAATCTTATTTTTTAACAATTCATTTTTTAAGGTTCTGTTATCTTACAAGGGAGGTATCCCGATGAGGACCGTCAGTTCTTAGTGAACTTTAGATATGTTGTAGAGGAAAAACAAATAGTACTTCCCTAATTAACTTGAACCCATTAATGATTGTGTATTACATATGAGGACAAAATCTTAACTTTTAAAAATTAATAAGGTTATGACTACTAATTATATATATTTCGGGAACGTTAATTTCAATGGCGTACTTTATTTTTGATGTATGGTAAAGTATTTCCGCAAAATGACTTTAAAGTTTGGCGCATGTAAAAGCAGTTTTTTACTACAATGTGATAATACAGTAAAACTTTATATTTTTGTTTTAATATGCTCATAAGGGTCATTGAAAAAAAAAATCATCATATGCATAAACTGCAGGAAAATATAGTCGCGATATTTGTTAACAAAGTCCTTAACTAACAAAGCAAGACTCAAGAAATTTGGCACGTAGCTTCAGAACAAAACCAAACAAAAAGTATTTATGGTTATTTAAATGTTTAATTGTTAAAAAGGGGCTGACAAGTTTAAAATATTTGATTTTTGGACCCGTTTTCCGGTGGGCAGGAGGGAGAGGGGGCAAACATTCTTCTTTCTAATTTGAGGACTCCTAACAAGAATGTGAAGTGAAAATATAAATATATCCACAAATAAAAAGTCTCATTTCAGTTAAAATGCAATGCTATCCCCTGTAGTCTTATTTGAAATAAATATTTGATTACAAAACTTGAAGTTAAGCTCGCTGTTTAGCGGCTGTTCTCAATTTTATCCCTAAACAAGCAATTGAGTTTAACAATTGGGTATGCAATAGAAAGAGCGCATTGAGTGAAAACACGTCAATTCAATCACCATTCGGATCGACCATCTCGAATGAAATAAAATTCACCATAATTGTCATACTCGTCAAGAAATCGACGAAATATAAATTTCAGATTCCGGACCCTTCCGGTTTCCGAAATATGATATCATGAAAATTGCAAAAACTAAAAAATTTTACTCCGCCATCTGAAATTTATGTTTCGCCTATATCTTGTCGAGTATGCCAGTTATGGTAAGTTTCATTGAAACCGGAGATGGTCAAACCGAAAATACCATTTTTTTGATTGAGTTGACATGTTTTAACTCAACTGCGAAGAGTGTCTCAGCAATAACACAATTAAGGCCCAACTATATTTAGCGAAATTGAATTAAGGGACATTTGCACTAGAACATTTTGACAAAGTTGAAAGCAATAATACTTAAGAATTAACAAAAGGTAATTAGGAATTAAAATTCGACACAAACGATACGAGTTTACTCTAAAATATTTTTTTTTTGGAAAATGTGTAGAAATTTTGAATATTTTGCTTTGTATTTGCAAGAGCTTAAATTGTAATTTAATTTAAAGGCAAATATTTGCTTGTTTATGAAATGGTAAGGGTACAATGGTGAGATTAACTGAAACAAATTGTGTACTGAACATTTAAAGCCGAACATGACCATAGTTTTGCATTTTGAGATGTTATTGTTCTGAGTAACGTCGAAACTCATCGTACCCAACTTAAGGCTTTATTACTCCAGCGGATACATTTCGTAAACGGACTGTAACTCCATATAGCTACATACAATATGTTGTCTCTGTTTTAAATATCTAATTATATTAAATTATATATAATTTGATACAATTTTATCCGAGATTTGTCAATGACAGTAGTGTATCCAATGACAATAGTGTATCCAACTCTATTGATTCATTGGAGCATCGTCAGAATGTGGGTTGTGTGACACTTTTCTATCGATATTACCATGGGAGCCCGAGTTTTTATTCGTAATACTCGCTTATCTAGTAGAGCACATCCGTTTGTAGTTGATTGTCCTGTGTTTCGCACAACGCATTACAGAGAAAATTCGTTTTTTAGTCGAACGATTCGTATGTGGATCAAACTTCCCGCAGAAGTCTTCCCTGTTACTTACAATTTAGAAAAATTTAAATCAAATATCCACAAACACTACTCCCTCTTTCCTCCTTCCCATACCCTATTTTCCTGATCAATACAATGCACTGCATGAGTAGGGGGCATCCCATGAGTATTGGTTAAATTAAAAAAAAAAAAAAAAAAAAAATAGATCTGGTTTAATATAATTTTAGCCGATAGTAGTATGCTTTTTGTGACTTGAAATTATTCTTAAAAGTATTAAGTTGAAAATTCAAATTTCTAGAAACCCGAGTAAAAACGTTCATATACAATCATATTTTACTTAATATAGTTTTATATAGCTTAATATGGATATATGTGATGGCGCATATGATTATATATATCTTTATCGTGGATTTGGATTTCCAAACAATTTTGATATGCTCTCATACATATTAATATCTTAATATATGTCGTAGATGTGGCATATATTACTACATATGGCATAAATATATTAATAAGCATGATTTCATATATAATCTTATATTGGGTAACATAATGTTACGTATAATAATATATGGTATCATATTACACTTTAGTTTTAATGACAATTTTAAATTGAAAATTAAATTTCACTTTGGACAGTCTGAACATTACAAATTAAACTGTTGTTTGCAATGAAAAAATTTAGAAAATTTCTGATGTAATTGAGTTAAGCAAAATTTTACAACGATATTTTTATTTGTAATTTTTCTATTTAAAATTTCAGCAAAAGTCTTAATATATTAATCTGAGATTTATAATACTACAAACATAATTGAAATTTTGCATTAAAACTTGCAAAACTAATAACTAATTATTTTAAATTGACAAAATTTTAAGTAAATTGTTTAATAACACAAAAATCTTAATTTCAATAAGAATATTTGCCATATTATTCAAAAATTTGAAAGAAATTCTTAATTAATTTACAACTTCTTTAATTACAAATGAAAATTTTCAATATTAATGACAACATTTGTGTATTTCAAATAGAACACTTAATAATTTATTTGATTTCAGCCGAAATGGTAACAACAAAGTCTTTTGTAGCTTGAAAACTATAATAAATTTTATGTGTAACATAGTTTTACCATATTTACAAGTTATATTCGAGTTATATGAGAAGACCTAATATTAATGTTTTGAAAATTGGACCACATTAAATTAGATTTAATCTTATAGTATAAACATATCATTTGATTAAATTGGATGAGGACAAAATACGGACAAAACTATATCAAATCACTTGTAATTGTATCTAAATAAATCGAATATGATACAATTAGATCTAATGTAATACAATTTAATCCTGCAATTTTTCGGATGAAATTTTATATAATTAAGTGTGTGGCCATATTAAATTAGATAAAACTATATAAAGCTTCATAGCAGTTTTTTTTTTAATCGGGAACTAACAATTTTAAAGATCCAAATTTTTTTAAATGAAATATAACGAAATGTTCAAAAATTAACAAGAAAAAAATATTGTTTCAAAAATATGTTATTAAGTGATTTTTTCTTATAAAATGAACCAATTTTTTATTTGAAATTATATAAAAGAAATCACTTGAAAATGATTTCGTTATGAAATTAATATGGTTATATGTGAAGCCATATGTAATAAAGTCTTAACTTGCAGATAACTTAATTTGGTATTGAACTTGACCAAAATATGTATGGGATTATATATGTATAAAGCTATATAAAATTATAAGGAAAATATTTTGAGTATGAAGTCATATATAGTTTAATAAGACTTAGCTTGGGACCATATATAATCATATCGATCACTACATATATTTGGTAGTTATATATGGAGTAAGATTTGGAGAAATTTAATTATATCAAGAACCATATAAAGAAATTCACTCAATAAAAGAGATCATGTATATAATAATATAAGCCGTAATGTGACTCCATCAAAATCAGATATGATTTAATCATATTATATATGACTAGATATAACTATTTTTAGCCGGGTTTTTACACATTGTATGGAGTCACATCAGTTCGTTTACGAAACGTATCCGCTAGAGTAATGAAGTCTTTAACCAAATTAAAAACAAGCAAACGAAATTTAATAAATAATAAATAAAAAATGAACGTATTAATAAAAAACAAAAAAACAAAATGGAACTTATTAGCAAATTCAAATTAGTGTATTATGGTCGTTCTTAAATTCAAAGAAAAATTAACAAATATTTTGCACCAAATTTCCAAACGGTAAGTCAATTGAGGTGAAGCTTCATTTTAATATGATGCCTCATATGCAAAATGCGTGATTTGTCAAAAATCTTATTCGGCAGCACAGCTTTTCGAGATAAACCCATAGTCCAACATCTCATATGATATATAAAAAATACCTTTGTAAAGCGTATGTGCAAAAAATCAGCCAAAAATACATATTTATATTTACAAAAGTTTTTCTATCAAAAAACCTAATTTTGTGATAAATATGTACTAAAATGGACGTTTTTGTTATTAACACTTTTGCAAATATAAATATTACTAAAGGTTGAAATAACCAAAATCGCACTACTTTGTTTTCTGAATAAAAAAATATCCAAGATAGCTTTTAAAGTTTTTATTTGATTATAGATATCTAAAATAGCTACCAAAATGTTAAAAAAAATATATTTAAAAGTCGATTGGTAAGCAAAACATTGAACTCTTTTCGAATTCGTCCCATTAGTTTTTGCACAAGACTTTAATGCACTTTTCTGGCTGCCAAATTCCATTTAAATTTAAACTCTTCTACAGTTGACATTGCCATTCCTGTTTTCTTTAAAGTTTTTTTTTATAATTGACCAATGTTCTTCTATTGGACGTAGTTCTGGACAATTTGGTAGATTGTGCTCTTTTTGTACAAAGTCGATTTGATTTTGCTGTTGTTGTACCATTCAATTGTGGCTCTTGCATAATGACAACTGGCTACGTCGGGCAAAAACAACGGTTTTGTAGTGTGAGATCTTACAAATGGTAACAGAAGATTTTTTCAGCATTATTCTTTATAAATTTCCTCATTTATTGTACCAGTTATAAAGAAAGGACTTGATTTTCTCCCACAAGAACAGATTGCTTGCCAAACCACGTACCTTTTCTTTGAAATTTGGACTTAATATTCAGTTTACATTGATCTGGAGCATCACCACGACTACATGCTGTATAAAAGTCTTGTCCTGCATTGTTCCAGAAGTTTGCAAAGCAATATGTTTCATCATCCATTATCACGCAATTATATTTTGTTAATTGTTTTTCGTAAAGGCGTCGACTGCGTGTTTTTGATGACAAATTTTGTTTTGCCTTCCTGTTTGGACATACCTGAGCTTTATAACACTTGATTCGATTACTCTTTTTGACATTCTGAACAAAATTTTGCGATTTCTTTATTTTACACGCGACTGCTGGAGTTGAAATGTTAAGTTCTTTTTTAAAAGCTTCTATTGCCTTTTCCGCTGCTTTTAGATCACTTTGGCCATGCTCACCACCACTTCCACGCTTTCTTTTAATCGACAACCGTTCATTAAAGATTTTAATAACTTTTCTTACCGTGGAATATATTTATTTAACATTTTTTTCTATCAAACGTATGGAAACACTTTTATTTTTATTATATTCGTGCAGAATAAGTTTTCTTCGATTAAGCTCTGAAGCCATTTTTGACAAAACTATATTAACTTTCAAAAATCTTTTTTATTAAAATAAAATGAGAAGAATATAAGCCTACTTAAATCATAAATTTTATTTTTATTCGTCAAGTATTTTGTAGAAAACACCCATGAAAAATGGTTCGATTTTGGTTATTTTAACCTTTGCTGGGCTTGTTTTTAGATTTCAACAGAAAGAAATCAGGTTGATTGTACTTACAAATTTTGTATATAAACAACTTCATGACGGTGCGCCAAACTTTAAAGTCATTTTGCGAAAAAACTGTATGATCAGAACGTCATTCATTTTTTTTTTGTTGTCATGTAGTCTTATTTATGTCATACTTCATAAGAACCTGTTATAGAATCCCAAATATTTCTAGTTTTAAATCACAAAATTACAATTCCCCATTGTGTATAGAATTGGTAAATACATGCCGTAATTTAATTCATAATGTATTTACTTTGGAGAACAAAAAAACTGATAATACGAAATAAAAAAAAAAGAAAGAAACGGTTAAAATATAAATCTTGGTGTTGAGGAAAAAAGCTTAATATTACGCAATATCTCCAAGAAAGACTACATGTAGTCTAAAAGAGGGAAATACAAAGAGTTTGCTTTAAAGGCAAAACAAAAAAAAAAAAAATAACAAAGAAATATTTTGCAATAGCAAACAGCAAAAAAACATTATTTTTGCACAGTATAAATGGTACAATACAAATTATGAGTTTGGTGTCTACATTTATACCTCTCTGTACACAGTTGTTTCATGCAGTGATGCATTTTGAGATTTTTTGTTTTGGGCCAAATTGACAATTTAAAAGGGCCAAAATACCATTGATAGGGCCACATAAATGATAAAGTTAGAACTATAGTACTTTTTTTGGTACTATTTGATCCGGAAAAGTACCATGGTACTCCTTTGACTCTTTTAGTACTATTTACATATAAATAAAAATTAAAGATTGAGTTTGAATTTTAACGTCTTTTTCACACAATTGCAATTAATACTATAATTAATATACAATTTTATTTAATTTTAATTTTGAAAGACGTGGTAGAGAAGAATGAGTGTATTTTCTAAAAATGATAACTACATTGTAAATTTTTCAATTTTCCTGAATCAGACTGCGCAGTTTCTGGTATTGAACCTTCGTCAGTGACCCTGTTTTTTGAATAATGTAATATTTGTAATGTTTTTATTTGTTCGATTGCGTCTATATGGAATTTTCTGTGCAATCACTGACCGTGGTATAGATAAACTTATTTCTAATGCCACACTCGCACTCGCACCACACGTTAGACAAAGCGCTTTAGCCTACTGATCTATCGTCAGGTCGAGGTTTGTTGTGATTAAAACTAGTTTTATTCAATACACGGTGTTTTTGCTCTTGCATACATAATTTAGAAGTACAACTCCAACAACACAACAGTTCTATTTTTAGAAACTTCAAGATTCAACATTTAATTCAATTACCCATTCATAAATTAACATTTATCAAATATATTTATTTGGATCCAATCGTTGTAAATGGAATTGATTAAAGATGATTTTATTTGAGTTCGAGTAAAAAAAAAATGTGTTCGAAAAGTTAAAAAAATAAATATCTTAAAAAAGTTCAACTGAAAAAGGCCATTGCCAACATCTTCAAATTTGCATTGTGATTCTAAAATCGAATGAGTAATGAAATAGATTTCCTTGCAAAAAAAGGTGAATTTAAGAAATAGTCTGATAATTTTTATAAATTCTGTAACTAAATTCAACTAAATTTTGTTTTTATATACAAATAAATTTTAAAAACGTTAATTTATAATAAAAACTTGTATTTAGTACTATGAGGGTCGAAAAAGTACTATTTTTTATGCTGGTTGGTACTATTTGAAAATCCAATTTATCATCCCTGTAGGGAAATTTTTTTTTAAAAATTCGATTATTAGATTTTTACTAAAATAAATTTGTTAATTAGAGTTCGTCATTTTAATGCTTTTTAAAAATGCAAGACAAACCCCTCTGACAATAAAGTTTAACATATATTCTGAATTCTCATAAATTATTTCCGCTCTTGCAATAACATAACATTTTTAAAAAGCCTCCAAAAACACATTTTTTTATACAAAATGAATTGCGGCACTTCTTTTAAAAATTTGGACAAATATAAAAAGATTTAAAAATGTTATCGTCCTGCATTCAAAAATTTTAAAACCTGACCTCCTGGTACGAAAATATATGATTTTGAATGCGATTTTTATAAAAAATTAAACAACTCCCCGTTTTTCATTCTCTAAGGAACTAGCATATGCCCTCATCGAATAAAAAAAAACAGGCAAATTTCATAAAAGTCTGAACTAAACGGTTTAAAGTAGTTAGTTCAATTTTGAGCTGAAAGGGCCAAAATAGATAAGAAAGTGCCACAGGGCCATCAAGCAGTCAAAAGTTCCACAAATGGCACTATTGTGCCACGTTTTGCATCACTGGTTTCATGGTATTTTCAAATCTATCGCATTAAAAAAGGTATGTATTACAATCAAAACAATAACATGAAATTTGTTTGCCCAATTTATTTAAAACATTCAAAATTATTTAAAACGATCTAAAATTTTAAAAAGGGCTTTTTTTAAATTTGTGATCCTGAAATAGTTATGACAAATTGTTTTTATAAAACAGTTCTGGCTATGATCTTTCATCTGATACCAATATTGGCATACAGTATAAGTTTTTTTAACATTTTGTTTAAAAACTGAGCTTTTAAAGTCCTTTTGAAAAGACATAGGATGTTATAACGAAAAACTGATTACGCTGTTTTAATACATATGGTCTCTTGTTAAACGTGCATATCGTCGCCTAAAATCCAAAAGACCGTAACTACAATTATTAGTTTTTCACGGGAGGAACAAAAAACGGCGCACAGAGGTTTGAAATGTACCAAAAGTGAGGATTAATTCAAAAGCTGAACTTTATCCTACTTATTCGTGTTTAGTACTGGGAGAAAGGTAATTAAATTCTACATCACTATTTGCCAAAAACTTTTGTTTTGAGTAAATTACTCTATTGACTGTGAACGGTCAAGTCAAATAATTTTTAAAAATTTTGCGTGCCGTACCTAAAAGTGAAAATTGAGATATTTCGAGTGCTGATAATTCTTATTAAGCGATCTAAAAGTAAATATATTAAAATTGAACCATCAACTTCAGTTATTTGGCTACATAATTACATACATTTTTTTTTAAGATAAATGTTTTGCAAATATTTTAATATTTTTTTAAAAGTCCTCCTTATTTGGGGAATTTTCGATATATACACAGAGTTTCAACAAATTTCTTATCGCGATCCAGCAAATTTTATTAAATGATATTTTAATATAGTATTTTAGCTTATATATTGCACACCAAACTTTTGCAGAGACACCGCGTTTTTTTACTTATTTAAATTTTTGTGAAAGAACTCCAGTTGCTAAATACTTAAGTTGAAAAAACAAACAACAAATCAACTTGTTTGTTTTTAACTCTCTTTTGTCTTTATTTTCGGTATTAAAGTTGTTGTTAAAAATGAGTTTGGTTTCTATTAGAGATGGTTGAGTGAGTTAATTTTGACTCACGCTCACTTACAAAAAATAATTTCAAATTTAAATGACTTTGCACTCTAAGTGGGGCTTTGACGGAAGTTCGGGCCATAGCTCTTATAAACAAGCATTTCACGGATCTGACGCTAGTGATTCTGCGGTACACTGATAGAAATTTGTGCGTAGTATTAATGAATTCCTTCATTACTCCAATGAATTTTTTCATTGAGTCAATGAAAGTTGTTTCATTAAATCAATTTGAATGAATGTTTTCATTGACCCAATGAAAATTTCATAAAGTATATGAAATTTTTTTCATTAATCCTAGCCTAATCGTTATGAAAGTTTCATGTGTTTAATGAATAAAATTCATAGTTTGTATGAAATATTTTCGTTGATATTTAATAATTTGCACTTTTTATGATTATTTTAGCATACAATTACAAATTTTGAAAATAAAATTTTTTTACCCATAAAAAAGAAATATTTAAACCAATTTTTATTTATTTCTGTTTTTATTGTTTTATTTTTACAAAACTGTTCAATCTTTCTTTACATTTTTTATAATTTGTATTAAAAGATGACATATTTTCTTATATGTCGGTACATAATATGTAATTTTTTATCGATCTGGCTTGGAAATCTGTAGAACGATCGACGATTATAGTCCAGTTGAATTACGACCATATTAGATAAAAATGTTAAATATTGTTAACAATGTTGTTAACAACAAAAATGTATTATCGTTTAGCATAACGTTTTTGTGTAACATCGTCAAAACGATAACAATTTAGGTCTCGTTTTGAACAAAACTATATCGTTTTCATGGAGAATCTGTTTCCTGGAATTTAGTGACCAACTATTCAAATTCGTCAAAAACTGTTAGCTCTAGGCAAATTTAATAAAAAAAAAATTATTTATATCAAAGTTTTGGTTAATTCTGTTTAAAAGAAATTTTTCAGTTTTTTTTTTATTTCAAAATGAAAGTAAAAAAAAAATTTTTTTTTCTTATTACAAGTCAAAATTTTTATTGAAAAAAAATTTGAAAATTTTTTATTGATTTAATGAATTTTTTTTATGAAATTATGAAAAAATCATAAAAAATGTTAATGAAAAAATACCAATATTAATGAATTTTCATTCAGTTAATGAAATTTTTCATTAAACCAATGAATCGATTTTAATGAAATCGTTTCATTAATACTATGAAGGAAAATTCTATCAGTGTATTTATAACATCTATTGTGCCATTAAAAATTGTTTGTTTGAATAAAACAATTTGGCAAAATCCTCAACCTTCTTCTACTAGATTTTGTAGAACCATAAAAATTTAATTTTTGAAAGAAACCGTAAATACTTCACAATTTGAAAAAGAAAGAGTAGAAAATGAAATCAAAACTCTGAAGGATTCCGTTGTTTTAGTAGGTGATAAATCAATAAAAATAAATCACAAACTAATGTTAGTGATGATTGATGGCAAAGTGTGTAATGCTATAACCGAAACAATATCCACACAAAAATTTTACGTTTGTGGTGCTACGAGCAAAGATTTCAACCGTATTAATGAAATGATTGCCAGAAGTGTGAACAAGGATACATTTCAGTTCGGTTTATCTATTCTCCATGGCTGGATTAGGTTTTTTGAGTGTCTTCTTCATGTGGCATATAAATTACCACTTAAAGCTGCACTCAAAAAAATAAGTTAGTACAAAAGTTAGTAAAACGTCTTGTAAATCAGGTATACTATTTTTTAGCAAATTGTTTTGCTAAAATCGTGTTTTCAGCTAAAATTTTTGTTATACTTATTCAGCACTTAACTGTTTTATACTAATGCTTTACTAATATACTAATGTTTTACTAATTAATTTTGCTAATAAAAATTGTGCTGATAAGCACATTAATAGTGTGGACGACAACCAGATTGAAAGATATACACACAATGAAGCAGATGTCGCGGCATGTGAAGATGTAGTAGAGAAGAGGAAAATGATACTAAAAAGTACAACTCTAATAAGACATATAAAAAAATCAACCATGGAAGACGTTTGTATCTGTTTTTCATACATAAAACAAAATTGAGGATTAAAACAACTTAAATTTTGCGTTGTCACCGGCTTGTGAAAATAATTGTCTATTAATAAAATAAAAGACAAAAGAAAATATTTAAATTTAATATGTATTTCTATAATAAATGTTAATAGATTAATAATCTAGTGTGGTCAAATTGCAAACAAACATATACAGACATGTAGACAGAGTAAAGCGAAAGACAAAGACACACATCTTAGTATGGTTCCTTTTTCTTGTTGCAAAAAAAAGGGTTGTTTTTTTCGTTTCGTTTGTTTTTGTTTATTTTTTCGTTTCGTTTCTATAATTATCTTCGGCAGTTGCGTCCTTTAAAAGAAAGCATCATTTAGACTACCATTGATGTAGTAGTTGAAAGAAAATTTTTGTTATGTTATATATATTTATTTCTATATATTTTCAGATATTAAATTAATTCATGTCGTCAATGTGGGAAAATGAAAATTTTTATATTTCGTAATTATTGTAAATTATTTTTAAAAGAATCACAAAAATATGTTTTATGATTTTCAGCAAATATATTAACTAAATTACAATTTTTTTGCGTTTTTTTCAGTCTACTAAAATTTAACAAAAAATGTATTAATTTTTACCAACGCTTTTTTATTTCTAATCTACTAAGTGTTAGCAAAACTTTTGCTGAATCTACTAAGTTTGTTGCTAAAATCAGCTCGCTGATTTTCAGCAAAAGATTTTGCTGACATTAGCAATTTTTTTTGCTAGGACCCTCCTGACTAAAATTTTGCTGACTCAGCAAAATTTTTTGCTGACTTTACAAACTTTTTTTTTTGAGTGTAGGTCAGATCATAACATGTTGTTAAAGACACAAAAACAAGAATTCAAAAAGAGTTTAAGAAAGAACTGGATTGCTCATTGACCAACCAAAACCAGGCTTTGGCAACACAAATGATGGCAATACCGCGAGAAGGTTTTTTAAGAATGCAGAAGTTTCCTCAGAAATAACAAAAATTGATCTAGAGTTAATCAAGAGAATGCATATAATACTTATTGTCGTGTCATGTGGCCACGAGGTCAATAGTGAAAAGTTTAGTGACTTTGCACACAATACTGCAAAACATTTGGTAAAATATATCCATGATACAAAATGTCACCTACCCTTCATAAATTTTTTATACACGGACCGGAAATAATATCCAATGCCCTTTTGCCAATTGGTGATCTATCAGAGAAAGCACAAGAGGCTAGAAAAAAAGACTTTAAAAACTATAGGGAATACTTTGAGCCTAAATGCAGCCGGGAAAAAACTAATGAAGACATAATTAATAGATTTCTGCTTACTTCAGATCCATTTATTTCCAGCATAAGTAAAACTAATATATAAAAAATACACACAAAATACCGCAGGTGGCTTTGGAATTATTAATTTTACCCAAAGAAGGCGACAATGATGATGAGGATTCTGATCATGATGATCATGATAATGATGATTATGATCATAATGATAATGATCATAATAATGATAATGATGATTATGGTGATGGTGTTAAAGATATCTAAAGCTATTATCACAATAATAACCAAAATGGATTCAAATGCATATATATGTACATATAATTTTTCTCTTCTTTTTTAAATAAAAAAATATTTTCTATCAATTTTTTTTCAAAAACCATATTTTTTCACTAAATAATGTATAGTTATTCCAAAAAAAAATTTATATCAACAATAATTGGCTTCCCTGAATTAATCCTCAGTTTGCCTATATTTCAACCCACTGTGCGGCGGTAGGAAATAAGTCCCCAAAACGAACGTGAATTAAATCCCCAAAATTGGGGGTTTAATTCATTGTGAAATAAAACCCCAATTCCGAAAATGAAATAATCCCCCAGTGTGATGAAATAAATACCCAAAATAAAAATCAAATAACTCTTAACTTTTGGGGAATTAGTTCATAATGAAATAACTCCGCATTTTTAAAATGAAATAAGCCCTCACTTTTTATTTTTATTCATCTATTTTAACGATGCAAGACGAACATATTATGACACATTCGTAAATAATAATGTGTAAAAAAAATCAATTCTACTATTTAAAGTATAATTTAAATCTTAAAAAAGCAGTTAATTACACAAAAAAACCTTAAACACACCACTTGCATGGGGTGTATTCTACTATTTTACGCCAATATGGGCAATCATAATTTTGCAATCCTATTGAGATCACATCTGCATGCAGTTTAAGGTTGCAGTCATCGCTAATGTTGAAATGTTTGCAAGGAAAAAGGAAAGGACTATGTTTGAAGGTGTTTTGTTACCATTTGCGAGTTGGCGGTTTGTTTAGTTCTTCTGGCATTTAGTCGTTGGATGACTCTTCTAAAAATATATGTATTTAGTTTTGGGACAATTTTCACACATATTTACTTTTTCCCGTACACCATTCAAGAAAGAAATGAGTGAGTTAATAATTTTGTAAAACGAATTTATGATTTCTATCGCTATTTCTAACGTATGTCGCTCAAATGAAATAGTTGGCAATTTCTGCCCCAACATTTAATAGCCAATGAATTAATAGTTTTGTCGTCGTTTTTTATTTCCCACCGATTTACATTCAAAGTTTTTTTAAGGATAACCTTATTTTAGTTAACGGTATTTTTTTTTTTTAATTAATGAAAACCTTCATACTTTTTATGGAACCCGATTTTTAATAAAACTTCTTCATTAGGTGTATGAAACTTTTAATAAATAAAATGATATTTTTCATGCAATCTTATGGAAACTTGCATTAACTTAACGAAATGTTTACATTGACGAAATCCAGTGTAATTTCATTGTTTTATGCAAAAATTCATTAATATCATGCAGATAATTTTCTCTGAGTAGGATCTCATTTTAATTACCGTACAAATTACAAAAAAATAATTCACAGTTTGAGTACTCGCATGTTAGCACTCAAACTGTGAAGTGGCGTAGTTAAATAGGATGATTTTCGCTAATATTGGATGGTTTAAAATCATTAGTGTATTTAGAGACAATGTGAACAAATTTTGATATTGAAAACATATTTGTTGAGCCCTTTCAATTCTATTTTGAGAAAAAAAAATTAAGGCAAAGGCCGAAGTTTAGCTGTAATCGGCCGCCGAAGATTTTACGATTTGGCCGATTGTTCGGCGGCCGATTGTTGAATTCATTGCTTAACTACGGACTTTTCTTTAAATTTGACATTCTAAATCGCAACTAATAAGCCCAATAAACAATTTCCCATTTGTCAAATTTGTCCATAATGCTTTAAAATACCGAATACCGAAAAAAAGCATTTTCTGGCCGAAGTCTTCGGTCGGACACTAAAAACCATGATATTTTAAAACGATATCATGTTAGCACTTCAAGTATAAGTTCCTTCAAATCCTATTTAAAATTTTTTTTTTAATTTCTAGGCTCTACAATTAGTTTTTTTTCACCGATTTTTCATTTATGTCTTACACAAATTTTAGTAAAATATTATTAGTTTATTCAAAAGTTTATTAAAAAAAGTATTTTTTAAATTATTCATTTTATTCGAATAATCGAATTATTCGTTATTTGAAAATAACGAATTATTCGTTATTTGAAAATAATGCTTTTTAGATTGTTTGTTCGAAATTTGTTTTTGTTCGTTCGATTAATCGAACAATTTTTGTTCGAGTGACAACCCTAGTAAATATACAAAGTTTTGTAAGTTCAGTAATGTGGCCTGTTTGCCAAAGTGGACCTTCCGTTTTTTTTATCGTGATGTTGCATAAATATATCAAAACTGTCATCAAGTTTAATATCCGTTATCTTAATTTTAAAAAAGTTTCGACGGGAATGCAAACGTTTTTCCATTTTTATAGTGTAGTTGCAAAAAAACGCAACATAAAGTACAATTTTTCATTAACATAAAAAGGGAATAACAAGCAATTTCTAAAGAATTTTTCAAGTCGGATTTTTGCAAACGGTAAGAATTTTATTCACAATTTTAGTAAAACTAATTGATTCCATAAAAAAACAAAATAAATAGAACAAAACTGTGAAAGTTTTAATTTTTATATATAAATATAAATGTCGATATAACATAATTTTTTAACAATTGTATAGGCTTTAAGAGTTTTTTTTAATTTAGGTCCACTTTACACCCAGGGAAATATTATCATATTGATGAAACTGTGTCATAAATAGTTTGTCATCAATTATTCATCATATTTATTAAGTTTTCATAGATATGATGAATAGTTTCATAAAAATGTACGTCAAATCTTAATATATAAAAACGTTGGTGCGTATGTTGGTACTCTAATAACTGTTGAACCACTAATGCTAGCGACTTCGTATTCATACCATATGTTCCTTTGGTTCTCCGATTTGCATAACTTTTTTTTGTACCCGATAGGTGGCGCTGGGGTCGAGATTTTCCCAAAAATGTTATTTACGGTCCAATTTAGCTCAAATTCGCAACATATATTATGTACATAAAACTAAAGTTGCTGACAAAGTTTTTCACCTGTAGGTGGCGCTGGTGTTAAAATATTCACGAAAACGTATATTTTTTTTCAGTCATATTCATAATATTATTAAATGCAATGTATTTAGGCACAGAACTAATTTTTAATCACAAATTTAGCACATAAATAAAACCCATACATGGGAGTTATTATTTTTCGTCAATTTCCGTTTTATTTCCACATAAATATTAACCATTCATAGAAGTTATTATTTTTCGTATGATTTTATTATTATAATATAAGTAACACAAATACTATTGCCAAAAAATTTGAATTCAATTAAATTTTAATAACATTTTGATAACGATGAAAAGTTCCCAAGTACGACATAAACGCATATATATAGATTGGCTTTTCAGTTTTCATTATTTACTTTTCTGTTTACTTCAAATAATATCATATAATATAATTTTGAATTATTTTATTATTTAATATGTGCTAAAACAGAAGCTTTAAAATGCCTTTAAGACGTCGTGGTAATATTGGCCGCGCTACTACACTGATAGAATTTTCCTTCATAGTATTAATGAAACGATTTCATTAAAATCGATTCATTGGTTTAATGAAAAATTTCATTAACTGAATGAAAATTCATTAATATTGCTATTTTTTTCATTAACATTTTTTATGATTTTTCATAACTTCATAAAAAAAATTCATTAAATCAATAAAAAATTTAAAAAATTTTTTCAATAAAAATTTGGACTTCTAATAAGAAAAAAAAATGTAAGGAAAGATTTGAACCATTTTGTAAAAATAAAACAATAAAAGCAGAAATAAATTAAAATTGGACCAGACCAGACCTTATAAATAATATCAACGAATGATAATTTCTCAATAACCACCAAATTAATGCTATGATAAAATAATCATAAAAAGTGCAAATTATTAAATATCAACGAAAATATTTCATACAACTTATGAATCTTATTCATTAAACACATGAAACTTTCATAACGATTAGGCTAGTATTAATGAAAAAAATTTCATATACTTTATGAAATTTTCATTGGGTCAATGAAACCATTCATTAAAATTGATTTAATGAAACACCTTTCATTGACTCAATGAAACGTTTCTTTGGGGACTTTTTTATGAAAAAATTCATTGGATTAATGAAGGAATTCATTAATACTACGCACAAATTTCTATCAGTGTCGAAATGCTTCAGGTACCCAAAGAATACGAAATCAATTAACACCAGAACAACAATCCCAACGTCGAGAAAACGAACGTGAATCAAGTGCTGTACGTCGCCAAGCTGAAACAAATGAACACCGTATGTAACGATTGGCCACTATGTGGATAACGAGACTCACATCACGTAACCGCGCATCAGATTTAAATCGTACTTTAAGCCAGTTGTCATTAAATTGAAATTAGTAACAAACATGCGCGTCAAGATACAAAATGACCCATCTGCAGCTATATTTTCTAAGCAATTGCTTGATATTGGTGAAGGGAAAATTAATATAAATCCAACCACTCAACTTATAACATTACCACATAATTTTTGTACCATTGTGACTACAAGAGATTCATTAATAGATAATGTATTTCCCAACATTCGTAGTAATATTAACAATCATCAATGGTTGAGTCACCGAGCAATATTGGCTGCAAAAAATATTGATGTTGATGCCATAAATATACAAATTCAAAATATGTTGCAGTCACAGTCATTATTATTTAAATCAATTGACACAGTTGTAAACGAAGACGAAGCCGTTAATTTCCCAACTGAATTTCTAAACTCACTTGATCTCCCAGGCCTACCTCCTCATAATCTACAAATCAAAGTTGGTTCACCAATAATTTATTGAGAAATCTTAATGCACCAAAGTTATGTAATGGAACGAGATTGGTTGTAAAAGAAATTTTGGGAAACATAATTGAGGCAACCATCATTACTGGCACGTTTCGAGGAGAACATGTATTGTTACCAAGAATTCCAATGTTACCAACGGATAGTCCAATACAGTTTAGACGCTTGCAGTTCCCAATTAGACTAGCCTTTGCCATGACCATAAACAAATCTCAAGGCCAATCTATGAATGTTTGCGGTTTGGATTTGGGAAATCCATGCTTTTCACATGGACAGTTATATGTAGCCTGCTCCAGAGTAGGCAAACCCAGTGATTTATTTATATTTGCCGAAAATGGTCAAACAAAAAATATAGTTCACAGATTAGCATTGCAATAATAATCTTAATTTATTTAATTTTTAATATTTTCAATAATAGTAGTTAAAGTTTTTTTTAACATTAATACCAAAACACTTAATAATTGTGATAATTATTACTTAACAAATAAACAAATGGTAATCAAAATTACAATTTTTCATTTCAAACAATAATACTATCTTTTGAAATTTTTGATTAATTTATTTTAAAAGTTTCGGGTACAGTCGTCTTAAGCTTGGGATCTCTTAATCCAAAAAAACTTTTTAAACAGAGTTATAAAAGACCACAACAGACTTTGTAAGGTCCAACAACGTGGACCGGGTCAGCTAGTGTTTAATAAATCTAACCAGATGATGTGTTCCAAATTTTTGGAATGGACATTTCTGAATATAAACTCAATTTTTATATGTTTCAGTAGAAATTGAAATTTTTAATTTCAAAATAAAAATTCTTAACTTCATTTGTTTTTTCTGAATTTAAACAATTATAAATAGCAATTAATATTTTCTGAATTTCAATTTTTAAGTTTTAATTGATATATTCTGAAATAGAGCTGCAAAAATATTGAAACCTTTCATGAAAAGCTATGAAACTTCTTCATAGTTATGAAACATTTCATAAATATTATGAAGCTTGTCATCAATTAAAACTTTTATAAAACAGCATCATCATATATATGAAGTGTTACATTGGACGAAAATTAATGAAGTTTTTCATCATATTTACAAAGTTTTTCATAAATATGAAAAGAATTATCCTTCATGATGTTAATGAAAGAATTGCACAACAACATTTTATTTTCTTTTTAATTTTTTCATAACATTTTTTACGTTTACTAATTTTCATAAATGTGTATGTGTTTTAAACCAAACTTTTAAGATTCTAGTTCTCCATATATTTTTGAAAGTACTTTATTAATTCAATTATTTTGAATTTCTAATTTTGAAATAGTTTAATAAATTATAGAAGTGCTTTATTTGGCTGAAGTTTATTTTTTCGGGCACCCCTCAACAAAAAACCAAAAAATATATGACCCCCTCTAGAATTAAAAAAGGGCCCCAGGCCCTAAAAACTGGTACGCCCAGAAACATATAAGTTTGGGTACTCAAATGAATGAAAATCGCTTTTTTACGATCCGTAGCGTAGCTCCCATTAGGTCCATTTAAAGTTTTCTTTTTTAATTTTAAAGGGGGTCCAATTTTTTTTAGAGATGCCCGAAAAGGGAAACTTTTGCCCTTTATTTGCGTAATTGCAATGAACTTTTTAAAATATTTATAAAGCTTTTTACCCTATTTTCAGTTGTTCCCTAAAATATGATATCATTTTTGTATATGATCTTTGTATTTGAAAATGTTATTCCAGCAACGCACGCTAGGGTCGCATTCTTGAATGTTTCGATATACAAAGATTTTCATTATTGCTATGAAGTATTTAATTTACATTTACTTTAATAAAATATGTTTCATAAATAGATTCTGTAAAAAGTTTCAATGGACGAGTTCCAGTGACAATTTTCATTAAAACTATGAAGAAATTCCTTACTGAAGTGAAGATAATTCCCTCAGTGTATTTAATGTGGCAAAGTTAAAATTGTGCTATTCTCTTATAACTGTGAAATAGAACGAAAAGGAAATACATTTTGTATAAGAAAACCTAAAAAAAATATAAGAAATAGAGATTATCGCGCTGTGAATTGTGGCAAATGCCAAAACTCAAAACACCAATACGTAAACCAATTCATAAAAAACAAAACAAGATTTTGTCGTCGTAACCGTGTTAGCAAGTCAACTATGGAAGATTGCTTGGAGTAGCAACAAGCCAGCCAGTCAGGCAGGCAAGCGACCAAACAAACAGGTCTTGCTTCATATAAGATATGGCAGTTTTAACTTGCAACATGCCTTTTGCAACGAAAAACAAAACAACATTTTAAATAACGCGGAAAAACAAATCTAATGTTGAACGTAATGTAATATTTTTCTTTTGAGTTTTTAATACAGACAGACAGACACGTTAGTTTGGTATATTGGTGGTAAGTTGATTTGTAACTCTGTTGTATGTGTACTAGGTAGTGTTTCCAATTCGGTTAATCGATTAAACGATTCCTCGATTAATCGTCTCTATTTCGGTTTATGACGAAACAAAAAATTTAAAACTCATAATTATTCGACCCGAATAATCGGTTAAAATAGCTCGATTAACCGGTTAAAAATTAAATTTTCTATATGGATTTTTTTCAAAAACTTGTCAATTTCTAAACTTTGTCTAAAATAATGGCACGAAAAGCTTAGAAAAAAAAACGTTTTATAAACTTTTATAAATTTTCTTTGAAATCGAGTGAAAGCGAAGATAACATACTTTTGTTGTCTTTTGGAAATTAGATAGACTATTTTGTATTCTGTTTTAATTCTTTCAAGAATTCAAATTAATGCAAATCTATAGTTCTATATATTTTAAGACAATGTTTAATTTATTGTAAAATTGGTGCACAACCTCTAAAATTCTCAAGCATGTTCCAGTAAAAATGCAAGATATAGCTAAGTAGAACCGGGTTCGTTCTATTTCGAAGCAATTGAACCGGTTGTTTTTGAAACAATTTCAAACAAAAACCATCATTATAAAGAAAAATAATTTGTTCTTACTACAAGCCGTTCTTTGAAATCCGCATATTTTGGAAATTGTATTTTGGAATGGTAGATTCTTAGGGATTTATAAAAGAAAAACTGTGTAACTCTAAGGATTTATTTCCACTAAACATATCCGATAATCAATTTCAATTTTATTTATTCATAATCCATAAGCCCATTAGGCCAAAACGATTACATAGTTGTTCAAATATCACATACAATTTGTAATTACCTTAAATTATAAGTATTTAAATTATTTTCTAAATAAAGAACTTATGTTAACTTAACCCTAACTATGGATATGGAAATGTTTCAATAAAAATGTATTAAAATTTATTTTGTCTTTTGTCACACATCTTTTATAGTATCCACTACCAACATAATGATTCAACGAATTCATAAATGTGAAATTAATTTGCCCTTAAATTCCTTCACCGAGTGAGCAAAATGCATTTCACAATACGGTATAAAAGAGTTCCAGATACTACAAACTCTAACTATACATGAACTTTTCATGACTAACGAATGACACCTTTTAGAAAATAATGACCTGCATCTTGACGAATTTCCAAAACAAAACCTGGACCCACACTTAAGCGCTTTATAAAAAAGCGTCATTAGTCTTATTTTTACAAAAGCCTTAAACGAGCATCCCAAAAAATCTATCACATGAGCATTTACATGGTCTCGCACTTTTAGTCTATATACATATCGTATAATTCTATTAAAATATCTCTCCAGACGGAGCATATTAGATTCAGTTGTACCAGAATATATTTCTATCCCATATAAAATAATTGGCATTAGAGTAGCATGAGCTACCAACTTTCTGGCTTGCAAAGGTAAATAACAATCAATACTGTAAAGCTTACGCAACCCAAACGACAAACGTGAGAAAAGAAAATTTATGTGACAATCAAATCCAAGTTTGTTATCAATATAAAAACCAAGCGCCTTAAAATAACTAACATAGCTAACTTCCAGATTGTTAAAGAAGATTCTTGGCACAGTATTACCACCGTCATTAAATATCATTGCCTTAGATTTGGATACGTTAAGCACTATAAAATTATCGATACACCAACTTTCAATCTGTTGTAAACTATTCTGAATGCTAGTCGATAAAACACTAATATTCTCCTTTTTTGCTGAGAACAATAACTGAAGATCATCCGCATATAAGTGACTACAAATGCCAGGTATGCTGTCAAAGATATCGTTACGTAAGCACTAAAAAGTAATGGTCCTAATATAGACCCTTGTGGGACAGCTCTAAAGATATCTCTGGGCGATGAACGCCTTTCCCCCATTGTACAAACTGTTTTCGGCTTAATAAAAATGAAGAAATCAACAAACAGGCAGTTTTAGACAAAGAAAATAGCGAAAACAGTTTATTCAATAATATTTCGCGACATACTGACTCAAAAGCCCTACTCAAATCCAAGCTGACTAATACAACAACATTTTTGCTATACATTTTTTCTCTAATCTCATCAACCAGGCTTGCCATGAGAATGGTCGTATTGCGGTTTTTCCTAAAACCTGATTGAAAATCTGAGATGCAACGTTTATAATAGACACTCTGCATTATTTGTTCATAGATTAGAATCTCTAAAACCTTTGAGCACACGGACAATATACTAATAGGCCTGAAATCGGCGGAATTCTGAGCAAGTTTAAAATGGCAAACAAAAGTTCAAGGTAGCTTGAAAAATTGCACGAATAATAAGCCACAATAATGGCAATTCTAAAAATTGTCTAAAATAACAGTTGATTTAAGCCGTTTTGTTTAATATTTTTAATAAAAATCAATAATGAAGAAGTTTACAGTTGAAGACCTATAGTGCTATCGTAGTAAAATAGTATGAACATAAAAGTTAAAACCTTACGTTGCTTTAAAAGAAACTATTCCGAAATTTAATTTTCTACAAACATTTAACAAATATACTACATTTTTTAAAATTAGTCCAGAAACTTATGTACGAATATTAGGTTGTTACTATATTTTACCGACTTTTTTAACGAGAAGTCAAAAAATTTTGCAAAAATTGCTGTTTATGGAAAGGATCCGTAAAAATGTAATTTTTACAAAATAATTTTAAAAGTGGCATTTAATGGCAAACACCAAAAAAAAAAAATGTCCTAACATTTTATTTTTCAAGAGCCCTTAATATCCACCAAAATAAAACCCCAAGATTCTAAGGCATGTTTCATTAAAACATCGCAGAACGCTTTGAATAATCTTCAACTTTACCTGGAATTTAACAAAAAGAAATGTTATTTGTTTTTTTTTATGAACAAAAAAAAACTAAAAAAATACATTTTTAACCATTAAACGATTAATCGTCAATATTGTCGATTAACCGACCCGAATAACCGGTTAATCCATTTTAGCGATTTTTCTAATAATGCCTTAACCGGTTAACCACCTAGGTCGAATAATTGGAAACACGAGTGACTCGATTTTGATGTTATTAACTTGAGATTTTAATTTTAAGATTTTAAAATTACTCGAGTAACTCGAATAACATAAATTGATCTATTTCATTCAATTTTCCTTAAAAATACACAATAAAACACGAACTAAATACAAAATCAATGGTTCAAAATGTATTTAATTAACATTAAAAGTATACGTTACACCCATAGAAATAAACCTGTTAAAATAGCAGAAAAAGCTACTAACAATTAGTTAAAAATTACGTTGCAGAAAAATCTGCTAAAATTGGGAGATTTTTTTTGCTTAATATTAATAAATAAGAACAGTAAAAATAAAACTGTTTACTTTCACAATTTAAGTTATATTGCAGTTGAATTTTTGTTAATTGAAAATAGCACTTTACTCTGCTAAAATTAGCAAAAAAAAAATACTAAATATTTGTAGACTCTGTTTTAACAAATATTTTTTCAAATATTTAAAAAAAAATCAAAAATTGTAATATCAACAACATTTTTGCTATGTTTACCTTAGATTTTGTAGAATGCGAATAATAGTATATTTTGCTAAAATCAACAGCCATTTTTTCTAAAAAAATTTTATTTGCATTAAAAAAAAAATTTTAAATTTTCACTTTTTTTTAGTTTTTTTTTATCTACCAATATTTAGCAAATTTGTTGCTGATTTTAGCAGATTAATTTTTTTACTTGTTAACTAAATTTTAGCTCAAATATAATTTAATATTTGTAGATTTAACAAATTTATTTTTGCTATTCTTTTCTTAATAATATTTAGCCAAAAATTTGCTAATTTTTTTGGAACGTTGTAAATATCCGATGTTTAAAAATTTCGGGTAATTTCTGGAAATCGGCTCTTTTGGTAAGTACAGTATTTTTTATAGTTTGGATGCCTACATAAACTATCCCTTCATTTGAGTATATTAATGTCTGTAATTGTTCAAGGATATTTTAAAAGTATCTGGACAATTTGTTAAAAAATGTTATATTTTAGTCATGGGTCTCGGTGCCGAACGTTTTTTTTATCCAAAATTACCAAATAAAAGTATTTTTTATCAGTACAGTATTACCCATATCGTGGAGATACGTAAAAAAGTTATACCCCTACTGAGCAAATATATGTAAATTAAAATGGTACATAACACAGTGCTTACTATTTTATAAAAGAAGTCTTGTGAAAAAATACGAAACAATTTGAATTTATAAAATATAAACTGCAATAGAATAAATTTTGCTTTACTCGATTAACTCGAATAATCGACCAAAATTTTTCGAGTAACGAATAACTCAAAATTTTACATTTTAATTTACTCGAACAATTGTTTGATTAAAATGCATCGATTAATCGAGTAACGGTTAACGGTTAACCGATTGAATACCCCAATGTATACAATACTAGCAAACTAGTATTTAACAAAAGCCACAATACAAAAAAAAAATGCACCCACAAATTGCAATTGGGCTACATTACCCATTTGTAAGAAGAAGAGAAGCACTCGTGTAAATCAGTTACCAAGTTAGTAATAGTTTTTACACAACACTAAACAAAAAACAACATAAACACAAACATGTTCATTCAATTCACTCATTGCACAAACACTTTACATGCATTCCAGCCACAGTAATAGTCAGTCAGTCAGTTGGGATAGCATTAGTAGTCATCAGATCAGCTAAATGCATGTATTTAATTATATACTAACAAGGAAACTGCACAGTGGTGAATCCGCAGATTTTAATAACACTTGGATATGTTGTTAAGGACGAGGGGAGGGGTTAAAAAATTACATAATTTTTGTATGAAATCATCTTTAAAATTTAAGAAATTCAGATTTTTTTGTACGCAGTATTAAAGTACTCGAGAAAACGAAAATTTTGGTAGCCACATTGCATATGCTGTGGGCCCAGGTTTGCCACATATTTGAAATATTTAAAATATATGTTATAAAAGATCTTCTTGAAAAGTCGTGTTAAAGCAGGCCGATTACAAAGATTGAAAAAATCCCAAAGAACCACTTGGTTAAATTAAATAATCATTATTATATGTTAACTTGGACTCAAACCAGCAACAACTTACCATACAAATGTGGTATTCGAAAAAATTGTTTTTTAAACAAAAAAAAAATGTTCAGAAATGTTTTATATACCAGTGGATGCGTCTTCAAAATACCTATCAATTTGTTTATATGTAGTTTAATAACTTATATAAGAAATATGTTTAACAACGTCAAATTATGTCATTTTGACCCCACCTCTTAACTCCTAGACTTGAGATTGCTTACTTGTCTAATATTTGTTTGTCCTTTACAACATATTCTAGTTCCATTCAAATCTGAGGATTCACCACCGTGTAGTTTTCTTGCAATACAGTAAGCGAAATTCCATTAGATGCACTTAAATGCATATAAAATTGTTTAATTATTAACCTAGTACATTAATAGGTTTATGGAACAATATTTAAATCCCCCATTGTTGTAATATTGGTACCTGTAATTAATATGCATTTGTTAGATTTAGTCTTCTGGAACTGGGGACACGTATAAATTTAGCATCAAGTAGCAAGCCACCTCAATAGAGTGAATACACACGAATGAAGTATTTAGAGAGGTCGGGATTGCTCCGCAGTTGAACAGGTGGAGTGTCATTCGGACTTTCTACTCATGCGGGGAATATATGAGGTATAGTTGAGTTAATCCTGACAGACTTCCCTCTTCTTCTGCAATAGCTTAGGATCGGTCTTCTCGCACGACATTACCATGTTAGCTAGTAATGAAGATCCTTTTTGATATGGCTTGTGTGGGCGGCTCCGATGGCATCCCAAAATAATTTTTTTAATCAGCATTTGACGGTATTCCTTGACCGGAAGAATCTTCGATTCCTCATGGAGATGGCGTTACGAGGTCATTTGAATGCAGCCACTTAACGATTTTAGAGCTGCGTTCTGCCAGCCCTGCAGTTTTCTGCACTGCGTATCGCTCACACACGCTGCCCTCACTGGTGAAGCATAGTCTGCCACTGACCGTCTAATTATAGCAAACATGTCAACTCTGAAGTCCTTCATCTTTCACCACCTTTTATCTCTCCACTATCCCCTTTCCAAAGAAAGCAACACATTAATTAAAAGGAAGAATTTCCTGAGTGTTGCTTCTCTTTAAAAAAAAAAAAAACAAGGTTTATTTGTATTTACCCCAAGTACTGGCTAGCGACTTGAGGACCTAGTTCCCACTGCGGAACTTGTTTCATGTTGCGGTGGCATGCGATGAGGAAGAGTACATACTGTCGAATATTACACCTAAGATTTTGGGGTGATTTGCTGCCGGAATCTCGACACCATCAACTATAACATATAACATAACATATTCCCTGGAGGCAGCCGCATGTTTCTTGCAGTAAGAAAACTGACCAAATCATGTAGATATGTAATTATTTTACCGCACAGCTCGTCAATAATGGGGTTCATTGACATAATTTGGCAGTTACGACAACACATATAATTGACATTTACATCTCAAGGATTTCTAACACCTTTATGTTGTTAAGAAGACCTGAGTCGTTAATGCCTTCAAAGTGGGTTGCATGACTGACAGTGTCAAATTTCTTTGACGGGTCTAGCGCATCCAGAGCTTTGAAGAATTCAAAGAATTAATTTGATTTGTCTTGAAGGAATTTATTCTCATTTTTTAAATTCTTTCATGACAATTATTCATTCAGTAGAGAATTCATTCAAATTTAGTTAATTCAACTTTTGGTCAGGGAATTCATTCCCTAGGGCATGAATTTCTTAGGAATTCATTCCATATTCATTTGGTTCCCTTAGGGAATTAACTTTTTTGCTTAATTCACTAAGGACTTAACATGTTGGTTTAAGTCCCTAGGGACTTAAGTTTTTTGTTTAATTACCTGAAGGAACTGCATGCAGGGCCTAATAATATAGAAATAATTAATAAGTAACGAAGACGCAGTTTGTCAATTAAATACAATAAATCCGGATCTGTAATGTTTTCAAAATAACGGCTGATTTGGGGTTTTAAAGAAAAAACTCCAAAAATTTTAATATTGGTTATTGGAACAAATGCAAAAATAAATACACCCGATTTTTGATGCACAAAGTATGTTTGTATTTAAAGATCATCATACCTAATTTAACCAGGATCACCAGAACACTGGTTTCAATCGCATAAATTGCATTTTATTCTAACAAACACACACACTTGAAAAGTTCGTTTTTTTGGGCATTAAGTGAAAAGCTTAAATTCAACAAAAAAGTTTAGTCTTTTAGGAAATTAAACAAAAATGTTAAGTCTGTAGAGACTTAAACGAAAAAGTTAACCCTCAAACCGGCCTTAGATTTTTTGCAATGAAATTTATACCATTTGTTCGGCAAGAAAAATAAACAATATGTTCTTCCACCAAAATTTTTTTTCGTTTCCTATTTAAGGCGATATGGGCCAAAATAGGGTAGGAGCGAATTTCAAAAACTAATCCATAAAAATTAATAACTTTAAGCATAAATTATTAATCTTACCGAGATATAACTACAGTCCAAAAATTAAACTTTTTGTGCTTTTACTTAAAGAGGTTATGACGATTTTCGTTTTTCGAAAAACGCGAAATTGAGCCAAAACGCTCAACTTTAACATATGATGAATTTCATATCAAAACTGATATGCATTGAATCCGACCCTATTAGATTTTGCATACAGCTACATTTTACCTATACAAACACAACCTCATTTTAGAAATTGAATTTTTGAAAATATGTGTTAGTGGCAAGGTATCGAAGTTTTTGAAAAATGACGATAATATGTACTTTCAAGCTGTTATTACTACAGAATGGCTGAAACTATTTCAAAGATCTTGGTACCATTAGAAAGGTATTTAAATTAGCTTTCGAAAACGTACACTGTAAAAATGTTATATTACACTGAAAATTTTTTTTTGGCAAAATAAAACTTTAAACTGGGACAACACTTCAAAGGCCGTGTTTTTTTTCCAAAAAAAAATTTTTTTAGAAAGGTCTATTTAATATAAATGACATATCAAAAAACTAAAATGGTGTTTTTTTTTCTTTTTTTTAAATCTTTTTAAGTAAATTCCTTATATTTTGATATCATTGTGTGACAAAAAAGTATAAAATAGCTATACTTTGAAAGTTTTTTGTAATTCTAATAGATTAGAACAAGAATTTTTCAGACACCCCCAAAATATAGACTTACCCTTGGTAAAGGTATAAAAGAATGGAAGCTTTGAGTTCCTGTAATAGTTTTAGCATTTTTATACCTTGAAAATAGCTCTTCTTTTTTGTTATCGTCGTCAGCGTCTGCATAAGTAACTTCTATGGAGGTCTTATAAGTTTGTGAAGCCCGGCGTTTGAACTTGGTTTTTGTTTGCAATGCTATAATTCCGAGCGCCTCGTTGATTTTGGAACGGAGTACATTATAGAAATTTCTTTTTGGGAAAGCCTATTTTGAAAATCATTTAAAACTTTTGATTTAAAATCAGAATTGTATTTATTTCCTGCCATTTTTTACAAAAATTATTCTTACGATGTTTATGCTTCCAACATCTTATTACAACTATTAAAGAACAATAATTATAATAAATTTTAAATTTGTTTAAAAAATGTAACGGCCTGAATCTCACATTAAAAGGAATGCGATTACCGTTATATCCTAGCATTTGTTAGTATAAATTGTTTCGTTAAGAGTAAGAATAATGAGAGTTGCAAATGTTTTGAACACCTACATTTTGAATACATCTAGTATTATTAATTTTTTTGTTGTTTTAATTTAACGGAATTATTTTTTTTATTTGTTTAACATAAAACAATGTATGAAGAATATGTAAAAAATAAATTTTAGTAACTAAGTGTGATTTGAAGAAAATAAATCAATGAAAACAACAAATGCGATCTCAGTTCCAAATATTTTGACCACTACTGTATATACCTTTCTAGTGGCACCAAGATCTTTGAAATCGGTTCAGCCATTCCGTAGTAATCACAGCTTGAAAGTACCTATTACCGTCATTTTTCAAATATTTCGATACCTTGCCACGCCCACAATTTTTCAAAAATTAAATTTTTAAAAATGAGGTTGTGTTTGTATAGGTAAAATGTAGCTGTATGCAAAATTTCATCAAAATCTGAGAGGGTCGGGTTCAAAATGTGCCTTTTTTATAGGTTTTGATATGAAATTCATCATATATTGATTGAACTTCAAGGCTTTGCTGATATTACTTAATATAGTCTTTCTGCTAAATTTTATAAATATCCGTCCTTACATTTTCAAGTTAAGGCAATGTACTTTACATGTATCCTTTTGGAGTCCTGTATGTCCTTGGACCAAAGTTAAAGATTTTTTTTAAAGGCTTAAGTTTCAATTTTATTTTGTATTTCGTATCAACGGTTTCTAGTCAACATAAATATGTTTTCTAGATTTTTAAAAATTGTTTTCATTTCCAAATATTAATTTTTTTAAATTTTTACGAAATTTTAACTTTAACGCTTTCCCGCTTTCAAACCGACCCATGCACACAAAATATTACTTCACAAAATATTTTGTAAATTTATTTTTCTATCGAAATAGCTTCTTTTTATAAAAACCTCATTTGGTGCACTTATGTCGAATTCAAAATATCCCACCCGGAGTCGGGCTTGCCGGTTAGAGGGTTAAGTCCTTAGAGAGTCCTATGAAATTAAGTCCCAAGGAATTCATTAGCTAGGGAATGAACTCCCATTCTTATTGAATGAATTTCTTAATTTGAATGCTTAATGTTTTAGCCATGAAAGTCATTCTCCAAATTTGAATTCTTTGAATTCATTCACAGGAATTCACTCTTAGTATTTTCTTGTTAAATCGGTCTGATTTGTGGCGATTTCTTGTTGAACTATAAAATTATAGGTGACGACTAAAGTCGATGACTTTTTGATAAAAAATTAGGGCAAAGGTGCACATTACGAGGCGTTCCAGCGATTTTTTTTTCAAAAAAATTTTTCTTTTGTGGTATCGTAATTGAACGTGTTTTTGAAAATAGCGCCGCAGCGAAAAATTCGTTTCGAGAATTGATTCTTTTTTTAATTCGTTTCCATGCATTTTACAACAAAGTGCATACTTGCCATAGTAACCTAATTTCCGTCCCTTTGATTTTTCCCAATTAGGCTCGATTACTGAATGTCCGTCCAGTTAAAATTTAACAAATAGTTAAAATGTGTCAGTTAAAGTCGCAGTTAATTATGAAATTGAGGCTTAATTGATGAACTACTTTTTATATAAAACCAGGGTTTTACAGGTCTAGAGGGCGCCACATACCATAAATCATAAACTAAAATTAAATTTTTAAATCTCGATGAAATTTTTTTTCATTGGAGTGCCCACACTTATATGTTACTACGCGTACCGGTTTTTGGGCACTGGCCCCTTAACCGAAGATAGAAAAAAACACATACTACTACTTTTTAGGAACGACCCATAAAGTGCCCCTTATCTAAAAATACACATTTTTGTAATTTAATTAATTTATTTTGTTTGTGTAATAAAAAAAATAGTTTCTTATATTTTTGTTCTTTTCAAATTTGTAGTATGTATTCTCTTTTTCTGGTAACACTTATATAAGCTTATTTAGTCGGCTGACATTCTATGCCGAAATTAGCCACACAATTCGGCGGCGGCTCGAGTGCAAGAAAAAATGTCGGCGGCGGCTAATACGCGACTGTGAGCCGATCGGCTTTGTTCTCTGGGTGTTAGTGCCAATTTTGATGCTTCTGTCCATGATTTTATTGCATTGTTTGTGGTCGAACGGGGTAGAGAAGCCGCTTAGTTCTAAACAATTACCACTATTTGCATGCCATAAAATCATAGAACGAAGCATCGTCTTAATTGCCTCTAACATAGTGGTACATAGGGTATAACAGTACCATTGATAAGATTCCAATTAGTTTCCATATGTTATACCACACATTCATACACATATGTTAATAAATACCCATATATACATGTGTGTGTAAGCATAATTGCACGTTTGGATCGTTCTGTCTAACCAGAATGTATACATATATATATATATGCACATATGCATTTGTGTGTATAATTAATCTTACCCGTTATTGTGTCGCTGCTTTATAAAGTGCCCAATATCACAGTTAACATTGTAAACAAATTCCTCATCAGCTAGAGAAAGATTTGTGATATTTGATAGTTTTCGTGCAGACGACACCTCCAGCTTTGCAATGTCTTTGCGGCTTCTTCTCAGCCGCTACCACTGTTCCAAACAACAACGTCAACGTAGACGTTGTCACAAGACCAAAATGTAGAGAAAAAAATATGTTGAAAACTCACGCACGAAACGGAAAAACACCACGAAATTGTATATTTTAAGCAATTGCTAATATGCAAATTCAATATATTTGTTAAAGAATTGCATACAATTAAGGAGATTTGTATAAATAATTAGTTTTTCAATTTTCTAAAAAAACTTTTTTGCACCACATAAATACGAACAAGTTAGAATAAGAACGACAAGAATAATAACAAGAACAATTTTTGACTTTTATGAAATGTCATTCGATAACACTGCTGACAATTTTGTTTGCACAAAAACCCGTTGAATTGGTGGTGAAAAGCGCTAAAAAAAAAACAATTTAAACTTTGGACGGGCATTCTATGAGATGGTTGACGATAAGAAATCGACTATTAATGTAATGGCACGAAATGGGATTTGCAATATTATTGCCAGTATTACCATAGACTAACTAGACCTAACACAAAAATTTAAAGTCTGACAGCACTGACAAATGTTCTCAAATTTTAGCTATACCGTGCAATAAAATGTACAATACTTTTGCACAAAATATGGTACAATTCTTTTGTTTTGTTGTACAATGTGGCTAATACACTGTAAAATATATCTGACATTTCCTGGTTGCACAATAAGAATCAAAACCCAATATAGCCAATAGCTAAAACCTATATAGCTATGGCCAATCATTGGAATTCGAGCATGAATAAAACTATTCTGCACATTTTTGTGATTTTGATGATTCTTTCAAGAAGTATCGTACAGCAAACTCGTTTAAGACGAATTCGGTTAAAATAAAACCTAGGTTTTTGCAAACTAATCGAAAATTCCAGACGTTTTGGTAACAACTTCAAAGTAACGTCCGTTAATAGGAATTTGCTTATAATTAAGAAGAACTGTTTTTGACAGTCCCACAAACAAATTTTTATATAATTTTTCATTTTTAATACGAAATTCTTAAAATTTTCTAAAATTTCTTCGAATTTAAACATATTTTAATCCGAACATACAGAAATTCTTTAGCAAATGTATCAAACACTAACTGTTTATAAAATTAAATAAATATTAAATAATAATTTTACAGTATTTTAAAAAAGTTTATAAAAAATTTTAATATTTTGTGGACAATGACAAATATTTAACGAAATTTTACTCCAGTAAATACGAATTGTATTTTACTGCATTTGGGTTTTGTAATGTTTTTTTCATTAAGAAAATCCTATTTTAGTTTGATTCTTTATTTTTGCATTTTTTTTAATATATGAAAAAAAAAATTGTTGGTGGCCCTTGAACCAGTAGAAGTGTGTCAAGGGGTTTCGTGAAGCAAAAGTTGACGGGAACCGCTGTTTTAGTTTAACGATTTCTTAAACAACAACATTGTTAAAACAATAGCAATTAAGTTACACGCACAAAACTGTCGGAATATTATCGAAGTGCTTAGTATTATACAACTACATAAGTTTCAAGTTAGTTCTACAAATTTCTTGTAAAATATATGAAATTATTTTTTGAAATTTTTTACTAGGCTTGTATATATTTTACAAAAATTTGCAAATATTTTACTACAACTTTGTAATATTTTACTACAACTTGAAACTTATGTAGTTGTATAATTTATTTCTCCGTGTATCGTTTTTTTATAATCTGTCTCGTTAATCTAGCAACAAATATACGAACATGACAGCACTGGTTTGTAGTATGCTTAATTTAATACACATTGTAGCAACTGTGGGGTTTAGTACATTTTTTTATGTACATGAAACACCCTGTAGCAATGCTGCTTGATACATTTCGAATTTTTTCTAATTAATAGAGCGCAATGTCACAAGAAATTAGAGTTTTGCATTGTTTCAATTGTGATATATTTCAAGTAAATATAATACACATATTAAAGAAATTCTATTGTATATAATATGTCACAATTCAATTTTTAGGTTGACATTGTTAAAAGGCAAAAAAAATGGAAGTGTCGGGTATGCGATGAGCAGCAAACAGTACGCAAAGTGCATTTCCGTGGTACGGGATTAGAATGTCGGACTAAAGCCCAAGAATTAAATATGCAAAAAGGTCAGCAACAGAAGAATGAACTCGATTGTTTGCTGGCACTCTTCAATAATGCCGAAGCCAATCATGATGAAACAAACAAAGGCAACAATGACGACACCAACTGTATTCTCCATGATGATGATGATATTGAAGGCGACGAAATCATTTGGAATGAAATTGATGATGCTCAAAACAATGCAATGCAAAAGGGGCACCACTTAGAGAACAAACCAAACCCCACTAAAGAAGAGACGTGTAACATGTTTAATTTTTCCAATACTCAAAAATGGTCAAAAGGTAACAACATGTTACCCTTGAACAGTTGTGTTACCACCCAAAAAACTAATAAACCCATAAATGTAGGAAATAATAATGTAGATAGTTATAATAAGAAAATCTCAAAATGGGATAGTTATGTATAGATCTATAATGTTTAATCATCATAGGTGTAAAATAAATGGGAATCTTTAACATATGTTAAAAAATTTAATTCATTGCGGGCATGCGTAATACGTTCGTATAACTATTGTGTTTAAATACACAATGCAGGAAATTAACTTAAGAGCTATTCGATTCCTTTCGAACATTTTTTGATAATTTTTTCCCCCAAAGACCAAGATATGGTTCAAATACTACTCTATTATTAAAATTTACAAATCAAGAGAAAAAAAAAGTATATTTATAAAAAAACAATTTCTTAAAACTAAAAAGTTGTATAATTAACCTAAATACTAAAGGCCCTAACTAGCTTATAACAGAAATTTATATAAAAAAAATTATAGTTGGTGATGGAAACCAAGATATATTTATAATTCGTTTCACATTCATTATTAAAATTCATTTCACATTCATTATTAAAATTTAAGATACGAATATGTTTTTATGATAAAAAATTTTACTGTTTCATTAGATAAACCGTGGTTTTCTCATCGATTTAACAAAGACGAAATGGTGTTCACATTCGCCGATGTACCACACCTTCTAAAACTGCTACGCAATCATTTTTTAGACACCGGCTTTAATTACAATGATAGCATAATTTCTTCACGCACAATTGCTGATGTATTGAATCATACATCTAAGAAAGATATCTCAATAACTTTTAAAATAAGTGATGAACATCTGTCTGTGAAAAATGCAGGTATTTATAAATCATGTATAATTTTATTTTAATTAAAAACAACGCTTAAAACTTTTAGGAAGACAGAACGTTGCTTTAGCAGCAAAGCTGTTCTCCCACACAACTGCTAGCGCTATTCGACGTTGTTTTTCATTAGGTCTGGAAGTATATAATCCAACTAACACCGCCGATTTTTTCGAGTTGGTCAACGAGTGGTTCGATGCCCAAAATTCGCAGTTAGACAATTTCAAGTACCCTGGCAAGGTATTTTTGTTTGTTTTCATATTTTTAAAAAAAATTTCGTCCCTAAAGGAACCTTATGGCATTGATCTTCAAAAACAACAGTATCAACCTAGCTAATATGTTTGATTTGCTTTATTTTTGTAAATATATGGAGGTTGAAAGCTCGTTATAAATTGAAAATAACAGGATATATTTGTTGAAGATGAATGTCGAAATGTCAAAACGTTTGGTACCAGAAAAAAATCTCTGCTGCCTTTTCAAAAAGGTTAATGTTGCTTCACAAGTATGTTAAAAAATTCAATATGAATTACATTGTCACCATCCGGCTTAACCAAGACATTCTTGAGCATTTTTTTGGTGCTTTAAGAAGCAAAGGAGGTTTACATGATCATCCATCTCCCAAAGAATTTAAATATAGATTACGAAAATATCTCTTAGGTATATTTGCAACAGTATATACCTTGTATAATCTTTTAATTAATATTTAATTTTTAAAATTTCAGCACGAAACACAGACAACCTAGATGACACCGGAAATGTGAAAGACGACCACACTGAATTGCTCAACTCCACAAATGTCACCACTGTAGATGTTGGAACTAATTTAATGCTCGAAAAAGCACAAGATTTCGATGTCACTGAGGAGATGGAAGAGTCTGTGCCAGAAAACATTAGAGAAGTACTCGATGACCTAAATGTTAATAATTTAGATGACAATTGTATTCTTCAAGAGGATGGTTTAGAATACATATCAGGGTATATTATTCGAAAGCTGAATCTTGTAGAATACAAATGTCATGAAAATACATTTACATGGGTTGACCAGGTGTCAAAGGGTTCCTTGAAAAAACCATCCACGCAATTTCTAAGCAAAGTCAAAAAGCTTGAAACTATATTCTATAACGCAAATGGTTTGAAAATAAAGCACTTCCGGAACCTTCATAAGCACATGGTCGGGAAAGGTAGATCTGTCGACCTGCCAGAAATTGTTAAAATTTTTTTTTTTTTAAATCAATTCATTTTCGTGTTCGCCATTTAAATAAACGGCTTAAAATTCAAAAAGCCAAACAAAGAATAATGGGTGATAAAAAAATGATCAAAATTAATTTATAACTTCATTTATTTCATTTCATTTTTCATTTATTTATAAAATTCATTTCGTAAATTACAATATATCACACACTTTATACATAAGAAAAAAAAAAATAAATAAATAAAATTGTTTATTTTTGTATTAACTTGTACTGTTTAAAAATTCTTATTTCAAAAGTTCTGTTCATTTTGATTAATACAAGTGCTCACAACTACAAGTGGGTTGGGGTACTTGTACATGGGGCATGTTGTACGAACGTAACTGTTGTATTATTGAGATTCCTCCTGTTTGAGGTGTTGGTAGAACTATTGGTAGTTTTTTGTTGTTTATGCAACAACTGTTGCTGCTGTTGTTGATTCGTAGTAGTTACAAATGGAGCTGCTTTCAACTAAGCTCGCTGCAAGAGGGAAAACAGAATAGGGAGCAATAAGAATGTAATTCCATTCATCGAGAGTATCTTACCAATATTGGCACATTTGAATTTAATTGTGTTCTATGAGCAGGGGTGTTACCGCGTAACTCGATTCGAAAAAAATTGTGTTGTATTGCTAGTGACATGTTCTACAGAGGCTGATAGTAAATACTGTTGTTGTCCATTTGGACCGACAACAACGACATGGTGCTGCTGCTGTGTTGGCGGTGGTGGTGGCTGCTGTTGCTGCTACTGTTGAACAATTGTTTGCGTTATAGCCTGCTGTTGTAAATTAATCAATTAAAGAGCATCAAAGTGCTGTTTAAGTTTACGCTTAAAGGTGGTATCTGTGAATGCAAATAATTTTAAATCTATGGGAAGGATATTCCACACCCTAGTTATACGTACATGAAAAGATCTTTCATATATAGATGAGGATATACGGTGACATATTATCTGAGGGTTTCTACTTGATCTAGAAAATCTAAAATCATCTCTAATGTACTCAGGACAATTTCGCATAACGACTTTTCGAAAAAGTAACAAAATTGTTAATTTAATAAAATTCTCAAAAAAAACCCCAACAAAGTCCATTACAAAGGGAGACACATGATCCCCTAATCTCAGTTTATAAATATATCTAATAATACGGTAAAAAGTAAGATGCAGCCTTCTTAGAACAATAAATAATCTGCGACATGAGCAGTGAACTGGCAACATGCTTCCTCACGCGAAGAGGCAAATATAAATCTAATGAATATAACCGTCTAATGGTACTATTAACACGGGAACATATATGATCAATATGTTTTGCAAAACTCAAATTATTATCTATAAAAACGCCTAAACATTTCATTTTAGAAACGAAATTTAGCCCCACATTATCATTTGCATCTAAACCAAAACACATTGCCCGAGTTTTACCAGGATTAATATTCAACCCATTCTCCCGCATCCACAGACTAATTTGGCTAAGAAAAAATCAATGTTGGCTTTTAACACACATTTAAAAATTGTTTATCTGATGAAAACAAAATCTGAACATCAGCGGCATATAAAAAAGTCTCAATTGAGTTATTATCAAATTTATTAACAAAATCATTCAGGTACTTCATAAACAAACTGGGGCCAATTACTGATCCTGAGATACACCACTAGTAACCTCCAAGGTCAATGACTCCCTACCATCAACTGACACAAACTGCGTTCTATCACGAAGATTCTTTTCATAAACGGCCCATAATCGCGACAAATGAGTGTTTTATTGTAAGAAATTAAGTTATTTCGATAGAAAGCCAAATGGCTTAAGTAAAGTGTAGCCGTACATTTCCAAAATTGATGCAACTCGGTACATCGACTAATATTTCGACTAATTTTTTTGGCTGTCGCGCTTCCTTTGCTGGAAATATCTTTCCAAACAGATATAATCGTGGTATGTTCTGGAATTAGTGGACAATTAAAAGCTCAAAATTTTTCAAATTCGTAAAATTGGAAAATTTGTACGTGTTGTTTTCAAAATTAAGGGGGGACATTACATTCGCGGCAGAGAAAACAGACCTTTTTTTAAAAATTCATAACTCTGTCAAAAACAAACATTTTTCCAAAAATTTTTTATCATTGTAGAGAATTGAACAAATTACAAAAAAAAATTCAAAAAAATACATTTTTCACTCCAACATGGTGTTATAGAGCTCCAAACTGGAGGCAGAGAAAAAACGGGGCCTCGTGGTTGCTGCACTGGGAGTCGCAAAAATTGTCCGATCTGGAAAAAAATGACTTTTTTAAATCTTAACAAAATTGGTTATCGTATGACACGAGTTTTTTTTTAAATTTTTGGTGATGTTCCAAATTTAAAAGTGTTTTTTTCGAAAAAAATATTGACTTTAAAAATTCATAAAAAATAGAAAAAAAAATTTAAAAAAGCTCGTGTCATACGATAGCGAATCAAGTTTAAAAAAATACAAAAACAAATTTCGTAAAAAAAATGAACCTGCTATTGCCGCAGCCAGTACGAAAAACATGGTTTCGAGATAAACGCGTTCAAAGTTTGTGAACAAAGAAAAAAAGGTTACCTTTAATCTGCCATGCCTGCTTCGTACAGTATGCCTTCGTTATCTTGTGTTGTGCTGTTTCTTACAGTTTTTTGCAATCGTTTAGCAATTCGGGCTTCTTTTGAAGCTTCATATGCCAAAAGTCCACCAAAAGTCAGGTAGCAAGTAAAACAAGTATATACCAGCTGCCGTACGTAGGTAGCTCGAAAATTAAAAATGCGCTCTCACCAATCCGGCTGTAACTATTGAACCCGTGGGAATTTTTCCATGAAATTTTTTTCTTAGAATCAAGAATATTTACTTAATACAAAATTATAAAAAAAGTCGATTTCAAAAAACGGCCAATGTCATGTCCCTCCTTAATTTAAAAAAAAAAAAAATATTCATACATATATTTTGCAGCTGTAAAAAACTTTAGATTTTTCGCATATACTAAATTTAAATCGACAAATTGCAAAAATAAATGTGAATTTTTAGATAATTTGTGATTTGGTAGAAATATGTTTTTAAATATTGCAACTAATCGTCTATGTGCTGGCTTTCGAGTCTTTTTCTTACAAGCGCTCGTTTTGCTATATTCGAAGTTTAGTTCGAAAAAAAAATCTTTGTCGTGGCTTTTTTAGCAGACGGTTTTTTTTTTGTGGATAAATTTATCACGCGTGTTTACCACAGTTTTTGTGTGGTATTTCGCCATAGCGTAATAAATTGTAGTGCAATACATTTTGTTGTTGGTTCTAGTAAATTCTGATAAATTGATCAAACGTACACCATTAACCAGATCTACAAGGTTTGTTTACTACCAAGAATGAACACCGCTACTATTGTAAAAGTATACTTACATAAAAAATCACTTTAAATATTCACGTTTCACGCTATTTTTCCAAATAATTTCTGCCGCTTGTCTGCCTTCAAGAGATAAAATTTGTTTTCTTTTCGTCACATTATATTGAGTTAAGATATAAATATTAAAAAGCTACAAGAAAAAAAAATACAACATTTAATAATAATCAAGTAATAAATTTATCTTCTATTCCAAATCTTACCTTAATATTTCAATTATTTAATAAAAATTTACAGCTTTTTTTGTCTATCTTCTTTAACATTCTCTTTTACTAAATTTTTTTCATATCTTAAAATTATTGCAAAAGTAACGAAACAAACAAAAATTGGCATTAAAAAAAAAAAACAAAACCAAACCCGATTAAGATGAACTCCGAGTGGCCAGAAAAAAACAATTCTTTATAATCGAGGTTCGTATTTACTGTACACACACAAAAAAAAATCGTTGCCAAGTAATTAGGAACATTTCAACTAATAAAGTTTATTCACACAAGTTATGCGAAAAATAGTAACATTTTACCAAGTTTTAACTTGTTTCTACTTAATTATGGAATAATTTATGTGAAACAACTTTATGAGTTGGAATGCTAAAAGTTACTTGGCAACTATTTTTGTGTGTAGTAAAATTTCTTTAAAATTTTATTATTGTGCCCAAAATAATAAAATATGTTATAACCTTTTTAAATGTAGTGGAACTATGTTATTTTTCTATACATTTGAGAAAGAACTTCTGTGTGGTTTAAAATTTGTTAAAATTCAACAAAATTTTAGTTATATTTGCAAAATTTTGGGAATTGCCTGTAAAAAATGTTAAATTATATGAATATTTTTTTATTGGACTGCTAAAAATAGTTAATCTTCTGAGTGTTCATCTAACGCAAGTTTGTATTAACAGATGTAACATTGAAATTGTTACCCCGACGCAGCGATTCGAAAGAATAAATTCAATTTGAGCTTAATTCACAAAAAATTTAATTCATATTTAAAAAAAATGTTTATCACCTCTGTCCTATGTTTCACATTCCCATGAAAGTGAAATCAATACGACTTTTTGGTTCTTTGACTTTCATATACACATTTTTTTTTCGATTTACTTTCCTGTAGAAAGTAAAACAAAAGCACTTTTTTTGCTTACAGAATATTTCAAAAATCATAAGACTGCTTTATAAGTTAAAATTTAGCATTTTGACAGAAAACATAAGTTTTTGATAATTTTTCTACATTTTTCGAATATTACTTCGAATTTTATACATTTATGGGGATTATAAATCACCGAATTTCAATTTCATGAGTTTTTAAAATTCATTCGTATTCAGAAAGTAAGGAAAGACAGGACATGGGCGTATATATCATTACTAGTGTCCGACTGAACAGTTCGGCCAAAAACTATATTTTGTCGGTTTTTGATATCTAGAGGCAATGATGACAAATTTTGGTATTGGAAACATGTTTGTTGAGCCGAATTAATTCGATTTTGTGTATAAAATTTAAGAGAAAAACCGAAGTTTAGCTGTAAAGTTAAAAGTTCGGCTGCCGAACTATTTTCAATTTGGCCGAACTTTCTGAGGCCGAACAGTGAGCTCATTGCATAACTACAGACTTTTCTTCAAAATAGTATCTAATCAGCCCAATAAACATTTTTCCATCCGCCAAATTTGTCCATGATTTAAAATACCGAATACAGACCAAATGCATTTTCTGGACGAACTGTTCGGTCGGACACTAATCATTACATTAAACCGTTCCCTAGGAATTCATTCACTAGCTTCATTCAAAAGCTCTAATTGGTATTGAATGAATTCCTAACTTGAATGTATGTTCATTCAACATTTTACTAATTGAATTAAGAAATTTTAGTATCCATTCATTTAATACAAATTAAGACACAACACACAAGCAATAACAAAGAATACGCCCCATGTCCTGTGTTGCCCTACTTTTTAAATACGTATAAATTTGAAAAACACATGCGATATAAATTTGGTGCTTTATAATCCCCATAAATGTATAAAATTCGAAAAATGTCGAAAAATCAGCGAAAACAAACAGTTTCTGTTAAAATGCTAAATTTAAACTCATAAAGCAGTCTTATGATTTTTTAAAAATTTTGTAATTAAAAAAGTGCTTTCGTTTTATTTTCTACAGCAAAGTAAATCGAAAATAAAAATGGGTATGTGAAAGTCAAAGCACCAAAAAGTCGTATTGATTTCACTTTCATGGGAATTTGAAACTTAGGACAGAGGGGATAATATAGTATTTTTTTGTGTTGTAGACTTATTTTAAGAAGTTTTCTTTTGTTTTATTTCAGTTAAATAATGACAATTTTCGTTAATCATTTGACTAAATAAATAAAGAAAACAAATCCTTCTTCATTCACCCTTTTACTAAATGAATTAAGAAAATGTTGAATCATTCAAAATATAATTCATTCATATTATTTAAAGCTTTTGAGAAGAATATCTGGCTAAGTATTCATTCCTTAAGAATGCTTTTTCGGACTGAAACTTGATTAAAATTTCATTCATTTTAGAAACTGGAATTAAAAAATTAAGCCTTTTCGATGTCAGGACTTTCAAATTAGTTCGTAATAATCAGGGACAAGAACTTTATGCTCTAAAAAAGGTAGTGTTTTAGGCGCCTATAAAATGCAGAAAAAATTTAAAAATATGCACTTCATTTTTTTTTAATTTAACTATTTTCATTAAATATAAAAGTTAATTTGTATTGTTTAAAAACCACTAAAACATGTAAGCCCAGTTTGAAAAAAAAAAATATTGAAGAAACACTTAAAATCAGCTTGGGTCTTATTTAGTCTATATGCTCGTGGGTCAAATATAAGATAATATTAAAAGTGATTTTTTACGAATAATATGCAAAATAAGTAAAAATATGTAACAAAAATATGAATTTAAATACTTATTTTAAATTATGCTATAAATAAAAATATGCATTTAAAGCGAAATATGTAAAAATATGCATTTATAGCTAAATATGCAATAACAACTCGATGCCATTTTAACAGAAACTGTTTGATTCCCAAAGACATTTCGTTTATCCTGTTCTCAGACTTAGGGAAAAAATATGACTTTGTATGAACTTCCGGTTCCTGGTATTAACCGAGGATTCATTTTAACCAAATTCGTTTTAAATGAGTTTTACTGTCCGCAACTTCTAGAAAAAATAATCAAAAACACTAGTTTGAAAAAAATTTGTATATTATTTGAACAATTTAAAAATCCATCAAATGTTAAATATGTGAGCCATAATTTTTTTTTTAGTTTTTATTTATAATTTATTTGCTGATTAAAAAATATATTTTTAATGACCCACTTTCATACAGAAACTTTAATTTTTAGTCATATGCTTTTTACTCATTTTTTGAGATAGTTTCGTAGCAGGTCTTTTAAATTAAATAAAAAACATTTTTTGTTTACAATTAAAAAAAAAAAAAGAATATGAATAGCAAAAACAACTTTAAAATTTGTTAATAGAATCAATTAAATATCAATTATGGTGCACAATTATTAAAAGCACCTACTTATTATAAATGCATTTTTCTAACCAATGGAGTCCAAACCAATTTTCAATTAAATTTTTCTAACCAATAATTTAAATTATTAATAAAATTGCATAAAACATTGTGAAATATTTTGATTTTTTTTTTAAACAATAATTTTTTTGGGAACTCTTAGCGGACCCCCTGGAATACTCCCACGGACCCGTTTTGGGAACCGTTGCTATATATATCTTCTGCTCCGTTAAATGCCCGGCCATAAATCAAGTTTATAAATCGCAATTATTTTTTTCAATATTCAGTCAATTTCGCTTATACCGTCCACTGTAAAAAATCTTAGATCGGGGTTTTTTGTTGCTAAAGAGTACAGAGACCGATTTAAGATTTTTTAAAGTCGGTAGAAATGACCACTGCATATTGTTTTCTTTCAACAAATGGGGCTTGACAAATTTTGAGTTATGACATTTTTGTTGAACAACTGTGCTATATTTAAAGGTCGAGCATATCGCACACCTAGTTCAAAAGTGTCTTAACTCTACATTTTAATTTTTCGGGTTTATATGCTTAAACTATGCACAATACACTTGTTTATTTATATAAAAAAATATCAGTGTATTTTGTTGTTGTTAACTGTCTTTATGTCTTTCTTTATGTTTCAATTGGTATAAAGTTGCAAATAGTTTTTTTTTCGATTTCTGAAAAATTAAAAATTTTAGTACAGTGTTATTTTCACGTCATATAGACAGTCGCAATTAATTTTTAATTAATATGCATTTGACAAATTTTAATTTAGAAATGTTGAGGTTAAGAAGAAGAATCAACTTTTTTTTTAATTATAAACACTTTTAATTTTTAAATCAGACTAGACTAGTTTCTGCCTTTTTATGGACAGGCTCATCAGTTATTTTCCATTTAAATTGTATTATTATTTGTGTATTTATAATTGTCAGATTGTCTCTATATGATACATTTTTCAACAACCTGCGGCTTGTAAGAATCAAACCTGCGCTCTTCTTACATTACAAACGTAACAATACCAAGTTATGACCGTTTAAAGATCACTCCCAAATATGGCCTCGAATGTAATACAGCTAAACATTTTGAGTTGAATCACTTTTGAACTAGGTGTGCGACATGGTAGTTAAACTTTAAACAAAACGTGTTCGTTGTGCCATTCTTTATATTGTAGCTTGTTTTTTTTCGTATATTTTATCATTTGCAGCGAAATTTTAACGAAATTCATAATTTTATGAATCCTTATTTGTCTGTAAAATCCGATTTGGTTACTGTACCACTAAGAAAAACAAAAAGTTTTGGTTTTGTTTATATTTAAACCTAAATTTATTTCAAATTCAAATTGTTATTGAAGAGAAATTGTATATTTTGCATATTGCATTACGTTTTTTTTTTTTTTTATTTATTTTATTTGTTTTCAAACAACATCCAACATTATTATATTCATATTAATTAAGAGTGTGTTGTTTAATTTTTTATTTGATTTATATTCTGATTGTAGTTTTTTTTTAATATGTTTTTATATTTTTGAGATATTATAATTGTGATAATGTTCCAATTGTAGATTATTATCAACATACATAATAAGTAAGTGTTCATACATACAATTATATTTTATTTTAATTATTTTTACCATATATAAATGGATAAGTGTATTTGAATTGTATTTTATTGTAGTTTTCAATATTACATGTGTTCAAATATCTGGATGATGAAAAGAAATCAAAAATCCAAAGGAAAAAAAAAGGAATAAAAACATCGCTTAATAGATTTGTATTCCACTATAAAAACGATGCACAAACAAAATTTGTTGTGTTGTTTTTTTTTTTCAAATCGAATTTCTAAATATTATATTAATATTAACGCATTCTAAATAAGTTAATTATTATTATGGATAAAATATTTTTTCTTGTGGTTAGAATTTTATTATTTAATTTAGGCAGCAACATCGTTGCCTTCTTTTTTAGGAATCTTTTCGTCTGAAGCACATTCCTGGGCATCTGCATTATTGCCACCATCACCAGCATCGGTATTGTCTTTGCCCTGAGAGCGACGACGTTTGCGATTTACACGCCATGGTCGTGATGGAAATTTTGGTGCTGGCAGTTGATCCATGCCCAAAACTTTATAGATTTGTCTGAATGCCATGTAGCGCAAGAATAGTTGTGCAGAAAACAGTTAAATCTTCACGTTGTTGTTTAGACAAATCAATTAGAGCATCTTGGGGGTCTTTTTCACATGGATCCAAAAGACCAGGACCATTGATGAGAAAACCAGATGCTAGAGCTTCCATAATGCGACGCAAGCAGTCGCCGGGAGAAATGGGAAAACCAGCTGATGAAATAACTTTCTCAACCAATAATTCCATCGACCATTGAGGCAATGCTTGCCAAGATTGTATACGTTGACAGAGATCACGAAGAATGCGTATAACCATTACGCATGATTGCAAACCAGTTGCTCTAGCCTGGAACCATTTAGCATGACGAAGTTCAGCCAATGCCTAGATGAAATTTATTAAAATTTAAATGTTTAACATGTTAGTAATTTTTAACAAATATATCTTGTCGACAACAAACACAACAAGACAACTTTTTTGATAAATTACAATTAAAATCATTATATTTCAAAAAAAAAAAAAAAAAAAAAGCGACACTTGCTTTGAAGTAAAAATTAACACATTAATCATAATGGAAAACTATATTAAGCAAATTGTACAAAATAATTAAAATTTCTACCATTTTTTATTGGTAATATAATATTGGTCGTTGTTTCAAGTTCAAGATCATTTGTTTTTTGTTAAACAACAAACCGTGCAATGTTTATTTATTACTCAAAAAAGTTTTTGCCCGCTACTTTATCTACTGACAGGTTCTTACATGTTTCATTTCGCGTCACCGAAAATCATCAGAGAACCAATGTACCCAAAATTTGAAGGAAAAAGATCAACGCTTTACCCGTATTGTTTTATTTACCCGATGAGAAGTAAAAAACAAAATTGGAAGAATTGAACTAATTCAAATCAAAAATAAAACATTTTTAACTAATAAACATTGTTCGTGTATAGGCTAGAATCTCTAGTCATAATACACTGTGTTTTTATTGTTTATTAAATAAACAACAACACTTTCTGACTATAGTATTAGGACCATAAATCAGTTTTGCCGTACTCTGCAATTTTTAAATGTTTTACTTTTAAATTTTAAAAAATTAAAACCAAAAGTTTATTTTTCGATCTTTTATCATAAATTATGATGTGAGCAAGATTATTCAAGTTCAAGATCATTTGTTTTTTTTGTTTAACAAAAATTTGTTTTTTTTTTAAATTTAAAAGTAAAACATTTAAATATTATGACTAGAGATTCTAGCCTATACACGAACAATGTTTATTAGTTAAAAATGTTTTATTTTTGATTTGAATTAGTTCAATTAGTTCAATTAGTTCAATTCTTTCAATTTTGTTTTTTACTTCTCATCGAGTAACTAAAACAATACGGGTAAAGCGTTGATCTTTTTCCTTCAAAATTTGGGTAGAATATTCTAGCCCTTCTACATTGGTTCTCTGATGATTTTCGGTGACGCGAAATGAAACACGTAAGGGCCTGTCAGTAGATAAAGTCTGCTATAAGTTAGCGGGCAAAAACTTTTTTGAGTAATAAATAAACATTGCACGGTTTTTTGTTTAACAAAAAACAAATGATCTTGAACTTGAATAATCTTTTTCACATCATAATTTATGATAAAAGATCGAAAAATAATCTTTTGGTTTTAATTTTTTAAAATTTAAAAGTAAAACATTTAAGTTTATATGAATGTTTGATGTTTTGCATGGGATTGCTACCTCTTTCAAAACGTGTTCAGATGATGGGAACTTAGAAAATTCCCGAAATAGATCTATCAAGACATTCCTGAAGATTTATAGATTATTTGTTAGGACAATATCCTAATAAAGAAATATACAGCCCGATTATGAATATTCCCTCGGATTTTTTCCTCTGCGGATTTTATTTTCTCGAGAAAAAATCCTCCTATTATAAACAGGCGGGGAAAAGAATAATAAGGGAGAGAGAATTGAATAATTAAATAATTCATACAAATGCTATCACAATTCTACCTATTATTGACATTCATAATACCTCCTTTTTCCGGGGGAAGAGTTTCCCATTTTCGAAATTCGTTTAGAATAAGGGAAAAGGGAAAAAATCCCCGTGCAGATTTTATTAAGAATAGGGGAACAAGGAATAGGGAACAAATTCTCACGGAATTGTTATTGAGAATTGGGCTGATAGAGTATGGCCTCGAACTTGAATAATTTTCAGTTGCATTGCACAATTAAAGGTCGAAAAAAACATAATTTTTATTTTTAATAAAAATTATATCAAATATGAAAAATATTTTTTTTTGTGCCAAGCTATTTTGTTGGGAGTTGTTTATCAATTCTAAGATAAAGAAAAAAAGTCACGACCCCTATTGAATCCTTTAAAAGCTAAATTACTTTCAGAAATCCGAATTTTAGATATTTTTAGGATCATCCCTAGTTTAACTTCATTTATTGGGATTTTGCAACCAATATCGCAAGTTTTTGTAATTTTACTTAAAAGTAGACAAGATTTTCATACCGAATATTAATGACACTTTGCAACATAATCCAAAATCAAAAACGATCTGAAATCAGCGTGCAATTTTTTGTAACACACTCGGTGTCAAAAGTGTGTAATTTTCGAGCAATGCCTGACGTAGGGTGCATCTCCAAAAACTAGTGAAATTACATTCAAACTTTCTTTCAAAGCTCTATCTTTCAGAATATATTAAATGTGTATTGGGTTTTTAACAAAGTTCCAAGAAAATTGTAAAAAAAATTAATACTTTTTTAACCAACACTGACAATTTTTGATAAATTTTTTAAATTTTGAACTTTAAGGATTTTCACGATTAAACTATTAAAGCTATTTTAAAAAATTTAGCTTTTTCTTTTTTCGTGAAGTATTATTAACACGGAGAATTTTTCATTTTTAGATCCATTATATAATAGTTTTTTTTTTGGTAGATAAACAAAAAAAAGTCATTTCGAACAAACAACATTTTTATGTTTAAATTTAAATAACTTTTAAAGTAGAGGAGAAAACATATCACTATAAGCATGTTTTTATCTTACAATGTACATTACTCCAGACTAAAAAGTTTAGAAATCGGTAAACATTTACAAAAGTTATACGCCCCAAAAGATTTTTTATACACGAGGTAGGTAGTCATTAAACTTTGACAAACTGCAAGGACACCCTGTACTAAAACAGGGTGAACAGATCACAATATTACAAAAGATTAACACCTTCGATCGGATCAGAAGTTTGTTTAGAAGTTCTATATTTATAATCAGTATTTTCTTCAAATACCCCACTGTGTAACATTTGCGCTTAATATCAGAAATATTTCCAATTTGGTTAAGATAATCACAATTATTTTTATACCTTTCGCACAATGTGATGATGTTATTCCATTTGTAATTCATCGAAATATGACCGCAAAATCATATACATATATTCTTGATCCTTATTCACTTTTAAGCCGAAGTAGCGATGTCCGTCTGTCTGTTGAAAACGCGATAGTCTGCTCATTTTTACCTAGACTGATGGAGATCTAGCTTCGTGATTGAAAATGAGCAAAATCGGTGCAGCGGTTCAAAATTTATGAGTGAAAAAATTGTGTATATAGAAGACTAGGGTGACAATAGTTTTTATGGAAAAAAAATTTTGTTCGAACCTTTTGTCTAATAATGTTATCATTTAGGAATTCGGAAAGCACTTGTACCACCTGTTAAAGTACCTTGCCAGCGGTGGTTCATTTGTCTTTTTTCTGAATAGGTGGTTGTTTAGGCGTTGGTGCTATTTCAAAAAATTGGATTAATCAATGGCAATTAAAAAATTTAATTTAATTAAACGTAATGCCAATTATATTTCAATGTCAATGAAAAGTCCCAAGTATTTTATACATGTGGTTGTGTCCTGTTGTTAACACAGTTGGGACTATTCTCTCGTGTTGTTGGCGTATGTCAGGACTCAATTTTGAGAAATTCAATGAGTTTTATTTACTAATTTATTAAGTTTTGCTGATTTAAATTTTTGTAGTTTGTAATTTTTTTTTTTGTATTAATTTGTTTAGAATTCTTACCTTAAGACATGGTTCTCGCGGCAATAGGGCAGCATCTCCCGTACCACCATTCGAAGCATTATCAGCTTTTCCACCATCTGGCGTTTCGCGCAATAATGGCGATGTCAATGAAATTTTAACCGAAACAGCTTCGTCTTGAACTATTACAGCCGATTCATCTACTAATACCTCAACCTTATAATCGACTGGATTATCACCTACAAATCGAATAAAAATAATATAAAAATGGTTTAAACGAAATTAATGGTGATTTCAAATGGATTGTTCTATATAAAACTAAGGGCGGTTAACTTATCTAAAATGTAACCAGAGTTAAAACTATAAGTTAATTATATACAAATTTGAAATTCATAACTGCAAATACACACTAACTTCTGGTTATTTTGAGACAAGTTAACGGGCCTAACTAAATATCAGTCAATTTCATACCCATATTTTTAAACGGATGAAATAAAAAAGTCCAATGTTATTGTTAAAACATTACTTCTTTAATTTAAATAATTCTATTCGCACCAAAAAATTAAGTGAACATAACATTTTAAAATTAAATCTAATCAAATATTTGCAACTGACAGATTTTTTTTTAAATTAGAAATGATTTTAATGGGTATGAAATGCACTGTAAAGTCTAAGAATATAATCACAAAATTGTAGTTAATTTGTGGATCAAAAGCTAAATTTTATAACAAACATTCACGTCAAGATGAATTTCATTTAAAATTTAAGTCGTAATTACGTTCACACATCTTTTTAAAGTTTAACATTTTTTTATTTAATTAAATCAGTCATGCGTTTATGTGCCAGAAAACGAAACCGCATAAGTAAAACGAGTTTACAAGATTATGTGTGCCAGATTGCGATATCGCAATTTTTTTGCTCGTTTTAAATCGAGCAGTTGTATCTTGTCCAAAGTAAATAGAATGTGGATTTTTTGTTAGAAATGTTTGTTAAATAATAAAAACAACACTTAGTATTAAAAATTTGAAATGCTTTTTTATTTATTTTAAATCAAAAAGCAATCTTTTAATAGCTTCTTCAATTTAAGAGAAGACTATTAAAAATCTCTTTGAAATGTTTTTTTTATTTATTTTAAGTCAAAAAGCAATCATTTAATAGCTTTTTTAATTTAAAATAAAAATAATCTCTTCAAATTGCATGTACATATTTTTAAAAAAGTTTTTTTTTGATAAAATACAAGCTTATGTTTTTAAGCTTCTGACATGTAAATTTATTTTTTGGAACATAACTTAGAATATACAAAAACTAGCGTTTTTAAGAACACCGATTTCCACATGATGAGTTTTCAAAAAATTTTGCGTTTTGAAAACGACTCGAAAGCCAGCACATAGACGATGATCTGTGTTGAATAAAAAAGGGACTTAAAAAAGTATAAAAGTAAAAAAAAAAACGTTTTTTTTTTCAATATTTCACTAACACGTGAATGTCAGTTTTAACGTTACTTTTTTCCAATACATGTTTAAGAGAATTGTATAAATTATTCGTAAAAAGAGTTGCAAAAAATATGATTATTTGTAATGAAAATAGTACTAATAAACAACCGAAAGTATTAACTCATTATTGACACTTGTTCACTATTGTGGCCTGTTCTCTAAAGAAGACCTTTCGTTTTTTTTTTCATGTTGTTGCATGAATATGTCAAAACTGTCAACTGCCATCGAGTTTAATTTCCGCTATCACTTTGTTAAAAATGCAACCGTTTTTCTAGGTTTTATCGTGTCGTTGCAAAAAAAAAACCCCCCAATATAGTGAAATTTTTCGTAAATTTAAAAAGTGAATAACAAACAAGCTTTAAAGATTTTTCCAAGTCGAATTTTTGTAAACGGTAAGAATTTTATTCACAATTTTAACACACATCCGTCGTTTGTGTCAATTTAACACAAAGGTGCAATAAAATATTTAATTGGAAAATTGCTGATTTTTTCTCCATTGGATGAACTTATTTTTACCGTTTTATATCAACACTCAGAGAAATCCAGGAATAAGTTTCATCAATTTCCGTCCAATGTAAAAACTTCATCAATATTTACGAAACATTTCATAAACAACAAGTATTATAATGACCAAATAATGTTCTCCATGAATTTTTTCTACACAAAAATAATGAAATCCTTACTAATGTAAAATATGGTTCATATAGATATATACATTTCATAAATATGATGAAATTTATTTTGTTTTTTATGAAATGTTTCATAAATGCTATGAAACTTTACATTGGACGAACATTAATGAAACATGTCATAAATATGAAGCTTTTGCTTTGAGTCCAGGGTTTTGATAAAAAGCAGGGGGGAAAGTAGACATCCTTGTTTCAAAAAACACCACGAAGATGCGTCAAACTTTAAAGTCATTTTACGGAAAACTGTACAATAGAACGAAAAAAAGCCATTGAAATCAGCATGCCTGAAATATATATAATTAATAGTCAGAATTTTGTTTATGTCATGCCGCTTTATCAGCTTAAAATAATGAAAAAAGTTTAAACTAGAAAAATTTTAATATAAATATAGCCCGACCGAAGAATTGGTCCAAAAACGGCATTTGGCCAATATTTGGTAATTAAATGTGTTTTGGACAGTTTTTATAATGGCAACAAATAAAATAGGAGCTTTACATTTCTAGTTTTAGGTCGAAATCTAATAGGAATCGTATTGACGTGAAATAAAATTTGTTGGATAGGTCTTCAAAATACTTTTCATTTGATACCAATCTTGCTATTGACACTTTTGGAGAAATATTGAAAATTATTAAAATGTCAAATCAAAATTATTTATTTTCCAGCAGTTCACATCAGTTTTGTCCAACAAGTGTGGAAGTTTCACTAAAACACATTTGGTATCAAAAATATATAGTATATATAGTCTTATATATAATTCATTATCACATCCTGTTATAGCTCATGATTAGAAAAATTGGTATAGATTTTTAGGCTTTTAATTTCATTTAAATTTTTTTTTTTTACAATTTTTTCCTGAAACTAAAAAATTGAATGTACGAGATTTTTCTCATAAATTAAGTAACCCGTGAAGTTTACTAAATATGCATATCAAAATTTTGGATCTTCTTTTTGTTGCATATCTTTTATTAGCGAAATCGTGAAAAATAAGAAATTTCAACTTTAAATACGTGCGAACCGGTAGGCTAGTTGGTAGCATGCTGGCTTATCAGTGCGGTGGTCGTGGGTTCGATTCCCACCAGAGGCACTGGTCTATTTTCGCTACAACACGCCGAAGGCCATAGTAGCTAGTGCTCGGTTAGAGAAATAGTATATAATTTGTAATTATATGATTATTAATTAATAAAAAAAAAAAAAACTTTAAATACATGCATAGGTAAAATTATAGCACCTTTCGAAACGTGTGATATATTAAATTAAAAAGTATAGTTCATACTTTTTAAATGTTGTAAACAAGTAGCGGCTTTGTTTTTTGCAAAAAGTTTATGAAACACATTGAATTTCCTACAAAAAGTTTTTTCCAAATATTTCTTTAACTATAGCTAACTTTAAAATTCTAAGGCCATATTCGTGATATGCGTCCCAAAGTCTTTTAAAAACGATTGGTCGCATCGCGATGCATCAACCTTTTCTTATTTTGTTGAACTGTGTTATTTATAAAACATATAAATATTCATGTTATAAATATTAAATGTAAAAATGTATGCTTTTTATGAACCTGGAAGTTGGAACATACATATAATAAATTTAAAACGCTAGGTAAAACAAAAATAACATTTACCGATAAAGAAAATAAAATGTGTTATTCACAAAATTTTCAAGTAGAAGACTTAAAGATTTTTTCAAGAGCAGAAATAAACAGCAAACTTTTCACGTCCTTGTAATACAAAATAATTTAAAACAATGACTAACAGGTCGGTTATATGGATCAATACGATATTTCGTTTATGAAGGATAAATCTATCTATTTAGTAATACAGCAATTTCAGATTGTTCAAAACAACAATTTTGTTAACCACAAACCAGGATCAGTGGTAGAAAGTATATTTCATATAGTGGAACTAAGCAGCTATTTAATTTATAAAATTGAAAATTTACAATCCAATACTCATGATATAACGATTGGGTGTTTCATTTGTTTAAACAAGCAGTTTCCAACGCTTTCTTCTGATCTGGTTTTAAGAGGGTTTCGAAAATATGTGTTAACAGTGATACTGTTAATTAGTTTTCATACTTCTAAGCAATTTTAATTAAATTTTAAAGTTAACTTGTGTTGTTTAATGTATTCTCAGCGTAAGTTTTGTGTAATTAACACAAAATTTTGTTTATAAACCAATTTCTTGAAAATCACTTTTTAATGGAATATCATTCATTGATGTTAGCTTTATGTCTGACAAAAATTTCAGACAGCAAAAATCCGTTCTAGTAGTTTTTTAAATATTTATTTCTCTATCAAACATAAGATTTATTTTTGAATGCAATATCAAACACATTAAGGTTAGTTATGTATAAACTTATTAAAAATGTATTATTGTTTCCTACAACTGTACTTAATATAGATTGATTCATACTTTAAGAGTTTGGTCTTCTGAAAAAAGTGTTTTGGTTTAGGTATTGAATATAAGCTCTCAATGTACTTAAAATATGCATTTAAAAAAGCTCTAAAAAACAATTTTTCTTAAAAAAAAAAATGGTTTATAAAATTTAACCTTGGTTCTTCTTTAGTCTATATGTTCGTTGGTTCAAAACAGAGTACGTATTTGCAGTTCTTTTTCATTTCATCTCCACGTACAATGTTATATGTTTTCTGTTTTAGTTTTTACACACACACGAAAGATAAAACAAAAAATGTTTCCATTCCATGTGTTTCCATTTGAAAATAAACCTTGCATCTCATTCTCATGCGTATGATATGATCGTTTTATTTACTTGTTTCTCTTTCATAGAATGAAAAATGAATCGTAAATAATTTGGTGAGTTTTTAACATTGAAAAAAAAAAAAAAATATTTTCTCTTCTTGAAAAAGAACGGTGAAAAAAAAAATATAAATGTGTTTTACAATGAGTGTAATGATATATGATACTTATTTGTTCTTTTTCACAATTCTTCAAAATTAATAAAATGGATAAAGACTTTAAAAATTGTATTATTGTTAATTGGAATTTAAAAATATACAGTGACCAACAATACACATTCAATATTATTAATAAATATTTTTTTGTCAATAAATTATTTCAAAATAAAATATTGTACCCTAAATTGGTAGTTTATCATATAAAGAGGAATACAGACGTTAAATAGTATTGATAAGTTTAGGGTTATTTACAAACAAAATGAATTGGTGTTCCCTATATTGGAAGTTAATCAATTAAATTGAAAAATTATTTTTAATTTGCTATTTCATTAATGACACGTTTCCAATGTTTACTCTAATAAAACCGGTTTAATTTTGCTAGTTTACCTGTTTGATTTTAAAATTTCTTGAACCAAAGTCAAAATAACGCTAAAATACCGAAACGAAGATGTATAACGTTATTTTGTTGATTAAAAAAAATGTAATGGGAAGTTTTTTAAAAAAGCCCTCTTATATCAGAAGGCATATGCCACCATTGGAATCGTAATTTCAAAACTATCATATCGGCATTGATGTGGGCGTGGTAAATTCCCGTTCAAAAAATTTATATCTCAAATATAATATCATATCTCTTTTGATGTAGACCGTGTTAAACACTAACAACATTTTAAATAAAAAACTAGGTAATATTAAAAAAAATCACATATTTATGTATTATACTTCAATGAATTAAAAAGTTATTATCGCAAAAAAATAAAAAAAAAGTATATAATACTATGCAGAAAAGAACAATGCATATTGCGAAAAACATTTATAAAAACTATAGCGGTATTCACTCTTGATAGCATTTATGCAAGGGTTGCATTAATACTATGATTTTATGCTACAAAGCGTGAGCGTCTTTTTTTTTTGTGTGTATTGTATGTTTACAACCCAAGCATTTCAATGTTGACAAAACAGCTAATTTCTAACGAAAATGTATTTTCTAGCGATTTTTTCAAATAAAAAAGGTTGGCATTATTCTTCGTTCTCAGTGGATTTTTAACTCTGTTGTTATTTTGTGTGAATATCAACTTTAAGGAAGAAGATCCATTTTTATATTAATATCGTATTTTTCTTTTATTTAAGTTTGTTTTTTTGATAAAAATTTGTGTTAAAATCAGTTGTTTTTTTTTACACGAAAATTAAATGTTTTTTTGTAAATATTTCCGTTCTTTTTTTGTTTTCCGGCAAAACTAAAAGATGTTAAGTATTGTAAGTTTGAAAGGTTTGAAAGACCCATAATATGCAATAGGTTTTCGTCTTGCATATAAATAAGTCTTGCATATTTTTATTTCATGTATTTTGTTGTTGTAGTCTTGCATACTATTGTATTTATACAAGATCTGCAAGCTTTGAAAGGTCTGCAAGGGTAGTTTGCTACCAAGAGCGAATACCGCTTATATATTTATTATAATTCAATGAGTTCAAAATTATTATCACAAAAAAAAAAAAAAAAATATAAAAAAACTAGGCAGACACTGTTATTTAGAAAAACATCAATTGCCATGCATTTTAATTTATGGAATCTTTACACCATTTCCCTTTGTTATTTAAAGTATTTAAGTGTCATTTAAAATTAAAAAAATACCATTTAAAATTAAAAAAAAAAAAAAAACATTAACAGAAAATAGCAATTACAAATCAAAAACAAAATCCGTTATAAAAAACACAATTAAAATTCAAAATATACAAAATGAAAAGCAAAAAATGCCAATTCAAAAATACAAAGTTATCTTTAAATGTTTTGAATTGCATTTTTTATTTTTTGAATAACATTTGATATTTTTTGAAATTTAATTGGCATTTTCGAATTTCAATTGCATTTTTATTAGAGATTATTTTATAATTATAATTGCTACTGTTTGAATTTCAAATTATATTTTTTGATTTACAATTGCTTTTTTTTTGTAAAATTTTTTGATAAACAAATGGTATTTTTTTTTTATTTACAAATGCAGTTTTGGAATTTCATTTGCTATTTTTTAATTTAAAAGAGATTCGTTTGAATTTGATTACCAAATTTTAAATTATATTTGTGTTTTTTAAAAATAACCCTAAACTTATCAATACTATTTAACGTCTGTATTCCTCTTTATATGATAAACTACCAATATAGGGTACAATATTTTATTTTGAAATAATTTATTGACAAAAAAATATTTATTAATAATATTGAATGTGTATTGTTGGTCACTGTATATTTTTAAATTCCAATTAACAATAATACAATTTTTAAAGTCTTTATCCATTTTATTAATTTTGAAGAATTGTGAAAAAGAACAAATAAGTATCATATTCAGTATCATCAACAACATAAAAAACATTGTGAAACGCATTCACTTTTTTTTTTTTGTTCACCGTTCTTTTTCAAGAAGAGAAAATATTTTTTTTTTTCAATGTTAAAAACTCACCAAATTATTTACGATTCATTTTTCATTCTATGAAAGAGAAACAAGTAAATAAAATAATCATATCATACGCATGAAAATGAGATGCAAGGTTTATTTTCAAATGGAAACACATGGAATGAAAACATTTTTTGTTTTATCTTTCTTCTGCGTTGATACAAGAAAAACCAAAAATGAACAGTTCGTGGTTTCAAATACGTACTCTGGTTTAAAACCTAATAATTATAACGTTGTTTTCTTAGTACTTTAATAAAAAAAATATTAATAATCATTACAAAACAAAACACCGTAGTTTTTCATGTCCTTTGCAGTAAATTTTTAAACTCATTTATATTTTAATTATAACAGGTGATAAAAAAAATATATATAAAAGTGATTGATTTTTTTCATTATATTTTTCTATATATATTTATATATAAACATATGTTTTGTATGAGATAAAATTAATTTTTCCCAAGTAAAAACTTTCATATACAATCATATATTATTTAATATAATATTATATAGTCATATAACTCTATATAGCTTAATATGAATATTGTGATGCCACATATGATCATATAAAATTTTATCTTGGATTTTGTTTTTCGAAAATTTTTGATATAAAATCTAAATATATATCGATTGATATTACCGTAGATATTGCATATATTACTGGATATATGCCATATATTAAACAGCATTGTATCGCTAGATACAATGTAGCGTTTTTAATATATGGTATCATATTAAAAATTTGTTCTACATCGAATCTGAAGAGTTCAATTTCGTAAAAATTTAAAGTGTGGTAATTGTTTGTTGTTATTTATTCTTTGATATTTCAGTTCAGTTCTCAGATTGGTATTTGATGAATTTCACTTTCGATCGAACTCAAAAATTTTGATGTAATTATTTCGCATTAATTTTAATTTTAAACAACATTAAATGTCAAAAATTTAAATATTTAATTTAAGGGGGACATGACATTGGCCGTTTTTGAAATTCTGAAGATTCTAAGAAAAAAAACTTTCATGGAAAAATTCCTACGGGTTCAAAAGTTAGAGCCGGATTAGTAAGAGCGCATTTTTAATTTTTAACCTTTTTTTTTTTTTGTTCACAAACTTTGAACACGTTTATCTTGAAACCATGTTTTTCGTACTGGTTGCGGCACTAGCAGGTTCATTTTTTGACGAATTTTTTTTTTATTTTTTTTTTCGATTTTTTATGAATTTTTAAAGTCTATATTTTTTTTGAAAAAACACACTTTTAAAATTGGAACATCACCAAAAATTAAAAAAAAAAAATGAAAAAAAGCTCGTGTCATACGATAACCAATTTTGTTAAGATTTAAAAAAGTCATTTTTTTCCAGATCGGACAATTTTTGCGACTCCCAGCGCTGCAATCACGAGGAGTGAAAAATTTATTTTTTTTAATTTTTTTTTTGTAATTTGTTCAATTCTCTACAATAATTTGGAAAAATGTTTGTTTTTGACTGAGTTATGAATTTTTAAAAAAAGGTCTTTCTCTGCCGCGAAAGTAATGTCCCCCCTTAACTAAATCGCTTCATTAAGCTTTTATTCGATTATGTTTTTTTTGAAGCAAACTATAATTAATTGAATTATAGATTTCTATCGAAAATTAAATTCGTCACATACCATATTGAGTTTGTGAATTAACCTAACAAATATCTCTAGAACTTCTAAGAAATCTGGGCGATTTCCTTAGGCAAGAGTGAAATACGAATAGGGGCCAGATTACAACAAATTATTTTTCATAACTACTAAAGTACAATAGAGGTTTATCTTGATCAAATTAAATTTGAAAGTGCGGTTTAATGATTATAAAGCTTTGCATTGAACTTCTTTTCGCCAAAAAAAACTATCATTCTTTGATTAAAACTACAAGTTTTGTTAACAAATTTCTTAAACAAAAAAAACTACAAACTATGTTGTGGTTTGCCGTTAAAAATTTAGACAATGTCAGATGTAATTGAGTTAAACAAAATTTTAAAATGATATTTTCAAATCTCAACAGAAATATTTATATCTTGTTCTGAAATTTATGAAATTACTAACTCGATTGGAATAACCCGAAAATCTTAATTTCAATATGAAATCTTTAATTCAATTTATAACTTCTTTAATATAAATGAAAGTTTTCAATATCAATTACAAATTTTCTGCTTTTCCCCTTGGATGGGGACAATATTCGGACAAAACTGTATCAAATCGCCTCTAATTCTATCTAAATTAATATAATAGAATACAATTAGATGTGGTTTGATACAATTTAATCGGGCCATTTTTCGGATGAAATGTTATATAATTAATTATGTGGTCATATTAAATGAGATAAAACTATATATCAGTTTTTTTTAATCGGCACTGTATAATTACTTGCTTATTATACAGTGGTGTGAATTGCAATTGGGACACTAGAATGCAACAAATTTAAATTTAAACACATAAATCTTTGGGAAACATTATCAATAACATTTTTATATTATTATACAACAATAACTTTTCATTTTACGTTATAGTTTAAACTTAGTTGTTGTCATTTAGAAAAACAACATCAAAAAAATTATATAAAATCTCTTATTCGGGTGTGAATTGAAATAGGGACAACAAGCTAATTGTACAAAATAATTAAATTTTCTAGCATTTTTTTGTTGGAAATATAATATTGGTCATTGCATTAAATAGATATATTTAAATATCAAAATAGCTTGGCACAAAAAAATACTAAAAATTATTTTTATTTCACAATTTGTCGCGATTTTCCTTATCCTAGACATTTTTGACCCTATTTTCCAAACTTCGCTCAATTATGATACAGACATAAATGTATCTATTGAATGCAATGACAAATATTATATTACCAATAAAAAATGAGTTATTTTGTATAAGTTTGAGTTATTTTGTACAATTTACTTAATGTCCCTATATCAATTCTCACTCGAATTAGAAATTTTATATATTTTTTATGTTGTTTTTCAAAATTACAACAACTAATGGTGTTTTCTTTTCTGATAACAAAAAAATGTCGCATTTTTAAAATGTTAATATTTTTAATTTTGCCATTAACCCGAAAAAATGCGTTTTTTTTTTGCCCAGAATAGAACACTGTTTTTTTGAACAGCTGTTTTAGATCAACAAATCATCTTCTTTAAAAAAAAACTTTAATCGCTTTCAGAGTAGAAATTGATTACGTTTTCCACAAAGTTTTTGACTCGCGGTCGATTATTTCGTTCCACCAATACAGATGAAATTTCATCATCAGATGATGAAGATGAATCCATTAAATCCTCAAAAACCTTTGTAGAACAAAAAAATGCCGTAGATGCTTCCATTTTAACATTTTTTTTTTTTTAACAAATGTTATAAAAGAACAAACAATATTTTATTTTTTTGTTTTTTTAAAACAAAACAAAAGCGTAAAATATCAGCTGTTTTTTAGGGCAATCTCTCACCCTTAGATTTTTTCAGTGCAAAAAGGCAACATTTTTGCACTTTGAAGATGTAGAAATATTAGAAAAGAACAAAGCTACCTTTGTTTTGGAAAAGGACATAATGTCCCTCCTTAAGGGCAAAAATGTTAAATTTTTTGTAAAAAAAGAAAACACCATAAACTTATAACGTAAAATGAATATTGATAGTTTTTTATTATGATTTATGTGTTAATTATTACTTCAAATCTCTTGCATGCAAGTGTCCCTATTTTAATTCACACCACTGTATGTAAATAGATATGTTTATTAGAGCACCCATAAATTCAAATGTGTTATTTTTCCGCTCCCCACGTAATTTCCGGCAAATTGTGCGTTTTAAATAATATCCGTGCCAAAACTGGTACTATCGGATGAAAACAGGACAGTCACTTTTGACTTTTAGCACTAAAAGTGGACGAAAATTAGCACAAAGCTTTTTTACGCTATAACTTTTAAGCTAAAGGGTTTACGAAATATATCCACATAATCATTTTAATGCAGAATCAGATGTCAACAAATTTTCTCTTATGGACTTTTGAGATATCTATGGCGTATCATGGTATTTTAAGTGATCAAAATCAAAAATTGTGACAAAATAATTTTTCAAGCGGCCCTCATTAACTTACTGATAAATGTATTTCGGTTTGGTCAATGTCAGATAGTAGGGTGTTAATAGTAGTTTAAACTGGGAAAACAATTCCAAGAAATCTTGTACCCTCTAGTCAGAATATTAAGGTCAACAAAGTTCGTTTTTTTTTTTTTTTTTTTTGCAAATATCTGGCTTGATATACGTCGCACGAAATAAATTTTTTCACAAAACTTATAGAGCAGACAAATATTGGTATAAGTATTCTTTTTTTGCCTGATTGACTGCTTTTTGAGATATACAGCAAAATATTGATATTTTTTAAAAAAAGCGCATATTTTCCCGATTTATTTGACAGTGTATATATGTGAAAAGAAAATTAAATTAATATATAAGCATTGTTAAAAGGATTAAATTTATAAATTTATAAATTGTGAATTCTATTTTAATTTTAATAATGAAAATAAGTGGTGGTATTCCATCTTTTTCGGGCTTTGGTCAACAAGGATTAATAATTTATTACTTTGAAAATTTTACTAAATTAAGAACTAAACATATATTCAGTTAGTTAATGTAAACAAAATTCAGTTGTAACCATCAATTTAATTTTGTGGAACAATTTTGACTTCCGGTTAACATGGGTTAACGATGTGCCAGATATTTAATATTTCGTAATTTTAAACTAATAAAACAATTTACAATGTAAAATTAATTTCTTTCACCAAAAATATATTTGAAAAATTTTTTTTCTCCAAAAATACTGTAAAAAAATGTTTTACATATTTTTTCCCCATATTCAGCTGATTGATGTATATAGTTTGTGTGGTATTATTTAAAAAAAATTAATGGGGACACCCTACCTTTGGATTAATATAGATAGAGAACATTAAAAATCCACACAGGTAGAAATTAGAAAAAAATAGTACTGTCAAACCACTGCTATTTTTGTAAAACCCACCGTGCTAAACATTACCAATGGTACAACTAATATTATAATAGAAAAACACTATTTCGCTTGCAAAGCATGTGTTTCCCAAATTTAACAATACGATAACCAATTCGAAACATTCTTTTTTTTTATATTTTGTTATACTTCTCACATATAAATATCATGTAAATGAAAATGAAAATTATTCAAGTTCGAGGTCATACTCTATATTTCTTTAGTAGGATATTGTAATAACGACTATAGTCGACTATATAATATATAACGACTATATAAGACGGAACTGTATTGCTGCTTTTTAAACGTGTTTTATTATATATATTTCTCAAAACTAAGTTTGGGACATTATAAAAGCACCAACTTTTTTGAACTTCCAACGTTATGCCAACGGTGGCAAATTCGCACAAACAAACAGTTGGCCACTGTTATCAATCGGGTAACAGGACAATACTGTCAAGATTATTAATCCTACGTTCTGCCAATGCATAACCGACCGTCGCCAACTCTTTGCCAACACTGAGCCGATTGTATTTTCTGCTTGGCCATATTCAATTGGCCTTGGTTGGGAATTATATGATGCCTTGCTGTTGCCGGTTGATGTTACGACGATATCTACTCGGCATAACCTAATACCAACAGTATTAGTATGTGGTTATTAAAACAATTGTATAAAATATTTGATTACGATTCATCTTATTTCTTTTTGCAACTCTATTTACCATAAATTCTATTAAAAGTCTCATATAATGTGTATAATTTATAAAGTTGTTAAGTTTACGGGTATTATTTTAAACTTTATACACATATAACTTTACATACTTTACACAGTATACGTTATTAACGATCTTAAGATGAATCCGCTTAAAGAATTTGTTTACATCTTAAATTATTCTGTTATCTCAAAAAACTTTGACCGAAATTGTTTTATGTCATTTGATAGAGCATCACTTTAGCCACATTTATTTTTTTTAACAACAAGCGGAGTGAATAGATAAAGATTCTAGAAAAATCAAACATCTATTTGTGTGAGTCTGTGACTTTATGACATTGTTTAATTTCGGTCACAATTTTTATTTTATCTTCTTGTAACTTCAAACAATATAATGCAAGAAATGCACTATATTGTTGATTTGGATTGGGAATCACACAAATATTAAGCATTTTATATGTTTTGGAACAGGCTCGAAAAATGAGCAAAACTATGGACACTAGGAAAGCAATAAGATTTTAATTTAGAAAATAAATGCTTGATTTGTGTGATAAGTTTAATTTGTTTAAAATAAATTGATGATTAATTGATAAATCAATCGATCAATATTCAAAGGACTTTATTTACACAAAGTTTTTTTCAGCTTTTAGTTTATTTTCTTTTTGAGAACGGAAAAAAACAACAACACGTAACTTTGGCGAAACGAAGTGAACACGACGACGAAAAAGATGTCAAGCGAATTGGTCAAATCGAAACGAAATGGAGCTGCCGTTGTTTCGTTGACGGATAAGAGTGAACGAAAAAAAAGAGAATATTAAATGCCCCCCTAAACTTTGTATAAATATATTCCTTTGTAGTAATGTAATTTGTTATTGAGCTCGTTTGTCCACCCGTTTGTGAGACACGAAGAATACTTGTGTGTTACCGTTAAAAAGTCCTTTAAAAGCCAGCTATGGAATGTACTTAGGCGACATTTTTTAAAAACCGATTCTAGTAGTAGTAGGTTGTAGTTGGTGGGAGGGTTGTTTTAGGAGCAATCTCAACATGGCCAGTATGAAATCATCCTGTGAAAAAGAGCTGAAAACACCAAATACAAAATTTTGTTTGTTTATTTTGTCGTTGCATTTATTACATCTAAAATTGCTTGTTAATGCCACCACATTTTCTCTTTTTTTACACTACTTTTTCCATACAAATTGCCATCGTTTATAGTAAGATTACACACTGTTCTATGAAAATGTTATAAGAAATTCTTATAACTTCGATTTGAGTTAAACAAAAAATTAGACAAAATTAAACAACAGTTCAGCCGTCTTAATAAATCATTTCAATCAGATCAGTTCAGTATTGAAATGATGTTAAGCAAATGGATGAGTTTAGTTAAATTTTATGCACATCAAGCTATTTCTTTGGAAAAAGTTGCCCAGAAAAAGGCCTTTGGTTCATTCTTTGAATTTAGAAAAAAAGAATGACGCTTTCATTAGCCTTTTTATTTTTGGTAAATTTATATATTTTAAGCAGTAAATATGTTGAAAGGAGAAAAAGTTTAAAAATTTATTGTATAATCTTCAACTTACCTGCAACTTCCTTTAATTTTTGTGGCAATTCTGCAGCAACGCCCTTTAAAAGAGCAATTGTCGGCTTCTCCGAGCACAGGACGACCAATTCAACAGCATTGTCACCTTGTAAAAGTAAACCTTTGGCCAAGAAACCCACACGCATAACACCTTTCAAAATGCGAACATTACCAGAATCGGCCTCTTTTTGGAAGGATAACATTTGATTGTCACGTCCATCTTTGACAGCACTACTATCATTCTTTTCCTTTTTGGCCGTTGAAGGACCGCTATCGTTGGGATTTTCGGCTAAAGTATCCGATACATATTTCAAAGCACGTTCTGTGTGTGAAACAATGCGCTGAATAAGCTGCAATTCCTCCTCTTTTGGATAGATCTGTGCATGTCGAGCAATAGCATGACGGTCATCATTACTTTCTGGACGGCGAATACTAGCACCACCGGGTATCATGCCAAAGAATGGTGGTGGTCCATTTCCCATGCGTCCGCCAAAACCACGTTGATTGCCTTTAATTAAAAGATATAATAAATTCTAGGATTATATTTGACATCATAAAAACGATTGAGGCCGAGATTTTACAATGCAGATTATCTTTAAACTTAGATTACTGAAGTTTTTAAATGGAATACTGCTTCTGAAATGTGGTTTATTCAGTTTCATTATAATAAAGATCAAAATTCTAAACAAGATGAAGTGTTTTCGACAAATTTTGTTAATTCTAAATGGCATACAAAATTTGTTATCGGTTTAACTAAACCAAGTTTAACTGACATCTCAAAAATTCGGCCTAAATCAGTTAAACAGTTTCAAGTAATGGAGTGTTTGCTAAAGAGAGCCATTCGTTTGTTTTTGTCAATACTCTCAACGTTTTCCCTGTTTTCCATGTGCTGTTTCCTTACTTTTTGAATACAAATGCATATTATATTATATTAAAAAAAAATTTATTTTTCATTGCTAAGAAGACAAGAATGGATCAATATTGATGATTATTAGTTTTTTTTTATCTTTTCTAAAACAAACAAAAAAGTATATAAAAATAGGCGGTAATCACAGCGATCTTCGAAGATTGAATTATATTTTGATGAATTCCCTAAAATTGGGTTTATATTTAAATCGCTTTAATCAATCGCACAGAATTCATTCTTTGAAATACATTGGCTGGAATTCACTAAAGGGAATTAATCAATTTATCTCATTCGATTTTATCAATAATTGAATTCAATCGATTTTTAAGATTTTTTTTTAATTATTGACTTTGAGCATTTTCACCGCTAAACCATTTAAGATAATTTAAAAATCTCTTCTGAATGTGTTAGTAATCTACAAACTTTGATTTGGTTTGGTAACAAAAAAGAAATTGGACAGACACAAGTTGGTATTTTGTGCTGCCAACGAATACACCCTATAGGTTCAGGCTCCCTACGAAGCCAACTATAATAAAAGGTAAACAATTCCAAAAGTCTAATGGCGTCACTATTCGACCACCAAAATAACGCACCCTCCAGTCGGAGAGCCTCGAACATTTGCAGAGAAAATGCTCTGAGGTCTCGGGTTCCAAATCATAAAACCTGCACGTATCCGTAGAGGATCGTCCCATCTTGTACAATTGATACCTAACGCCAGTGTTCCGTGAGGTAACCCGTCACGGTCCTTAGACAAGAGTTTCCGCGACCTCTCCCCAGAGGGAGATATAAACAGCCTCGCCTGTCGCTTCCCAGGCGATCTGGCCCAATAGGCCCCAAACTCCGACTTCCTCCATCTTCTGAGCCTCTCTCTGACATACCCATTGGGTACGACACAGAAGGGTTCAGGGCCAATGAATTGTTGACGAGCTCCGCAGTTGGCCAAACAGTCAGCCCGTTCGTTGCCCTCATGCTCCTTATGGCCTGGAACCCAGCCCAGTGTCAAGGAGTTGTTAAGTCCGAGACGATTTAGAGAGTCGATACATTCCTTAACCATACCCGACGACACATCTTGAGCCCCCAAGGCACCAAGTGCCGCCTGGCTGTCAGATAGAATGTAGATCGAGGCCCCACGTGTCCTCCTCCGCAGACACTCTTCAACACGTAGGGAAGAGCACGCTGAAATCCGGGTCCGACGACACCCGCCCCCGTATCCATGTTCGACTGTTTTGAGCCATCCGTGAACCAGACCTGTGCACCAACCTCCGGTACCCAAGATCCAGTCAACCACGTGCTCCTGTCGAAAATCACAACAACAAAGTGCCTCACAAATACCTACACAGGCAGTATCCTGTCACTGACCCTAATAACCGGGTCCTCAGCGAACATTTTCGCAATCTCAAGATGCCCCTTCAGAACCCCACTCCTCATGCTGCCAATATCCCGCAGCCTTAGGCCCTATCTCCTTTACAGAGATAAGCAAAGGAGGAATGCCCAGCCCGACTCCAATGGCACCAGTCGGACATGAGTTCGAGGCACCAGTGATACCAATACATGCCAGTCGATAAACCCTCTTAAGAATGATCTGAGCCCCGAGTTGTTCAACCTTTGTCCACCACGCCAATGAGGCGTATGTGACCATCGGTTTCACAATTGTGTTAAAAGACCAGTAGACCATTTGAGGTCTAAGGCCCCAGGTCCTGCCAAAGAGCCTCTGGCAGGCAAACATTGCCCTAGTGGCCCTTTTAGAGATCATATCAAGGTGCCCATTCCAATCCAGAGACCTATCCAATATAACCCCCAAGTACTTAACGCTATCAATAAAGGTTATGGATACAGTTTTTTTTTCAGATTGTATATTGAACAACAATTAATAAAATTTTGTGTGTGTTTTTTTGGTTTTATAGTTTTTATCCAAGAGTTAAAAACAAAACAGCAAAAATGTCAAATGTTATTGCTGGTATTGAAAAGTTGAATGGTGAAAATTAAGCAACATGGTACATTCAAGTGAAAAGTTTGCTTATAACTTTGGATTTGTGGCATACCATGGAAGAAGATCGTTCGTTTTTGGTATACGAAAAGCAATGCAAACGCTTACCGAAATTTAATGAACCGTAGTTGTAACGTATTGTAATGTAGCATTCTGTATAAAATAGAATTTTATTCCGTTGTTTAGTGACATTTGTAATGCAGTGATTATATGTTAATAAAAATGCAAATAAATTAATTAATATAAACTATTTAAAAAAAATATGTAATAAAATATTTTACTGCTAAAATTAATTCAAATACAATTTTTGTGAATTTTCTGCTTACTTATTATATATAAAAAAAAAATTGGTGTCAGTGCAGCGAAGGGTTAAATTTGAAAAAAATTTAACTACTACAAATTATATATATTTACCACAAATTACAATATTTTGTAACTTAATTTGACTATTTACTTGATTAAAAAAATTTATTTTTCAGTTTTTGAATATATTTTTGATTTTGAAACACCATTTTTTTGGCCTGTGGTAAACATGGGTTAACGACGTGCATATAACTTCATATTTTTTATATGTTTAGTTCCATTCTAGTAGAATACAAAAAACATACTTTAGTAATTAATTTCAAGCGTTTTCATTTTTTTTTATCAATTTTAGCCTAAAGCTCCAAATTTTCTAAATAATTTGTAGTTTCGCTACCGGGCTAACATAGGTTAACAATGTTTTTCAATTGTACTTATTTTTTAATGGCTATTTATAAGCCAAATAAGTAAACAAAATATATTTATTGGTTATTAGTAACTATATGGATTTTTTTTAAATTAATTTTTGAAAATTTGGCATAAACTTTTGATTTTCTTGAAACCGCCTTTCTTAAAATGGGTATACCCGAAAATTGAAAAGATAGATTTTTGAATTTTTTTTGTTTTATTTTTTAATACCCAACTAATATACTCTAAAATTAATAAAGAAAATTAACATTTTTCGAAATTTTGTTTAACAAAATTTAAAAAAAAAATCAATTCAGAGGTTGGAAAAATATGCTATTTTTAACTTTTTTTTTTTGCTACCGGAATAACAAGGGTTAACGATATCCCAAAAACTTTATATTTTTTATCAGAGTATTTATTGGCAAATGTAAATCAAAAAGTATTTAGGTTTTGATATATTCATTAAATTTTAATTTATAAATTTTTTTCCAATTTTGGCCATTTTGAACCAGGAGCCCAAACTTTGACCAATTTGAGCAGCATCGTAGGGTTAATCGATTTTGCTCAAATTTTCAGAATTTACTTATTAGACATCTTTCACGTTTTTAGGGGTTGGGAGCAGCATAAATCGACAAAGTGCAATATAAGGACCACCCTAATGTATATGAATGCCGTGTTGGTTACGTATGTCAAAAACATATGGCACGTCTTTAATTGTTCTATAAGTGCACCAACGTGCTTACATTACGATACGGTTCGTTACGGATACAGCAACGTTCGCATAACTGAAGCTTTAATTCATATAAAAAATTCTGCTTCTGCAAAAAGTACGTTTTAAATTTCATAGCCATGAAAAATTTTCTCCACAACTAAACGAATTACACCAATACCTCACTTTGCGTCGTGGTTACGTTCCAAAAAAACACGACGCAAATTGAAACGACGCAAAGTGAATTATGATTTTCTATAACAAACCATGTAAAGATTGAAGATAGGTTCCACAGTTAGGAAAATACTACTTTTTAAAAAGAAAATTGAACAAAGTAAGCATTTAAAAAACAAAAATAATATAAAATTTTATTACATACATTCAAAAAACAAAAAAAAAAGCAAATTCAATTAAAACAAAATAAAAAATTCAATTAATTTATAAAAACAAAATAAAAATTAATCACTGTCTGATGAGTCCATAGTGGCTGTTGTCGTAAGTCGGCTTTCTTCACAAAAATTGGTCCAATGTTTGCTGAACAGCTTTTTTTTTCAACGAAAAATAAATTTCCTTGTAGCAATTGATATTCATAGCTACCGCCTGGGACACTTTAAAACTCCTTCCGCTGTCAGGATCGTTTTTTACAAAAATCTCCATAGCTTCGTCAATCAAACACATCGCTTTGGAAATTTGTTTGGAGGTTAAATTTTGTTCTTCTGAGATTTCTATTGAACGATCCTTGTCATCTTCTTCATCAGCAAATTGCAATTCCAGTTGCAATAGTTCTTCATTAGACAATTCTTGGTTGTGCGAGGTTAGCAATTCATTTATGTCAGTCTCCTCCAAACCTTCAAAATTAGACTCTCTAGCTAAATTTGAAATTTCATGATGAACAGCTTGTGCACCAGCAACTTCTGCAGCGCATACTCTGTGAACACATTCAGGCCATATTTTGCGCCAAACACCATTCATGCAAGATGGTTTAACCTCCTCCCACGAATCAGAAATAATTTCTATGGCTTTCATAATGTTGAAATTTTTCCAAAACTCTAGCATGGTAGGCTTATCTTGTCCATCAGTCTCTCTTAAAAGAAGTTTAAATGTTCGTCGAAGGTAATAACTTTTAAAAGTCGATATTACTCCCTGATCCATCGGCTGGATAACTGATGTCGTATTAGGCGGCAAAAATACAAATTTCGCGTTTTCTGACAACTCATCAACATAAACTGGGTGGCCAGGAGCATTGTCTACTAGGACCAAAGCCTTGAAGTTTAAGTTTTCCTTGTTGAAATAAGCTTTGATTTCTGGAATAGCACAAGTTGAAACCCAGTTTTGAAATAATGATGCTGTCATCCATGCTCGCCAGTGGACAGGAAGCAGATTCTTTGAACAACCTTTCATAGCTCTTGGATTTTCTGATTGATAAATGAGAAATGGCTTAAATTTGAAATCACCATTTGCATTACCACCAAGAAGAAGAGTCAGTCTATCCTTGCTAGCTGTAAATCCTGGCGCAGATTTTTCTGTTTTAGATATGAAAGTTCTGCTGGGTAGACGTTTCCAATATAACGTCTCGTCAACATTAAAGACTTGTTTCGGATCATATCCACCTTCATGAATTAACGCTTTTAACTCTGTCGGGTAGCGTTCTGCAGCAGTTATATCAGCGCTAGCTGCTTCGCCTTTAAGAGCAATGCTGTGCAGATTTCCTCGAACCTTGAATCTCTCAAACCAGCCCTGACTAGCTTCAAATGTTTCATTCTTATCTGTATTAGTACCACTAGCATTATCGTTGGATACTGCTTTACTTTTTATGTCATCAAATAAGCTTTTTGCTTTCGTCTGAATTACCATCTTACTTAATGGTATTCTCTGCGCAAATTGATTTTCAATCCAAATAGAAAGCAATGACTCCATTTTGATCATCAAAGCACTCCTTGTCATCGCTTTAGCATCTAATGATGTTGCAGATTTTGCAGCCTCTCTTATTTTATTCCCATCTCGATCTCTAATAGTTCTGACAGTTGTTGCAGCCAGACCAACAGCCTTTGCTATTTCCACAGCCTTCTCTCCCTTATCAAATCGTCGCAGAATATCTAATTTTGTCTCCAAGCTGATAGTTTTTTTTTTATTTTTGGTAATTGTACCAGCAACGCCCTTTCCACTCATTTGGCTAAAAAAAATTACAAGTGTATGTAAAAAAATAACATCACTCTGCCAATAAATAAATTGCAAAAATATTTACCTTTTTTGTAACCAGAAACAACCCGTAAAAATTTATAAAAATTTATTATTCTCTTTTAAAAAGCACAACACAATAATTGAAACGTTACAAAAGCACAACACACTAATTGAAACTGAACTCTAAAATAAGCAAAACAGAGAAAATAAATTGTATTAAAATTGCGTTGATTTTCAGTTAGAAAGGGAATCCCCGAGTTTTGATGGCATGGTGCAACAGAGATATTAAATAAAAATGGTGCAATTATGAACAAAGGTCGCGCCATCTTTTAGAAAAAAAAAAATTTTAAAAAAATGTTAAAGACTCGAACCCAAAACAACGCAACTTGGAAAATCTAACGACGCACAGTGAAAGTTAGTACTAATTTAGCAGCGACCGCAACTTCGAAAAACGCAAACCGAAACGACGCAAAGCGAGGTATTGGTGTAATTCATATAATTGATCAATTGAAGGATATTGGAAACACCATAAATGATAATATGCTGTCCATCTTTTTGTTATGCAGTCTTCCTGATGAAATGGTAAATTTTGTAGTTGCTATTAAAAGCAGACTGTTCACCAAAGTATAATAAATTAATTTTCAAATCTTGGAAGAAGAGATAAGACAAGGCAACAAAAATGACAGGCAATGTAACTGTAACCTAACCTAACGTAATTTTGCTAAAAATTCTCAACCCAAACTCTATCGTCAAAATGAAAAGAAATGTAACGATGGTAATGTATATAATAACAACAACAATTTTATGTTTTCGCTGTGGCAAAAAAGGACACATACGTTCTCAATGCAAAGACAATGGTAAAAGAGATAATGAATTTGCCTGTTCATTAAATGAAAATAAATTGTCCGCCAAATAACTTTTTTTTTTTTTTTCTTTAATTAAAATTCTTCTTTATTATTTTCCAATATTTCGAAACTCTTCGAGTTTCATCCTCAGGGAGTATCTTTAAATTGAATATAAGAACAATACAAAAGGTAGGTATAATTTGGTATATAGTGTACGAACAATAATCCATTTAAGTGTAGTTAACAATTTAAAGATACTCTCTAAAGATGAAACTCAAAGAGTTTCGAAATATTGGAAAATAATAAAGAAGAATTTTAATTAAAGAAAAATCCAGGCCTCGAGCTCAAAAATTTTATTTTTTATAATTAAATTGGAAAGGTCGAATAAAAAACAACTACATTTTTTTTTTTTGAAAATGCTATAAAAAAAACTACTGAATATTTTCTCAAATTTCTTTTTTTATTTGAAAGTACAATCCTTCCGGTTAATAATGGAAAATAATTTCATTCAAATGGCTACCTCGGCTGGCCATGCAGTATGAGCTTCATCTGAAAAATGTTTTTTTTTGGCAAAATCGGCATCGGAAAAAAACGTTAGATGGCGGACCCTTTAAAACGAACTTGAGAGATTTATTGTTACTGGACAGCGGCGCGACGTTACACATGTGTAATGACAGAAATGAACCGAACAGTTATTCTAGCATCTAGTAAGATCACTTATGCAGTAGATATTGGTCAAATAATATTAAAAACGAATTATTGTACTCTTACTTTAAATAATGTTTTTTTATGTGCCAAATCTTCGCTCAAACTTTATATCAATATTGTTTACTTTGTATAATTTAGTAGAAATTTCTAACCGATTATTTTTTTTCTTTTTTTAATTTTAACCAATACTCAGGCGATGCCCCCTACTCATGCAGTGCATTGTATTGATCAGGAAAATAGGGTATGGGAGGGAGGAAAGAGGGAGTAGTGTTTGTGGATATTTGATTTAAATTTTTCTAAATTGTAAGTAACAGGGAAGACTTCTGCGGGAAGTGTGTTCCACATACGAATGAAATGAATAAATAAATTAAATTAAATAATCAAAGCTGGTCATTCTGTTTACTGTGCCAATAATAAAGATATAGTGCAAAGTAATATTTTTATTGTAAATTTGGAAACTATTAAAACTAATGAAAGTTTAAACGCGGTTACACTTTAAGAAAGTGGCATCAAAGATTCGGTCATATAAACGTAAACGATTTGAATAAATTATCAACTAAAAACATGGTAAAAGGCTTTAATGTAGAAATGCCAAAAACAATCGAATGCGTTACATGTGCTGTGGTTAAAATTTCTTCTACACCATACAAAAACTATGGAAGTGTACAAACCAAAAATGTTTTGGAACTAGTGCATACCGATTTGTGTGGACCGTTTGGAGTTAAAAGTATTGGTGCCTATTTACTGTATTACTTAGTATTACTGTAGTTCTTCATTGCTTGTTCTTTTGATCAAGACCCTTCTGCTCTTCACTTTAAATTTACATAATTTAAATTTAAAAACAAAATATCTCTTGTTTTCGATATAATCTTTTAAAACGGTGTATACCACTGTAGTTTACGACTCAACGTTAAGTTTACGTGTTCCGGCGTTTTCGTATGTCAATTTTGACGTACTTAAAGTAGTATCAATCGACTATAATAAAAATATATTCAATATTTTCAAAGTTCTTGAATTAAAGCTAAAATCATAGTTTTTACACATAAAATAATTTGATGGTTTTTTTTTATAAATGGTTGTTCTTTAAGTTTTTCTTGCCCTTTTGTTAGTCAACCGTAAAGAAAACTATCAAGTCTTAGGGCAAAACAAGCAAGAAATGATTAATTGAACAGTAAAATTTTAACTTTAATATCATCGATTGCAAAAATTTCATGATTTTTATAATTGTTTGCGCTCACTTACCTCCAAAACTACGTGCTAACCAATTATTATAATCATATTCATCATCAAACTGAGCACGTCTGCGTTGTTCATCTCCCCAATAGGCTTGTTTATCACCGAAATTCGAATTCTGGCCACGATGAGAGTTCATTAGGGCGCGTTGAGCACGAGCTTCGGCCAAACGACGTTGTCGTGGAGTCGGCTTAAAGTCAACAACCAAATCTGGTTGGACTTTACGTTTGTATTGCAAACGATGACGACGTCCTTTCATGTGCATTTCCTTAGCATTAGGATCATTGAATTTGCAATCGCACAACTTGCAATTAAAACTGAGAATTTTGCCCTCTTCATCTTTAACCTCTTCGATGAATTCACCACCGACTGGTTTAATGTTGTCGGTATTTTCTTGATCATCCAAATTATCTTGAGAATATGCAAGAGAGAGAGATTAACAATACACAATGAGACACTTTCAAAATCATATTAGAGGTCTGTTTCCCGTCGTTACCAAGGTAACCCATTTTAACCGAAACAACAATTTTAGGGTTGAATTGGGTATCCGCGGTAATGTTCGTGTAACAAAGCTATTATATTATATTTACCATCCATTTTATCTGCATCAGTTTGATTTTCACCCTCTTCACCAGTTTTGGGAGCAGATGTGGCAGCTGCCGAACCACCAGCGGGTACAAAATTAATTTTGGCCATTTTCTTTGGTTCATCAGACGGAATGGGTTTACCCAGTTTCTGATGCAACTTAACCACCTTCTGATGCTTGGCGCCACGTACATGGGCAGCATAGGCATCAGTGCCAGTACAAGTGACATCGCATAGTTCGCAATGATAGTTGTTACCACGATTCTCCCAAGTCGTTTGGGCACTGGCCTGCATTTTAAGCGAAGCCTCACGTTTCTTGTGCTTTTGACCCTCCAAATGTTCACGATAAGTTTGCGGACCAGCGCATGAAATCTTGCACACTTCACAGTAGTGCAACTGTTGTGGCCTAGGAGCGGTTTTCGGTCTTGACGACTTATTGCCAGGTCCACCACCACCAGGACCTCCTTTACGATATGGTGTCCAGCTACTACCAGCACCTGCAGAACCATTAGACTTGGCTGGATTACCGGTACCGGGTTGTTGCTGCTGTGCCACATACATGGAGGCAGCACTGTAGAGAGCAGCATCATAGTTGGAATATGAACCAGATGCTGTTGTCACAGCGGCTCCCGCTAACTTTCCAGAAGCTCCAGCGCCACTTTTATCCTTGCCAACCGTAGGCTTCGTACCGATCGGAGTCACATTTTTAACCGGCGGTGCCGAATAGTGTGTCTTACTGACGGTAGGTGTGGGAGCGGTGTTGTAGTTGGAGGCCGCCTGCTGATAAAATGTCTTCGACGAGTCATATGCTTGCAATGACGCACGACTATAGTCATTGCCGTAGCCGGTATAACCGGCGGCAGCCGCAGCACCGGCTGCGCCTCCAGCTGCATAACCACCGCTGCCAGCAGCTACGGCCGATTGATAAGCGGCGGCGTTGGCATAAGTGGCGTTGGTTACGGCCGGATACGCTACTGAATTCGAACTATAGGCACCCGGTGTACCAGTGGAATTGTACTGGGTACCACCATAACTAAATCCGGTATAATTATTGGCCATGGCAATCTACAGAGCCAGACACACACACATACACCAAAAACAAAATAAAAAAAACAAAGTATACAAATATATGCACTTATTAACAAAAAAGACCAACTACAAAAAAAAACAATCTATGTTATAATAGGAAATAAAGCAGTAAATTCACTAGAAAAATTAATAAAATTTTTACTTTTTTCTCTCCTCGTTGCTATTAGTTAACACACAAAGTCCTCGACGACAATGATAACGACAGCGAAGACGACTACCACTGCAACGACTTATTTGTGAACTATGTTATACACACGAAATTTTTTTTGCAGCCTAGGTAAAACTTAATTACTTCGTGTTGGAAACGCCGGTGAAGTTGGACTATGACAAGTTTCTTCGATTTAAGCCTTTAATTGACTATGCCTAAAGTATTTTTTTTTTCTGTAAGAAAAATAAATAAAATTTTCATTATTTGCATTGCACATTTAATTATGAGGTTCCACCACCACCACACTACATCCACCATTTTTTATTGGTTTTTTCACTGTTTTTGCTAGATTTTGAGAAATTTTTTTCATCTTAAAATTTTAGAGAAAGTGTATTAATTTCGTAAAATATTTTTATAAAATTCACAAATATACACGTCTTTCACACTTTTTATTCTAAATTTATGTAAAAATAATAGATATTTACCACTTAATTTTTATTATAAATCTTTGGAAAAATTTGCGTGATTTCCTGAAAAAAATGCTTTATTGCAGAGATCCAAGCCGACACAAAATAAATGGCGTCTTCGGCATGATCCGGAATAAATCAACTGCGAACTTTGGAAAAACACCGACTTTGAGTCGTTCAAATATATTAAAGCCGTTCGTTTTTAAACGGCGATGATCTCAGTGCTGTAAACTTGGTGCTTTTCGCATAACAAATTGAAAGTCTACATATTTCTGCTTAGTATGGTACACACGTTCAATATAATTGTTAAATTTTTAATTGTTTACAAATAATTTGTATGTCCGTTAAATTAAAGTGAAAAATTCAAAATGATTTGAATTATTGTTTTTCAATTTCATTTTATTGAAAAAATATTTTTTTGAAATTTTATTAACATGGTTGTTTTCTTTATTCAAAGAAAAACTATGAAGATGCATATACACTATGCAATATTCTTGTGCAACTTTTGCTATTGTGCAAAATATTACCAGTGAGTATGTCATATTGGAAGATTGTACAATATACTGAAAAAAATCAGAAAGGTGTTTGATTGCACAACCAAATAATGTAAAACATATTTTATAGTGTGTTGGCCACAATGTGCAATTTGTATATCCATACACAACAGAACCAAAGTGCAAAAGTATTGTTCAACTTATTATACTGTAAAATGATAATAATACTAGCAATAATATTGCAAAGTGTATGGGTACCTTAAGAATATAATGATTGCAGCAATTATTTTTGTTTCCAACCAAAAACAAAAACAATAAAAACTTTACAATGTGACTTAAAATATTATTAGCAGTATTATTGTCCTTTTGCCCTACACAGTGCAATAAGATGTACAATACTTTTGCACAAAATATGGCACCACATTTTTGTTCTGTTGTGGTGAGATATAATAATTCCACAATGTGGCCAACACACTATAAAATATTTTTCACATTTCTTGTTTGCGCAATAAGAATCAACACCTTTTTGATTTTTTCCAATATATTGTACAACCTTCCAATATGACACACACTGGTTATTTTTTGCACAATATCATAAGTTGCACAAGTATATTGTGCTTTACATCAACCTACTAATATGGAATGGAAATTAACATTAAGAGGCAAAGCTAAAAATGTTAGTGCTACCGACAAAAGTTTTTCTAACGCCGACATCGCTTTCGGCGCCACCTTGATATTTTAAACTAACAAAGTTAATATCGTAGCTGTCAAGTTAATATAAAAATGCATATGTAAACGAGAAGTATTAAAAAAAGGTGGATTAACATTAATCAAGTAGATTAATTTCGCAGTCTGAACTCCTTATTAGTTGTATTGTTTTTTTAAGTGTATTGATTCGATTCTACACTATTTTAGACCTGGACAATTTAGTTCGTTTGTGGGAACGCTCTTTCTAGTTCAATTGATCTCAATAAACTAGGTCGCACTTCTAGTTCAATCGATCTTTAACAATTTCGTTTAAGCGTTCGTTAGATCGTTTGTTTAAGTTTTAAGCGAATTATTCATATTAGACACTACTTTTTAACTTAAAAAAAATTGAGCTGGCAACATTAAAAAAAAAACTATATTATACTCAAAAGCAAAATAAGGAAAATAAATATTACTCAAGTATCAAAAAAGAACGAAAAGAGCGAAAGACCTAAAAGAGATAGAAGAGATTACGAACTTGCTCACTAGTTCAAAGTAAAGACTAGTTCAATTGAACTAGGGCATTCAGGAACTACAGAACTCTACACTAATTTAAAACGGTTTGATCTCTTTTGCTCTGCCGCGTTTTTTATCCGTTCTTGTTTATGATATTTCGCAAATACAAATAAAATGCGATTCGAGTTTGGTGATCTTTTGGATTTATTTTACGTGTTTTAATTTTAAAAAAATAGTATAATCAATCATTATGGAAGAGAAAAGTTAGCATTTTTTTAATCAAATTAAACAATACTCAAGTGCTACTAAATTAAAATTTTTTTTATTAGAATATTTGAAGCGAAAGGAAAAGGCTGTCACTGCAGGAAATCGTGAACAATTGGCCATAACATGCAATCACTTGGGTGACTACTACAATCAACAAGGAAGATATCAAAATGCTGTCAAAGAATACCAAGAGGAAGCCAATATATATGCTAAAATGGGTAAAAAATTGGAAATGGCAAAGTCTCATCGTATGGTTGGTGAAATGTTTATGTTGCTCAGTGATTTTGATAATGCCAAGGATAATATAAATGATTATTTGAGTAAGTTTCGATATGAAATATTTATAAACAAAATGTAATTAACATAAAGGGTCTTATAATTTTTAAGACATTGTTAAAAAACTGCAAAATAAAGTGGAGGAACAACGAGCCTATGCTACCTTGGGCAGAGCACATCTATTGCATGGCCAGGCATTATCGGATACCAGTGCTTCCAGTGCCATGGCCCAGTTAAAACAAGCCGAAAAAGCGTTTCTAAAAAGTCTGCTATTAACAAAAGAGTAAGTTTAAATAAAATTTTTGCACAATTTGTTAAAAATTTAATTTTTTGCTTAGTGATCAATTGTTTTATGTCGGTCTTTGTTTTTATTTTCATATAGATTATCAGGTCAAATTTCGAAAGTGGAACAACTTGATATGCAAGCACGATGCTATCTTAATATTGGTGTGGTCAAAGAACACATGGAAGACTTTGAAGAATCAGTTGTTTATATGGAAAAGGCCCTTAAAATTAGTAAAACTCATGATATATTTGAATTGACCCACATGTGTTACGTTTCCATGAGTCTGATGTATCATTGTAAAAAGAATGATGCCACTTTGGCATTACGTTACTGCAACTTGGCATTGGATGCGGCCAAACGGTTTAGTCAAAAAGTTAAGAAAATCTGTGAGACTCTTATAATTAAATCAGAGATCCTAATAAAAGTTGGCGACTTTGCTAGTGCCAAACAAATACTAACTAAAGCTTACAAAAGAATACACCCGATGAAAATGATCGTGCGACAATTGAAAAAACTCTAAGAATTGGTAAATATGAAAATATGTCGGTATTTGTGTATTCTAAATAATTATTTCCATTTCTTTCGCCACCAGTTGTTAAAATTTGTGAAATACTTGATGAACTGATTACCACCAGCTCCATGGACTATGCCAAACGTAAGGGTCTCTACGAAAAACTGGGCGACGGTTGTTGTCATTTGGGTAACTATAGCAAAGCTTTGGAGTACTATCGTAAAATGTTAGAATGTGCTCAGCTAAATAAGGAACCGGCCAAATCCCTAATACCCATTTATGTTAGTTTGTATCAAACCTATAAGGATAACAAGCAATATGATCAAGCTCTTGAGTATCTTTGGAAGGAATATGAATTAAATAAAGACGTTCCCACGGAGGCATTTTCAACTCTGTGTGGCATTGCGGAAATTTGTGAATCACAAATGCAATCATTTTGGACTATACAAGATATTTATCACAAGGCCAAGGAACAAGCCGCTAAAGCCGGTGCAGCTAAAATAAAACTGGAAAAGGTGGCTTATGCAAGATTAAGAAAATTACAAATTAAACATAATATGCATGTTTTGGCCGAAGAGTTGGTACAGGAAGCAGTCAGTAAAGGTATGATAAGTTTTTTTTGGCAAGAACAGCCTTATGACATTTTGTTGAATATATGATATTTCAGAATTTTAAAATGAAAATTTTCAAATTAGTGGCAATAATGTGTTCGCGTAAATCAAATATTTTTTTTATAATCCTTTGAGCCCGAATCTGCATGCAACAAAGTTCTTGATTTTGCAAGTTTAACGTAAAATAATTTAAAAAGTATTACACTTTCCCTATACATGCCCGATTGAAAAAAAAAATGTATACATATATGCCATATCAAATTATATATAATTATTAGTGTCCGACCGAACAGTTCGGCCAAAAAACTATATTTTGTCGGTTTTTTGATATCTAGGGGCAATGATGACAAATTTTGGTATTGGAAACATGTTTGTTAAGCCGATTTAATTCGATTTTGTGTATAAAATTTAAGAGAAAAGCCGAAGTTTAGCTATAAAGTTAAAAGTTCGGCCGCCGAACTATTTTCAATTTGGCCGAAATTTCTGAGGCCGAACAGTGAATTCATTGCTTAACTACAGACTTTTCTTCAAATTTGACACTCAAAATGTCATCTAATCAGCCCAATAAACATTTTTCCATCCGCCAAATTTGTCCATAATGCTTTAAAATACCGAATACATAAAGATACTGTGTTTAAAATATTTAATTTTCTTAATGTTAATGTTGCTGAAAACGATATTAATACATGCTGCTACATAAACAATAGATACAGTGTCCTATTGAAATTCAATTTTCTATCAAAAAGGGATGAAATTATGCGTAATTACTTCAAGAAACGAACACTGTATGAAGGTGATTTCCTTAAAAATAGCTCCAAAAAACGTATATATTTAAATGATCACCTAACAGAAAAGGGGGCTAAGCTATGCAGGTTATGTCGTGATTTGAGAAATGATGAGATTATCGCCAAATTTAGAATTCTTAATTCGGATCTTCCAAGAGTAAAGATACATTTTAAGGATTCATCTGAAAAAATATTTGAATACGAGGAGTGTTTCTCCTATTTTGAAAATGTTGAACGTCCACAGTCTACAAAGGAACCAGATAGGAATGGTAATTCAACAAATATTCCTGGTGATGATGTCTCTAATACAACCGTTAACAACAATTTGCCAACTAATTCTTCTAATTCCGTAAAAATAATTCCGGTCACAAATAACACTTCCAATGCTGATGACTCTGATGTCAACACATCCACCAGTAATTCTTAAACAGCTTTTTGTCACTAATTATAATTTTTGATTTCCTTATATTTATTATACTAAATTATTATTGTCGGGGGAACCAAAAATATGCATTTGAGTTTTAGATTCGGAAGTTGTGGATTCAATATTGTGATTTATGTAAAGAAAGTGGATTTCAAAATTTTATTGCATATTCTGGGAATATTTTAAATATTTTAAGTATTGAGATAAAATTATCGTTATGAATAGGGCTCGAAGGTTAAGGTAAATATATATTTATTGTCGTTGGCTGCGGACCAAAGTTAACCAAATATCTTTGCTGATAAGCAAATTTACATTAAGAACGATTAGAAATGTATTATCTCCCGTGCCCTAGTTATGAGCGCGAACTGCTTAATGATAGTTAATTTTACTTAGTTTTATAGCCAGATGCAATTTTGTAAATTTATAACTTCTATATGCATATTTTTGAGTTGACTACATTTTTCTATTTATATTAATTTGTTAAACAATTATTAATTTGTATTAATTTTATTATATATTCGTTTTTTTTTCTTTTCTCACCCCTCTAGTTTTACTAAACTAATTGTTTTGCTAAAAGATTTTGCTTTTGTCTATAATTTTTAGGATAGCTTTGTTGTCCAAATGGATACTTGATCAAAAATGAATTGTCTTTATTTGGAAAAAATAATCTTATTATGTTTCAAATCGTATGTTTTGTTTTGGATGCGGCAACAGGCTTTAAAACTTCATCATTATGATGTTCCATAATGGAAACATGGGTCCTATTATCGGTGACGGCGATCTGGGACAAGTTTTTTATAACTGCAACAATCGGATTAATATTGCTCACGCTAATTGCCAGAGTATAAACCCTCAATCTCAACAACATAAAATTGATGAGTTAAATAGTGTATTACTGGATTCGAATGTACATATACTGGGCCTTTCTGAGACATGGCTTAAACCGAGTATGCCTGATAGATCTATAAGATTTCCGGGATATTCAATTTGCAGAAGCGATCGGCCTGATTATGCTAGAGGAGGAGGTGTAGGTATTTTGGTTGCAAATGGAATTCAATACAGAAAAGTCTTTTTATCTACAAGTTACAACGTATGTGAGTCAATTCTTATTGAAGTCATGTGTGGCAGAAATATAATTTTAGTTGGGGTAGTCTACTTACCTGATGGGAAATTGGACATGATGGAGGAAATTTAAGGCGGGATTTTAACACAATATGAAAATGTAGTTATAATGGGTGATTTTAATTGCAATTTATTTAACCCTACTAGTGCATCTAACATGCGCTCTCTTTGTAGCAGATTGAGTTTAAAATACGCTCATAATTCGATTCCGACGCATTGGGATATTGCTCGTAATACCACATCTTTAATTGATATGTTTCTTGTTGATGAATCATCAAATATTTGTTTTTCTGGTCAGGGGCAGGTTCCATTTCTACAATCACATCATGCATTAATATATGTTTCATTACCCTTGGCGCCTCTAAGGAATGAAGAATATATTGAATATAGAAATTTTAAAAATGTAAATTTGGATCTATTTTATGCGTACGTTAATAATTTTGATCTTTCCCTGTTTTATTCTGATAATTGCGTTAATTATAAGTTATCTGTTCTGAACTCTCTACTATCCGGGTTGTTTGAATATGTTCCTGTGGTTAAATACAAAACTAAGGACAAAAAAGACCCTTGGATGAAAGAAGCGGACGTAATTAATGCTAGGACCCTCAGGGATAGTGCTTATGGGGAGTTTAAAGCTTCTCCTACTGAGGATAATCGGAGAAAGTATTGTAAACTGAGAAATAAGCTTAAATCTCTTATAAGGAAGTATCGAAGGCAGCATCACACTAGGATGTTTGAGAACGTTGACAGTAACAGGAGGTTATGGCAAATTTTAAATAACTCAGGGTGTTGTGGAGAGCAGAGCTCGCGATTGGTAAATGTTGATGTTAATACTTTAAATAATTCTTTTGCTTCTAATGGTAACTTTAATGTAGACCATTTTGATTTTGATTCATTAAATGGTGAAATAGAAGGTTTTTCATTTAGGAATATATACGCTGATGATTTATGGAGTGCCTTAATGAATGTCAAGTCTAATTCGATAGGAGTAGATGGTTTTCCCCTTAAATTTATTAAATTAGTATTTCCATTCATTCTGGAACCACTTTTATATCTTTTTAATTATATTATAACTACTTCTTCTTATCCTGATGGATGGAAACTTGCTAGAATTGTTCCAATACCGAAAAAGGGGTCTGTGGATTTTAGACCTATTAGCATCCTTCCTTGTGTTTCAAAAATTATGGAGCATGTATTGAAAAAACAAATTTTAGACTATATTAATCAACATGACTTGTTGAAGAACATTCAATATGCTTACAGGGAGAGGCATAGTACATCTGCTATGTTAGTGGGCATCACTGAGACTGTTAGGGAGCATTTGAATGAGCATAGGAACTGTGTAATGGTATCTCTAGACCTTACCAAAGCTTTTGATCGTCTAAATCACAACATTCTTATTGGAAAACTGAAACGAAAACTTGGATTTTCGGTAATGGCTTGTAAGTTGATACATTCTTATTTGCAAGGGAGGTCGCAGTTTGTAAGAGTAAATGGAATTGAGTCTAGTATTATTCACACATATTCTGGAGTTCCACAGGGCTCGGTCATTGGACCTATTTTATTCTTACTTTATTTAAATGATATTGTTGATTGCTTGGATCTAAGCTTGGTTAAGCCATTTATATTTGCAGATGATATTCAATTGCTATTTGGTAACTGCAGAGAATTTCCTGAGGTACTGACAGCGGTAGTTAATTTTACACTTGATAGGTTAAATAACTGGATGATTAGCAACGATTTTTCTATTAACCCTTCCAAGACAAAGGCTATCATGTTTCGTAATCGTTATTCCAGAGTAGATTATCCGGAAATACATTTTGCTGGTACAAAAGTTGATTTTGTCCAATCGCTTACGTGCTTGGGTGTGATAATTGATGAATGTCTGAATTTCGGCCAGCATATTGACTCCATCTCCGCTAAAGTTACATTAGGTCTTAGAAAATTATATAGTTGTGGGCTGCATATTCCATTGGGGGTAAAGTATACTGCAGCGTATGCGTTGTTAATGTCTCATGTCAATTATTGCATTGAGATTGATTCTGGCACATGGAGTTATAATTTGACTAGGATTGAACTTATTGTTAAAAGAATTGTGAGATTTGTGTATGGTATTGGTCGTCGTGATCATGTTTCTGCGGCTGTGAAAAGATTTCTGGGTTGTTCATTTAATGAATACTTACGGTTAAGAAATTTGTTATTCTTTTACAAGATAATGTACTATGGAGTTCCGTATTATCTATATTCAAGATTCACATTCACGAGATATACTACAACGCCACGTATTGTTGAACCCCTTATTTCATGTAGGATCTTTGCTCAATCTTTCATTATAAGAACTTGTAGGGATTGGAACTACTTACCATACCATTTGCAAAATTTCACATTAACACCTGGCACTTTTAGGCACAAGCTTTTAGCTTACTTTCGAAGTAATTCATAGTTGTATCATTTTATTTTTTAATTCTTATTATTAAAAGTTGTGATCGATAGGGACTTGATGTATAATGACGTTGTTTGTGCCTCTGCCATATCCAAAAAATTAAATTTAAAGCATACGATTTGAAACATTAGACACTTTTTCTTTTTTTATATAATCCTGTTTTAGGGATATATTTTTTTTTTATGTATATACGGCTATTTACATATAACATAAGAAATTTTGTAAATATTTATATGAATTTGTACAATGTATTAACAATGCACTGTGGCCTAAGTGGCTTATTGCGTTGCAAATAAATAAATAAATAAATGCATTTTCTGGCCGAACTGTTCGGTTGGACACTAATTATATACGGAAATTGGTGGATATAATTTTATAGAATTATATATAATTCTATAAAATCTAATATAATCAGATATAATTATATATAATATATATATATATAATTTTATATAATCATATCCGAAAAATGGGTATATATAATTTTATATAATTATATACAATTATTTAAAATTAGATCTAATTATATATGACAAATATAATTATATATATTTTTATATAGCACGATATAAACAAATTTTTAAACAATCAACAGCAGATATAAGTATGTCTAATTATATATGGTGTCATATAAGTTTATATGTATAATTTTATAAAAATTATATATATTTATATATACACTTTTTTACTCGGGAAGTTATGCAACATATTTTATGAAATTTAATTTTTTTAAAAATATAAAAGAACTTTTTTTATCTCAATAAATCTGTAACTATTGGAAATATTCGCAGTTTTAGGAGAAAACATCAAAGCTCACAATCGTATGCTCGGGTCTCAAAAGCGATAAAGAAAAAAAAGCAAACATTTTTTTTTTTAAGGCGCGTCCAACGGAATATAAAACGAGCCAAATCGACATATCAATTATTCAGGGATATTCTGTTAAAAAAATGTATTTTAAAGTTTTTTGTATGGAGATTTTTGTGATATAAATGTAAAAGTTTGATATATTAATCTTTGGTTGATTTAAGCAAATACATGTTTCAGTTTTTTTTTTGAAATTCGAAATAGTTTGCGTTTTCGCAAAAATTCAATATTGTGGGAAAACTAGGTTCTAATCAGTTTAATTTCGATATTAAAACTTTTATTTAGCAAATTGCATCATCTGTGTGGAAATAAATTAAAATGTTTGTAAATTGAATGCAGTTTTCACGGTTGACTAAACTAAATTTAGAAATGAAATTGTGAATTAATGCAGTCTGCCAGCCAACTGAGTTTCTAGTTGATGTAAGTAGGAAAATTCTGCTTAAAGAACAAAATTCGACCACGCGCTTTTTTTTTTGACAAAGTTTTGACAAAGTCATAATGCAACAATTTAAGCTCGAAATATATAAAAATAAAAACTGCGTACATTCCCAGGTAGAAATTTGGGATGGTACAAAAAACGAAGAGTTTTCAAAACGTTTGTTTTTGATGGTACTAAAATAAAAGCGTTTCCAAAGCGATAATTGCAAATAATACGAAAAAAAAGCATTTAAAAAACATTATTTTGGATTGCTATTCGAACGTTCGGACAAAGTATTTTAGGAATACTTTTTATACAAAACTTACAAATATTTGTGAAATAAAAACACTGTAAAAACATTGGTTCAAAGCGTTTTTCCAACGTTTGTAAAAAGTACTTTAGAAGTTCTTATCGTACAAAATTTACAACGGTTTATAAAATAAAACCAATGTAAAACCATTGCGTTAAAGCGTTTTTCTAACATTTGCCAATAGTACTTTAGAAATACTTTTTTTTTTTTACAAAATATTTTACTGATTAAAAAACAACACTGTCATAAGGGGTCTATCTATATGCGAACTCGGTTTCTTATGCAATTTTTTTATATGCTTTTCTCTTCATGAACCGAGTTCAATAAATCACTCAATATGGCCAGCCCATAATGTAGCGACTCTATAAAGTGTATAGTCCTTGTATATCTTTTATAAAGCACTATATTTTGAGGACAGATAAAGCAATATTTTAGAGGACTTTTTCAAAACTTAATAAAACGCTAGTTAAACTATTTAAAATTACAATGTTTTGTTACTTTATTTATATTATTTTAATCATATTTTACATGTTTCATTATTTGTGGTATTTATGAACAATTCATAAAGATCTTTATAATTTGTCTTTCGAGCGTTTTGACAATGTTCAAAATTACAACCCTCAAAGCGGTTATCATTTGGGTCGTTTTCATAACGCTTAATAACTGTAAGCCAAAATGTTCTGCAAATACTTATTTAACGATTGAAAAAGCATTTCAAAAATTTTGTTTTGCAATGTTTTGAGAACGTTATAAAATACCATCCTCAGACCGTAAATTTGGGTTATCATTTTGTACATTCTCAAAACGCTTTAAATTTGTAATTTGGTATGTTCTGAAAACGCTTGTACCATCATGAAAAATGCTTTTAAAACGTTTTAAAGATTGTATTTTTCTACCTGGGATTTTTTTAATTCGCGAAAAAAATTATGCCGTGAAAAGAACGCGTATTGGATTTTTTTCTCCTAAGCTATATTTTTATAATTACACCAACTAGAAAATGAATACATTTGCAGGTTGGATTAGTTAAGAAAAACTTTCTCAAAATTTGGTCCTGAGCACCGAGGAAAAGGCACTAAATTTGCAAAATTCTTAAATATTTCCATATATAGATGATGTACTTGCCTAAAGAAAAATTTTGATACCGATATTGATATGATTAAAACATAGCTTTCCCACAATATTACATTTTTGGCAAAACGCGAACTAGTGTGAATTTCAAATAAAGCTCAAGCGCGTATATACTTAAATCGTAGGATTAAAATATGCCAATTTCACATTTAAATGACAAAAATATCTGTACAAAAAACTTAAAAAAATCATTTTTTTTTCAGAATATCTCTGAAAAAAGGATATGTCTGCGTTGACATGTTTTACATACCGTTGGATACGAATTAAAAAACCTTTTATATGAAACTAATATTGAATACGTTGCCTTTAGTTAAAGTACAAAATTCTTTGAAAAAATATACCTTTTATGAAAACGGTCCAGTTCACGGGCGGGATCTTAATGCTAGACACGAAATATTTTGGGAATCATCATAACACAAACAAAGGTACATATTGAGGGTTGGACAAAAAATCTTTTTTTCTCCATACAAGGTGATTCGGTTTACTGAGCACTATTGGAGTAGGCGCAGCCTATTTACCACAATTGGAACAGAGGCAGAAATATTTTGAGAATCATCATAAAACAAAACAGTAAATTTTGAGCGGTGAACAAAAGAAACATTTTTTGGTGAGCCAAATCGGTCAATATTTTGAGGTTTCTATAAAATAACGATTTTTCAGGTATGGGCAGAAATTTAACGGAAATTCAAATTTTATATTGATATTCTAAAATGGTTTTTGCACAGACTTTTAATAAAACTTTGTCTTTTTAATATTTTGGCCACGAATGTGAAGTGAAAGCACCTACATTAAAATAACCTTCCGAAATATAGGTCTAGTGTACTTAAAAAAAACACACTTTTAAAATTCCAAAAAAAATATAATTTTCGAGACCCCTCCATGGTTCCAAAATACCCTTGCATATCTCCCAACATAGTTCTACTCAAAAAAGAGTTAAGTTTATGTAGGATTCAAATTATTGTTTTCAATTATTCGACCAAGGCGGTTAACCGGTTAGAGCATTATTCGAAAAAACGCTAAAATAAATTAACCGGATTTTCGGGTCGATTAATCGACAAAATTGGCGATTAATCGTTTAATGCAACTTAATGTGTTTTTTCCTTTTTAATAATAAAAACACACACAAAGCTTTATAAAATAAGAAGGCTGGGCCTTTAAAACTAGGGCCTGCGTTTTTTTTTTTTAATTATTAGTAAAGTGAAAGTAGTACACTCAAATTAAAACGTTAGTATAAAAATTAGTAAAACGTTTAACATCCTAATTTAGAGTTTGTGTACTAATTTTTAGTACAACGTAATTTTTAAGTAAACATTTTTCCTATTCTTTATTTACAAATTACATTTTTTACGAATTTTCGTTGCTGATTTTAACAAAATATTTCACTTGCTTTTTACACCCGAATTGTTTAAATTAGCAAAATTTTTACTAATTTTCAATTTCATAGTTAAGAGCATGTTTTTTTCAAGTTGAAAACTTTTATAATCTTAAAGACACGTTTTGCTAAAATTAACAAAACGGTCTGCTGGCCTAAAAATAATTAATTTTTTTGTAAAATCACAGATTTTTATGAAATTTTTACAGACTTTTTATTTGAGTAAAGGAAAAAATTGTAAACGTTTTTAAAATTTAATAAAATTTTAGTAAATCCTTAATGGATATAAATTTGCTAAAGCAATTGTATTTTACTAAATAACACAGAACAAGAACTAGACCTGAGACGTGAGTATTTTTTATAAAGGTTTGTTGTTCGCTGAATCCGAATCTGACCTCAGAATTTCTTTATTACACAGGTTCTCGAAATTGCTGAACAAAATGTTCAAAAAAAGTTCTGTTTTTCGATATATTCTAGACGTTATATCATCGCGAATTAAGCTTTATTCGATAGACTATTAATGTCTTCTCAGAATTTGATCTGAAATCATGCGCTAAAATTCATTGGTATGGTATTTTCGCTATTACCATAAAACGATATATACATACCAAATTACCATAAATACCACATCAATAAATTTCAGTGAACGATTTTTTCGAGGTTTTTGAATGGTTAAACTTAAATTTTAAAGGCACCAGATAGGACCATCGCAAGGCAAAACAAAGTTCTGTGAATAAAGTTTAATTCGCGATGTTTTAACGTCCCGAATATAGCAAAAAATGAGTTTTTTTAAAACTATAGAACTCTAGATTTTGTCGGCCTGTGTAATTTTAAATATTTGTATTTGTTAAATGCAATATTTTTGCATTGATAATGTTACTTAAAATAATATATCTTACGGAACTATTTGACTCTCTTTTAAAATAATTTGATGGTATTTTAATTAGTGCTTGTTTTTTCAAAGCTTTTCGTGCCATTATGTTAGCCTAACTTATGAAAAATAAGGGAAATATTTATATTAATCGACCTGTTTTAACCGATTATTCGGATCGAATAATTATTTGAGTTGTAAATTATTTGTTTCAACATTTACCGAAACAGAGGCGAATAATCAAGAAATCGGTTAATTGTTTAACCGAATTGGAAACACTAATCCAAATCCATACAAAATAATAAAGATTTTAAAGAATTCTCCCCAATATTAACGAATAAACCATTTTTGCCCGGGTAAGGGGTTTAAAAAAAGAACGGTCCGTAACCGAAGGTGGACCTTGCACATAACAAACAAATTTTCAATTTATTTTTTGATCAATGGTGATAATCTCTAACTTCGAGCTCATATATTAGTTCTCATGTAGTGAGTAAACTAGTTTATATGAATGTTTGATGTTTGGCATGGGATTGTTACCGCTTTCAAAACGTGTTCTGATGATGGGAACCTAGAAAATTCCCGAAATAGATCACATTCCTGAAAGGGTCAAATAAATTTGAAAACAACAAAACTCTATAGATTATTTGTTAGAACAATATCCTAATAAAGAAATATAGAGTATGTCCTCGATCTTGAATAATTTTCATTTTCATTCCACAATTAAAGGTCAAAAAAAAACATAATTTTTATTTTTAATAACAATTATATCAAACTTGTAATTAGTAAAAATATTATAAGTTAAAAGAAAGAAGAGATAATCAATATAAAGGCACTGTAAACCAATGAATAGATAGATATATAATTACAATCACACGTTAAAATGCCAAAAATATTATATAACTCATTACCTTGAGCATAGATCAAAATTTTGCTTTTAAAAGTGTAGAATGATTATTGTAAGGACATGAGTTCTGTAGGCAAGTAATTAAAAATATGAGCTATCCGCACATGAAAAGAACGTTCTAAGAGTGAGGTTAATCTAGGGATTTGAATTTGACGATTTCGTGCATAATGGCCAAAAGAAATAAATTAATTTAAATATACAAGGTGGCGCAAAAGTAATGCTCCTATCAGAAAATGCTATAAATTTTGCGATTGGCCCCTAATGTCAGTTCTGTTTTGACATTTGTGTAGTAAACACATGCGAAATAAACGTTAATAAACAATGTTACGCTACACTGCTCCAGAACGCGGAATATTGGTGACTATTTATTTGACCAATAATCGGTCGGTGACTTTGGCACAACGTGAATTTCGTCGCAGATTTCCTGGCCGTCCAACGCCTACTAGTGAAACACTGCGACGTTTAGCCGCTCGCCTCGAAGAGACTGGTACAACACGAGATGCTGCCAGGCGTGGCAGACCCCGGAGTAGCCGTTCTGCAGAGAATATTGCTGCTGTAGCCGAGGATGTCATGGAAGCGCCGTCGACATCGACCAGACGACGTGCCACGCAAATGGGTATCAGTCGACGGTCTTTACAGCGAATTTTGGTACAAGATTTAAAGATGTTTCCGTACAAAGTCCAGACGGTGCATCAGCTGTTAGCTGCTGACCGCCACTCGCGTGTAACATACGCTCAAGCCATCCTTAATCACCACCAAGAGGAAGATAATTTTTCATCAAAAATAATCATGAGTGATGAGGCCCATTTCCATCTTAGCGGGTACGTAAATAAGCAAAATTTACGCTTCTGGGGCACTGAAAATCCGCGTGTAACCCACGAAGAGCCATTACACCCGCTCAAAGTCACTGCATGTGTGCTGTTTTCGCTGGAGGAGTCATCGGACCTTTTTTCTTCGAAGACGTCGCGGGTCAAACGGTTACTGTGAATGGTGAGCGCTACAGAGCAATGATCAACGAGTTCTTTTTGCCGCAACTTGATGAATTGGGATTGGAAAACATGTGGTTCCAACAGGACGGTGCAACGGCAGACACTGCACGTGCCACAACCGATATGCTGAAGGATGCATTTCCCGGGCGCCTAAACTCCCGTTTTGGCGATTTGCTCTGGCCAGCAAGATCGCCTGATTTGACCGCTCCAGATTTCTTTTTGTGGGGCTTTTTGAAGTCGCGGGTTTATGTCAACAAGCCTCAGACTCTTGCAGCTCTTAAACACAATATCCGTCAAGAATGTGAGGACCTATCGCCGGAAGTTTTGGCCAAAGTGATGGAAAATGCCATAAAAAGGGCTCAAATGACAATCAACTGTGGCGGCGGCCATTTACATGACATCATATTCTCGACTTGATGTAAAAAAAATTAAAACACCAAATAAAAATACTCCACAAGAAGAATCAAAGTTTTTCATTTTTTTTTTTAAATTACAGCCAAAAAACATCGGAAGGTTATTTTTGCGCCACCTTACAAGGTAATCATTATGATTAAATAAAGTATAGGCCTTGCTTTAACATAGTTCGAAAATGGACAACCCAAGAATCTAGAAACATAGCGTCATATGGGTACGATTAAGTCTCCTTAAACAAAAGAGATAACGGATTACTCTATTGAACAACACTGAAAGCTTTTTCATAATGTAGCCAAAAGTGCCACTATATACTTCAATGCCGTATAAAAATAAAGGAATGATTAAATAATGTATGAGCATAACCTTGATTCTCATAGGTAAAATTAAATTAACATTATAGCGTCTACTAGGGTATTCAAATTACTCGGGTTTGGTTTTGTTCGAGTAAACGAGTAACTCGATTTTGAGGGTTTTAACTTACTCGATTAAGCGAGTAAGATGTTAAAATTACTCGAGTAACTCGAATAATTTCAATAGTTTTATTTAATTAATTTTTCCTTAAAAATTCATAATAAAACACAAAATAAATACAAATTCGGGAGTTCCGAAATGTATTTTATCAAAAAAAAAAAAAATAAGATTGTAAAATTAATTTAAAATTAAATAAATATTATAAAACAATATAAAATTGAGTGGTTTTAAATTATTTTCTTTCGTTTTTATAAAGTTCGACTTTAAGAAGACATTACAGATATAACTTTTAGAATTTTTTGCAAATATCAAAAATAATATAGAGGAATAATAGAGGAAAAATAAGGAGTATAAATTATATAAATTACATTAACTATTAATTTATTTAATTAAGTTCGAATAGATCCGAATTGAAGAAAAGAGTCAACGGCCCAATTCTAGCTGTAACACCAACAAATTATGATAATAAGTTAAGTACAATTCAAATCTTTCAAAAAAGGTTAACACAAACTAAAGGATGTGCGATTTTTAGTTTTTGTTGAATAGTTATTTACTTTAACATTTCGCTTAATTTATGCAAATCGTAACTTTTGTATTGACTATATCGTGGTGCCAGGTAAAAAAGTTTTAGCCCTACTACACATATATGTAATAGTTTAATATGTAAATTAACACGGTAACTGACACATTGCTCTATATTTTATACTACGTTCACATTGAACCCCAAAATAAGTTTTCGATTTAAAATAAAATTATTTTTAAAAAATACGAACCAATTTAAGTTTTTTTAGTGAAATATAAACTGAAATAGAACATATTTTTGCATTTATAGTAATTAAATGTGCTAAAGTCCCAAAACTTATTTAACAAATTGTGAAAAGCAATCTGATGTAGGCGTGTCCCTATCCGGATTTCATTCCTGCCTAAGGAAATCTTCAGGGGACTTTGTTATTAGAATTTCTAGAGATATTTGTTATGTTAAATCACAAACTCAATGAGAATTTCTTGTCCTCGTCTAGGAGCGAGATTCAAAATTTAAAATATCAAAGAAAAAACAAAAACAACAACAAAAAATTGTCACAATTGGCTTTGTCATCTTCCAAATACTACTCTGTTTTTTTGACAGACCTAGCAATGTAGTGACGTTTATTCAAGTAAATCAACAATAGAAAATCATATGTTTTCTATTAGTGTCAGTTACATTTAAATTTGCACAAGCACCTGCATATTTGTTATTTAAATTTATTTTCATCGGGATAAACATTAATTGCATTTATAGTAATTAAATGTGCTAAAGTCCCAAAACTTATTTAACAAATTGTGAAAAGCAATCTGATGTATTTTTATTTACTTGGTTAACTCGATTAATCGACCAAAATTGTTCGAGTTATTCGTTACTAGAAATTGGCCATTTTAATTTACTCGAACAGTTGTTTGATTAAAATTCATCGATTAATCGAGTAACGGTTAACCGATTGAATACCCTAGCGTCTACGCAAAGAGTAGTTGACTCTAGAAATAACATAGTTTACGTGTCTCTAGAAATTTAAACTATTGTCCAACCACAAACCAAGACAAACTCAATATTAGTACCATTAATATTTATTACCAAATCCAGTAAGGGTGATCCAAAAAACATAACCTTTGTCTTATCCTCATTAATGTATAGTTTGTTCTCCAACATCCCATCCGTAATATTAGAGACACAGTAATTTAACTGTTGTTGCAAAACATCCGAGAATTGCCTCTCGCCACTAAAAAAAAAAAAAAAATCATGAGCTCGCATGAATGCTTTTAAATAAGGAGTGATTTCATTGCATTCAAAAACATCTTAAATAAGCGCTTTTTGGAGACAGAAACACTTCCTTCTAAGCGGCTCCTCTCAAACAAAAATCATGACTTATACATGACCATATGCAGTCGCTTGCAACAAATCTCTTCCTTACAATTGTGCTTCCAAGTAAGGTGTATTTTTTGCTGGGTAGTTTTAATTTTTTTTTTTGTAAAGAAGAAAACATAATTTTCATTTTTAAGTACAAAAGTAACGAATTCAATAAACAAGTTATATCTGAATTTCCTTTCGGCAAAATCGAACAAAAGTTTGGCATTTAGTTTGGTTTACAGCTTTTGTCTTTTTTTCTTAAATTTCCAATGCAATTTCATTGATTTAATTCAAACATTCTTTAACATTATGCAGATAATTCTCTCAGTGCAATATCGAAACTTGTCTATAATGCCCCCAAATGACAAAAAAAAAAACATAAAATATATCTTTTAGTACAGTGTTATATTAACGTCATATAGACAGTCGCAATTATTTTTTAATTAATATGCATTTGACAAATTTAATTTAGAAATGTTGAGGTTGAGAAAACTGCAATTTCTCAGGCCATACTTGGGTGTGATCGCTAAACAGTCATGACTTGGTATTGTTACGTTTGTAATGTAAGATGAGCGCAGGTTTGATTCTTACAGCCGCAGGTTGTTGAAAAATTTATCATATAGAGACAATCTGACAATTATAAGACACAAATAATAATACAATTTAAATGGAAAATCACTGATGAGCCTGTCCATAAAAAGGCAGAAACTAGTCTAGTCTGATTTAAAAATTAATAGTGCTTATAATTTTTAGAGAAAAACGTTTATTCTTCTTCTTAACCTCAACATTTCTAAAATAAAATATATCCTTTGGCCAAACTGTTCAATCGGATGCTTCGTTGAGATAATTCTCTGCATGATATTAATTTAATTTTTGCATAGAGGCAACTGAAATTCGTCCATTGAAACTTCCAAATAAACTATGAGTAAAAGAAACATGTCAACATAATCAAAAATATGTCGTTTTCGGATCGACCACCTCCGATTTCAATGAAATTCACCATAATTTTTATACTCGACAAGAAGTCGACGAAACATAAATTTGAGCTTCCGGACCTTTCGGTTTCCGAAATATGACGTCATGATAATTGGAAAAAAAAACGATAAATTTTGACTAAAGTATCCTTACAAATTGGTCTATAGCTTTTAAACTAAAAGCTATGCAAAATTCGTGTTGCTCTTATTTTTATAAGTTAATATGTGCTCTTCAAAATAATATGCATATTGATATTTTTCATGGAAGGGTCAAAGGTAATTTTTTGGGGTCTTCAGTTTAAATGCCTATATCTCGAAATGGGCATTTTTAAAAATTCTTAAAAAAAAAGTTTTTTATTGAACTATCCTCTATACATATTTGTGTGAAGAATTCAGGGTGATATCTCGATAGGCCTCATAGTTTGTATTTTGCATAGTTTAAAAGTTATAGTTCAATTTGTAAGGATACTTTAGTAAATTTTTAAGGTCATATTTCGGAAAGCGAAAGGGTCTGGAACCCCTAAGATGCTTTTTATGGAATTCGGAGGTGGTCTATCCGAATTGTGATTGAGTTGACATGTTTTCATTCTAATGCAAGCTTTTATAAAATTTTATGAAAAATATCATTTCATTAATTAATAGTTTTATCCACTTAATGAAGCAGTTTTGTTAAGAAACTATAGTTTCATAAAAAGTTATAAGCTTTTCATTAATTTTAAGAAATTTTTCGTTCACTTTATAAAGAAAAGTTACATTAGTTTCTCTGTGTAGAATTTGTCTTAAAGTTAGTTTAATGTGTTTATCATAAAACGCTGAAATTATACTGAACATTTCAACGTAAAATAAAATTTCTTGATTTTTTTTAACAAAAATACAGATTTTTACATCAGTATTCATTAACCAATTAATTTGGACTAATAATGCTTTTATTGACTGTCCAGCATATTTAATAGTATTAATAAATTCTTCATAGTATTAATGAATTTTTGCTTAGACCCAATGAAGTTGCATTGGAACTCGTACACAGAAACATTTCATTAAACTAATCCAAATTTTTATAAAATTTTATGAAAAATATAATTTTATTTTTTAAAAGTTTCATTAACTCATTAAAGAAGTTACTTTAGAAAACAAATTCAAATTTTTATAAAATTTTATGAAAAATATAAGTGTGTTCAAGTGTGCTAACAGAATGAGAATCCAACCGATCAAATGGAAAATAAATTTTTACAATACAACATACAACATACATACATATACAACACTTAGTACACTTTGTGAAAACCCTTTGGCCGAGTTTTTGGAATGTAGATTATCATTAAACTTAGATTAACGAAGGTTTTAAACAGAATATCTCTTCTGAAATGTGATTTATTTTATTGTGTTATAATAAAGGTAAAAATTCTAAACAAAATGAAGTGGCTCCGACAATTTTTTGTTAATAAGCTTGGAACTAAACCGAGTTTAACTAACATCCCAAAAAGTTGGCCTTAGTCTTTCAAAAGTTATTAGCGGTATTCATTCTTGGTAGTAAACAACCCTTGTAGATCTGGTTAATGGTGTACGTTTGATAAATTTGTCAGAATTTACCAGAACCAACAACAAAATGTATTGCACTACCATTTACTACGCTGTGGCGAAATACCACACAAAAAACTGTGGTAAACACACATGATAAATTTATCAGCAAAAAAAAAAAACAGCTGACTGTTCTGCCGTCAAAAAAATGTATTTTGTGTTAACTATTGGAAAAACTTAAAAATTAATAAATATGTATATCGAAAACCCCAGTTTAAAACGAAAGCATTTTGCAGTAATAAATTTGTGATTTTTTCTGTTTCTGTAAATTTTTGGCATTTTTTCAAATCAAAATTATTTTTTACAGTTATATTAGTTTTTTGTTTTTATATACATCGAGATTATTTTTATGTTATTTTCAATTTATAACGAGCTTTCAACCTCCGTATATTTACAAAAATAAAGCAAATCAAACATATTAGCTAGGTTGATACTAGTATTTCGATCTGGCTAAAGATCTCATCAGAACCCGAAGTTTTAGAAAAGTTAGAGCCTCCATAATAGGCAGAACTTTAACAAAAAACCTATTAATAATCAATTTTGCTCCATTCTTGTCTTCTTAGTAATCAAGCACGTTAGGTCTTTTCCTAACAAGCATCATGACGGTACTAAACTTTGAAGACCAAAAATGATCTATTTATATAAAAAATTTTTAGTTTGTACTCTGGCTCATGTAATATTTTTTACAGTTATATTAGTTTTTTGTTTTATTTTTGATACATATGTGGCGAACAACAAAAATCATCTGATTTATAAATTTACCATACATTAAAAAAAAGACACTCACGCTTTGTTGTGAACAAATCGTAGTAAATATAACACGAAGTAAATATAACACCAAAAGTGAAAACCGCTATTAAGTTTTCTTTAATAAAAAACAAAAAAATAAATAAATTTGGGGAAAGTTTTGAAAATCCTGAGAATTAATATATCGAGGGCCTATATTCAAAACCCTCTATCTTAGAAAACACAACTTTTCAGGAGAGCCAAAAAACTGTTTTTTTTCGCGTATTACTTGAGTTATTAAAATTCGGTATTCTACAATATTTTTTAAAGCAACTACAGAATCTCACATATAATTGGTTTTTAAAATGTTGCATTATTGGGGACTTTATTATAGATAGAGGGTTTTGCTTCCCAAAAATATTTAATATTTATGTATGAAAATGATTAGATAGAGGGTTTTGCATTTTAATAAAAATAAATTATTTTGATTTCATTTATGCCATTTGTCAGTTTTTAAGGTGATTTATTTAAGATAACGGCTAGTAATACAACATAAGATAAAAAAAATTAATAATAAACAATATGAAACAAAAAGTTATGTGTTTTTTTGCTTTTTTTAAGTTTTTTTGGAGTTTGATGGGAGTAAATTATCGTAAAAATAATGGTATTCCGGTGGTATTACGCTCTTCAAATCCTGCAAATTCTTCCATTTATTTGGCTGAATTGATAGTGTAGAGTATAGATAGTGAGTAGAATATAGAGGTTTTGGTTCAATATGTCCTGTGTAAGGTTGAATACGAACAGGTAGATCCATATAAGCTGTATCAAAATCTAATTTATATGTTATGTTACCTTCTGGAAGATATAAAAGAGATCTTAAATTAGACACAGTAGGATCGTTCTTTACTCGTCCTGGTCTAATGGAAGAAAAACGCATAAGTTTGTCATCGTTGTAATTATTAAAGAAATCCCAATTTCAATATTCTGCATCAAACGGCTTTTTTACAATCTCATTGTTAATTTTAACAGTCTTTCTGACTTCTCTAGTAATTCTAACGTAATCGATTGGCAAGTGTATAGATTAATTTTTCACTCGCACTCCATTTGCGTATGGCCTTTTTCTAAGAACTTCTGTTCAATAACTTTATTATTTTCCGCAGCAAAATTATGTAGAGCATTAGATAAATAAGGGTTGCGGTTTTGGTAGCCACAACCATCTGAAAAAAATCGTAATTGGCGACGAATCCGATAAGCAATACGTTTTTAAATGATGAATAATACAGGAAACAAATACCGACGCGTACAAATCACCATTGATTTCGCTCCACCAATAATTTGTGCACTGATGAGTGCCTATATCCTTTCGGGTATTTGATATAGGGTTATGTTTCCGTTTAGTTCTTTTGCAAACGGCCACATTATTGTTGATTTTCTCATCTTCGGAATCTGGGTATATATGTATTTTTTTATTGCTGTTGTAATTAGTTATGTGTAAACATACCTGTTATCCGCCCATCCTCCATATCTACATTTGATGATGCATAATGGACTGCTATACGTTGTAAGGAATTAAAAGCCACTTTATTTTTCTGTTCACACAAAATATCAAAAGTTTATTATTAAAATCTAATTATTAAACTTACCATTATGTAAGTTTATCACGCGACAATAATATTTTAATTATGATTTTTAATATCATATAAATTTTTTTTTTTTGACAATAATATCGTAGATGGCACTTTAAAAGTAGATTCTTTTTTAAAGCAAGTTGCAAGTTTAACCATTTATTTTTATGCCATGGACATTATATTTTCCAAAAGGTAAAATATTTTCATTTTAATTCAATTCAGAATCGGCTTTCGCTATTTAATAAACGATTAAAAAATGTAAAATTCATGTTCAGCATGCAAAAAAAATAGTAAGAAAACAAGTATTGCAAGAAGAAATTATTCCAAAAAAATATTTGAAAATTTATTATTTGAAAAGATAGAGGGTTTTGCATTCAGAAAAATTACTTGCGTAAGATAGAGAAATAACAAAAATGCAAATAAAACAGCAAAAAAATTTTTTTTTGTTATGAAATTCACACCATACATGGGGGCTGTTTTACTGAACATTTTACCATCAAAAAATCATTTTCGTGAAAATCGAAGATAGAGGGTTTTGAATATAGGCCCTCGATATGTTTTCTTTTAAATGTTACTATTTTTTACTATTATTACTTAAAAGTGTCCTGAATTTGTTATTTGGAAGAAAAAATTAATAACAAGTTATGCATAGTATGATTTTTAATGATTTCAAAATTGGGTCAATTTGATCCAACGAACATAACATATGGGGTATAATTTTAAACAGGACAGAAGTGTTAAACAAAAGTTCAAAAACACGTGTTAATATAAAAATCTGAAAATTTTATACCAGAAACTACACAGACAGGAACCCAAAATGGTGGTAAGAAAATGAGTAAAATGAAAAGTTAAAATTATAGTGATATGCACAGAAAGGGATAGACATATACAAAAAATGTTCCGTACATTTTATATGGGGTTTTTTATTTCTATCGCACTCCCCAAGCCACTTTAGAGTAAACAAATCCATACTGTTTAAGATAAATTTGTTTGGATATGTCATAGGCAACCTGTCAGTGTAGATATATTACAACCAAACTAGGTATATGTAGAACGTTTTCGTCATAGTCATACACAGAAAAAACTAAAAATGGGTTTCAATTAAAAATTTTATTGAATCAATTAATATTTAAATTTATTTTCATCGGGATAAACATTAATTGCATTTATAGTAATTAAATGTGCTAAAGTCCCAAAACTTATTTAACAAATTGTGAAAAGCAATCTGATGTAGGCGTGTCCCTATCCGGATTTCATTCCTGCCTAAGGAAATCTTCAGGGGACTTGTTATTAGAATTTCTAGAGATATTTGTTATGTTAAATCACAAACTCAATGAGAATTTCTTGTCCTAGTCTAGGAGCGAGATTCAAAATTTAAAATATCAAAGAAAAAACAAAAACAACAACAAAAAATTGTCACAATTGGCTTTGTCATCTTCCAAATACTACTCTGTTTTTTTGACAGACCTAGCAATGTAGTGACGTTTATTCAAGTAAATCAACAATAGAAAATCATATGTTTTCCATTAGTGTCAGTTACATTTTAATTTGCACAAGCACCTGCATATTTGTTATTAAAATTTATTTTCATCGGGATAAACATTAATTGCATTTATAGTAATTAAATGTGCTAAAGTCCCAAAACTTATTTAACAAATTGTGAAAAGCAATCTGATGTATTTTAATTGATTTTGCACCTACCACTGAAATGATAGTATTAACTAAAAAAATTTGCAGACAGTTTATTAAAACTCTTTCAATTAAAATAATAATAATATCAATTAAAAGAGTTATTGTTTTTTTTTACAACCTCAATTAAAAAGTTTAGTTAAATGGATTAAAACTTTAATTGAAACTTGAGGTGAAAACAATGGTAGTTTTAATTGAAAACTCGTTTTTTTTTTGTTGTTGTTATATGCCCCCATTAAATAAAAAAGAAATGTAGGTTTGTAAATTAAATTGAAATTTTATTTATAATAAAATTAAAGCTTCTTAATATAAAAATGTATTATAAGAAACCAAATAAAAGTAAAGACAACATTTTTGTTTTGCTTGTCTTGTCTTGAACTTTTTTCTTGTAATTGAATTGCTTTCTTAAAAAAATCACACACAACTTTAAAATGATAGTTTAATGACACTTATACTTATTGAAAATTTAATTATTTACAAAAATAATAGTTTAATTGTCCTTTTTCGATAAGGTTTATTTAAATCCACATGTGCACTTTTATTACCACAGATAAAACACGAAACTAAATTAAGTTTTCGTGCGTACACGAACATCTCAACAAAAAGAGTGTTGCAAACTCTAGTGAAACAACTACGATTTTGCGTGTATTTGAAATCGGTAAACTATTCAACTTATTAAAAGTTAATCATTTGCGATTTTTTTCTTTTTATTTACAAATTAAATAATATATTGATATAATTAAACCTTTGTTTGATTATTTAATGTAAATAAAATAAAAAAAAATAGTTTGCCAAATTTTATAAAATTTTGTTTACATGTTGTCAACACTGTATGGATACATTAGAAAATTCAATAAATTTTTTAATTGAATCAATTAAAAAAAGTTGTTTAAATTCCAATAGATAATCAAACAATCGGGTAATTAGATATTTTTGGCCCATAATTTTTTCTGTGTATAACAACATCACCCAAGTGTGAAATAGACAAATCCCACGGATTTTAAAATATCGCGTTTTAAAAATAAAAAAATTTCTGCTAAAGCTGCGTGATTGTTTTAAAGCTACTGTTACACTCATAGAAATAAACCTGTAAAAATAGGGTAAAAATCTACGAAAAATTAGTTAAAAATTACCTTGGGAAAAAAGCTGCTAAATTAAGCAGATTTTTTTGCTAAATATTATTCAAATAAGAACAGCAAAAATAAATCGGTTAACTTTACAAAATTTTAGTTATATTCGATGTGAATTTTAGTTAAATGAAAGTAGCATTTTACTCTATAAATTTAGCAAAAACTTTTACTAAATATTGCTGATTTCATAAGGGCAGACTTTTTTTTATTCGCATTAAAAAAAAAACTAAAAATTTACATTTGTTAATAATTTTTTTGTCTACTAATATTTAGTAACTGTTGATTTTAGCAGATTATTTTGTTACTTTCAATTAACTAAAATTTAGCTCAAATATAAATAAATATTGGTAAATTCCACAGATTTATGTGAAAGGCGTGGTAGAGAAAAATGAGTGTATTTTCTAAAAATCATAACTACATTGTAAATTTTCAATTTCTGAATCAGACTGCGCAGTTTCTGGCATTGAACCTTCGTCAGTGACCCTGTTTTTTTTGAATAATGTAATACTTGTTATGTTTTTATGTGCAATCACTGACCGTGGTATAGATAAACTGATTTCTAATGCCACATGCACTCGCACTACACGTTAGACAGAGCGCTTTAGCCCACTGATCTATCATCAGGTCGAGTTTTGTTGTGATTAAAACTAGTTTTATTCAATACACGGTGTTTTTTGTTCTTGCATACATAATTTTAGAAGTACAACTCCAACTCCAACACAACACAACAGTTCTATTTTTAGAAACTCTAATGTCCACTGTTTTTTCCATATGTTGTAAGTGATGCCACATCTATGATAAATTCTTTGTATATTCGATAGATGGCGCTTACGTAGTTAGGGAAGTTTGATTTTTTTTGTTTGAGTTTGAAATTTAACGTCTTTTTCAGACAATTGCAATTAATACTATAATTAATATGCAATTTTATTTAATTTTAATTGTGAAAGGCGTGGTAGAGAAGAATGAGTGTATTTTCTAAAAATCATAACTACATTGTAAATTTTCAATTTTCTGAATCAGACTGCGCAGTTTCTGGTATTGAACCTTCGTCAGTGACCCTGTTTTTTTGAATAATGTAATATTTGTTATGTTTTTATTTGTTCGATTTATTTTTGCTAATATTTAGTAATATTTTTTTTTTTATGGCGGTTAAATGCATTTTTTTCAAAAACCGCGATTTAAAAAGCAGTATTTTTTAATTTTTTAAAAATATGTACACTCAAAAAATCGCATAAAGCGAATTCGTATGAAACGATACACAAGCTCCACATAAAAACCACTAATACGTTCCTGAATTAAAAAAAAACACACACACAAATTCAAATCAAAGCATTAAAAGTCAAACAAAATCGCATAAAAAAGTCAACAAAATTAATTATTTCTTACTAAAACAACTAAAAACAGAACATAAAGAGCAATAACAAACAAAAATATATATATTGTATAATACATTCAACATAAAAAAGATCAAAGTAATGTAATGTAATGTTAAATTTAAAACAATTTTTAATAAAATTTCATTTCATCACTACAAATATTCCAAATCGATTACATCACTATCACCTGGATGATCATCACTAGAAATGTTCTCATTTTGACTAGAAGGAACTCTCAAGAAGTTTCCATGAGCTTTATTTTTTCACATTTGTACGACATAATTGGTCTGTTTTTTGATTTTACATTCGTTTTTTACATTCGTGATTTGTTATTTAAAAAAAAAAAAAAAAATCGAAATACTAGTATCAACCTAGCTAATATGTTTGATTTGCTTTATTTTTGTAAATATACGGAGGTTGAAAGCTCGTTATAAATTGAAAATAACATAAAAATAATCTCGATGTATATAAAAACAAAAAACTAATATAACTGTAAAAAATATTACTTGAGCCAGAGTACAAACTAAAATTTTTTTATATAAATAGAACATTTTTGGTCTTCAAAGTTTAGTAACATCATGATGCTTGTTAGGAAAAGACCTAACCACGTGCTTGATTACTAAGAAGACAAGAATGGAGCAAAATTGATTATTAATAGGTTTTTTGTTAAAGTTCTGCCTATTATGGAGGCTCTAACTTTTCTAAAACTTCGGGTTCTGATGAGATCTTTAGCCAGATCGAAATACTAGTATCAACCTAACTAATATGTTTGATTTGCTTTATTTTTGTAAATAAACGGAGGTTGAAAGCTCGTTATAGATTGAAAATAACATAAAAATAATCTCGATGTATATAAAAACAAAAAACTAATATAACTGTAAAAAAAATAAATGTTTGTTTATTTTTTTACTACAATTGTTAGTAATTTTTTTATCAGTAAAAACAAATGAGAAATGTTAGTTGAATTTAATGAAATGTTAATCGTCCTTTCTTCAAGTGAAATTTCATTTGTTTTTGACTACAATTGCTGTCGTCTTTACCTTCAACCAAGAAATGCTAAACCAACAATACTTATACAAGTATACTTGTATAACGAGGGCTTATATTCAAAACTTGATATCTGCAGTTTTCTCGAAAATGAGTTTTTGATGGCAACTTGTTCACTGATTAAGTTGTCATATATCATATTAAATTTGAACTGAAATTTTTTTTCTTTAACATTTTTTTTCTTAAATTTGTGATTTTACTATCTACTATACGTAGTTTTGAGAATAAAAAGTTGCTATCTGCATAAAAAAATTGTTTTTATTATCATAAAACCTAAAAGTGTTGGTATTGAATCATTAAAAATAATAAAGATGTAAACAGCATGAACTATTCAAAAAATGGTCAACATAAATCCGGGGATTATAATTCCCTACAACGTATTGCAACTGATTATATGTCATCCAATGAAGGTTTGTTGTCTACAATTCGGGACAATTTTAATCAAAGATTCCGAGAATGAACAAATCGACGACAATGTGTTCAAAGGGGATGTGGGAGACGATTCGAGACAATTATATGTAATTGTAACATAAATTTGTATTTGTAATTTGTAAGAAAAGGCGAATGAATAGGCAACAGTATTTAGGATTTTCGACAATTGAGGAAGTTGTTCAACAAAATGTACAAAAGGCGCAACTAGAGATTGGACCAACATGTTAATCAGAAACTTGTATAAAAAGTAAGGTAAGACACTGCCAAAAACTAGACGATGCTAGAAAGAAAATTTTCATATTGTTTTGGAGCATGTCTTGGGAAGCTAAGCAAGTATTTATAAAGGCTCGCGTATCACCTCGAATTCCATTACTAGATTTTTTGTTAATACATATTATTATATGTATTTTTATTGTTTTATATTCAAACAACATTAACTTGAATAAATATAAAACGTTAATTAGTTTACAATAAATCTTATTTGTATTTTGTACAAAAAGTGCTATCTGATAATTTGAACATACGAATTGATAAAATTTATATTTGCAAAAAGTGCTATCTGCTATATCAGCGCGAATAACAGCAATTAAAAAAAAATTGTGAAACTTAGACGTCGTTTTTAAATAACTTTGTAGAAGAAACTTTAGTAATAACTACTACAATTTACAAAAAAAGAAACAGTTTTTTTGCTCGCCTGGAAAATTGTGATTATGCAGATAGCAAGTTTTGAATATAAGCCCTCGATAAGTATTGTTGGTTTGTTGGGTTAGCATTTCTTGGTCAGAGTGCAGTGGAATCGTTCTGTTGCGAAGAATTGGGTTCCGGGGAAACGTGGTAGTTAAGTTTATTTTTAAGATTTCAAATACATATTAGACCCAAAAAGGATTATAAAATATAACAAATAAAAGTGTTAAACAGACAAATCCCAAATCTCTGGATATTTTTTATTTCCTCTCTCAAATTATACTTCAAGTCTTTTTCATACATTATCGTTACATACACAGTGATACGTTAATCAAAATATTCAGGTGTTTTACGTTTTCATTAAAACGCCATTTTATTTTCTTCAATTTCTTTTTGTTTCATAATTTAAGGCATTGATTTAAACTCACTAGATGAGGATAGTGACACTGAATCGGAACCAGCAACTACTGAAAACAATACACCCGACTTGGGCGACGATGTTTGTCTAGATGATCTTACGGATTCCGATACTAGTGACTTAGATGAAACTGAAAAACCAAGACCACATCGTGCTACTCGTGGTACAAGATCCTTAACAATAAAACGCAATAACAAGGGTGAAACTCAATTACATCAGGCATGTATTGCTGGTAACATTGAATTGGTTCGACGTCTTATCGATCAAGGTCATGTTGTAAATGTAAGAGATCATGCTGGTTGGCTGCCACTACATGAAGCCAGCAATCATGGCTTTCGTGATATTGTTGAATTATTACTGGACAGAGGTGCTGTTGTTGCCATAAACGATAAAGGCGGTACAAGTTGTGATGGCATAACACCGTTGTACGATGCTTGTTCGAATGGCTTTCTTGATGTGGTCGAGCTATTGCTAGAACGTGGAGCAGATGCTACGGTAAAAACCGATTTTGGTGAGACGTGTTTAAGTGGTTTAGATAAATGGCGTCGTTCGGCTACTATAACTGAAGGCGAACAAGCTGAGTATGAACAAGTGAGAATACGTTTGATTAATACTTTATCTAAAGTGGGCATATTATGTTCGGCACAAAATGTTAAACCTTTGACAAATGCAAATGTTGAAAGCAAACGAAAAACACAAGATAATGTCAATGAAAGTCTAGCGCTACTGATGGATGTAGAAGAAAGTGATTATCAAGAAGAAAATGGAAATGAAGAGGAGAATATGCGACCATCATCCTCGCGTCTTAATCGTTCAAAAGAAAGAAACAAAACACGTTCACCAGCTAGTGCTAGTGTTGAATATAAAAATGCTATTGAACAGTTAAAACGTCCACTTTATCGCCAATCTGCTATGGACAGTGATGATGATACATATTCTACCTCGAGTGGGGGGTAAACACAAAAGATCAGCATATCTTGACGTTGAAGAAGTCGATGAGGACTCGTGGCTAATCGATGATTTAGGACCAGAAAAGAAAAAACGACGTTTTCAAACAACACCTACTAAACAAAGTGCACGTCCGACATCTGCAATGTCTTCATATCATAAATCACCATTTAAAGATTTACAACATTCCCTAGATTCCGGGAATTCAACATGGTTAAGAGATTCTTTGACACCAGAAAATGATGCCTTCCAAGTGTTGTTAGATGCTGCCAATGGGACAACATCACAACAACGACAGAAACAAGCCAAGAAACTAACACTCTCACGATCATCAAGTATCAGTAGTAATGCTAGTATAGCTACAACATCTCAACAACGACAAAAGCCCAAACACCAGGCTTCACTATTGGAAAGTGGATTTTGTCATTTTCGCAGCGAAAGTCCTCAAACAACAAGTGAAGATTCAAATGAGCCATTTACCACGGTCAATATGCATACAATCGAACCAGACTCGACCACAACATCAATACAACTTTTAATATCGCCTGCGAAATCGTCACCCATTAAAGTCCAGGCTACACCTATAACGATAGCAACCACCATTTCGTTTAAAGTTAAAGTTGAAGATGAACTATTGTTGGTGCCCGTAGATAGGAAAAAGTTGGGAGACATTAATATACGTTGGTTGGCAGAAGAAGCAGCAAGAAGATATTACAAGTAAGTCTTATTTTAATTAGGAATTTAAAATACACAATTTTCTATAAAGATAAACTAGCTGAGAAATGAACAGTGTTGCCAGAACAGCAGTTTTTCCACTAAATGTTAATCTTAAATGTATGTATTTAGAACGATTTTAGTGGGATTTTATTTAGAACGAAAGTTCAATATTTCAACTATTTGCATACATGAGGGCTAATGCTGTAACCAAAGAATTTAGAAAATAAAGAGATTGCAATACACTCACTTACTTAGAAAAAAAAAATATAACTTGTGGCTACAAATAGAAAAATAAATATTGTTTTCCTATAAATTGACTTTTTTTTAATGCTGCTGCTATATTTTTCGACATTTATGATTTAAGCAAATATTTGTTCTCCTTAAAAAACGACATGTTTCCTGATTGCAGGTACAATTTGTTAGCAGAGGGTGAGAGCATTGCTAGCCATTGCTTATACTTCTTAGCAACACTGTGAATGAAACAATAATCTGTGTAGTGTGCTCTGTTTTTGTAATCAACAACAAAAAAAATCGTTTAAAACAGAAACCCATATTACACAGGAAGATGTTCTTGAATCTATTTTGAGTATTAAATCCGAATATCTTGGTCATGACGGAACTCACCCAAAATTCATAAAACTAATTCTACCATACATTCTGCCTCATATGACTCATCCGTTTAACAAAATTTTAACAACATCCACATTCCCTTATATGTGGAAACATGCAAAAATTATTCCCACACCAAAATCTAATCATGAATATCGGCCAATTGCAATCTTGCCATACTTGTCAAAAGTCTTTGAACGCTTACTTCATTCACAGATAAGTAAATATCTACACGATAACTCCTTGCTTACTGATAAACAATCTGGCTTTAGACCACAACATAGTTGTGTTTCTGCTTTATTAGAGGAATTAAGAATTAATGTTGATGAGAAAAGAATATGTTTTCTAGTTTTACTGGATCACTCAAAGGCGTTTGACACTGTGGAACACTCTATTCTTTGCCTTAAACTTAAACATATGTTCAATTTTTCACCAACTGCGGTAAAATTAATATCTTCATATTTACAAGATAGATCCCAGGCAGTTTACTATGGTAATGACAAATCAAATAGTTGTTTAGTATCGAGAGGGGTACCACAGGGTTCTATACTTGGTCCACTTTTATATTCCATATACTCAAATGATTTACCTTCTTAACTTAAACACTGTGGAATACAAATGTATGCAGATGACGTACAACTGTATATCAGTTGCCAACCATCCGATACCACAGAATGCATTAGTAAGCTAAACGAGGACCTATACAGAATAAACTCATTGGCTTCAAGGAATGGTCTTTGCTTAAACGCTAGGAAAACTAAAGCTATGGTAATTGGTAAGAGCAAACTGATCCCCACATCTTTTCCGCCAATCCAAATAAACAATTCGAGTATGGAATCAGCTAAAAATCTTGGTGTTATATTTAATTCTAAACTTGACTGGTCTAACCACATTAATGCAATATGTGGTAGAACGTTCTCTATGTTACGCAATCTGTGGATGACCCAATATTACACTCCGTTTGAAATACGTATGTTATTGGCAAAGACATATCTAATTCCAACACTGTTGTATGGGTGTGAACTTTTTCAAGCTGTGATTCGGCAAGTCAGAAAAAACTTAACGTTACTTTCAATAATATCGCCAGATACGTTTTTGGTATTAAGCGGTTCTCAAGAATTTCTCGTTATGCAAAGCAGTTATACAACATATCTTTTGATAACCTGCTAAAATGCCGCTGTCTAATTTTCTTACATAAAACTATCTATTCAAAACATCCAGGCTATTTGTACAATCGTCTTATCTTCTCTAGATCAAATAGAGGAAAAAAGATAAACAGTTTTCGATATCGTAATCAGATATCTGAAAGACATTTTTTTATAAGATTCATTCGGCTCTGGAACCGACTACCCCACAATATTCAAGCAGCAAGCAATGCTAAGCACTTTAAACGCGAAATATTTAAGCATTTTTCTTAACTTTTTTAATTAAATTATTTTTTTTTTTTTTAATATTATTGTTTTTTAATTTTTTTAAATTTAGCATTTTCTTTAAATCATCAAGAACTGTTTTATAAAATTATTTATTTGTTGCCTACTGTATTTTGCCTAATTGTATATTAATCTTTTATATTAGTCAAACTTTTTATATGCTACATTTGTGATTAAAGTTATATGTACAGTGCTATAAAAGACTCGTTCTTGTTGCACTGTGTACCAAATAAATAAATAAATACAAATAAATAAAAATTTGTTCCGAGTTAATCACTGTTAGATTTTGCTCTTTTAATATTAAAAAAGTCGTGAGAAATTTTTCGTACACTGTGCCGAAAAATTGTCAAAGTTAAACATTAATTTCTACATTTTCGCAATTTTACTGGAAAGAATAAAAATAGCAAATGGACAAAGAATATCGCGACTATAACACAATGTAAACTTGGAAGAAAAAAAAAATATAAAAGCGTACATTATGCACATTTTATTTTTTAATTTTTTTAATTTATTATTTTTTTTTAATAGAATTTGTTAAAATTGTGCATACAATTCTTACCGTTTGTAAAAATCTGATATTGAAAATGATTTAAAAACTTGTTTGTTATTTATTCACTTTTCATGTTAACGAAAAATGACATCTTATGCTACGTTTTTTTTTTTTTTTGCAACGACACAGTAAAACCAGTAAGTTAAGGATAGCGGACAGGTGACAGTTTTGACATATTATGCAACAACACGAAAAAGGTTCACTTTGAAGAACAGAAAACATTAGCCAACATTCCCTTACATTTTTTCGTCGTTAAATGTTGCCTTGAATATTTTTATTGCAAAATATACGTATACGTGAGTTACATTGATTGGTTTAAGTGGCAGCTCATACCTTGCGCGCAACAAATCGAGTTTTTGATGATTCAGTTTTAAAAACCCACTCTTATTTAGCCCCAAAGTCTTGAGCATAATAGTCAGCCTAGGCAAACTTCCAACGTGTTTCTGATAAAATAATTTAATTTAAGAAATTTTGTGAAAAATGCCTGTTTGTATTTGGCTCAGCTGCCAGCTGATTCAAGACTTTCGGCGGCTGCGGCTGATGACCGACTGATCGCACACTCTTCTCTTCCTTACCTGATCTTACCCAACTTCGACACTGTTCGTTAAGGCTGAATCAGCCAGACATAAACGTAAACGTATCTCGGTATAGCAAATTTAATAAGTTAAATACGAATATAATATGTTTTGTAGTACTTGTTGTTTCATTCATTTGCAATGAACATATAGAAAACGTAAACACACAGAGAAAATCTAATCAAAACAGATGTTGTCCGTTTACGTGTTCTATATGTTTAATGCATACGAACTAAAAAAGCACTACATAACATCTTTTATTCTTATTTAACTTATTTAATTTTCTATACCGAGATACGCTTACGTTTACGTCTTTCTGTTTTAGCCTTTTATGTATGTTTTGCACGTTACCACAGCAGTCCCGACATGTAACTTCTAGCACCACTAAGTAGGCTTCTGGCCCGTTTTTCATCGTTTTTAGAGCACGTCTGACTGGCGGTGCTGCATGTGCCGTAACCATGCCGCCTACTCCTTGGCTTTAATAGATAGTGATTGGATATTTCACGTTTTATGGGTTCCAGTGCTGTTGCACTGTTTACTCAGCGTCGTCGTATCTTTTTATCCTATGTTCGATGTAAAGCTTTCAGGAGAGCATCGTGTCAGAATAGATACCAATATACACTGAACCAAAAACCAACAAAACTTGTTCGTTATTTTAACAAATTGTTTAGTAAATATATTTTTTGACGTTTAACTATTTATTGATTCTTATTTTGACGAAATATCGTTAAATGTATTAACAGAAATTAGTTATTTTAACGAATTTATTTAATCAAATTGAATAATTATTTTGTTGTTTTAATAATGCGCTTTATTCAATTTAACAATGCTCTTAATTTAATTTAATCTATTCTATATATTATTAATTTTTAATTTTATATATCTTTATCTTTTATATTTTATAAATTTAAATTTTTAATAATATACGTTTTTAGTTAGTATATTAAAAAAATAATTAAATTCAAAATTATAATGCAGAACCCAAACCCCAATTTTTAATTTAATTTTTAATTTAATTTTTTAATTTGTTTTCTTGTTTTCTTCACTATTACAGATGATCAATTATATAAAAAATAAAATTATGTCAGTAATAAAAGTTTACAATTTATATAAAACAATATGAACTTACATAAATTTATTTAAAAATAAACACACATTCCACACACATCCACTATAATTCACTGAGTGTAATAATTCACAATTCTTTTGTGAAAAAACATTTAACATAATATTATTAATTTTTTCAACTTCTACAAAGGGCTTTCATATTACACACGCTAATACGAGTAATGACGCCACATATTAAAAGCATGTTTTACAAAAATTCACATAAATTTGAATAATCAAATTGTTGTTTTAACAATAAAATTTGTAAAAAGTTAACAAAAATCTTATGTTGATTTCACTTACAGCTTTTGGTTCAGTGTTCCTCTCACTGTCTATTAAAAATATTTTGTAGACCTGTAGCCTGGAATTTTGATCTTCTTGGTGAATATTATCAGTTCTGTTTTGTCTCCGATTCACTCCCAGGTCACAATATGTGGCCTAGACATTGAAGGCATTCAAAGAGTTGGTCATCACTTTCCACATAAAAAAACTAATGCAAAATGTCACTACGTTGTCATAGACAACAACCTAACTTGTTGTGGAGTCTAGTGAGGACTGTGTTGATAAATAGAAGACATATCAGTGAATAGATCTTCACGTCTTAATACGTTCCACGTCTAAAACTATTTAGAACAAAATGCTTTACAAAAAAGTAGGTTAAAAATCTCTCCAAACTGCATCCTACTGCATTGAAGTAGTTACAAGTTAGCTCAAACACTGATATATTTTACACTGGATGTCTCATGTAGTCGGAACACGCAAAAAAAGTTAGTAAAGTCGGCAAAAAATTTTGCTGCGTCAGCAACATTTTAGTCAGGAGGGTGCTTGTAAAAAAATTGCTAATGTCAGCAAAATCTTTTGCTGAAATTCAGAGAGCTGAAACGAAAAAATAACAAAATATAACATATAAAGTTTATTTTTTATAGAGGTATAGAACTTCGAAATGGAATAAAACAAAGATGAATTTTTTAAATTGATTAAATTTACTTTATTCGAAAAGAGGATTCGGAGAAGGGAAATACTTCAATAACCCGTCTCAAGTCCCTAAGGAATTACACTTAAGCCAGAATGGCGGCTTGTTGTGCGCTCAAAAGATAATCCTCTGGCATTATAATTTAAATATGACTTCTGTCATATGACTGCCACGGCTGGCTCAGACGTTGTCTAATCTGGAGGTCAAATTTTCGATGACTTTCCAACATTTGTGGCCGTATATTGGCAATAACGCGGCGAATGTTGTTCTCCAAGTGTTCAATCGTTTCGGTCTTATCAGCGTAGACTAGCGACTTCACATATCCCCACAGAAAATAGTAAAGCGGCGTTAAATCGCACGATCTTGGAGGCCAATTCACGGGTCCGAAACGTGTAACTATGCGGTTACCAAACGTTTCCTTCAACAAATCAATTGTGGCACAAAAATATTGTTAAAACCACAGCTCCTGCACATCATGGTTGTTCAATTTATGAATGTAACGTTCTGCCCAACATATTTTTTAAAGAAGTACGGATCAATGATTCCACCAGCCCATAAAGCACATCAAACAGTCAGGTTTTCTGGATGAAACGGTGTCTCAACATATACTTGAGGATTATCATTACTCCAAATATGGCAGTTTTGTTTATTGACGTATCCATTTAACCAAAAGTGAGCTTCATCGCTAAACGAAATTCGCTTATGGAAAGCAGAACAGAACCATGATTTTTAAAATAAATTTGCACAATTTGGAAGCGTTATTCAGTCGTCAGTCTATTCATGTTGAAATGCCAAACCAAACTAAGCATAAATCACTTGACAGCTGACAAAATGGCCTCCAGTTAAAAAAGTGTTGTCAACTTTAAGTTCTATACCTGTATAAAAAACACCCATTTTTTTGCAATAAGAAAAAGGAAACGTAAAAATCTACGTATGGTGTGTGTCTTCGACTTTCGCTTTAGTCTGTATACCTGCTGTAGATTTGTTTGCAATTTGACCACACTAGATTATTAATCTCTGTAAACATTTAGTTTACAAATACACATTTAATCTTTATTAAATTTAAATATTTTTTGTTGTCCTTTATTTAATTAATAGACAATTGCTTTCACAAACCACAATTTTGATTTACGTATGAAAAACAGATACAAAAATCTTCCATGGTTGATTTTTTTTATATGTCTTACTAGAGTTGTAATTTTTAGTATCATTTTTCTCGTTACTACTACATCTTGACATTCCGCGACATCTAATTCATTCTGCGTATATCTATCAATCTGGTTGTCGTCCACACTATTAATGAGCTAATCAGTACAATTTTTTTTAGAAAAATAAATTAGTAAAACATTAGTAAAATATTAGTAAAACATTAGTTTAAAACAGTTAAGTGCTGAATAAGTATAACTAAAATTTTAGCTAACAACATAATTTTAGCAAAAAATTTGCTGAAAAATGGTATACCTGATTTACAAGACGTTTTACTTACTTTTCTACTAACTTATTTTTTTGAGCGTAGTTTAACTACTCTAAAACAACTTTTTTGGAGTAGAACAAGTAATGTTGTGTTCATGAACCAATTTACGTTGTGCTGTTTAAAATTAGTTGTTTTGAAAGTTGTTAAAAAATCGATCCATTTACAAGTAATTAAGTAAAATATATCAACAACTTTTGTTGTTTGCACTAACGATTAAGTTATTCACTAAATACACCTTAACGATAGTCGACAACTCTATTTTTCTATTTAAAAATTTAACTTTTTCTCGATTAAATAAACAACACAAAAATTGTTGTCGTTTAGATAACAACAACAGCTGACATTAACAATAGCAAAAATCGTTAAAAAATGTTAATGGAAAAAAAATCGTTAATTTTGTTGTTTACTTTTTTAAACAATTCGATTATCGTTAAAACAAGTTACTGAATCGCACTACTAGTATCCGAAATGGTCACTATCCAGTCGCTGAAGGGCTTTCCACATCGATATCTACTAAGGCCCTGTGGATTGCAAATGTTTTCACGTTATTGAAAGGTGAATTGTTTATATTCCAAAGATCTAAACAGTACTCTCAGTGAAGCGACCTTTATTATATGTGTGTAGACTCTGGTAGAGTTCTGATTATCTCTTTAGTTTCTGTCTAATATGAACATACACTGATAGAAATTTGTGCGTAGTATTAATGAATTCCTTCATTAATCCAATGAATTTTTTCATAAAAAAGTCCCCAAAGAAACGTTTCATTGAGTCAATGAAAGGTGTTTCATTAAATCATGTGGGCGTTGTAATAATGGTGTAATAGTTAGCGCGTTGGACTGTTACACAGATGGTCTCGGGTTCGATTCCCGGTGACGACAACATCAATTTAGAAAAATAATATGTATGAGTTTTCTATCACTTATATGTATCGCTGCGCCCACCTTCGGTGTTTCCATAGCACTTAACCCTACCGAAGTAAAATAATGAATCAGGGCTATGAAACAAAAAGCTCCAATAAATTCGTCAACTCTCATCAGGTGGCGAGCAACAACTGTTCTAAGATTTATCTACTCGCGCATTTACAGTGTTGACATGTTTGAAGCCCTTCATCTTTCACCACCTTTCATCTCTCCACTATCTCCTTTCCAAAGAAAGCAACACATTAATTAATAGGAAGAATTTCCTGAGTTGCTTCTCTTAAAAAAAAAAAAATTTTTTTCTTATTTCAATTCAAAATTTTTATTCAAAAAAATTTGAAAATTTTTCATTGATTTAATGAATTTTTTTTATGAAATTATGAAAAAATCCTAAAAAATGTTAATGAAAAAAACACCAATATTAATGATTTTTCATTCAGTTAATGAAGTTTTTCATTAAACCAATGAATCGATTTTAATGAAATCGTTTCATTAATAGTTGTCTTATATCTACATCTACACAAGTGTTCAGGTGAAAAAAATATTTGCAAAACGAAAATCAGCGAGCTGATTTTTAGCAACAAAATTAGTAGATTCAGCAAAAGTTTTGCTAAAACTTAGTGGATTAGAAATTAAAAAACCCTTGCTAAACATTAATAAAATTTTTGCTGAATATTAGTGGACTGAAAAAACTCAAAAAATTTGTAGAAAATTTTTACTTTAGTTAATTTATTTTGCTGAAAATCATAAAACATATTTTTGTGATTCTTTTTAAAATAATTTATCTTTCAATTACTTACATCATTGGTTGTCTAAATGATGCTATCTTTTAAAGGAACGCTAATGCAGCAGAAAATTATAGAAACGAAACGAAAAAATAACAAAATATAACATATACAACCCTTTTTTCGCAATAAGAAAATGGAAACATAAAAATTTACCTAAGATGTATGTCTTTCGCTTAAATCTGTCTACCTGCTGTTTATTTGTTATCAACTTGACAACTCAATTTGACTCAAATACACGTTTAATCTTTTTAAAATTTATATATTTTATTTTGTCTTTTATTTAATTAATAGACAATTACTTTCAGAAGCCGGTGAAAACGCAAAATTTAAGTTGTTTCAATCCACAATTTTGTTTTATGTATGAAAAACAGATACAAAATTTTCCATGGTTGATTTTTTTTAAGTGTCTTACTAGAGTTGTACTTTTTAGTATAATTTTCCTCGTCACTACTACATCTTGACATCTAATTCATTATGCGTATAACTTTTAATCTGGTTGTTGTTCACACTATTGATGTGCTAATCAGCACAATTTTTTTTTTAGCAAAATAAATTAGTAAAACATTAGTAAAATATTAGTAAAACATTAGTTCAAAACAGTTAATTGCTGACTAAGTATAACTAAAATTTTAATTTAAAACATAATTTAAGCAAAAAATTTGCTGAAAAATAGTATACCTGATTTACAAGATGTTTTACTGACTTTTCTACTAACTTATTTTTTTGAGTGTATCATAGATGCTATATGACTTACTTGGGACTAGTTAATTGAATGGACTAATTGACAATTTAATTGGCATTGTTTTATGTCAATGGTAATTAAATTTTTTGGCATAACAATTGCTTGAAAATAATGCCAGTTAAATTTTGTTTTACTTGACATTGATCAATTCCAATGCATTTAACAGACAATTATAATTGATTGTTATAATTGTGTGTTACAAAAAAATTATTTGAAAATTTTGTAGTCAAGATTAAAAAAACCTTTACTTATTGCGTCGAAAAAAACAAATGCTACACTTATGTGAGCAGGACGTACATGTATATACGTCTTACGCAACAGGAATGTTTCGAAAAAACGTATACATACGTCTTACGCAGCTGAAGGGTTAAATACTGGAAGGATTAAATACTGAATAGTTAAATAATGTCCATTGAAAAATCCTCGGCGACTCTTTTCACCACTTGAACGAAAGAAGAAAGGCTGGAACTGAATGTAGTAGTCGAGTGTACCAATTTCGACGATTAATCGAATAATAATAAATATGCGTTCAAGTTTATTTAACCAAAACCCGATACATAATGCTTAATCAGTTACGAAACAAGACTGAGTAGTGAATACGTAATAAAACTTGAATAAAATAGCCAATAATTTTAAAGTCAGGATTAAATTTAAAATTTTTGTCTCTTTTTGCCAAAGCAAACTACCTTTTGCAATTGGGTTTTTAGGCCTTTACATTATTATTTAAAAAACTCATTGGCGTTGGAATGGTAATGATTTTTTTTTCATTGACCATAAGTAGCTCATTTCCATTATAAAATAAACATTCTTGTAGATAGTTCATTTCAACTACTAACGTTTTTTCACATAAATTATTCAATAATTAAGTAGGATCAAGTAAAAACATGGTAAAATGTTAATAGTTTTCGTATAACGCACAACATATAAAAGAGACTAAACATGCAGTAGATTTTAATAATGTGAAAATATTAGATAGAGAAAAAAGAGAAAATAAACGGTATACGATTGAGAGCTTAAGAATACAACAGAGAATTAATACATTAAATACCAAAGATGATATAGATAGCACCAAGCTTCATTATTCCGTTGCAATAAATTGACGTGTTAAGTTCTGCAATACTAGTGTTAAGATTAATTTAAGTTTTTTTCTGTGATATTTACATTTTTTTGATTATTTTTTAAAATTATTAAATTATTTGTGTCGTGAAGTCCAGTTTTTTATATATTTTTCAAATTTTCAAAACGATGTGAAAGGAAAATAAACGTGAGTTAACTGTGATACTAGGATTAAGAATAAAACACTAATTTATTTTGTAATTTATTTCTATTTGTCAGAATTTATTTAATAAATATTCTCCGAGGAAGTCGGAAACAAACCCGACGAAACGTTGAGAAAAAAGATGAAATAGATTGTTTTATTTACATCAAAAATACAACCTGACCATAAGTAGCCCATAAACAAATACGAAAATGAAAATTATTTAAGTTCGAGGCCATACTCTATATTTATTTATTAGGATATTGTCCTAACAAATAATCTATAGCATTTGTTTTCAAATTTATTAATTGACCAGGATATCAATTATGTATCTTTTTTACGACACACGACAATGATATGACACCTAAATCATTATCGTTTCGGAGATGGAACTAATTATGTTTACTCATCTCATGGCTTACAAATGTCATATGAAACCGATGCAACAAAAATTGTTACATTTACGCTGTTAAAACGAGAATGATTTAGGTGTCATCTCATTGTCGTGTGTCTTAAAAAAGATACATAATTGATACCCAGCTTCAGGAATGTGTTGGCAACAATTTTTTTTTTTGTATGAAGAAACCAGTGTTAGAGTGATGTTTTAAGTTTTAAATTAATACCATAGACGACACTTACGTCAGTGAATATTTTGGCATCAATATCTCGATTTGTAAAAAAATATAGATAGCTTCATTTGAATATAAGACAACGACATCTACTAACTAATACGTTTTAGGTTTTTAGTACGCATAATACCGTTAAAACCTGACTTCAAGTTGCCCAGATAAGTTTTTCCGCGGTAATTATTTCCTCCCCACTATCCGAATAAGCTTTAGGGGGAGAAGCTTTCAGTTTATCGTGGTATATCTGTGATGACTGACTATGGACGTAGCTTGCACTGAAATGTCTTCATTATGGAGAGTATTTATTATTGGTTTTATGCACTTTTTCAGAGTGCCTACAGTTTGTTCGAGACCTGTAATCAAATACTTGACTTCTGGTCCCTTCTTAATCTTTTGAGTTTAATCAAGTCTGTTCTTTTGAAACCTCTGAAACATACTTGATTCTGAGCAAGCATATCAATACCGAATATTATAAAGTTATGATCTGAAAAGGATATTTTATTAGATACTCATCAATTTCTAACTGCAAGCGAGTTGTCGCCGATTAATGGTATATACAGAATTTTCTATTAACCTGCAATATTTTTTGAACTGTTGAGTTTACTTTTGAATCATGGATCCAAGGTTTCGTTCTCCACTGCTAAAAAAACCCGCAAGATGTCTGTAACATTGTGAGAATGCTGCTAACTTTACAAACGAAGTTATATTGTATTTGAGGGCTGCATCTTAATCAGCAGTTCATTGGTGTTGTCAACATCATATAATGGGAAGACCTTAACTTTGGACCTTCACACTGAGGATCCTTCGCCTTGAGCTGAAAAGCACACATGCTTACACTGTTATTCTAAAGCACCTGCAAACGTATTACTACCCAGAAACCGGGCAACCTCAGACGGATGGGTCAATAGTGATGTGTGGTCTAGATGAGTCGGGGTTTCTCCGAAGCTATGGACGTGGTTGACATCGTGGTTGACATCGTGGTTGGGATAGTGAGCTCCAACCGAGGCCAATAAGAATTTATTCGTGTGCATCATCCCGAACGCAGTTGTGCCGGTACTACTCTTGAGCTTCGTGGCAGAATTCTTAATCTTTTGCAAACCTCCAAGAATGATGATATCATGGCGTTGTTAACCTTGTCCCTATGAATATTATTTAAACCTCCCCTATTGGATGATTTTTAAAATGGAACTCTAATGACATCCTCTTATGTCGACCTTACCAATAACGACCTTCGTTTTCTTATGAATATGTATTGAGTACGCATCCAGTTTTGGTTGAGAATGCAAAGTCTTGGCAGGGGTGTTCGCGGAGGATATAAAAAGACTTTCGAATATAATCCCAAGAATCTTGGGGATATTCATCATCGAAATTGGTACACTCGACTACTACATTCAGTTCCAGCCTTTCTTCTTTCGTTCAAGTGGAGAAAAGAGTCGCCGAGAATTTTGCAAGGGACAACTGCATATTCCTTCCAGTATTTAACCATTCACATCTTCGCAATGTGGGTTGTGTTACACTGTTTTATCGATATTACCATGGAAGGTGTTCCACAGAGATAAGCGAATTTATACCGGGTTTTTGCTAGGAATACTCGCTTATCTAGTGGATCACATAAGTTTGTTGTCGATTGTCCAGTGGATCGTACAACGCATTATAGATATAAATCGTTTTTTAGTCGTACTATCCGTATGTGGAATAAACTCCCCTTAGAAGTCTTTCCTGTCATTTATAATTTAGAGAAATTTAAGTCAAATGTCCACAGACACTACTCCCTCTTTCATCCATCCTTTAACCTAACTTCGTCTCGCCAACGCAATGCACTGCATCAGTAGAAAACACCTGAGTATTGGTTCAAATAAAAAAAAAAGCTGGAAGTGCTGTGTTAAGCTAAAGTCACTTATCTTAGCAATACATTTGCATGGAGGGCATGTGTTTCAAAACGAGCACACACATTTTCAATTGGATGCCACCCTACTCCGTTACTACAGAAGACAACATGACCCATTGAGAATATAACAATTACTATCCTAATTCCTATTAAAAACATCGGTAACAGCTGTTTTCTATAGAAAACAGTTAGACTTTTTAAAATTTTATTTAATTCCATATATTTAGTTAAAATATTGGTTTACCTCAAGTCCAAAAATCTAATATAATATTGTCATATTAGATTTGATTTGTTGCTTATCAAAAATAGACAAAACGATTGTTTCATTGGCATCACCCAAATCTTCAGTTGTCTGCAATAGAATATTTAATTAACCTATTTCAATTTTCTAGTTTGGTTGGTTTAAAACCTTTACTACGACTTAAAACTGCCGATGGTTTTGCCTATGAAGAGAATGATCCAGTCAATGTGGCCATAGAACAAAATATGATTTTAGCAACTGTATTAGAATGGCAAAAATTTCCACTGGCTGAACGTTATAAAGAAATGTGTATACAATTACATAAAGGTAAAAATATTGAAAATATCATTTATTTTACTCATTCTACAATTCTCATTTTAATTTTATTTTTATAGCTGTTGATTATGAGATACATGATGTTTTACAACGAGCACAGATATCAAATGCAATAAATTTAAATGATTTTTGGTTAAGCTCCCTACAAACCGAACCCATATTTAAAGCCATGTTCCATCAAACAAATGTAAGGATTTTAGACTTAGGCAATAATTGCATACAAAATGAGGGATGTCGTCTATTGGCCAAATCGTTGCCAACATTAAAGCAATTGAAAGCATTAAATTTGAAAGGCAACTTTATAACAGCGGATGGCTTAGACGCCTTGCTCTCAAATTCACTTATGGACAATCTTAATGATATTGAAGAATTAATATTAAGTCAAAATCCTTTGGGTAATACATCATTGCGTATTCTTGATCGCTTTTGTAATAGTCCATCGGGCAAAACATTACAAAAATTACATTTGTCACAGTGTAATCTAACACAATTATATGATTATGATTTAGCCTATTATCAATTAGTAGATTTTGATATAAGTTTTAATCAATTAAGTGATGAGTCGTTACGTAAATTATGTGCTAAATTAAATTCTTGTCGTCTACAAAATCTCAATTTAAGTCATATTAAAGTTGATCCAATAGAAGAATGTTTCAATGTAGCCACTACTTCGACAACAGCAACAACAACAGCAACATCTAGTTGGACGGATCGAATAGTAGAATTCTTCGAAAGTGGTACTTGTGAAAAATTCAAAAATATTGAATTAATTGGTTGTCAATTAAATGACGTTCACATGTATAAAATTGTACAATGTCTAAATTGTTCAAATGATTTAGAAATATTTGATATTTCAAATAATACACGTTTAACTAGTTTCTCATTACAATTTATTCTTGAGAAACTACCTCAATTGCGTAAACTTGTGGCAAATAATTGTTTGGCTCTATGGGAAGGCTATAATTTGGAGCGTCTGCCACAACTTAAAAACATTCCCAATTTTATGTCGCTCACCTTGGCTAGCAGTGACAATATCGCAAATCTTAACGATAATCTTAGACAGTTTTGGCATTTGCATTGGGGCGACAGAGGTAAGATAATGTCTTATGATAATAATTTTATTTTATATACAAATGATAACGATTTAAGTGCCATATAAAAAAGAATATTGAAACTAACGAATAAGAACAAAAGTTTGCAGTATTGTTATTATCCATTAAATATATATATTTATTTGTTTGTTTGTAATTGCTGTTATCATTTCCATATATGAATCAATAAAAATAAATGTTTAATAATTTGATTAACAATGTGATGAGAGCGAAAGATTAATTTGTTAAACTGATTGTATTGTACCTGTTTTACTAGTGTCCGATCGAAGACTTCGACCAAAAAACGATAGTTTTTTTGGTATTTGGAGACAATGTAGATAAATTTTTTTATTGAAAACATATTTGTTGAGCCGTTTTAATTTGATTTTGTGTAAAAAAAATTATGGAAAAGCAGAAGTTTAGCTGTAAAGTTAAATAAGTTTCCGACTTGGCTGATTATTGAATTCTTTGATTGACTGCGGACTTTTCTTAAATTTTTTTTTTTTTTTTTTTTTTTTTTATTATTCATTTTGTAATTTGAAATCCTTTTTGGCCAATTAATAAATTACAATAATTCCACTCACTTAAGTTGACCTTAAACTAAAATTAGAATTAAATAAACCCTGATAACAATTAATTAGCTACTCTAAAATAATTATAAATATTATTTTATTACTCAATAAAAATCACACTAATTGTTTTTTCTTCTTTTTTTGCTAACCCAATTAGAACAGAACGCAAAAATATACATCATTTCTATTAACCTTGTTGTAATAAAATTATCAAAAATATTAAAATTGACGTTACTAATGAAAATGATTTAAAAGTTTTCCCTTATAAACATGATCGGTATAGTTGAAATTCCTTAAAAATGATGGTAGTGCATTATATAACAAAACCAAACGCCTTTGAAAAGACCGACTTACCCAAGGAGTATTAAATGGTATAATAAGTAAATTCGATCTAGTCGATCTAGTAAATCTAAAAAAGTTTGATACAAACAAATTACATCTTTTACTCGACTTGAAACTTGCAAGAGTTTTTTCATTCATTCCGTTTTCTCTGTAATAGCTTTTAGCTTTCAGATCCAAACCAATACAGAATATAGTCACTAGACTTGGAGAATATATAAACAAAAAAAAAATTTTTCATATCGCTGCTGGGTGAAAAGTTGCATGGTGGTTTACAAGTGAAACCAAAATTTTCCGAATTTTGAACTGGAGATTTTAAATAGGGTTTTTGCGCCGTTTAATAAAAATGAGTTTTAAACGCAGAATTTTAAAAATGGCGTAATTTTATAAAGTTAGAGGTATATCAAGTTGGTGTCAGCGCACCAATAACGTATCACGGACATCAAAAACTTAAAAGAAATTAGCGTAAATTTTTTGAAAATGTATCTTTTTTGCGTCTGACAATCTGAATTGTCCTTTTAGTTGGCTTGTGTATTGTGTATTTAAAGTGCGAAAACGCACTTTAAAATTTTTAAACGCAAAAATTTTATGAACTTTTGAAAATTTTTGCAAAAAAAACAATTTTTTTTAAGCTTTTTTTTTATATCAAAACATGGCATGGGAACATGTTTAGGTATCTAAATAGATTCTTCGCGACGGACTAAACTGATAAAATGGATAAATGGAAAATAATTTTGTTCAATCCTAGCGCGTGTAGCTGCAGTTTTTTCCAAACACATTTCGCTTTGTGACAACTAAAGCGTTGTATCAATTCCGCTCAAACGTACATCGAATGGAAGACTTTACTAAGCTTGATACTCAAATCGAAAACGCACCAAAAAATTTTAAGGATTTAAAATTTTATGGAGGAAACAAAATGTTTCTAACCTCAAAAAGCATCCTTATATGAAATATTTGATTTTGAAAATTTAAAAGAATTATTTTTGAATTCGGGTTAATAAGTAACCCAGAATCCCAACAAGTATTTTATAAAGAAAACAAATTAACCGATAAAAGACGCGAATATCGCAAATCTAAAAAAATAAAAAGCAAAAAAAAAACAAATCGCAAATTGGTGTAAGAAAGGCAGTTAGGTATTCGGTTTTAAATAACAATAATAATAATAATAATAAAAACAATGCCATCAAAAGTTTAAATTGTTATATCTCTTAAACCATTAGCAATAGGCAAATAGTTTTTTCCCAAAATATCACAAATTATGTCTTATACTAGCCGTAATTTTGTAAAATGTTTAACAATTTTAAATAAATTTTTATATGCATACACGATCAAAAATTTTTTTTTTTATTTTTTTTTCAGTGTATTTTAAAAAGTATTGAAGCTTTTACAAATATTTTAGTGTGCTAAGAAAGCCCTTAAGGGGTATTATCCACACGCGTTATCCTTTTTCAATTTTAACAAAAACTGTAATTTTAATATTTTTTTTTATTTTTAAACTTGAAACCGCCGTAAAATTTGCGCCGTTTAATAAAAATGATTAACGCGAACGGATTTCAAATGCTCAAATATAGGCTTATACACACACAAATCGACATTGATGTCAGACAAAAAAAAAACTTAAAAAAAAATGTCTAGGTGCCATAAATTTTTGAAGTTGCCCATATATATTATTATTACTCTATTAAATCGAATGTCATTTATGTTATAATCCCAAGTGAAAGAATATATCTCCACACAGTGTAAAAAAAGTGGCATTATAGTACTATGGACAATTCTCTCCCTAACATAAACTGGACGTAAGATATCTAATGTGTTAATTTCAAATGTTAAATTACAGTATATCACTACTCCCAAAATCGATAAATAGTGTACAAACTCAATATCAGTATCATTGATAAATAGATAAATATAAATCCTGAGCACAATGGTTTGAGTTGGAAAATAACATTGCCTTTGTTTTCATCGTATTAATGATTTAAAAATTTATGATAATACAAATTAAATTCTTTTATTTTAACAAATCGAGGTCACGCAAAAATGCAAAATGTGATGTTTCTGTTCGCCATTTAAAAAATCATTATATTTTATATTTTATTTACAAATTTATGATAAAAAATTTTAAAACAGTAATTACATGTACCGGTACTGTACATGTAATTACTGTAGAAATAATTTGAGTGTGCCTTAGGATCGTGGAAATTGCTGTTGCTTTGATTCAGATTTAGAGAGTAGTGTTATTGTACATAAACGGACTGTGTTATCATACACTGATACAAAATATTAGTAAAAATGTTTGCTAAAACTACTAAAAATTAATTGAAAATGGCGTTGCACAAAAAACTGCTAAATTTAGCAGGTTTTTTGCTAAATATTAGTAAGATAAGAATAGCAAAAATAAATCTGTTGAATCTGCATATATTAAGTTATATTTTAGCTAAATTTTAGTTAATTGAAAATATCGAATTAACCTGCTAAAATCAGCAAAAAATTTGCGAAATATTAGTAGACACAAAAAACCCATAGAAAATGAAAAATTTTTGCTTTTAATGAGGATAAAAATCTGCCCTCCTGAAATCAGCAATCTACAATTTTTTGGCAAAAATGTCTGCTGATTTTAGCAAAATATACTGACAGAACAATGACCGGTCAGGAACCCCGTAAGGGTCCTGATACCATCTCTGTCCAGTCCCAAAAGAACCTTGGTTGCCCCTGCGTCCAATGCGGGCCATAACGCCCTAGACACCCTGCAATCCATTCTGTCCCTCCATGACTGGTTAACGGTTTCGCGGAATCCCTTCCGTATCACCTCAAAGTAGTAACATAGGGGGGCTTTACCCCCCGTCAATTACCAACAAGTCCAGATTCGAACCTTCCTCTCAAGTTCGTCCGCCATCTCATTGCCATTCACCTTGCTATGTCCGGGTATCCAACACAACCTCACAGTGAATGCCTTCATGAGCTCCCTCAAAGCACACCTACATCGTGCTACCAGGCGCGAACTCACCGTGTAATTTTTCAACGATGTGACTCAGTATCACTTCCGTCGCCCTACAGATCGCTAGGATCTCTGTTCGGAAAGTCCAGCATTCTACTAAATTTAAGGTAAAAATGTTGTTAATGTTAGTTTTTGTTTGCTGCTTTTAGTCTACAAATATTTAGTAAAAGTTTTTGCTAATTTTAACAGAGTAAACTGTTATTTTGACTTAACTAAAATCAAAATCTATTATAACTAAAATTTTGTTGTTCTTGTTTCTATTAATATTAAGTAAAAATAATCTACAAAGTAATTTTTACCTAATTTTTAGTAGCTTTTTCCGTTATTTTTACAGGTTTATTTCTATGAGTGTAGACATAGTACAGACTTTATGCCAACTAAAAAAGTGATAACCCATTATCGTTTTTTAAATCATAAAACGAATAATGCAAATTATTATGTTCCATACAAATTCACATATAAAAACTATTATAGATAAGAAATTAACTCAGATAAAGGTATTCACTCATAAAAACGGAAATCAAATTAGAAAATTAAAGTCGGTCAAGGCAAATTGTTGTTGTTGGAGAAAATTAAAACTTAAGATAATTGTTTATACACACTAACAAGTTTTACAGTATAATCTACTTAAAATGACAGTTAAAACAACTGTAATTACAGTTAAAATGTCGAATATTAGCTTTAAAATATCAAAAAATGTAGTTTTTTTTTAAACTATTGAAAAACAACTAACAAATGTAGTAAAAACAATTTGTATTTAAAACAATTTTTAGTTGGTTTAACTGCTATTGTAGTAATTTTCTATGAGAAAAAGAAAAACGACTAATTTAAACACTCGTTTCAAAAAATAACTAACCAAAAATACTGTACTTCAGTAACTGTTGTTTTGAGTAGTTATTTTACTATTTTTGATAGTTATTTAAAAATAGAAGATTATGTCGAGTTTTTGAAAACTCTCGTTTAGTTTATCATTCGGGTTGTAAACAGCAGTAGTTGTTTTAACTGCTATTGCAGTCATTTTTCTATGAGAAAATGAAAAACGCTAATTTAGACACTCGTTTCAAAAACTAACCAACCAAAAGTACTGTAGTTCAGTAACAGTTGTTTTGAGTAGTTATTTTAGTATTTTAATAAACCACTACAAAAACAGTAATTTTGAAGTGAAAAGTTAATTTTTGTTAGTTATCTTAAAATAGAAGATTGTCGAGTTTTTGAAAATTCTAGTTTAGTTTAGACACTCGTTTCAAAAACTAACCAACCAAAAGTACTGTAGTTCAGTAACAGTTGTTTTGAGTAGTTATTTTAGTATTTTAATAAACCACTACAAAAACAGTAATTTTGAAGTGAAAAGTTAATTTTTGTTAGTTATCTTAAAATAGAAGATTGTCGAGTTTTTGAAAATTCTAGTTTAGTTTTGTTATTATTGATATTTTCATAGTTTGCAAAAAAGAATTAGACAATTTGATTGTATCTCCAATCAGTGTTGCCAGGTATGTTGAGCATAAAATCGTCAAATTTTCCAATAAAAATCGCCAAAATCGTCATTTTATTTTCAAAAATCGTCAAAAAATCGTCAAAACAGAAAAATATTTGTTACAAGTGGGATAAAGTTTTAATAAAAAAAAAAAAATAATAATGTAATTCACATTTCAAGTGCTCATGTACTATCGGTGTAATATAATACGAATTTTTACACTTTTCTGTAATTTAAACTTCGAAAATCATGATATTTTATAACGATAGCACTTTACCACTTTAACTGTTAATTCCTTCTACATAATTCTGTAAACACCACTTTAGTAGCACAATTTTTAAATCTTAAATTCTTTTACATAGTTTAGAAATTCTTTAACAATGTTATTTTCTTTAATTATGAAATTTGGACTTTCATTAACGAATTAATTTTATTTAAATATATTATTTATTTTTATTTAAATATTGTTTATTACTGCATGTTTTTCCATTTTCAAATATAAATTGTGAATATCTGAAGTTTTACTTTGGAACACTTTATTTATATTATTCTTAGGCCTGTTTTTTAAGCACCGGATTTATTTTTGGATTTATAAATCAGAATATTCGAACTCGATGTTTGTTTCGCAAAAACTTGGATGTTTTTTTTTTTTAATTTAAAAAATATTTTATTTTTATCTCAATCTTACACTAATTAACCTTTATAAAAATATAAATATTAAAAAAGCAGGGTTGGCATTCAATCATATCACAGTAACACTTATAGCGGAATGGAAATTTAAAAAAAAAGCGATTCCATTAAAGACATGTTTCTTCTTATGTAAACGGTTTTAGTTTTCTATTGAACCTGTTTGATTTTGAAATGTCTTGAACTAGTTAAAGTCAAAATAATGCTAAAATACCGAAACGACGATTTATAACGTTATTATGTTGATGTAACAAAATTTAATGGGTAGAATTTTGAAATAAACCCTGTAAAGACACATGCCACTATTGGAATCGTAGCTTTAAAACGTTCATAACGGCATTGGTGTGGCCGTGGCAGGTAACTGCCAGTGTAATGAAAAGGTAGTGTTTGCACATAGTCAGGGAACTTCTGCTGTAAATCTTTATTTTTAAGTGAAAAAACAGTAATTTCTAGAAGAAATTTCATTATTGACTACAATTGTAGTTCATTTAAAAAACAAACCACATTAATTTACATTCTTTTTGTACAGTATTTTTTTTTTTTTATTTAAAAAAATAATGTATATAAAAACAAAAAACTAATATAACTGTAAAAAACAAATTAATGTTTGTTTATATTTTACTGCACTGAATGAACCACTCATTAATAATACAATTGTAGTTAATTTTTTGAACAGTAAAAAACAAATGACTATGTTAGTTGAATTTACTGAAATGTAAGTCGTCCTGTCTTCAAGTGAAATTACATTTGTTTTTAGCTACCGTTATTAAGTGCAGAAAATAAATTAAAATAAACTAACATGATTCCACAAAATAACTTTTTTGCTAAACTTTCAATAAAAAATAGTTTTTAATTTTAACGAAATAATAAAAATCCAAAAATAGATCCGGTGATTTTTTAATAATAGCAAATAAACATGTTATGTTTTGCTGACATATTAAAAGTTTGTCAAAAAATCGTCATTTTGCAAGCACAAATCGTCAAATCGTCATTTAGTAATTTAGGTACTAAAAATCGTCAAAATAACGATAAATCGTGAAACCTGGCAACAGTGTCTCCAATGCATAAAAACGTCATAACTGAAATACCGTTTGTAATTTTGACTTTTCATTTTAAATAGGATGTAGCAAATAAAAACTTGTATTGGAATTTAAAAAAAATATATAAATTTTTTTTATTAAAAAATATTTTTAAAATATCGAAAAAAAAACTGTTAAAAGAGGTAGTTTTTACAACTTGTGTAGTCGTTTTATGTTCATTGTTTTTATTGTTGCTCGTTTTTATGATTTATGCATTATACCATTGTAGTTGTTTTATCAATAGTTAAAAATGAATACATGGCTTGTCATTGTTATGACAACTCGACTGTATTGTATTCTCCGTTTTGACTACATTTGTAGTCATTTTCACTGTCATTTTAAGTCATTTCTACCTTCTTAATTTCCTGAGTGCGTTCGTCGGTAAATGTGTGACCCGTTTTTTATGTTTATATGCTAAAATTGTTTTAAGATTCTTTTATTTGTTTACCAAATAAAACAATAAAAATATTAAAAATTTACTTAAACGTTTAAAAAATTTACAAATACGTTATTTTTGGTTACTTATTTTAATAACTGTCAAAAATAGTTATTTTACATTTCTCATAGTAAAATGACTACAATTACAGTTAAAAATTATTATTACTGTTTACTACATGAATGGCTGACATGTAGTTACGACCAGAGATTCCGCAGCGTATATGTAGATGAATCTTTTTTTTCTTTGATCACCGTGAGCCGATCGTTATCATAATTAAAGTGCAATTTATATAAAAAAAAAACAAATATTACCCAGATATCAATAATGTTGCGTCTTTTAGGTCCAATTCATAAAGGACCCTTTTATGGCTGTAGGTAGATCTAAACATGGAATGATTTCCATTTTTGGTTCGTCTTTGGACCAAGAGAAACTTATGTAAAAATTGCTTTGAATTATCTTAATGTTTCTGACTTGAAGTTTTATTAACAGGTTTACATGGATAATGGAGTTTTTCACAGGATGTCTCAGGAATTCCCGACCTTTTTCTATCCTTAAATCCCGGGAAATTCCCGGATTTTTTTTTTTGAAATGTTATTTATGAATATATTATTTCAAAGAGGAGAAATTCAAAATTGTAAAAACGGATAAGATATTTGAAGAATCCTGATATATTAAATTATTAAAATGTTCAAAATTGAAGAATCCTGATATATTAAATTATTAAAATGTTCAAAATATGCTTTAAAATTACCTAGAAACTCTACTTCTATATGCAGAAAACATTTTTAAATTTTTTCTTTTGCCGAAATTTAGTAAGAATAAATCGGCACTGGCAATGATAGCAATGGACAGTATTTAATGAAAATGAAATCTTAATTTCAAAGTAACTCTATAACAAATGACTTAAATCAGTTTTAAGGCCTTTGATCCGATAAACTGAAGTTTTTTGAGTATTTTCCCTGACATCGCTAACCTAAATTAAGAATATACCTTTCGGTTTAAAATACTAATCTCAGCCTAGTATGTTAATCTTTTGTCCTCCCACATATTTTGTGTTACACAAATTTTGCCCTATTGTTGAGGTGACTTTTTTTCCCCAGTGTGAGGACAAAGGGGAAATCATATTGCGGCTGCTATTAGGAAGCAGGCAAATTTTTTAAAACCGAAGGTAAATTGTCGAATTAGATGCTTATATTATAATAAGTATGACAAAAGCTATAATTGTAACAATATTTAATTAAAAAACATAAAAATCCAATTTAAAATTTTTCTCAGCTACTGAGAGATTTGAGTTTTCTCTTTTTTTCTAATCAGTCTGGATGAGTCTATAAATGGATTTTCATGAAAAAACTCGGGGTATTAACAAAAATAAATACGGAGTGGTGTACCTTTGCCTAAAATGTAAATTTTATTTAAAATATGTAAAATTGTTTGGTTCTGCATCAAAGCATTGTAAAAATTTACCAATTAACCGGAGATAATAAGATTTGTATGCGACTTTGTTTTTTTATAGCAATTTCATACGCAATAGTATAATTTTAAATGTTTGGTCATATGAATAGGTGTTTTTAAAGCTGTTACTTTAACCAGCTTTTAATTTGGCGGGAATTCCCGGAATCCCGGGAAATTAATAAATGAATCCCCCTTTCCCAGGAAACGATAAAGTCCGGGAAAAGAAAACCCCTAATGGACACACAAATGGACTTGATTATAACAAGGACAAAATAATTCAGAATGAGTACCTTTTAGGCTGCTCAATTTCACGTTTAAGGAATAAAATTTGGGGTAAGAAACCCGATTTTTTGTGATTTGCGATTTTCTAAGCTTCTTCAAAGAAACAACATACAAATTTGGTATCAAATAAAAGGTGTTTGAATGTCCTTTCCATTGGCATACAAAAAAAAGTAAAAAGTTTTAAAACAAAACAATTTCAAATAACTTTGAAACCCAAATAAAAAGTTAGGATACGATGAGATTTGTTTTTCAAAACATAAGAATTTATTTATTTTATTTCATTTAACACTTTTTATTTACTTGTACTAGATATAATTAAAACGTCATAAATTTAATTACTATAAGAATTGTACAAAATGAATGAGACGTTATAAAAATTTAAAACTTAAAACTGACTGACTGGATGGATGGATGATAAAGAATGATACAACTAATGGAAGATTTACAGTGACGATTGTTTGGCGTCATCAAACATATTTCTCGAAATGATAAGACGTTGAATTTGTGAGGTACCTTCGTAGATTTGATAGATCTTAGCATCACGCATCAATTTCTCGACGGGATACTCACTGTTGAAACCATTGCCGCCAAAGATCTGTACGGCATCGGAGGCAATTTTGTTGGCCGCATCGGCAGCATGACATTTGGCTATTGAAGCATAGTAACTGTTGCGACGACCCTGATCAACTTCCCAGGCGGCCAAACGATAAGCTAAACGACCTGTCTCAACACCGATGGCCATATCGGCAAGCATGAATTGCACAGCTTGATGGTAAGCGATTGGTGTACCAAATGTTTTACGTTCCAACGAGTATTTCAGGGCTTCGTCGAGACAACGTTGGGCCAAACCAACTGCGCCAGCAGCTACGGGAGCACGAGTCTTATCGAAAGTACCCATGGCAATTTTAAAACCAGCACCCTCTCCAATAAGTACATTTTCTTTGGGTACACGGACATCCTCGAAGGTGATGCCACGGGTATCGGAAGCACGTTGACCCATATTCAGTTCTTTGCGGCCGGGTGTCAAACCGGGTGTTTCGCGTTCAACAATAAAACCGGTAAAAGCTTTGCTAGCAGGAGCTTTAGGATCTGGGTTAGTACGTGCCAACACAAAGTACCAGTTGGCAACACCACCATTGGTGATCCACATCTTTTGGCCATTGAGGATCCATTCATCACCCTTCTTTTCAGCACGTGTCTTAACACCATTGACATCAGAACCTGCACCAGGTTCAGTTACGCAGTAAGCAGCTACCAATGGTTCTTCAATTAAACGACCCAAATACTTTTTCTTTTGTTCAGTATTGGCGGAAAGAATAATGGGAGTTTGCTAAAATTTAAATGAAATTTAAAATTAAAAAAGAGACATCCATTTTAAGTTCACTCATAGTTACTTACACCCAAAGAACTGGCCTCCAAAGCAGTCATAATACCACTACAGCCATAAGCCAATTCCTCAGCAATTAAGCAAGTTGTGAAGTTGTCCAAACCTAAACCTCCGAATTCTTGGGGAATGTGATTGTTCATAAGACCCAACGACCAAGCTTTCTTTACAATATCCCATGGATATTCACCGGTCTTATCGTGGTGTGCAGCAACGGGTATAATTTCTTCACGGGAAAATTTACGAGCCATATCCTGCATTTGTTTTTGCTCTTCGGTCAAACCAAATGAAGTGCCATTGGGTGTGACATGTGATACTGAGGCATATGAGCGATTAGCCAATTGGCGGACTGAACGGGTAGCAATCTAAAAAATAAAAGATTTATAATGAAATTAATGCAAATTGCAAGATTTAGTTCATTATTTTAGTAACCGTTGTTTTATGTAGTTATTTTGTAATTTCGCAAATTTTATTATTGTTATTTCCCCAAAATATTTTGGGTAGAGGGACAAATTTGGGATTTTACAAACTTACGAAGGGCCGCACCGCTTTATTTTGTATTTAGACCAATCATTAAAAGCTGTATACCCTTTTTAGATTAAAAAGCTCACATCATAAAAGTTTTAGGGGCTATCGATTGGTGAATTAGTATTTCGAAAAAGTTTATCCCACTTTGAATATTTAAAATTTAAGCTTGATTCACTCTCTATCCACCCATATCAACTATGTTCTAGTATTGAATAAATTCTAGGTGGCGCTTTAGTTTAGGGGCACCTTGCCGATTTTGATAAAAGATTAATAGAACTATTCAGATATGTGAGCAGAGTCTAGAATTTTTTTTGTCAGACACCCCCACTTTGCAGGCGGCAAGTCGTAAGAGTTAAATTTTACAATTTTCTTAAAAATTATTTATCTGTTTGGGACAAATTATATGTCATTGGAAAGCTTATAAAAGTCGATTACTTTTCCAGTAAAGTCCAGTCAAAATTACTCAAATAAATTTCACAATATGTTTTGAAAGCAAAATTTGGATACTTTTTTGTTGGTGTTTCCTATTCCATGAGTCAAAAATGAATCAAATTGAATGCATATTTTTGAAATTTCAAAATTTTATTGTCAAAAATTACTCATTTTTCGGACGAAAATATGAGCCTTCCAAAATCATTAAAGATACAAATATTTGAAGAAATTTATTTAATCCAAAGAATGGTTAAGAACTGACTCAAAAATATAATTGAATTTGAATATTTTGTGAACAATTCAAAAAGGCTCCAAAAAATTGATTTTAAAGCCCATAGAATTATTTTATTTATAGTTTCTGAGTAATTTTTAAATCAAAAAAGAAGGCTCTTTTGAATGAACCACTTTCATACAAAAATTTTAAATTTGAAAAATATTTTTTGAGCCCATTTCTGACTCATTTTGGAGCTTATTTGCTGGCAGGGTACTTCAAATTATTAAAAAAAAATGAGTTAAATAACTGAAATCTTGCTTGTACCCCGTTGGTTAGATAATTTCACTTACAATAAGTAGGTGCTTTCAGTGGTGCCAACCCTATTTGTTTAAAACTCGTAAATTTTTGTGGAAAAAATCGTCATCTTAAGAATGAGAAATCGTCAAAAAATCTTCATTTCGAAAACTCCCTTTATTTGCATAAAATAAGGGGAAGTTTACTCAAAACTTCGTTTTAATTTTTGTGGAAAAAATTTGTCAAAATCGTCATCTTGAGAATGAGAAATCGTCATTTCCAAAACTCCCTATATTTGAATAAAAAAAAAGGGAAAATTTTCTTAAAACTTCGTTTTAATCACTTTATTTGTAATTATTAAACCATTTTGATGTTCTTTATTATTAGTTCTTTACAAATGCCACGAGCCAGCAGACAATAACTCCCAATACTTATTTTAAAATCTTCAAAAATTTCATGACAAAATGTTAATTGTAACATTTTTTCCCATATTTGGTTTCAAAAAATTTGGCACACAAATATGCCATTCAAGAAAAATATTGAATTTAGAATCAAAAACGCGGAAAATAACTACTTTATCAGTGAGTTTTAAGCCAAATGAATTTAATTATTAAAATTAAACATTTTTGGATTTTCATTCCTAAACTGAAGTGTGCGCGCAGACCCCCTAGGGGCGGCAATATGGCTCCGCAAAGTACGTTTTACATAACAAATTTTGAGTGCTCTCCATTTTTATTTCTCATCTTATTTAAAAAAATTAACATATTTGTAATTTGCAAGTAGAAACTAACAAAAAACATGCCTGTGGATTATCTCCAATTATCTCCCGAGATAATCCCATTTAAAAATGTGAAATGCCAAATTTGGTCCGACTCAGGTCCAGTTTTTTGCGAATAGCGGGACAAATCAATGTTCCACTCAAAAACTGCATTCGTTTTAAAGTAGAAATTAAGAAAAAAATCAATTTTTTTGGGATTTCTTCCCCAAAAAGCACCACAATCTATTACCTGCAGATAAATATTTTCTTTCTTAACATATAAAGTGTGCATACTATTCTGAAAGGTCTTTCTATATTAACGCGAGTTGTATTAAATAAATTTTTGATATGCATATACTTTTCCCCCCAGCCGCTTCTAAAGTTCCCTAAAAACAAAGGCAAATATCAACTTTAACACACTGTTCAAAATTGTGAACGCCTTCAATTAGGTAGCGAAAGCGGTCGTAGATACTTCCAACCCCCGCTTTAAATGTAGACATAGCAGCAAAAAATGTAAAAATCCCATTTTTTAATTTTTTTTGGGGGTATTGTGGAATTGCTTACAGCAAATCATAAATTCGGACATACATTTCACATTTTTCACATAAAAGTCTATTTTAGTCCAAAAAATATTGGAGTATGTACATATTTTAATAAATATTTTATTGAAAAGTGATAATTTACATTTTAACAAAAACTGACATTTTTACATTCCTATTAGGATTACTCAAGTTTTTGTTCTACAAAGAATGATAAATGGGACTCTTTTTAAAAATGTCGTGATATACAGGTAATTTCCTTTCCAACGATACCAAACACTTATATGATATATTTACTCTTAACAGAAAATCTTCAAAATCACTTCTTATGCAAATATTTCTTATTATGAGTCTTTGTTTTCACATCTTGCATCATTAAAGTCAGGTTAAAAATGAATACAAATACTCATAAGAAATATTAGCTTAGCACGGTGTTTACACCAGATATTTTTTCTGTAAGCAAACTTCAAATTCAATCGCAGAGAGAATAATATTACGTGTGAACCACACATTACTGTTAGTATTATATCTGATATCAAAAGAGAGTTGTTATGATAAATCTCTAAACAACAATATCATGATATGAGCTGTCAAAATACACATGATATGAGCTGTGAAATACAAGAAGAAAAAGCGCATTAGAAATAGTTTAATTTTTATAAATAAATTTAAAGTTTTGTTTGACTAGCATAGTTGAAAATGGATAGAATAAACGTACGTTTTTACTCAACGGGAGACAGAAAATTATGAGAAGGCATGATATAAATATGATTATGGAGAACACCACCCTAAACATTAATATGAGCATAGATAATTTAATTCCGTTATTCTGTTGGCTTCCTCGCACATATTATATCCAAGTTATTATCTCATGCAAATCAACAATTTTTTTAACACTACTCGCTTTTATATAAAAAATACCTTTCAGAATAGTATGCACACTTTATATGTTCAGAAAGAAATTATTTAACTGGATTTAAAAGACTTTTGGTGCTTTTTGGGGAAAAAAATCGCAAAAATTTTATTTTTTTTTATTTTTTCCATAAACGAATGGTAGTTTTTGAGTGGAACAAGATATTGCATTAATTTTTTATTATTTTAGAATTTATTTAGTTAAATAACCAATACTTTAAAAATTAAATTGGCCCCGAGTTTGTCCCGCTATTCGCAAAAAATGGACCTGAGTCGGACCAAATTGGCATTACACATTTTCAAATGGTATTATCTAGGAAACTAATGCAGATAACCCATACATGCTTTTTTTAGTCTCTACTAGCAAATTTTCGGATGAGAAACAAAAAAATAGCGAGCACTCAAAATTTGTTATGCAAAAAGTACCCTACTTTGGCAAGCCATATTGCCGCCCCTGAGAAATTTGGAAGAGGCACTTATTTATTTTAAAACGAAATTAAAAAATTTTTGCAAATATTACTAAAATTTCGTTGACTTAAAACAAATTTTAAGACGAACACAGAAAGAAATTCTTTCTTAAATGCATCAAAAATTACGTTTATACAGTGGGGAGCACTCGCGAGTACATGCAAGTACTTCTTACACCTAAAGATTCAGGCCGAAAAATATTTGACACTAGAACTAAAGTATACTTTTGTAAAGTATAATGTACGCTGAACTCATAATCACTCTCCGACTTCAGGAGTTCGAGCTATATTAATAAGAAATATGTCGTTTTTGATCAAAATGTTCCGATTTTTCACCTTCCTAGAAATATATTTTTTATAATACTTTTAACGGTCCCTGAACAAACTACTCGTACCCTTTTTTCAGTTTTTGAATTTTTAAGATATATTCCTTTGTAAAATGTTTTGTTGCAATTAGAGCTGTTAAATATTCCACCTATTTTAAAACCCGATTTTGGAATACTTAAAAAACTGCATTTTTTAAAAAACCGGTTCGAATAATCGATTGCAAGGGTCGACATTTAAAACAAAACAGATCTCCTTTCTAAAGAGCATTTTTAATTCTTTTCGAAATAGAAGTAGTTTTAGGCATCATATATTTAAAGAATTATCAAATTACATCATGAGAAAAAATAATGCAACGTCTTGTGGTTCATTTAGGCCTATAAATCGAACTTACTTAAATTTACAAGATAACGATAATTTAAGAAACTTTTGACTAAACTAATTTTCCAAAATTTTAAAGTAGTAAAAGTATATTTGGCTAACATAAAAGTTCTTTTACATTTAAGAATCTTGTATGGTAAATAATAAGTTCATAAATTGTATACATAAAAATACCCTGCAGGAAATGTCAATAGTGAAAAAGTATTGATTCACTATTGACTGTGTCACCAATACTACTAACCAAATATTCCCCAGGCAATGTAATTTGCTATAGACATTTAACATGTACGTGTCATTGAAAATCACTAGTGACATTATAACTATTGACTAGGTAGTGAATAGGTAGTTCTTATGGGACCATATGTAGACATTGGAACCAAAGATTCAATAGTAGACAAAAGTGGAGACTTGGAGACACTTGACTCCAAGCTTCCTGCAGGGGAGTTAATAAAGTAAAAAGTGTAGACGCTTAGTTGACAATGTCAACAAAATAGTAGACAAAAGTGGAGACTTGGAGACACTTGACCCCAAGCTTCCTGCAGGGTAGTAAATCATTTTTATTTCTTTTCAGTATTTAATAAAACATACAACACGTTAGTGCTGATTTAATTTTTTCTGGATTTACAAATTTGTATAGTGAATTTTAATAAATTATAAATAAACACTTTTGTGGGTAATTTGATTGTATTGTTTGTTATTTTGACTGTTTATGTAGTAGATTTCAGTTAGTTATTTTAACTACATTTGTAATTGTTTTAACAATTTGGCTATTAAACGTTAGTTATTTTGACCGTTCATAGTAGTCAAAAATTACTACATTTTTAGTCATTCTTATGACAAAGACAGTAATCGCCTTTTATATTACATTTGTAGTATTTTTACCTGTTACTTTTAGTCATTTATACCTACGTAATTCCCTGAGTGTATTAATTTTTTGATAATTGGTTTTTGTAATCGAGAGAACGTTTTTCTAATAAGTCTGCCAGTTATTTGTACTTTTGACACTTTTAAACCGAAAATAGATTAATAAAACTTTTTGGTTGAAAAACCATCTCAAACCAATACAAAGAGAGTCGTGTTTGGCGTTTTGAAGAAAAATATTATGTGAAAAACTTGATTTTCTCAATTTTTTATATAAAATTACAGATTTTTAAGCTTTTTCATTTAAACCGTATAATTCTGCCGAAGTGCTACTATTCGTTATTCGGCTGAATAGTAAAAACATGTGACATTTCTGTTGTAATAAAAAGAGAATTTATATTTTATAAAAATATTTTTTTTAGCTACAACATGTTTTTAAAAACTTGAAAAATAACTATAAACTCCTTAAGAACTGTGAAATATTTCAATTGGCTTTAAATCAGATTTTGTTTCTCAAATATAGAAAATAATTGGTTTTCTTATCACAGCGAAATTATGACTGCAGTTAAGACCACTTAAAAGTGCTATTGGACTTACAGTGGCTGTCATAAATAAGTAAACAAACGTATTATTTTGCTTTGAATAGCGGTAAACGTATCGGTTTATGCTCAAACTACACAGACAGGAATCAGCTGATGAATTCAAAATGGTGGTAAGAAAATAAGTAAAACGAAATGTCAATATTTTAGTGATATACAGAAAGGGATAGATATACACAAACAATGCTTCATACAATTTATATGGGGGTTTTTATTTCTATCTCACTCAGCAAATTACTATAATGTAAACAAACCCATACGGTTTAAGATTGCTTTTTTGAAATATGCTATTTTTGAGACCTGTCTGTGAAGTCTGTGTATTTTAGCAACCAAATTTATTCTTGATTATAATTTTATAAAAATTACCCGATTAAAATTCTGTAAACGGCATTTGTTAACTAAAAATATAAAATATTTAATTATTAAAAATCAAAAAATAAGTCTTATCTAGCAATATTTCATAAATAGAAAAATAAATTTGGATGCTAAAAGGCACGCCTGCGCTTTTACAATAATCGAATTATTTTCTCTTATACTGATTAACAATTCTCTAGAATTCTATTGAATTATGACAAAATAAGATTTGTGCTGAAAAAGAAAAAGTTTAGTTTGCTTTTTTAGATACTAAAATAAAAACTTTATGCAAACTTCGCATAGGGACAAATTAATGGTTTGTATAACTCCTTAATAACACAAATCTTATTCGTCAGCCCAGAGATAAAACTGAGTTTTAGTTGCATTTCTAAATAACTAACAGTTATTTTGGGTAATTATTTTAGTATTTTAATAAACAACTACAAAAACAACAATTTTGAGGTAAATAGTTAATTTTTGTTAGTTATTTAAAAATTGAATGTGCGCCCCGGTAGGCTAGTTGGTAGCGTGCTGGCTTATCAGTGCGGGGTCGTGGGTTCGATTCCCACCAGAGGCACTGGTCTGTTTTCACTACAACGCGCCGAAGACCATAGTAGCTAGTGCTCGGTTAGGGTAATAGTATATAATTTGTATTTTATTAATTAATAATCATATAATTACAAATTATATGCTATTACCCTAACCGAGCACTAGCTACTATGGCCTTCGGCGCGTTGTAGCGAAAACAGACCAGTGCCTCTGGTGGGAATCGAACCCACGACCCCCGCACTGATAAGCCAGCACGCTACCAACTAGCCTACCGGGGCGCACTATATAATTTGTAATTATATGATTATTAATTAATAAAAATAGAATATTATGTCGAGTTTTAAAATTCTCGTTTAGTTTATATTTGTTATTATTGATATCTTCAGAGTTTGCAGGTAATAATTAGACAATTTGATTGTTTCTCCAGTGCATAAAAACGTCATAACTGGTATAACGTTTGGAATTTTGACTTTGCATTTTAAATAGGATGTAGGAAATACAAATTTTTATTGTAATTAAAAAAAAAAAATTAATTTCTTTTATTAAAAAATATTTTTAAAAATACCGAAAAAATAACTGTTAAAAACAGTAGTTTTTACAATTTATGTAGTCGTTTTATGTTCATTGGTTTTATTGTTTTGTTGCTCGTTTTTAGGGTTTATGCATTCATTTAATATTAGTTGTTTTTGATCGTTTTGTTAGTCGTTTTTACTACTATTGTAGTTGTTTTATCAATGGTTAAAAATTACTACATGATTAGTAATTTTTATGACAAACACAGTCGTCGCTGTTTTAAATACATTTGTAGTTATTTTAACTGTAATTTTAGTCATTTCTACATTCTTAAATTACATTCTTAATTTCTGGGTGTAGATTTCGAAATCTAGTTTAAACTGGATTTCTATGGTAATGTAAACGCAGCTTAAATTGCTAGATTTTTAATAATAAGTAAAAACTTGTAAGTTTTTTTGCAACAACCTGTCACTTTATTCTCTCTCTACACTATTTTTTACTGATTATTTGTGTAAACGAACACCTTCCAGTAAAAACTTGTACAAATTTGTACAAACGTAGTGTCCACATTAGATATTAACTTTAATATATGTGCGAGAACGCCAACAGAATAACGGAATTAAATTATCTATGTTCATATTAATGTTTACGGTGAAGAACACGTATTCATATTTATATTATGTCTTCTAATAATTTTCTGTCTCCCGTTGAGTAAAGACGCCCGTTTATTTATTCAATTTTCAACTATGCGATTAAAAAATAACTAAATTGATTTATAACAGTTAAACAATTTTTAATACACTTCTCTTCTTGTATTTTTTTTAATTTTAGGCGTTTAACTTTTATTTATTTTCATGTTTACAATGTTTTATGTATGTGTGTGTGTGTGTGTGTATTTTGACAGCTCATATCATGAAATTGTTGTTTAGAGATTTATCATAACACTATTTTGATATCAGATATGATACTAAAAGTAACAGTAATATGTGGTCCACACGTAATATAATTCTCTCTGCGATTGAAATTGAAGTTTGCTGACAATATTAAAGTTAATATCTAGTGTGGACACTATGTAAGCGAACAAACTTAATATAAGAGACAATAATTTGATTATTGTCAAAACGTGTAAATAAAGGTATCCCATACGTTTACCGCTGTTTAAAGCAAAAGTCAAAATATGAATTTGTTTACTTAGTTATGACAGACACTGTACAAATTAATTACAAACATACATAGAATAAATATTGAAGGCGATATTAATAAAAATAAGATTTGACTTTGTAACTAAACAAAATTTCATTTCCATTTTCTAAAAACAATGACAGCAGTAAAGCCCCCTCCAACATATATAATATACTATGTATATATATAATTTAAAAAGGGGCCAAAGTACAAAAATGTATATAAAATCTTTGAAATTCATGGTGAAAACCGGTACATAGACATAAATGTGTGTGTGTATTATATTATATTTGTTAATGTTGACGTCAAATGCGTTTGTTAATAAAAAAATTACATTTATTTTATGTGCCCCAATTTTATTTTTTAACGAAAATACAAACAAAATTGTTTAAAGATTTATGTGGTTAACACTCACTCTATTTAAAAATGCCATTTTTTTATATCAAATTAATACAAATTGGAATTAAAAAAACAAAATCCAAAATATATATTTTTTTCTTCAAAATTTAGTGTGTCACTAGTATCACTCGGCACAACTACTGCTAATAACAGCTGTACAACTACGAATGACTTAACGTACTGTCAAAATGATATACTTTTGTTTGTCTTGAGTGTCTCTGGCTGTTATCTGTGCATGGACATTGGACTCAGCGCTGTCAACTTTGACGATTTGTCTCCATTTTGACGATTTTTGCAGTGAAATATGATGCAGTGAATATTGACGATTTTATAAAATTTATTGTATAGAAAATGACAATTTTTTTTAAATTTAAAATTTTTATCGAAGTATCCAATATTCTCAAATATTATTTCCTACAATTTATTGAAAAAAATTAACAAATTTTCTTTCATTTGAAACAACTTTTTTCATGTATTTTTGGAAGAAAAATCCGTAAATCCGAAAATTTTAATATTTGAATGATTTTTAATCACTTTTCTTCAAACTCCACTGATAAAAGAGTACGTTTCCACGTTATTGATTCCTGCTTAATAAATATTTTTCTTAAATGCCATTTGTTATGTTACCCAATTTTGCGAAACCAAATATAAAAAAAAATTATAACATTTAAAAATTCTTCATATTTTAGAATAGGTGGATGATATTACCATTTCTATTCCGCGTAATGTGTGTTGGAAGTTGTAAACTTTAAAGAGGGAAACAAAATATTAAAATGATAACAAATAAAACAAAGTTTTGGGTAAACATTGCCTTCTTTTATTGAAATATAAGGAGTTCAGAGATTGACGATTTCTTATTTCTTGAAATGACGATTTTGACGACTTTTTCCACAAAAATTGACGATTTTTCGACAAAATGGGTTAGCAGCTCTGATTGGACCCTTATCATCTTCTTCTTTTTCAATTTGTTGAATATATCTGCTAACATTACTTTACATAGTGTCCACACTAGATATTAACTTTAATATTTTTCTGGCAGCAAACTTCAAATTCAATCGCAGAGAGAATTATATTACGTGTGGACCACACATTACTGTTAATGTTAGTATTATATCTGATATCTAAGTAGAGTTGTTACCATAAATCTCTACACAACAATATTATGATATGAGCTGTCAAAATTCACACACATATATAAAAGGTAATTGCCTAAAACTAAAAAAATACAAGAAGAAAAAGTGTATTAAAAATAGTTTAAATGTTATAAATCAATTTAAAGTTATTTTTTAATCACATAGTTGCAAATTTAATGAATAAACGGACGTCTTTACTTAACGGCAGACAGAAAATTATGAGAAGACATGATATAAATATGAATGCGTGTTCTCCACCCTAAAAATTAGTATGAACATAGATAATTTAATTCGTTATTCTGGTGGCGTTCTCGCACATATTATATTAAGGTTAATATCTAATGTGGACACTATGTTAAGGTTAGTTTTGTGTGTTTTAAAGCTGCCAGATGTTGGATTAATATTATTCCCATTCTGTATTTCCATTGTAATTTAATGATTTAAAAAAAAAATTTACTGTCCATAAAAATAATTTACATCTTGTACACTGTGGAGCAAAAGTAAAATGCAAGATGTATTTATTATATAAATCTTTTTGGTAAAATGCATCTAATTAGGTAGAAAGGTATGTTAATATGTCTAACATTTTGGCCCCCTATATCTTCAACAATCTCAAATTGTATATTAGAAAGTCATTGACTCACTTTTGCACCAATACTCCGATTAACTAAAAACTGTTCTGTTATTAACACAATAAAAAATCAAGAGCAAAAATAAAAGTTATTTTTCGATTTTTAATTTTTTGGGCATAAATAATAGATAGTTTTTATATCGGCAGGGTTGCCAAATGGCAATTTAAAAAAATGGTCAGAAACCACTTTTTTCAAAAATTTTTTCAAAATTAGTTAATTTAAAAAATAATTTTTCATATATTGTTAAATAGAGATTTGTTTACAAAATTATAATAAATTAAAATTTTTTAAATATCTTCAAACGTCTATGATTTATATGCTGTCAAAGTTTCAACTTTGGTTACCAATATTTCCTGTAGAGGGCGCTTTAAGGCAAACAAAAAATTACAAAAATTTCTTAATGAAGCATAGTTTTATATATCTGGAAAATTTGGTTAAAAAATGTCCAGCGGAGCTATGACGTGCCATTAATGAGCTAAGTGGTTTAAAAATCCTAAAGTAACCCAACATCTTGAGTACAAACGTGAATAAAAGAAAAATGTGGAAAATTTGTACCCAGAGTTGCCAAATAATTATTTTTTGATGTAAGTTTTTGAAAAATTATTTTAAAATATATATTTTTGATTGTTGTGTGGATGAAAAAATATGAATATATATTTCTCTGCCATAAATTAGTTCATGGTATATAATTTTTGGAAATCTGGCCGATCGGAAGATGAATTTTCAAGTACTTAAAGTTTAAACTATTTCGAAATCTATTCCGTTTTCACTTAAGGCATAAATAATTGATGGTTTTTATTCAAATACTACTAAACTTATAAAAACTAATTACATTTCAATGCGTTTGTTACGAGCAGGGACAGGAAGTTCATACAAATGCATGTTTTTTCCTTAAGTCTGAGAACAGGATAAATAAAATATCTTTGCAAATCAAAGAATTTGCGTTAAAATGGCATCAATTCGTTAGTGCATATTTTGCATTAATGCATATTTTGCTTTAAATGCATATTTTTATTGCATATTTTTACTTATTTAACGTTAAATGCACAGTTTTATTACATATTTTTTAGCATTTTGGCTTTGAATGCATATTTTTATGCATTTTTCTTAGTTTCTCAAAAAAATCTCAATTTTATTTTTAAATTTTATATGCAAAAGTTTTAAGTGGAATAACAGAATAAATTTGTTTTTAGTTGTGCAAGGCGTATTTATAGAATATAATACAACCCTGTTAAAAATCAATATATATGGATACTAGGGGTGCCGATTCCGAAATCCCGATTTCGAAAATCCCTGAATCCCGGTATTTTTTCCCAAAAAATCCCAAAAAAACCCCAAAAATTCCCAAAATATTAATTGATTTTATAAATTTTTTAACTAAAACACGTTTTTAGTTTTTTCTGTGTATTGCGCAACTCTGAACAACAACTTTCCACAAGTCTTTTATTCACGATTGTAGTGAAGATGTTGAATTAGTTGAAGGTTTTTAAACCTCTTAATTATACTTATCAATTAAAAAGTATAACCGTTTAAAAATACTGGGTTTAAAAAGGAACACTTGGTCAATAATGAGTTAATAGTTTTTCTTTGTTTTTTATAGTTGGAAATGTAAATAGTAATGAATTATTTTATGTGTATGTTTTATATGAACTGAAAAATATATAAAAATTAGTCCCGAAAAATCCCGGGGTCCCGATAAATTACGGGAACGCAGTTTTCAAAGTCCCTATCGGACCCCTAATGGATACATACATGAACACCAATGTTTCATACATGTCCACATGTATCCATACATGATTCATATGTGTCCATAAACCAATTCTAATATGTTCATATGAGGAATCACATATGTTCATCTGTGTGCTTTAACGAAAATCCATACATGGTCATATGTGTACATTTACGAAAATTTAGGTAATATTTATATATGAACTCTTATGAACATATATGAATCCTATATGGTATAATATGACCTCGAATCACTTCATATATGAACATGAATGAGTTCATACATGTTCATAAATCGATGCATATATGTTGAATTTTAACCGGGAATACAAACTATATTTAACATTTAATTAAAATTGTTAAAAATATGAAAAATAATTAATTTAAAGTGACACTCAATTTGAAATTTCTTATGTTTTTGTGTTTAATATAATTAAAAAAAATTTCAAGTGCACATTTTTGCAACTTTAAGTGCATATTTTAAGGTTTTTGGTGAATATTATATGCGCCTAAAACACACTTTTTAAGCTAATGAAGTTCAAGTCCCTGGTTATGGGCTTTTCAAAAATAAAAAATTATATTTTTTTAAGGCATTTTTGAAAAAAAAAAATAAATTTTATTTTTGCTCGAAAAAATAAGTCATAAAATAACTTTTATATTTGCTCGAAAAGATAAAAATCCAAATTTTAAGAAGCAGAGCATTTTATAAAAAACTTTGCCACATTAATATGGTATACTGGAATCAGTTCAGCGGCGTTTGCCTCTATATGCTTTTTTTGTTTAAAAATTTAAAAATAACTGTTAATTTCGGTTCCTGGCTTCTATGCCCTATATTTTTGGCAAACTAAATTACAAATTATTGTTTTATATTAAAAAATTTATTTATTAACATTTATACCTCCGATGCATCGGTTTTTTTTTAAAGAGAAGCAACGCTCAGGAAATTCTTCCTATTAATGAATGTGTTGATTTTTTTAGAAAGGGGATAGTGGAGGGATGAAATGTGGTGAAAGATGAAGGGCTTCAAACAAGGCAACACTGTAATTGCTCGAGATGATAAGTCTTAGAACAGTTGTTGCTCTCCACCTGATTTAGAGTTGGCGAATTTATTGAAGCTTTTTGTTTAATAGCCCTGATTCATTATTTTACTTCGGTGGAGTTAAGTGCTATGGGAACACCGAAGGTGGGCGCAGCGATACATATAAGTGATAGAAAACTCATACATATTATTTTTCTAAATTGATGTTGTCGTCACCGGGACCATCTGTGTAACAGTTCAACGCGCTAACCATTAAACCACAACGCCCACTTAACTTTTTGTGAAGAATAGATATATTATTTTACTATTATTTTACGGCTAAGAAACTCACAATAAAAAATATTTTTGTATACAAAAAAGTATAAAAACGTATAGTTTTTAGTGTCCGACCGAACAGTTCGGCCAAAAAACTATATTTTGTCGGTTTTTATATATCTAGAGGCAATGAAGACACATTTTGGTATTGAAAACATGTTTGTTGAGCCGATTTAATTCGATTTTGAGTATAAAATTTAAGAGAAATGCCTATAAAGTTAAAAGTTTGGCCGCCGAACTATTTTCAATTTGGCCGAACTTTCTGAGGCCGAACAGTGAATTCATTGATTATCTACAGACTTTTCTTCAAATTTGACACTCAAAATAGCATCTAATCAGTCCAATAAACATTTTTCCATCCGCCAAATTTGTCCATAATGCTTTAAAATACCGAATACAGACCAAATGCATTTTCTGGCAGAACTGTTCGGTCGGACACTAATAGTTTTTTTTTGTATATATAAATTAATGAAAGTACTAATAATAATAATTTTATGGTTTTGTCGAAAAAAATTTGAATAATCTTAAAAAATTCTATGCATTTAATTTAAAAAAAATTATAAGAAGAAATAAAAATACTACAGAAAAATTAACTTTTAAAGTAATTTTTTTAGATAAAAACCCAGAAAAACTACAAAATTTTTACCCCTGTATGTGTACTAGATCCATTATATTATGTAAAAAAATGCCACTCATTATTTATTATATTTTTTAATTCAAGGGTCCGCCATCTAACGTTTTTTTTTCAACTAGTGCTTATTTCGTGAATGGTAACACTTAGCTCATGTCTGATTTGCCAGATAATTAGTTTTATCCTTCCTCTGAACGAATATGGTCCGTTTGTTCGTTATCTTGTGAAAAAAGTGAAAGAAACTGGCATCCTCATCGATAAACCAAAGCGCGAAAAGCCAAAAAAGGGCGTACACCCGAGAATATTGCTGCTGTGGCAGAAAGTGTGCGTGAAGCGCCATCAACATCAATTCACCGTCGTTCTCAACAATTAAACATTTCGGAGACATCATTGAGACGAATTTTGCATAAAGACCTTGGTATGACGCCATACAAAGTCCAATTGGTTCAGGAGTTCAAAAAAAAAAAAGTTATTTAACGGACCCTTTATTTACGGTGTAATGCTATAAAACGGTTAGGTAAAGTTAAAAATGTGACTTAAATTAATAAAAAAAATAAAGGCAGTGCTATTTTGAAGGATAATGATATTTTAATTATTTCGACAACGGTATTTTACGGTTAACTGTAATTTAATTATTTCGGTAACGGTATTTTAGGGATAACGATAGTTGAAAGGAGTTTGAATCGATTACGCTGTTTTAGCGGTATTGGCTACCATCCCTGCTAGTACACTCAAAGTAAAAGCTCATCATATCTGTAAATGTTTTATCAATTTTCGTCCAAGGTAATGTTTCATAGTATTTATTTCAGAAAAGCTAAATCTTTCTCATCATATTTGTGAAATGTTTCAGTTCACTCACAAGAATTTTTCATAAAAGTTCAACAGTTATTTGAAAAGTTAATCCGTAAAGTTGTTTTAATTGAATATGTAGTTAAATTACCACAGAAATACATTTTTAACTTTTCTGTCTGTTATTAAATAAACAAATTACACACAAAAACGGACTTTCGGTATTAGTTGAAATATTCAGTTAAAAATTTCGATTTAAAACAAAACGTTGTTATATTATATTGAGTATTGGAATAAACGAAAAAGATTTATTGTGTTTACCAATTTGCATATTTAGTAGTCTTAACTTAAAAATATTGTGAGTGTATATATAGATTTCATTATTTTTGTGTAAAAAAAATTCATAGAGACCATGATATTGTAAATATAATTCAAGTTGTTTATGAAATGTTTCATAAATATTAATATAATTGTTACATTGGACGATCAGTTATGTTTTTCTGTGGGTGTAGATGCAAACAAAATGTATTATATCGAGGGCTTATATTCAATACCGTCTATCTACAAAAACACAATTTTTCAGGAGAGCCAAAAAAACTGTTTTATTCGCAAATAAGCAACAATTTCGATGAACTCATCTTCTACAATATTAACAGAATGTGTCTAATAAACGTTCTAACTAAAAAGTTTCTTGAAATTCGCGTTATTTTAGCTTCTATGATAGAAAGACGGTATTGCCTCAAAAATGAAATCATTGTGTTGGAAAATAATATGTAGATAGACGGTATTGCCTTATTTTAAAATACAGTTTGCATTACGGTTTTTGTATGGGGACCCCGAAAAAGGTGGGAGATAGGGGGTCGATATGTTCACAAGAAATGTTGGGGATAGAAAAATAGTAGGACCTGTTCTAACATTTGAACCCTTCAGGGAGCTAGGGGTTGTTTTTGACTAGTTTTTGTTTGTTTTTGGCATGGGTGTCTCAAAAAGGGTGTCAGATAGAGGGTAGGTGTGTTCAGAAGAATTGTTTAACCAGTTTAAATTCAAAGACAATGTTTTTTATATTTTTTTATTATAATTTTTACTGCGCGTGGCTAAGATTATCATAGAAGTAGTGATACTCCTCTGGAATTACCGCCTTTAACTCCTGTAAATGTTTCCATTTGTTTTGCTGAATTGGTAGTCGACCGGTATACAATTGTTTTGGTTCTATGTGACCTTTATATTGCTTTATTCTAATAGGTAGTTCAGTCTAATTATGATCAAAATTCACATTAAACTTAATGGTACCACTTGGGGAATATAAGAGAGATCTTAGTTGGGATACTGTCGGATCATTTTTGCTCGACCAGGTCTAATACTGGAAAATCGAATAAGGTTCGTATCCTTATAGTTCTTAAAAAAATCATACTTTAAATGTAATGCATCAAATGGCATTTTAATAATTTTGTTCTTGATTTTGACTGTTTTGCGGGCATCTTTGGTTACCCTGACGTAGTCGTATGGCAAATATATGGTTTGATTTTTCAACTTAGCCTCTATCTTTGCATGGGCACTGTCACACTCCATCTGGGTGTGTCCTTTCTGCAAGTATTTTTGTTCTATGATCAATCAATGTAAAAAAAAAATAATAATAATCTCAAAAGAATTTATAAAATGAATTTCTCACTACGAACAAAAAATTGCTTTTAATTTTTTCGAATAAAATCTGAAATATGGTAAAAATGTCAGAAAAGCAATAGGTAACTTATGCCTGATTTACACGGTGATTTTTGCAACGTCTGTTTTTCATGTCTTTTTTAGTTTGATGGCGAGCGGGGTAGAAAAAAAATCATTTTCATGTAAATGCAAATGATTTTTGGAAGCAACTGCTAAAGCAAATTAAGAAAAACAGACGTTGTAAAAATCACCGTGTGAATTGGGCATTCGATTTTAAATCGAGGTGAAGTGGTCAATTTCAAATCAGTATCAAATTAGTACATTCTTGCTTGTGTTTTTGAGTTTTTGCGTTTGAATTCATTTATTTGCATACTCATTTGTAGCTAGAAAATAACATAAAGGGCACACCACCGCATACACAGCGTATTATGGTAGGTATTGATCGTTCGACAAGAGAAGTATGTATCCGAAAAACGAACAGTGAATAAATAGATATCAAACAGAGAAATAGCCTGAAATTAAATAAAACGACAAAATTCTATGATGTAGATAGACGGTATTGCCGTCATAAAATTCATAAATAAGTATCTTTGTAGATAGACAAATGATAAAATACAGGATATATAGTACTAAAAATAGTTTTTTTCCACTGAAATTTTTACAGTACATGCAGATGGGGTCAGAGATGAGTTTGGCATAAAAAAAAAATTTCGTGAAAATGTAGATAGACGGTATTGAATATAAGCCCTCGATATGTTTGTATTTATTGAATTTCAAGTAATACGCACATTCGTAAAGATTATACACGAAATTAAATTTACATTTTTTTGATAATGTTATAATAAACACAAAATCTAAATATAAATTGTGGCGATAAGAAATTGGACGCAATAAAATTACGCACCAAACCATAAAACGAAAGAAGCACAACGAAAAGAAATCAATAGTTGAGTTTGAGGATAATTTCACTTTTTAAGGTTCATTTTGGAGGTTTTTCATTATGAAATAAACTCCAAATAAAAAAAAGAACCCACGATTTTTAAGTTGGGGTTTTCTTTTTAATTTTGTATTTATTTTTAGTGGGGGTTCTTTCATCATACAAAATTTTAAAATTTTTAAAAGCTTTTTCTGTTCACGGATTTCACAATTATTTCACAAAATGTTTTCACAATTATCTCATTAAAGACACGTCATAGATCTGCTGGACATTTTTTAACCAAACTTTGCAATAGAGCAATGCCTCATTAAACAGTTTTTGTAATTTGTTTTGCCTTAAAGGGCCCCCTAGTGGAAATATTAGTTGAAACTTTGACAGAATATTAATACTAGATGGTTGAAGATATTTTACAAATTTAAATTTTGTATAATTTTGTGAACAAATCTTTATTCAAAAATATAAGAAAAATCATTTATTTAAAGTTAAGCGATTTTTATTTATTTTTTTAAATATCGTGTTTTTTTGGCATATGGTAATCCTGACATTATAATTTTAAAAAGTTTACGCCCTGTTTTATAAAGCGAACAGAGGAATGTGTCTAAAGTACCGTGGTGCTACCGCGACTCATTTGGTACAATTTAAAAATTTTTCCCCGTTTTGAATTTTTAGTATAGCAAACAAATTGTTATTGTGTCCTTTTCCATTGCATTTAATCATTTTATGTAATGAGCGCTTAAAATATATGCGATTGTGCGCCCCGGTAGGCTAGTTGGTAGCGTGCTGGCTTATCAGTGCGGGGGTCGTGGGTTCGATTCCCACCAGAGGCACTGGTCTGTTTTCGCTACAACGCGCCGAAGGCCATAGTAGCTAGTGCTCGGTTAGGGTAATAGTATATAATTTGTAATTATATGATTATTAATTAATAAAAAAAAAAAAAAAAAAAAAAATATATGCGACCATATCCGCCAGATTTGACGATTTATCATTATTTTGTGGATTTTGTAGAATAAAATTGGGGATTTTTTTTAAAATATCGGAAATTTGACGATTTTTCACAAAATTTATCTGGCAGCTCTGTATGCGACTGGTATTATGGGTGGTGTACAAGATATATTGATATAGGTAGTCTTAGTAGAACAACAACTACAACAAACAACTACAAACAATACAAAAACAACAGGGTTTTGACATTTCAAAATACTCAAGATACAGTCTTTGTACTGTCAAAACCATGTAAGAAATGTCAAAACCAGGTAAGAGGAAGATAAACAGCTGGGCTACTAAAACTACCTTATAAATATATCTTGGGTGGTGTATAGAGCTCTTACATATATTGACACTTGTTGCAGCCAACTTCACTTTATTTTTGAATTTATTAAAATTCTGAAGAAGTGAAAATTAAATTAAATTATTGTTAAAGAAATTAAAGAAAATGCCAAACAATCTTATATAATAACGAAGTATTAATGTGGCTCCATAAATTTACTCCTGAAAATGTTATTTCAGATAAAACAAGGAGTATTGTACCTCTTCTAGTAAAAATGTTCCCCAATTGAAATTGCAAATTTTGATTCCATAAATAATCAATTTAGAGCTTCAGCTAATGTTGAGCAACTGAAGTCGTTAAAAAATGAAAAGATTTGTAGTTTTTGGTCGGTAGTACCTTATTTTTAAAATGAACTCAATGTCAATATGTTTCCAGACATTTCTAGAGTCGTTGCTGGAATTTTATCCATTCCACACTCGTCTGCAAATGTGGAAAGAGTTTTTTCTTTTCAAAATATAATGAAAACTAAGGAAACAAACAGATTACTTGTGCCAACATTATCAAGTCTAATACAGTCTAATAATAGTTTACCAACTAAACAAATAATTCCATAATTTTGATCTCATATATTCATAAAACTTTTTGTACCTTATTTTATTCATATATAAAGGGTCCGCCATCTAACGTTTTTTTTTTCAACTAGTGCTTATTTCGTGAATGGTAACACTTAGCTCCTGTCTGATTTGACAGATAATTAGTTTTATCCTTCCGCTGAACGAATATGGTTGTGTATACGCTTGAACAACGCTGGGACATATTGCGACATTACTTTGAAAATCATGGTAAGGAGCAAATAGTGGCCGTTACAGTCAATGGCGATCGTTATCGGGCCATGTTGAACGAATTTTTGTTCACAAAAATTGAAGAGGAGGATATTGGCAACATTTGGTTTCAACAGGACGGCGCTACATGCCACACAGCCGAAGCTACACTCGATGTTTTGCGCCCTGTTTTTCAAGATCGCATTATCAGCCGCAGAGCTGATGTCGTTTGGCCACCTCGGAGCTGCGATTTGCCACCGTTGGACTATTATTTGTGGGGTGCCGTCAAACATAAGTGTTACGCCAACAAGCCAGAGACAATTGACGCCATTGGTAAAATACAGCTGCACACAATCGTTTAAAAATTGGACCGATCGTGTAGGCTACTGCATGGCCAGCCGAGGCAGCCATTTGAATGAAATTATTTTCCATTTTTAACCCGAAGGATTGTACTTTCAAATAAAAAAGAAATTTGAGAAAATATTTAGTAGTCTTTTTTATAGCATTTTTTGTGTACAAGTGAATTTTTATGTACTTTTTTTGTTGTTTTAATAAATTAAAAACAAATGGTACCGTGAAGGTCCAAAAGGTACAAATTTTGTTTTAGGTTGGTACAAAATTGGAAACCCCATTTAACATCCCTGATGTTAATTATCTTTATCCTCAGCAATTTTTTTTGTATAAAAAAAAAATTTTTTTTTTAAATTTTCAATTTATTATTCAGATTATTGTGGCATTAGGTCTAAAAGTTAATTGGTGGCAATTTGAGAAAAATCAGATAGCTTGAACCCGTTGCGCCCCGCTACCAAAGTTTCAATTTTTAAAAATTTTTCTTAAATTGCTTTAATAAAAATAGGTCTTGAGACACATAATTTTTTATTAATGCAGAACAAGAATAATTTAAAATTTTTGAAATCGGACTAGCGGCTTTCGAGATATTGCTATTTGATTTTCACTAAAAATGGCATCTTTTCCTCTATTCGCTGGGAAATATTGCGACGTTACTTTGAAATCATGGTCATGTTGCAGAATGTGTGCGAAAATTGTCATTTTTCTTCGAAAATGAGCAAGGAGTGGCCGTTTCAGTCAATGGCGATCGTTATTGGGACATGTTGAACGAATTTCTGTTCACAAAAATTGAAGAGGAGAATATTGGCAACATTTGGTTTCAACAGGACGAAACAGGAAGCCGTTGGTGAAATACAGCTGCACACAATCGATATTGTGCTTAAAAATTGGACCAATCGTGTAGGCTACTGCATGTCCAGCCGAGGCAGCCATTTGAATGATATTATTTTCCATTATTAACCGGAAGGATTGTACTTTCAAATAAAAAAAGAAATTTGAGAAAATATTCAGTAGTTTTTTTTTATAGCATTTTCAAAAAAAAAAAAGTTATTTGACGGACCCTTTATATTTATCGAGATGCGATTAAATTTAAATAATCAAGAACATATCAAAATTTTCGATGAAATTAATTTTATATATGAATTTATATAAATATGACCGGTTAAATACTCTGGCAGACGAAAACTCATAAGTGTATGTAAAATAATGTATTATTTTATGCAATCGTTTTTACTCGGTTATACATAATAAGCAAAGAAGACAAATATGTTTTTTTTGTATTTTTTGTCATTCTTACTCATATTTGCTCTTTTTTTTTGCATTTTTTTATTTTTAGGGTTAAAAACAGCTTTTTGTTAAGATTTTTGAGCTTTAAAATTTATCTTTTTCAGATATTCTTCGCTTAAAATGATTTTTCCTTAAAATTATTTAATTCTTTTAAAAATTGTAATACTTTAAACTTATTTGTAGTTTTTTTTTTTAGCTTTTTTCCATGTTTTTTTTGCCAAAAACATAATGGATTTTGCTATTTTTGTCTTCTCTATTTATAATTTATAAAAATTATATATATCACTCATTCGTCTCAAGTCCCCCTAAAGTATGCAACAGTAAGTTTAATAAATAATGCAATACATGCAAGCGTATAGTTTATTTGTATTAAAACTTGATTATCACCGGAAATTTATGAAAATGCATGTTTTTTTCTTTAAGTCTGAGAACAGGAGAAATAAAACATCTTCACGAATCAAAGTAGTTGCGTAAAAATGACATCGATTTGTTAGTGCTAATTTTTGCATATTTTGCTATAAATGCATATTTTGCTTTAAATGCATATTTTTACTTATTTTGCTTTAAATGCATGTTTTTATTGCATATTTTTCCTATTTTTTTAAGTGCATATTTTTATTGCATTTTTCTTAGTTTCTCGTAAAAATCTATTTCATTTTGTATTTAAATTTTATATGCAAATTGGGATTAAGAGAAAAAGTTTTAAGTGGATTTTTAAATGAATATTTTTTAATACAAATAATTAATTCATGTTGTTTGTAAACAAAACAATTTATTTGAAGTGTCTCTCTTTTACTTTTTTTGTTATTTTTAAGACTCGAAATCCGAGTTCAGCTTTTTAGAAAATAGATGTGATATAAACTCAGAAAATTAATACGCATCACACCGATCACAAAATTCGATGTTGAGCGGTCATTTTCTATATTCAAAAACATTTTAGCAGACTGAAAAAACTCAAAAAATTTGTAGAAAAGTTATATTTTAGTAATTTATTTGCTGGAAATCTTAAAAAAATTTTGTGATTCTTTTAAAAATAATTTACAATACGTTTCAAAATACAAAAATGTTCATACTCCCACATTGGGGACATGAATTAATTTAATATCTGAAAATATAAAGAAATAAACAAAATTATCTTTCTACTACATCTTGACATGCCGCGACATCTGCTTCAGTCTGCGTATATCTTTCAATCTAGTTGTCGTCCACACTATTAATGTGCTTATCAGCACAATTTTTTTTTAGCAAAATTAATTAGTAAAACATTAGTATATTAGTAAAGCATTAGTATAAAACAGTTAAGTGCTGAATAAGTATAACAAAAATTTTGGCTGAAAATTGCTAAAAAATTGTATACCTGATTTACAAGACGTTTTACTAACTTTTGTACTAACTTATTTTTTTGAGTGTACCCTTAAAATACCGTTACCGAAATAATATTTGAACTATTTCTTTTAAAAATAGCATGAGTCCACAAGTTTTTATTTTCCTAATTTCATTCGATTTCAAAAAATATCTTCATAAATTTTATGAACATTAAAAGGTTAGTAGTCAGCAAAAAATTTTGCTGAGTCAGCAAAATTTTAATAAGGAGGATCCTTACAATAAAGTTGCCAATGTCAGCAAAATATTTTGCTGAAAATTATCGTGCTGATTTTTAGAAACAAAATTAGTAGAATTAGCAAAAGTTTTGCTAACACTTAGTTGCTGACTATTAGCAGACTGAAAAAATTCAAAAAATTTGTAGGAAAATTGTAATTTAGGTAATATATTTACTGAAAATCATAAAACATATTTTTGTGATTCTTTTAAAAATAATTTACAATACGTTTCAAAATACAAAAATGTTCATACTCCCACATTGGTGACATGAATTAATTTAATATCTGAAAATATAAAGAAATAAACAAAATTATCTTTCAAATAAAGGGTGTTTTTTATAGAGGTATATAACTTTGAAATGGAATAAAACAAAGATGAATTTTTATTTATAGTAATTAAATGTGCTAAAGTCCCAAAACTTATTTAACAAATTGTGAAAAACAATCTGATGTAGGCGTGTCCCTATCCGGATTTCATTCCTGCCCAAGGAAATTTTCAGGGGACTTTGTTATTACAGTTTCTAGAGATATTTGTTATGTTAAATCACAAACTCAATGAGAATTTCTTGTCCTCGTCTAGGAGCGAGATTCAAAATTTAAAATATCAAAGAAAAAACAAAAACAACAACAAAATATTGTCACAATTGGCTTTGTCATCTTCCAAATACTACTCTGTTTTTTTGACAGACCTAGCAATGTAGTGACGTTTATTCAAGTAAATCAACAATAGAAAATCATGTTTTCTATTAGTGTCAGTTACATTTAAATTTGCACAAGCACCTGCATATTTGTTATTTAATTGACATAAAATTTACTTTATTCGAAAGATAATCTTCTGGCATTATAATTTAAATATGACTTCTGGCATATGACCGCCACGGCTATCTCGGACGTAGTCTAATCTGGAGGTCCAATAACGCGGCAAATGTTGTCCTCCAAGTGGTCAATCGTTTCGGGCTTATCGGCGTAGACTAGCGACTTCACAATTCCCAAAGAAAATAGTCCAGCGGTTAAATCGCACGATCTTGGAGGCCAATTCGCGGGTTCGAAACGGGAAACTATGCGGTTACCAAACGTTTCCTTCAATAAATCAATTGTGGCACGAGCTGTGTGACATCATAGTTGTTCAATTGATGAACGAAAAAGTCTGTAATCATTGCTCTATAGCGGTCACCATTGACTGACACGTTCTGACCAGCATCGTTTTTAAAGAAGTACGGACCAATGATTCCACCAGCTCATAAAGCACACCAAACAGTCAGTTTTTGTGGATGTAACGGTGTTTAAACATATACTTGAGGATTATCATCACTCCAAATACGGCAGTATCCATTTAACCAAAAATGAGTTTCATCGCTAAACAAAATTCGCAAAATTTGTGCGCGATACGTATTTCGAACAGAACCATGATTTTCAAAATAAATTTATACAATTTGGAAGCGTTGTTCAGGCGTCAGTCTATTCATGTTGAAATGCCAAACCAAACTAAACATAAATCACTTGACAGCTGACAAAATGGCCGCCAGTTAAAAAAGTGTTGTCAAAATGTATAAAACACCCTTTACTTACATCAATGGTTTTCTAAATATACAACCCTTTTTTTGCAATAGGAAAAGGAATCATAAAAATTACCTAAGATATGTGTCCTTGTCTTTCGCTTTAGTCTGTCTATCTGAACGTATGTTTGTTTGCAGTTTGACCACACTACATTAATAATTACTATAAAGATTTAGTTTACAAATACACACGTATTCATAAAAAATCTTAATTTAGATTTCAAAGACATTTTAAGTCTTTAAACTTTATTCATAAACGAATATTAGCTTAAAATACCTATTTTATACATTGCAATGCATTGCGTAAAAGTTAATATTCGTTTATGAATACAGTTTTAAGGCTAAAATTTGTGTTTTACCTGAAATGTATTTGAAATGCTGTTTAATATTTTTATGAATATGGGGGTTATTGTTTTCAAATTTAAATATTTAATTTTGTCTTTAATTTAATTAATAGACAATTACTTTTACAAGCTGGTGAAAACACAAAATTAAATTTATTTTAATCCACATACTATGTGTTCACATTGTTAGCATTTCTTTGTATGAAAATCAGATACAAAAATAATCCATATGTCTTACAAGAGTTGTACTTTTTAGTATAATTTTCCTTTTGAAATGCCGCGACATCTACTTGATTTATTAATGTGCTTATCAGCACAATTTTTTTTAGCAAAATAATTTATTAAAACATTAGTAAAATATTAGTAAAGCATTAGTTAAAATTAGTTAAGTGCTGAATAAGTATAACTAAAATTGTACCTGAAAACACAATTTCAGCAAAAAATTTGCTGAGAAATAGTATACTTGATTTACAAGACGTTTTACTAACTTTTCTACTAACTTATATTTTATGAGTGCACTGAGGCATTGTCTTGTTGGAAAATTAATACTTTGTTGTTATTATCAATAAATGTCACCAATTTCTCTTCTAATACTGTAATGTATTCAGAATAATTCATTCTGGTGCTTGGAAATACCAAATCAATCATACCGTCGAAACAAAAAGCGCCCCAAACCATTATGGATCCGCCTCCGAAATTTATTTTTGAGAAATATCGTGATTCCTTACATAGGTCTCTCCAATAGCTGTTAAAACCATCTGGACCATCAAGATTGAACTGTTTCTCATCAGAAAAAAATCACCTTAGAAGAAATTTATGTTTATACAGTCCTACCAACAGCGTTTATTAACTTACCTTTGTATAGTTGGTTTGTCAAGCAGTTTTGTGGAGGGGTAATAACCTTGCACAGACATCCGCTTTTGGCGAGTAGTTCTCTGAGAATCCTTTAAGAGCCTATTTATGTTTCATTTGGACACATTTACCTTACGCTCATCCCTTATCTGATTCAGACTCTTCATTGAGTTGCTGGCACAGTTGATTATTTTACGGCCGGTTCCGATCAGAAAGCTTTTTTTTCTGGCCGCCTGTTTTATTTTTACCATAAGCACTCAGATTACACAAGGCAACAATTTTGAAAAAATTTTAGGGGCTTTGAAAACCACTATACAATTTTGATGTATTGTGGTCCCAGTAGTACAAATATGGTTCAATTTTGAAATTCTATGGAGAGGTTTTTTTTTAAAAATTTTTAATTAAAATTATAAATTTTTTTAGACGTTTCTCCACATAATTAATGATAACTAAAAAAAAATTAGTCCGATATTATTCAAATAAATTTAGAAAAACTGAAATTTACATAGCCTTTAATCCGTTAATATATTGCGTTTCAATCGGCTCAGTAGTTTCGGAGTTATAATAAAAAATTGAGGGAAAAAATATTTTTTTTACGTGAAAATAGCTAATTTTTTTGTTTTAAAAAAATCATAAAAAATCGAAAACGGCAAAAATCGTTCAGATTTATTGCTTTATCGCAAAGCCACATGTAATAGGAACAAAATGAGATATCGATCATAAAAATCGATTGATTTTTTTCGAATTTATTCACAATTAAGTGAATTCGCTCATTTTCACCAAATTTTAGTTTTTTGTCTGATATACATAAAATTGAGTAGTTAATGTTCTTCTTTCGATTGATTGAATTTTGAAAACATTTTCCCCATGCTATGTACAAATTTTCACATCAAAAATGCATTACATAGTAACATTCGTGTATTTTTTGGCAAAACCCTACCTAGAATATACTGATTCTATTCTTCGGAAAGACATTTGTGTTGGATGAGCTTAAATGTAAATAAATAAATAAATTAAATAGTAGGAAATTTATATTTTATTATTCACATTTATTATAATAAATAAAACAAGAAAATAAATAAATAAATATGTATTATAAACTACAAACTCTGAAATTTTCTTTTAGTCGATTTTCTACTATTGTTGAATAACGAAGTGTTACTCTGAATACTCCAGCAAAAATCAGCCATCATGTGTGCATCCCAGCGACCCTGGTATCGTTCCTCCATTGTCCGGATATCTTGGTGGAATCGTTCGCCCTGTTCTTCACTCAAGTCTCCTAGATTTTCAGGAAAACGATCTAAGTGACTGTGCAGGTAGTGTACTTTGATGCTCATGTTGCATCCAAGATTCTGGAAGTGAGTTAACATCTCTTCAACGTGCGCAACGTAATCATCACCCTTGTTATGTCCTAAGAAATTTTGAATAACCCATACAAACGAATCCCATGCATTCTTCTCAATTTCTGACATTGAACTGCCAATTTCAGTATCGTTCACCAATTTGCGAATTTGTGGGCCATCAAATATGCCTGCTTTCAGCTTTTCCATACTTAGATTGGGAAACTTCCTTGAAATATACTGGAAACATTCACTATCTTTGTTAAGTGCTTTAACATATTGTTTCATCAGACCAAGTTTAATGTGAAGAGGGGGTAATATGATGCGATCTCGGGGCACTAGAGCCACATTTATAACATTTGGCGTACCTGGAACTAGTGTTTCCCTAGAAGGCCATTGTTTTCTCTTCCAATGTTCTGTTTTAGCTCTGCTGTCCCATAAACATATAAAACAAGGATATTTTGTAAAGCCGCTTTGTTGGCCTAAGAGGAAATTTACCATCTTAAGATCAACACAAACTACCCACTTATGCTCATCATACTTTATCTTCTTCATGACCAATGCAATTACAGAGTATTCTTCTTTTACTTTGGGTTGAATGTGCGATCGGCAAGGAGTGAAATTTATTTCCATTATGCAAAAGTACACACTTCAAGCTGCGTTTTGATAAGTCGATAAATAAACGCCATTCGTTTGAATCATATCTCTGTAAGCCCATGGCAGTCATCAAACCAGAAATATCTGTGCAGTACCCAAAGTCATCCTCTTCAGCAAAATAATGAAGTAAGTCTTTTTCTCGAGTACGGTAATACGAAACTTTAGTTTCTTTAGTTATGAGACCTGTTTCTTTCATCCGGGACGCAAGTAATTCAGAAGATCTTTTCGACAATCCAAGGTCTCTAATTACATCATTAAGCTGATCTTGATTCCATGGTCTCGGCGAGAAATGTTTGTGTGGGATGAACTCGTCATTTTCAGCTGTAGATGGTAGTGCTGGATCTGGCATATCTGATTGGTAAGACATACTTGAGGTTGAGTGTCCTGGTGAAGATGAAAGCACATGAGGTTTTTCCCAAAGGGGTTTTGCCAAAATGCGTGTCGTAAAATGCACCTGAGTTTTTATGTTCTGCATTTTCATTATATAGTAGGTACAATTTTCTACAGTGCTTGTAAATATGCGATACCTTCCATTAATTGTAAATAAAAATGTAAAGCATGCATCGATTTTTATGATCCATATCTAGTTTAATTCGCATGATATGTAGCTTTACTACAAAAAAATAAAAAGTAATATTTTTTGCAGTTTTCGATTTTTTCCAGATTTTTGTTTTTCAAATTTTTTTTTTTTTTAGCATTTTTTTTTTTTTTTTTGCTAACAATTTGTTTCATAACTTTGAAACTATTGATCGCATTAAAAAAAATTTGTACACGTTCTTTAAAGATATTGTAAACCCTAATTTTTGTAAATTTAATTTGACAAAATCGGACTAGTTGTTTTTGAGTTATGACAACATAAGTGGAGAAATGTTTCAAAATATTGTCAATTTGACTTAAAAAATTTTTAAAAAAAAAAATTATCCATAGAATTGAAAAATTTTACCATTTTTGTACTTAGGCAGCCATGATGCATCAAATCTATATAGTGGTTAGTCAAGCCTTTTTTTGCTGTTGACCTGTGTTATTTTCGAAATTTGTGAAAACCACATGTGAACGGTACTTTCCCGAAAACTTAAGCCACTTTTTAACCAGGCTGAAACTTGCCATTTTTCAAAATCACACGGCATTTCATTGCAAATTGATTAAAATTGCAAAAAAATACCAAAATAATTCTTTAATTTTTCTTTATTTGCTATTCTTCTTTGTTTTATTTTCTTTGTTGTAATTATAGTTATGAAACATTAACAAAATATTATTAAAGAATTTTTCTCTTAAATCAATTAAGTAATCTCTTAAATTTTACACAATAAGAGATCAGTTACCACAAAGTTATAAAAAGTGTTTATAATATTAGAAAAACTAGAAAAAATCATTTGTAATTATAGTTATGCAACGCAGTGTATGAAGCGGTTCACTGGCTTAGTTCCAATGCATTTTTCAAGACATTCGTAAAGAGTTTTATTATTTCAAGAAAACTTATTAATATTAAAAAATTCTATCAAACTGTTTCATAAATTCTATAAACGCTTTATTGTCGGAATGATTTATTAGTTTTATGAAGTTTTTCATTAATCCTACAAACATTTCGTAAACATTGACTTTAATGAAACCTGTTTCATAGAATCTATCAACATTTTTAATGGGCGAGTTCCAGTAATCTCTTTAATTTTACACAACAAGTTATAGTTTTAAAAAAGTGTTTGTAATATTAGAAAAAAAGCAAAAATCATTTGTTATTATAGTTATGTAACGCAGTGTATGAAGCGGGTCATCGGCTTAGTTCCAATGCATTTTCAAGACATTCATGAATTAATTCAAGAAAACTTCTTAATATTAAAAAATTTAATGAAACTGTTTCATAAATTCTATAAAAGCTTCATTGTCTTAAGTATTCATTAGTTTCATGAAGATTTTCATTAATTCTACAATGATGAAACGCCTTTCATAGATTCTATCAAAAGTTTCGATGGACGAGTTCCAGTGACAATTTTTATTAAAGCTATTAAGAAATTCATTACTGAAGTGAAGATAATTCTTTCAGTGTATACATTGTTAGTGCAACATTGCAGTTATTCTTAAAACTAACCTACCACAGTTTCTTATTGAAATTGAAAACAATCTAAAAAAATATAACAATATAACTAGAATACCAATTACACATACACAGAGAGAAATTTCTTGGACGAATTTTAATGAAATTGTTCACCAAACTAATGACGTTGTTTTCACAAAGTGAATGTAAGATGTTTCAAACTTAATGAAAAAGCTTCACTATTTTTAAAGAAACTTTTGCATTAGGCGTATGAAATATTTTAATAAATAAAATGAAATTTTTCAAAAAATTTTATGAAAAACTGCATTGATTTAATGAAAAGTTTCAATGAACAATTCCCAGTGACATTTCATAGATCTAATGCAAACATTTATGGATATTATGCAGATAATTCTCTCAGTGTACAACAGTATTATAGGACAATACCACCATCAAGTGTGGGAGGTGTGGGATGGTATCGTATTAACATGAATAAATGTTAAACAACAAATAACTTGTTATAGAACAGCAAAAGGATCAGGGATACTATTTAACATTATTTAACAGTAGTAAATACACACACAGACTCACACACACAACGATATCCTTTATATTTATACTTGTAGTTGTACGAACTATAGTCTATAGATTAACAACATTGGGGTGGTTGTTGCAAAAAAGAAGAAGGATATGATGATGATGAGGAGCATTATGACGATGTTGGGGCATGCAAGTTAAGAGCATAACTATGTATATGTGTGTGTGTGTGTGTGTAACAGTGAAAACAACCGCAGCACCAGTACCAGTAAGGAGTACCAGTGAAAAGTTTAATAACTAGGAAAAATACTATCAGTTATTTGACATTGCTCCAGCTAAAAGGTTGTTTCCCGGAACAAAAAAAAAAGTTTGCAAATACGTTAGACGAGTGTTGTTAATATTGTTATATAGAAAAAGAAAAGTTGGTGGAAATTATTTTCACTTTGGAAAATTTCTATATATTTCTGTTTTTTTTTTTTTCTTTTTTAGTATACCAACTAATCATACATGCATACACATTTTATATGAAAAAAAATTAAATTTTAAATAAAGAAATCTTAAAAATATTATTTAAAAATAAAAAATGGTAAATTTTATATGCAAAAATAGAAGAAAAATATTTTTCAAAAGTGTATATTTAAGAAAAAGTGGTGAAAAAAAATTTTATTAAATTAAATTGAAAATATATTTAAAAAATGGCTCAATTTGTTACTCATATACAACCGACTTTATTAGAGGCTTCTCAGGGCCATGTACCGCATCATCATGCTCATCAAGTTGGGCTCCAGCATACATCACATTTGCCGCACAGTGGTCATAATATGCCATCGCCACCAACTCATAATCATCATCAACAGCACCATCATTATCAACAGCAACATCACCAGCAGCAGTCATCACATCATGGCCATCCAACATCACATTTAGCATCACCTCCTGCGGTCACAGGAGGTCATCATCATTCCCAGCAGCAACAACAACAACAACAACAGCAGCAGCATCACCATAATCATCACGGTCATCATGGCCAAGGAAAACATAGTGCTGGTACTGGTACCAACGGCGGTATAGGAAAACATGAACATTGTCCAACTGGTCATCAAAGTTCGGTAATACTATTTCCAACTGCTTAATTTCTCTATTTGGATTGATTTAAGTGTCAATTATGAAAAAACAATCAATCTTATCGTACAAAAATAGTTTCAGTTTCAATCGATGATGTAATTTTTAGAATCTGAAACATCCTTTTTTCACATGATTTGTTTTCGAATATTATTTTTGGGCGTCTTAAAAATGTGCGTGTATATGTATCTATTAATCTGTTTGGAAAAGTATACAATTTAAGTTTTTACTCGTGAAAATGACGTAATCCTTGTAGAATAATGTCTGAGTTGGTTTATTTAAAAGGATATACATTTTTTAATTTGTTACTGTAAAACTAGATGTGCGTGTTTAAAATATTAACCCTCTTATGTGCAAAGGCGGCATAAAATTTAATCTGTTTAGTGATATACACTAGGATGTCCTTCAAAAAACGAATTCTCTAGAGTTGTCAAATATTCAAACTATTTGAAAAGACGGTTTTCGAATACTAAAAAAACGGATTTTTTGAAAACCGGTTTTCGGGATTTTAAGTTAAAACCCGGTTCGAATAACCGATATTTCGTTTTTTTAATATCACTTTGAATTGCCAATATCAGATTTTTTTTGTATAAATTTTAAAAAATTAGCCAAAATTTAAATGTTCCCAGTGTAGAAATGGTAGTGACATGTCATTACTTCTCTCGCTACCAATGATGAAACCAGCTTACTCTTTGCATTACTTTAACACAAATACATAAGCACGTTTTTTTACAATTATTTCAAATATAAAGTAATGATCTTTAATTTATTTCAAAATCAATTTTTAGACTCATTATTTTTCCAACTCTAGTAAGGACATATATAAGTAGACATTTTTGATTTTGTGCAAGCAAGTCATTTATGTTTTTATATATCAAGTATAACATGTCGAGATAGCTCAGATGGTAGAGCGGTTGACTGACAACCTGGAGGACCGGGTTCGAATATCGTGCGCATTTTATTAAAAAAAATGTTCAATAATTTTTTTTTTTCACTAAATTTAGTTCTTTTTTGAAAATTTATTTTTCGACCCATTATTTTTGTCCATACTGGTATAAGGTTGTTAGTAATGATATGTCATTATTTGCTCGCGACATCCGCAAGTAAAAGTTATGAGATTTGTATTGAAAATTGTAAGTACTAGTCATTACCAATTATGTACTTATTAGGATTGTCATTTATTCGAGTTTTTATTTTGTTCGAACAAACGATCAAATAATTTTTGATCGAACGATCGAACGATCAAACGACTAAATTTTTAAAAATGATTCGATAATCGAACTAATAAAACTTATTTTAAAAACACATAAATAATTAAAATATTTTACCGTATAATCTCAAAATTCTATGAATTTTTTCATCAATTTGAATACTACAACAATATCAATTCTAAAATGTAATAATTTTAGACCAAAGAAACCCAAGCAGATTTCTCAATCATGCGTCATTTGGCATTGTTATCTCGTGATGAAAAAATGCAGTTTTGAAAATCGTTAAAAAGTTAAATATATCGTACACTCAAAAAAAAAGTTTGTAAAGTCAGCAAAAAATTTTGCTGAGTCAGCAAAAGTTTTAGTCAGGAGGGTGCTTGCAAAAAAATTGCTAATGTCAGCAAAATCTTTTGCTGAAAATCAGCGAGCTGATTTTTAGCAACAAAATTAGTAGATTCAGCAAAAATTTTGCTAACACTTAGTGGATTAGAAATAAAAATGCCTTGCTAAAAATTAATAAATTTTTTGCTGAATTTTAGTAGACTGAAAAAAAAACGCAAAAAATTTGTAGAAAAATTGTAATTTAGTTAATTTATTTGCTGAAAATTATAAAACATATTTTTGTGATTCTTTTAAAAATAATTTACAATTATTACGAAATACAAAAATTTTCATTTTGCCACATTGACGACATAAATTAATTTAATATCTGAAAATATATAGAAATAAATATATATGACATAACAAAAATTTTCTTTCAACTACTTACATCAATGGTTGTCTAAATGATGCTTTCTTTTAAAGGACGCAACTGTCGAAGATAATTATAGAAACGAAACGAAAAAATAAACAAAAACAAACGAAACGAAAAAAACAACCCTTTTTTTTGCAATAAGAAAAAGGAACCATAAAAATCTACCAAAGATGTGTGTCTTTGTCTTTCGCTCTACTCTGTCTACATGTCTGTATATGTTTGTTTGCAATTTGACCACACTAGATTATTAATCTATAAACATTTAGTTTAGAAATACATATTAAATTTAAATATTTTATTTTGTCTTTTATTTAATTAAAAGACAATTATTTTCACAATCGGTGACAACGCAAAATTTAAGTTGTTTTTATCCTCAATTTTGTTTTATGTATGAAAGACAGAAACAAAAGTCTTAAATGTTTGATTTTTTTATATGTCTTATTAGATTTGTACTTTTTAGTATCATTTTCCTCTTCTCTACTACATCTTGACATGCCGCGACATCTGCTTCATTCTGCGTATATCTTTCAATCTGGTTGTCGTCCACACTATTAATGTGCTTATCAGCACATTTTTTTTTAGCAAAATTAATTAGTAGAACATTAGTATATAAGTAAAGCATTAGTATAAAACAGTTAAGTGCTGAATAAGTATAACAAAAATTTTAGCTGAAAAAACGATTTTAGCAAAAAATTTGGTAAAAAATAGTATACCTGATTTACAAGACGTTTTACTAAATTTTCTACTTACTTATTTTTTTGAGTGTATATATCTGCGATAGTTACAGTGTATCGAGCTGCTGAGATCTTATGTTAGTTAAGCCCATATGACACATGTTTTTTTTTCAGCAGCTGGTAATGCATTTTTTATAAAAAGTTTTCAAAAACAAAACTGAATGCCAAAAAATTTAAAGTTTTTGATAGAAAAACGCTAGTAAAGGTGCCATACAGGCTTTATCATTGAAATTACATAAAAGGAATTCACAGTTTAAATGATAGCGTGGTATCGTTGTAAAATACCCAGGCAGAAAAATGCATTTGGCACAGGGTTGCCAAAGCGTCGGCGACTGTCGGTTATGAGTTGGCAGAACGTGGTATTAACCGGTTGATAACAGTTAAACAACCTAGCCACCGTTGGCATAACGTTGGTAATTCAAACAATTTTGTGCTTTTAAAACAGCTTAAGTTAAATTAATTTTGAGAAATATATCTACTAAAACGCTTTTATGCAGTTCGGTCTTAGTCTTATACATCATATTTAAATGTGTGAAATATAATAAAATAAAAATGCTTATAATTGGTTGTAATATTTTTTAAAACAATATCGGCAAAGAATTGTGCGGTTGGTACGTTCAAAAAACATGCTTTGCCAACAAAATAGTGTTTTCCTAGTACAGTATTTGTTGTACCTTTAGTAACTTTTAACACGGAAGGTTTTACAAAATAGCAGTGGTTAGCCAGTACTATTAGTTTGGTACGGTTGGCAATTTTTACCTGGTTAGCTGTATTTTTGATAGTTTGGTATAGTTTAAACTTAAAAAATCATGCGATACTTTAACGATATCACTTTATGTGTGAATTTCTTCCTATTGTTTGCTTGAAAGTCAAATCATATACATTAGAGCGACTCCTCTGAAAATAAAGCTTGATATGTTTTATGATGATTCCCAAAATATTTTGGTTCTAGCGTTGACCATCCGTGAGCTGGACCATTTTTAAAAAAATATCTTTTTTCAGTTTTCCGATTTTTTTTGTACTTTGCACCAAGACGACATAAATAAAATTTGGTATCATCGAAAAGAGGTTTTGAAGCAGCATCCAATGATATATAAAACTTTACCACTTACGACCTACTAATTGAAATATTTAACTAAATACATATTTTCGCTTCGGGTTTTCATACAAATTCTACGTATTTGGAAATAATTTTCTGCTTTTGTAATATTCAAAATTTATGGTCCACCTGTCATTTTTTTTTTTTTTTTTTTTTTTTAAAGACGCAACACTCAGGAAATTCTTCCATATATTTATGTTGCTTTCTTTGGAAAGGGTATAGTGGAGAGATGAAAGGTGGTGAAAGATGAAGGGCTTCAAACATCGCAACACTGTAATTGCGCGAGATGATAAATCTTAGAACAGTTGTTGCTCGCCACCTGATGTAGAGTTGGCGAATTTATTGAAGCTTTTTGTTGCATAGCCCTGATTTATTATTTTACTTCGGTGGGGTTAAGTGCTATGGGAACACCGAAGGTGGGCGCAGCGATACATATAAGTGATAGAAAGCTCATACATATTATTTTTTTAAATTGATGTTGTCGTCACCGGGAATCGAACCCGGGACCATCTGTGTAATAGTCCAACGCGCTAACCATTACACCACAACACCCAAGTATGTGCACTATTTCAAAGATTTAAAAAGCATGTTAATGCTTCAGTTGTCTACTTTACGGTTTGTGATTAAAAGACAAATACTTTTGAATGCATTTTGCACTTTTCCCCCTTCGTTTTTTAAGTTTCAATTAAAGAAAACTTCAAAATACTGATTGAAAGAAAAATCAAAAAAGCCATATTTTAATAAAAAAAGAGGTAAAAAAGCATACTTGCACTCACAATATTTTATAGTTAGAAACAAACGAATTTGTACATTAAAACTATAGAAAAAGTTGTTAAAAACAGGACTACTGATTTTTCGTTTAAAACAATAGTAATTTCCAATTATTTTTAATTGTTAAAAAATTAACTAAAAATATCGATAAAAACAAAGTACTTTCGTTTATTTTAACTATTAAAAAATAATTGCTTAATCCGTTAAAATAAACGACGTTCGTTTTTTTTGACTATCAAAAAATTACCGAAAATCCATAAAAATAAAAGATTTTCCATTATTTTGACAATTAAAAATTTAACTCCCAAAACTTAAAAATAAACGATTTTCCTTTATTTTAACCATCAAAATTTTACCCCCAAAAACGTAAAAATAAACGAATGTCGTTTATTTTAGCTATCACCAAATTTAATTTAAAATAAATAAAAATGTATTATTTACATAATGTATTATATACTTAATAATAATATATGTTAGGATTTATTTTTAAAACTAAATAATAAGATTAATTGAATAATAATTAATTGAGCGAATGGCGCCTAACATTTATATGGCAGCATAACGAAAAAGGATGACCTTTGAGTTCATCTTTTACTATAATATGCAAATAACTTAAAAAACTATGTGTTTGTAAAATAAAAGACAATTAAAATCTAAAGAAAAACTATAGTGATGGCAAATAAAATATTTGGTTTAGTACTAAAGTAAAAAGCACTTTTGTAAACATTTTGGTACCTTTTGATTTAATTTAATTGTTAAGGTACTCTTGCAATACTATTGCACATATTACTGACAATTTTATTATCATTCAATGTAGCCAACTCAATATTAAATATTTAACACATATCTTGTGCAGACACAAAACCTTTTGATTTTTTCTAACCTTCCAATATGACATACACACGGGTAATTTGTTGCAAACTAGCAAAAGTTGCACAAGAATATTGCTTAATTTAAAATTTACATTAAACATTGATGCACTTTATCTTGTTTACCTAAAAAACACTAGACTTTTACCATATTGCTAATTAATTTTCTTGTATTCAAATAATCAGCTAACACATGTTCTATACTGCGAAAATTATAATCCTAACTTTTCGTTTTATTTTATATATATTAAACTTTGTTATTTGTACATGAATAAAGAAACTCAGAGTTTTTACTCTATCTCTATCTCTTCATCTCCTAGATGTCATCTAATAGATGTGCTTTAACATATAAATTTGGAACAGTGAGGGAACTCCATCTCTGTTCTAATATGCACATTATGCACCGTCAATACTGCTCAAGGATGAGAAAGTGCAAATTTGCATAGTGTGCAAATAACCACGCTGAATACCCTCAGTAAAATAAAAAAGTAAAACAAAATTTACTGAAACAAAGCACTTAATCGCCAGCTGGGCCACTTTGGTACTTTTTGGACTGAAAATGTAAATAAGTAATTAATTTACCATCTCCAGTTCATGCATATGAAAAACGTTTGAGAGAACTTTTAAAAAAAAGATTACTGTGATTTTTGTGTGATTTTTTTTTTAAACAAGTAGATTTTTTTTAAACATGTAGATTTTAAACAAAAATATTAACTGCTACAGAAAATCCGTATTAATTCATAGTTTGTTTTTTAAATAACAGGCAAAAAAGTTGAAAAATATGTTTCTTTGTATTTTAATAGTTTATTCAGTTAAAAACAAACTTTACGGATTACTTTTTAAATAAACTACAATCGGTAACGGAAAGTATATTGTGAGTGTGGGATTTTGAACTAATGCTAATGCGAAAAAAATGTCATTACCATTATTTGTAGAAAAATTTAGCTTTTGTCATACTAATGCTAATGAAATCACACTAATGGATAAAAAACTAATTACAAACGAGCAAAAAAGCATTTGTTTACAAAAAAAAAATTGGAGTGTAAATTGCTTAACATATGAATGAAACGGAAATCGATAGGAATTGTAACACTGAATGCAGGAAACAAAATGGAACGAGGAATAAACTTTTGTTTTTATTTTTTGTCCGTTTTGACTAATCTCGCTTAGTTTTGGAGATACTGGCCATTTAAAAAATCACCATTTACTAAAAAGGCTAGTATCTCGAAAACTAAGCAAGATATCGCAAAAGCGGACAACATTTTTGCAAACCTTAAGCTGCGTAACCCGTTCCGATAATACAAATGTATTAAGTGTTCCGATGTCACTCGTTTCCCGTTTCATTCATTATCGTACCATTTCGCACAAATGTTGCATTCTATTATCGGACACCCTGTGGCTGTTTTATAAAAAATTTATCTCTCGGGATCTTTCCCGGACTTAACCTATTTGTATTATGAGGACTGTTTGTATTATGAGGGCATTACTAATGGTAATAAAATTTAAAATTATTGCCATTAATCAATGAAATCAAATCAATGAAATTCATTAACATAAATTAAAAAAATGCTAATAAAAATAATTTCATTACAATTGATATCAATGAAATTGTAATAAAATCATCAATTAAGTAGTCCATTCAATTAATTAGTCCCATGTATGAAAATAAGCTTACTTTTTAAAGAAATCAAAAATAAAAGTCAAAAATAAGCTAATATTTGCAAAATAAACCAAAATAAGCAAATATCAAAAAATAAGCTTAAAAAAGCTCTAAAAATATAGTTTAAAAGTTTCATAATTTCAAGATCAGAACTTTTGTTCATTCTAAATTGTTCAGAACTTTTGTTCATTCTAAATTGTTCTATCCAAAACAAGCTCTAGCTTATGTTTGGTTGCCCTATTTATGAACATATGAGTGAACTAAATGAGCTGTGAACGACAACTCTAAAAGTTATTATCATTATTATATCAGAGAAGGCAAAAGAGCGAAATTCAATATATTTTAAGCAAAAACTTGTTGTAAAAAAATTAAAGTAAAAACTTGAGAAAAACACTTTTTTTTAAAAAAATTCACAATTAATAGAAAAATAATATTTTATAAATACAAAACATTTAATGTAAAAAAAATCTTTAAAAAAGCAATTAAGCTGAAAAATCTTAAAAAAAAAGTTTTTAAAGCTCAATATCGGCTAATCCAAGAAAAAACAGCTACAGCTTTTAGAACTGGTTAGCTCTGAATATATTCCAGAACAGCTTCTTATTTTACCACCGGTTGCATGTAACCGGTTTTAGAACAGATTGCTGTATAAGTTGTTCTGCAACCTTATATTTGAATTTTATTATTTTACTGGGAAGTACGAAAAGCACAAATGGACAAAAAGATAAATGTACCATTTGAGGTTCATATTTATGGTTGAATGAGTGAATTTAATGGACTGTTAAAATATGTATGTATCCCGTTGACTCACACACACACACACACACACTCACACACTTACATACACAAGTACATACGTACATTTTAGTAGCATATTTGTGGGAGCCCCATTCCAATTCAGACAATGCTGATGTTGTTTGCGTAGTTTATGTTCTAATTTACTGTTAAAATTCTATAACTTTTTTAAAGAAATCTGTAAAGTTGCATTAAACCAGAGGCCTTCTATACTACTCTTAGGTACTCAACCCGTTCTCTTTATTTTTCTTCGCCAGCTCTGCCCAACTCAGAAACCAACCAAAGAGTAAAAAAACTTTTTTTTATTGAGGTTGCGTGGACAAAAATTAGGTTTGAAGGTACAAAAACAGCGTTTAAAGGTGTTGAAATTGAGTTTTATGCTGTGTTGCCAAATAATTTCTTTCGAAATATCTTAAATCACAGAGCAAAAATGAAAAAATCTGCTATATCGTAAGAAAAAGAAAAATTTGTTTAACTAAAAAAGTTTTGTAATATTTATTATGCTAAAAAATATGCTAAATTAACGGTGAAAAATGTGAGTTAAAATATTAAAATTTCTGATGTAAACGCTTCGTTTTTTACTACTTTTTCGTATTAAATAAACTTTTTTGCAGAGTTTTAACTTGTAAACGTTTAACAGCATCAACAAGTTTTAAATATATTTTTTTTTTTTAATTCTATAAAAACATAATTTTTATTGAAAAAAATATACTGAAAAGCATTTTTTAACAAACAAAACATATTAAAAACGAAACAAAAAATAAAAAGGAGGAAAAAAACAAAAAAACGTGTATTGAATATCCACCAGAGGTGGACCTTGCAGATAACAAACAACTTTTCAATTTATTTTTGATCAATGGTGATAATCTTTAACTTCGTGCTCATATATAAGTTCTCATGTAGTGAGTAAACTAGTTTATATGAATGTTTGACATGGGATTGTTAACGTGTTCTGATGATGGGAACCTAGAAAATTCCCGAAATAGATCTATCAACACATTCCTGAAAGGGTCCAATAATAAATTTGAAAACAAAAAAACTCTATGGATTATTTGTTAGGACAATATCCTAATAAAGAAATATAGAGTATGGCCTCGAACTTGAATAACTTTCATTTTCATTGTCAAAAAGCATTTAGCATATTTGTTTAATTGTAATTTGGTTTGTTATTGGTTTTATATTATAAATGAAACATGTCATCATTTGTACCGAAACTGGCAAGCGCAACTTGTTTGTCTTTAAAAAAAATATATGACAACCTCCCAAGAAAAAGCATTCAACAAAATGTTACAACTCGACACATTTTTTGCAGAAAATGTTGCTACTCGACTCAGTTGAAAGAGAAAAAAAATGTTGGTTACTGGATTGGGCAGAGCTCGACTTTTTTTCGAGAGGCATATGAGAGGTATTCCATCGCTTTAAAATAGTTACTCTATGATTATACACGCATTCGTATATTTTTAAAAGGATTTCATTTTAACTCGGCTTAACACTTTCAATGTCACTTATTATTATGTTAGTCTTTTAAACTTTTTAAGTGTTCAAAGTGTTAAACTTACGATAACACTGTGCACCAGTGAAAAAAACACAAGAACTTGACTATATAGGTTCGATTGTACTACTAAAAGGTAGTAAAAACCCTATACTCGGTTTGTCCAGATTGGTGACCAATTCCTTTTTATGGGCCTCTAAAGTTTCTGAAAAGCAGTGGGACCCTCAAAATATGGTATCATTAGTTTTTGCCCTAAATCTTAATAAGACTTGGTGCTACGGCTTAACTATATTTGGCAATAATGTGGCTAACAGTCCACTGAACAAATTATTTCCACATTTTATGCCAAAAAAATATATTTTTCCTAGAGTTTTTTTGAAAAAACATAGGAAAAAAATATGTTTTTTTCACTTTTTCCAGTATTACTTACAGGGACTGTTAAATTTTTCCTAACAATATTTGGCAAAAGTGTAGCCAAGGTAAGGCCGAACAACTCTTCTGAACATACCAACACAATCTGAATATGTTTAGGCACACTAAATAGCTCATAAAGACCAACGTGTACATTAAAATGTGTGTTTTTGGCTAGACTATACTTTTATTGCAATTTTTTTTGCACGTTTTTTTGTATTTTTGTTAAACAAATGAAACATTTTTTATGTCAGAGTTAGTTCAAAGTCCTGCATGTAGACCCAGAGGATTTTAAAATGCTATTTGGCCCGCCCCTTTTTGTGGGCGTGGATATAAGAATGAATTCAAATAATAATTAAATTGTATTACTTAAGTGGAAAAAGCATAATAAATGATTTTGTAACAGTTTATCGCGTGGGGAAGGTGCCCCCAACATAACTCACCGACTACCAACAACCCCCCACACCTCCGAAAACTCCCTGCAATTTTTTTTAATTTTTTTACATATTTGGGGTATAAGGATTCGACACAGCCGAGTTAAAGATGTTTTTTACTTTAATTGTTATTGTTACATTTCTTGTGCTGCTGATATTTTTTACCCAGATAATTTTTTAAATTACAATTTTATCTCGAAAATTCATTCAAAAACTTCAGTAATCGGAATAACACGTGTGCAAAAAGTTAAAGAAAAACAAATAAATAAATATATATACTTAAATTTTGCAAAAATATTTTTATTGAGGTAGTGGATACCTTACCGCCCCCTAAATTTTAGTTTGGGGTTCGTCTTTAGTGAAAGCATACATTAAATAGCAATATTTTGTAATTTTTTGATTGCAGTTTTCAAAAATAATAATTCCAAATTTTATCGCGATTGGTGCGTGTACTTTTTTGACATTCGCGAAAAAGTAAAAACATTTGTCTTCATAGTTTTTCATGGCCTATGCGACTGTGCTATGCCAATTTTGATATTTGCAAAAAATTTAAAAACGTAAAGCCCTAATATACATGTACAAAAAAAAAACTTTAAATAATAAAATATAAATTAAAAAACAAAAACCATAAGTTCGTACAAAAAAAATATTTTTCTTGTAAAAAACAGAAATCCAAATAAAAGTTTAATGGGGGTCGGTCTTACATTTTATCCATCTAGAGGCAACTGCGGGGGCTTTTTGTGGATTTTTTTAGTCAAAAACGACAATTTTTAAGGTGCAGAGTGGCCTTTATGAGCTGTTTAGAGTGCCTAAACACGTTCAGATTCTATTGGTATGTTCAGAAGAGTTGTTCGGCGTTACCTTGGCTACACTTTTGCCAAATATTGTTAGGAAAAATTTAACAGTCCCTGTAAGTAATACTGGAAAAAGTGAAAAAAACATATTTTTTTCCTATGTTTTTTCAAAAAAACTCCAGGAAAAAAATATTGTTTTGGCATAAAATGTTGAAAGAATTTGTTCTGTGGACTGTTAGCCACATTATTGCCAAATATAGTTAAGCCGTAGCACCAAGTCTTATTAAGATTTAGGGCAAACACTAATGATACCATATTTTGAGGGTCCCACTGCTTTTCAGAAACTTTAGAGGCCCATAAAAAGGAATTGGTCACCAATCTGGACAAACCGAGTATAGGGTTTTACTACCTTTTGGTAGTAGAATCGAACCTATATAGCCAAGATCTTGTGTTTTTCAAAAAGTCTTTTTTTGTTGCATAGTGTAATTGACAAATTTTAGAGCCCAAAAAATAAAGATAGAGTTTTTTTAAATTCGAAGGAAATATAAGACTTGTTAATCAAATTGATAACACTGTACAACACAAAAAGAAGTTACAAGGTCCGACCTATAAATTTCGATAGAAGAGACAAAAAAACAAAGACACGTGTATCGGCGTTTTGAAAGTTTACATCTGGCTTTCATTTTAGGGGGAGGTAAAGTTTCCCCCCAAATGCAAATTTTGTATTGTCAATCGGCATAGAAAATCGAGTAAAGCTTACGTTTAAAGTATATGGTCTGTTCATAATATATATATATATATATATAAAATATTACGGAGAACATTTTTGTAGAATATGTTAACCCTCTAACTCCTCAAGGTAAGGGCCTTTTTTGTCCTTCTTTTAAAAAAGAGCAAGAGACGCCTTTAAAACAGGGATTTAAGGGGTTAAAATGTTCCGCAAATTTTACTATAAGTCCCTGAATTCACCAAAACGGAAAATTCAACCAGAAAGTCATAAATAAGACACAGCAAAAGAAAGCTTAGGGTTAATTTCGCATTTATTAAGAACTTTATTTTAAAGTACCCCTAAAATTTAGCATGAAAATAAAATAGTTCAAATTTCACTAAAATCTGTAATATCTCTATTATTTTCCCTTCGATAGCAAATTTGGATAAGAAGTATTCATTAATTAAATTTTTTTTTCAGCTCTACGCAATTCCACTTCATTACACTGCATTATAGGTCCGACCTATAAATTTTGATAGATTGCCAGCTGCTCTTTGACTGATTAGATCCGTTACATTACAACAAAAACAAAAAAAAAAAAAATCAAAACAATAATCAAGTGCTATATTTATTATTGTACTGAAAACGTGTTAATTTGAGATGCATATATTGTGTACATAATTTGTTTTGTGATTTGAGTGTATTCAGATTTTGGTGTATTCAGGGACTTATAGTAAAATTTCACGACGAATATTTTTGCGGAACTTTTTAACCCCTTAAAAACCTGTTTTAATGGTGTTTTTTGGTCTTTTTTTTAAAAGAAGGAGGAGTTAGAGGGTTAACATATGTAACAAATGTTCTCCGTAACATTTTACATAAATTTGCTGAACAGACCATATACTTTAAACGTAAGCTTTACTCGATTTTCTATGCCGATTGACAACGCAAAATTTGCATTTGGGGGGAAACTTTACCTCCCCCTAAAATGAAAGCCAGATGTAAACTTTCAAAACACCGATACACGTGTCTTTTTTTTTGCTCTTCTATCAAAATTTATAGGACGGACCTTGTAATTTTGGAAAAAATTTGATTTTGTTGAACAGTGTAATCTGATGATTAATTAAATAATTAAGTTATCTGTTTATTCATACTGTTTGATTAATTTTTTTTTATCCCTACTTTCTAATGATATCACACTGAGAGTATTATCTGCATGATATTAAGAACTGTTTGTATAAAAACAATAAAATTGCAATGGAACTGATCTATTGAAACTTTTCATTGGGTTAATGTAAGTTTTCATTAAATTATAAAAAAATATCACATTATTTATTAAAGGTTTCCTACACTTTTTTATAAAAAGTATGAAGCATTGAATTACACAGTTCTACAGAATCCGAAAATTTTGATGCATCGGGGTTGCGACCTATCATTTCTAAAAGACTTTTGGACGTTGATGCCAAATATGATCTTCGATTTTTAAAGTTATGATTATAGCTATTGTTAAAGAAATATTTGCAAAACACTTTTTTTAGGAAATGTAAATTTTTGGATAACATTTTTATAAAATAATACAAAATTGCGACAATATTCTCCATGCATCTATTTAAAGTTGGAATTTATAATTTTTCACGATCTCGTTAATAATATATCTAAAACGACAAGAATATCCAAGACTTTAATACGTACCTTTAGTTGAACACTTAATTTATGAAAAAAAACTCGAGTACCCTTTCTTTTAGTTTTAGAAAAAAAATTGTTAAACTACAAAAATTTGATTTATTTTTATGTCTTAAAAACATTGAGTCTGTGACAAATCTTAGTTAATAAAATTCAGATAAAAACATTCAGATATGTTAGAACATGTTTTCTAATTAATACCAAGCAAGTTCCAGTTAATTGAAGTGCGTTTTCTTAAAAAATAACGATTTTAAATGACGCATGTTCAAAAATGTTTTTTTTTTTTTTATTTTTCCCCATAGTAAATACATGCAAAATAAATTTTAAAAAAATTTAAAAAATTTTGAACTTTGGGTTGAATTTTTTTAAAATATTGATATTAAAGCGATGATTCTTTTGTTGAAATGAATTAAGTTTAATATAAAGTAACATCATGTGCTAAAATTTTGTAAATTTTCTCCTTAAATGCATCCTTAACTCAATCGCAATTAATTGATACGGTTTTTAATGTTCAAAGTCCATACTTTAAAATCATATTAAAAGTGATTCGCATTTTATTCAGGTATATAAACTAATAAAAAAATTAAACTAATAAAAAATTTTTAAGAAAAAAATTAGTTTTTTAGTAAAAGATAAATTCGCCAATATTTCGAAAAGTGGAGCTAATAAAATTTGGTTTTCAAATTCATGATCTTTGGCCTAAATTCTATCACAATTGGATATGTCTCATCTCCAATGTATTTTTAGTGTTTAACAGTGTTATTTTAAGAAAATTATTGTTCATTATGTAAAGATTTTATTAATTTACTAAAAAATTTAATTTCTCTTCGTCCAACAACATTCTTCCTGTGTATATATATAGTTATAGTTCTAACCAGTGTTGCCAATTCAGACATTTTCTGGCTAGATTTAGCCATTTTTAAACATGTTTAGCTTGAAAAAATGGAATTTATCTATTTGTCATTTTTCAGTCATTTTACGAAAATGTTGAGCCAGTTTTGTTTTTTCCTATTTAATATAAATTTTGAACAAAAATTGTAACAAATTTTACTTTTTTGTTCACTTCGCAAGCACTAGTTTTTTTTTTTAGTTTTTTTGTAAGATAAAACACTACTAAATGTTTAAAACTTTATGGAAAATATTTGGTGTTCAAAAAAATATTAAGTTTGTAATGCAAATTTTAAATATATTACTTACTTGTCTTTTTACTTTTTAAAACATCTATACAAATTTAACTTTTTTTGGTTTTAGAAATTCTGAAAAAAGAACAAATGCGAATATTAAAATTTTCAAAAGAGCTTTAAAAAGTAATTCATTCGTAAAATTGTTTTAATGCAAAAATATTTAAAATAATAGATTTTAATAGTGATAAAATTTTGAATTTAAAATTTTATTTTTTTGAAGAAAATTTAGAATAGGATAATAGTACACTAATAGAAAAAAGTTAGTTCAAAAGTCTGTTAAACGGGTTCCAATTCAGTTGAACTAATTTTTTTTGTTGTTATCGATTAAATCAGTCATTTAGCTAAAGTTATAAGTTATTGCATTTAACCTTAAATACAAATTTCATCCGTATTTGAACAAATTTTTAGACCTAAAATTTAATAATTCGTGATTCTTAAATTTACAAAATTTTACAGTTAATTTAAACCACAATTGTTTTCAAACCAATTTTTTTTTAAGTCTCCGCTATCAGCCTACCTTGTAGAAACCGCTATAATCTCATATATTTAATTTTATAATCATAAAATAGGCTACATCTCAGAAACTAAGCGAGATAGAGAAAAATAGATCAAAAAAACGTTATTCCCGGTAATAAATATGGACCTGGCTCTGGCCAGATCCGGAAAGACATTTTATGCAGATATTTTCTGTTGATACAGCTTAAAAATTCTGTTGATTTAGCTAAATTCTTAGTTAACTTAACGATAACTGTCAACTCACATTTAGTTCTCTTAAACTTTGGGTCACTTTAATTTAGCAGACTGTGCTTCTCAACTTCATTGAAAATTCTGCTGGCGCAAATTCAGCCAAATTCTGTTGACGAAGCTGAAATTTCAGCTATTTGTATGGGTTTTTTTTTATTAGTGTAACCCTACTCGAAAAAAATTTAGAAAATATTCCTCAGTCTTACATGGAGTAGTATTAAGAACGTACGTTAGTATTGATGAAAGTAATTATATTCATCACAATAAAAAATCGGACAGTGTTACATTTTTCAGTAGTAAAGTCCGTTTTAAATTTATAACCCATGTATAGAGTTATACTTTGCAGCTGTATATAATTTAAACTAATAAAGTTATTTTAATTTTGACAGCTGGTAATAATCGTTTGTTTTGTTGGTTACATATATTATGTGACGAAAAAAGAGTTTTTCAAAAACCCTATAGTTCTTCGAGTTTCATACCAGGTGAAGAATTTTAAAAGAAAAAGCGTATTTTTAACTTTTGGAGTCAATTTAACCACCATTCATATATATGCGCTCAAAAAAAATTTTCATGCCTACACTCAAAAAAAAAAGTTTGTAAATTCAGCAAAAAATTTTGCTGATTCAGCAAAATTTTAGTCAGGAGGATGCTTGCAAAAAAGTTGCTAATGTCAGCAAAATCTTTTGCTGAAAATCAGCGAGCTGATTTTTAGCAACAAAATTTGTAGATTCAGCAAAAGTTTTGCTAACACTTAGTAGATTCGAAATACAAAAGCCTTGCAAAAAATTAATAAATTTTTTGCTGAATTTTAGTAGACTGAAAAAAAACGCAAAAAATTTGTAGAAAAATTGTAATTTAGTTAATTTATTAGCTGAAAATCATAAAATATATTTTTGTGATTCTTTTACAAATAATTTACTATAATAACGAAATATAAAAATTTTCATTTTTCCACATTGACGACATGAATTAATTTAATATCTGAAAATATATAGAAATAAATATATATAACATAACAAAAATTGTCTTTCGATTACTTACATCAATGGTTGTCTAAATGATGCTATCGCAACTGCCGAAGATAATTATAGAAACGAAAAATAAGCAAAAACAAACGAAACGAAAAAAACAACCCTTTTTGCAATAAGAAAAAGGAACCATAAAAATCTACCTAAGATGTGTGTCTTTGTCTTTCACTTTACTCTGTCTACATTTCTGTATATGTTTGTTTGCAATTTGACCACACATATAAACATTTAGTTTAAATAAATAAATATTTTATTTTGTCTTTTATTTAATTAATAGACAATTATTTTCACAAGCCGGTGACAACGCAAAATTTAAGTTATTTTAATCCTCAATTTTGTTTTATGTATGAAAAAGAGATACAAAAACTTCCATGGTTGATTTTTTTATATGTCTTATTAGAGTTGTACTTTTTAGTATCATTTTCCTCTTCTCTACTACATCTTGACATGCCGCGACATCTGCACAATTTTTTTTAGCAAAATTAATTAGTAAAACATTAGTATATTAGTAAAGCATTAGTATAAAACAGTTAAGTGCTGAATAAGTATAACAAAAATTTTAGCTGAAAACACGATTTTAGCAAACAATTTTGCTAAAAAATAGTATACCTGATTTACAAGACGTTTTACTAACTTTTCTACTAACTTATTTTTTTGGGTGTAGAACTGCTAAGTCCAAATTTGAAAACTCTGTTAAAATAGCGGATTTTAACTTTTCAACAGTGTTAAATTGCCTCTCATTGGCGTACACCTTACGAACCAATATAGTTACCCTATCGATTTTCTATGGGGTTCAAATCTGGTGAGGCCAGATTTGATGTGAAATGTTTCTTTAGCGAAAGCACATTTTAGTTTCGTTGCTGGTATGAATTTTTGCATTGCAAATCCAGTTTCCATTGGGGTGGTCTTGTAACAATGGCACAAAACTGCATTTCAACACTGCAGTATGATCAGAACTATTCATTCTTGATGATGTGAACTGAATTCCCAGCATACCTGCTGAAGAAAACGCAACTCAAGACATTACCGCCACCAAAATTGCGACGTGAGAAGTATCGTTTTTCTGTTAGGTTCATCCATATTCTATTGTTTCTCGTTCAAAAAAAAAAAATTCTTCTCTATATTACGCAACTTTCAAGCCACAGTTCGAGATGTGATCACAATTTTTTCTATTTTTTTTTTTTTGAATTTAGAAATTTTTTTTCACCATTTTTCCTATTTAGAAAAAATTTAGAAAAATATAATTTCAAATTTCGAAAAAAAAAATTATGATCACATCAAGAACTGTGGATTGGAAGTTACGTAATACAGAGTAGTATTTTTAATTTTTTTTTTAAAAAATCCAATGGGTCGGAGTTCTTGAAAAAGTTAAACGTTAATTACTAAGTGATAATTACTCCGAACAATTTTTTCTACAATTATATTTAAAGACGAACAAAATAATACCCTACCTTTTATCGATATTTATCATTGGTCTATTGTTAATTAAAAAATTTGCTCAACAATTATTACTCTATACCAGTTTGAATAAAAGGCTGAACATTTGTGTCCAAGTCGGCTTGAAGACGTACCAACACAAAAAAAAATTTTGCGAAATCGAAGAGGGTAGGGTCAAAATCTCTGTGATTTGACATGGAATGACCGCTATATGGCATGTAAACACATTTTTTAATATATTCAAAAATATTTTTCCATTAGCTATTACGCATTCTTAAAGTGTATTCATTTTAAACGTGTTAAAAAATATCAAAAATTGAATAAAAAATTAAATAAATCTTATTGGCAAAAAAACCAACAAAAGTCGTGGTAAAAATGATGATTTTGAAATTCAACAGTTTTTAACTACAAGAACCTAGACTACAAAATGTCTTAAATCAGCAAAATCTCTCCACATTTGTAAAAGTTAAACGCCATACACATGAACGAGATAACTATATCTCATAATTTCGTTCTTTAGTATATTACCATATAATGTCACCATTCATTTGACGGACAACTTTGACACTTTGTGTTATAGTTTGTGTACACTCTAAGAAAAAACTTCATCATATTTATGAAATTGTTCATCAATTTTCGTCCAATGTAACGTTTCATAATATTTATGAAACATTTCATAAAAAATGAAATCAATTTCGTCATATTTATGAAATGTTTCACTAAATGTAGGAACGATATTTTGTATTGGTAAGGATTTCATTATTTTTGTGTAGAAAAAATTAATAGAGACCATGATATGGTCATTATTATTCTTGTTGTTTACGAAAGGTTTCATAAATATTCATGAAATTGTTACATTGGACGAAAATTGATGAAACTTATTTCGGTTTTTCTCTGGATGTGCCCTCTTGAATTTTTGTGAACACTTTTTCCCGATTGGATCAGGAGTTTAGTAGATCCATAATTATGATTTTTTTTTTTGTGTTTCGAACCACTGTGCGCTAGTGCTCTCCTTGTAATAAACTAGAATGATTACAAAATTATTTTTAAATGCCTTACTCCTTCTACATACGTTTGTTCAAATCCAATCATAATTTTAGAAATGTCATATTTATTACCACTTTTTTATGTTTGGAACCACTGTGCGAGGCTTTAAACATAATATATTTTTAGTGATTATAAAAATCGAGTTCGTTATCATTACTTATATAGTACCAATTCTACACTCTGGGAAAAATTATTCATCATATTGATGAAACTGTTTCATAAATCGTTTGTCATCAATTATTCATCTTATATATGAAGTTTTCATCATAGATTACATAGATCTCCAACTCTTTGACATTAGCTGTCAGTGCACGTAACTCATGTGTTGGACATACTTGGTGTACCTTATAAGAAGGTTTAATTGAAAATAAGAAAGCCGTTTGAGCTTGGTTTTTCGAATGTTCTTTATTGAAAAAATTAGGCTTAATTTATACTATAAAAATGCTTACTAAGTATTTCTAGTACAGTGGGAAGTGTAGCAGTGGAGTAGACATTTTCAGTTAGACAAAAAAATGAACAATGTACAATACCGAAAGGGTTGACTGTTTAATAATGTTCACAGTGGTTGTAACTAACGTTTAATTGAATATTCTCAGTCAATCTAGCTGTAGTCTCAGACAATTCAACTGTAACCACAGTAGCTGTTCACGTTGGTAACTTGATAGCCTTTTACTTCAATTACCCAAAATAAACTTGTTAGTAATAAACGAATTCAATTCATACTATGCATGCTACAACCTATACAAAAAATATTTTAATGTGTGTGAAAAATTGTGTTTGTCGATAAAAGAAGAAGAAGATTTCGAGATCTATGAAATCTATGGTTTTCATAGATATGATGAAGAGTTTCATAAAAATTTATGACAAATGTTTCATAAATCTTCATCATTTCATAAAAAAGTTTCATAAACCGTGTGTTGTTGTTTTTTTTTTCCTATCAATTGAAACTCAGAATTTTCATTTGAAATTTAAAAATCATCATAGAAATTAAGATTTTTCATTTGAAATTAAAAAGAAATGCAAGTTTGATATAATTTTTATTAAAAATAGGACAATATCCTAATAAAGAAATATAGAGTATGGACTCGAACTTGAATAATTTTCATTTTCATTAAAAACAAATGTAATTTGTATTGTATTTTAGATTTTCTATTTAAATCTCAGCGACTATCATAACATTAATTAAATTGAATCAGAAGTTCTAATCAGTTGACGTGTTCTAAATTTTGCATGAAATTTTATGAATATAAATTTAATTTTTCTGAATTTCAGTGCAAATGAAAATTCTTTATCTTAATTAATGGTTTTAAATGCCAAATGAAATGCTAACTTAATTATTTTTTCTAAATTTGAATAAAAAGAATATAAATTGATATTTTCTGAATTTTAATTTTAATTAATATATGTATTCTGAATTTAATTAACATATGTATTCTGAATTACAATTGCAAAAAACCAAAAAACATTTATCATTTTATAAAAATTTATAAATTTGCTTCATCATATTTATAATGCGTCTTATAACATTTATGAAACATTTCCTGAAAATCTATGTAACATTTTTATATTTATGAAACGTTTCATAATTTGAACTTTTATGTCATCAATTTGAACTTTTATGAAACAGCTTCATTATATTTATAAAGTATTACATTGGACGAAAATCTAAAGTATTCATAAATATGATGAAGTCTATGAGTTTACATTAAAATGCCAATTAATTAAAAATGCACATACAAAAAGTCGATTAATCGACTTTTGCTTGGAAAAAAGTCGACTTTTGAAAATACGACAAAGTCGAAAGGTCGAAAAGTCGACATTTGAAATTTTTACAAAAGTCGGAAAGTAGAAAAGTGGACTTTTTATTGCACCTATTTAAACCTAATTTGGAATCAGGAGACAAAAATCTATAAATATCACATTTTGAAAATTAAATCAAACAAAAATTGCTTAAATTTCTATACGAAGAAAAAATAGAAAAAACTGAACAAAAACCTGCTCTTTTTTTACCTTTGACGACCAATGGGGATATATATGCACCATATTGTACAGTATCCTAGAGGAAATGGAATAAATCAATCATAAATATCTTAATGTTTCTTGAAGAATTGGACTATGTCCTACCAAAAGTTTAATCCTCCATGTCCAATAGCTTTCTAGAAAATATGTTCTAAAAATTATGAAAAAAAATATTCATATTTCTTAACTTTAGGGTCACCCTATTCAGGTCTTTGACCATATTGGTCGGTTAAAAAGTGTAGCTATTGCAACAAAAACTAAAAATTGAACATATATCAACTATTCGTCTTCAAACGTGTTTTGAACATGTTTCCCCATACAATTTTTTTTTGTCCAAAACACATGTTTTTCTCAAAACATGTACATAAGTGGAAACAAAGTATAACTTAAATTTTGTAAATTTAACAGTTACATTTTTGTTGTTCTTATCTTATTAATATTTAGAAAAAAAATTCTGCTAAGTTTAGCTGTTTTTTCTGCAACATCATTTTAACTAATTTTAATAGCTTTTTTTGCTATTTTTATAGGTTTACTTTTATGAGTGTATTAAAAAAAAGCATCTATTGTAAAGTCGACTGTATTTGATATTATTTTCTACAGGGTATTGAAAATAATTCTAAAATTTTCAACATCTTCTAAAGCAGAAGAGGAACAGGTTCATTGCGAGAAAATTTGTACAATTTTCTTTTAAAAATAGATAAAATCAAAAAATACTCTTAATGCATAATTAAGAGAACATTTTTGTTTTTAGCTAATTTGATTTTATTCAAAATATTTTCGATTTGGTTTTAATTTAACGAATCGACTGAAATCGACTGGTGTATACATTTTTTTTGTCTGGCAAAAATAAATATAAAACAACAAAATAAATCATAATTAATGTAAAAAAAAACGAAATTAATATAAAACAAATAATATAAAACAAATTTAATATAAAAAATATTATTAAAGTTTTAAGAAAATACGAATATAAATGTTAAATCCGTTGAAAAAACGTTTTCCATCGTTACAAAGTTTGGGGTGTAAGTGACACAAAAAAAAAAATTAAGAAGAGAATTTAACAAGGAAAGTATCCCAACTGATACACTTCGATTTCAATAAAATTCGGATATATTATAAAGCAAAACAATTAAGTGCCATATCGATGGTTTAGGGGGTAAAACATTACCCAATTTTTCGTTTTTTGCTTTTTTGGTATTTCTATTATTGGAACAATAGAAAAATGTGGTATCCACGGAAAGGGGTTTCAGAGGAGCAATTGCTGATATATCGTTTTAGTCAAATTTCTGGTACTTTATATGAAGATGTATATGTGAAGATATGTGAATATTAGGGCGGGTCGATTTAAAAATCGCTCAACGTTCAAGGAAAATCGTATTTTAGGGATCAAAATCAGAAACTTTGCCGAAGGAACCATACCTCTAAAACGAATTCTGATGTCCCGACTTTTGACCCGTAGGGTCAAATTTTGAAAAATCCCACTTTGATATTTCAGAAAGTAGGAGTAATATCTCCAAGATTATGGGAGCTGCTTCTTCTCCGGGAGACGCGCTAGCAGATTAATGCATAAATCATCATTCTAGGTGACCGTTAAGGGGTTAAAATTTAAAATTTTTATAGCAAAATGTACAAATCTCGGGATAGAGATATTTCAGAATGTAGGAGGAGTCTTTCCAAGATTAGGGTCTCTATTTCTTCTCCGGAAGACGCTCTAGAAGATGAATGTATAAATTATATTCGATTGGGTTGGATTCGATTGGGGCACTCTAAATGGGTCAAAGTGGAATTTTTCAAAATTTGACCCTACGGGTCAAAAGTCGGGCCATCAGAATTCGTTTTAGAGGTATGGTTCCTTCGGCAAAGTTTCTTATTTTGATCCCTAAAACGTTGAGCGATTTTTTTGCCTCCATACAAATCGATCCGGCCTAGTGAATATATAAGATATATGATATATGAAGATGTGTATGACGACCAAATTTATATAAAATCCTTATTAAGTTTTAGTGGACACGTATTTTTTTTTCTTTATATTTGGCCTTTTTCACGTTTTTCCCGAAGGACCAATTTTAGTGGTTTTCTGAGAAATCTGTGAACAAAATATAGACAATATGCATACCAAAAGTGCCAAAAGAATTCGTTTTTTCCATAAAACTTAGTTTTTTTTTTTATATGAAGCATTTTTATAAGCTTTCCATTGATGTGCTACACAGTGCATAAATATTTAAAACTTACGTCAAAATACGCAAACATGTGTTTTTTGATAAATTTTCTTACACAAAAAAGTTCCAAAAATATTTGTATTTCAGACATAGGCAATATGCATATCAGTCTTTATATTTATTAGAATACATTAAAATCATATACGGTTTGTTTGTTATTTCGTAATTTTCAGACAGGCTCCCATATAAAAAATTTAGTTTTATGGAAAAAACCGATGTTTTTATCACTTTTTGTATGGGAACATGTGTAAAATTTACATAACGAAAATAAAAATGTTTATTATATTAAAAAAACTCATAAAAATATGAAGTTGGCTATGCATATTGCCTATAGATTGTTCACAGAGCTCTCAGAAAACCACTTAAATTGACACTTCGGGAAAACCGCGAAAAAAGCCGAGTTAGCCCGAATATCAAAAAAAGAAAAACTAAGTGTCCACTTAAACTTAAATAGGATTTACATATATAAATTTGCTCGTGATACTAAGTATGTCACATGTAAAGTATGTTACTAAAAGTATGGAACATTTATTTCACTAACAAAAACGCGAAATTTTACAAAAACGATATATCAGTAGATTCTCCTCTGAAATCCCTTTCCGAGGATACCACATTTTACTATTGTTACTATGGTAGAAATACCGATAAGTTGCAAAAAAAACTAAAAATGGGGTAATTTTTGACCTCACTTTTGAACCCCTAAACAATCGATATGTCACATTAAACCATCAATATGGCACTTAGGTTTTTTTCTTTATAACATATCCATTGAAGTCTGAGTGTATTAGTTGTGATACTTTCCTTGGAAGTATAAATCTTTTGAAATGCTAAAACATTTTATGAAAAAAATGTACAGATCGTACCTTTAAAAAAAATCTGTCTGGCTACAAAAATAAAACAACAAATTTTATGTAATAATGTGTTTTTTTTTATTGCCTACATTTGAAATAAAATAGAAAACATGTGGCAAAGTAAATTTGTATATTCATACGAATAAATACACTGCGCAACTCAAAAAATAAAATAAGAGTACCGAACATTGATCCTAAATATTTCAGACACGCTGATTTTACTTATGGGACAGATTTTTCGCAAAATTTTGCATTATACACAAAATTTTAAAAAACAAATATTTTATCTTAGTTTTTTATGAAAAAAAAAAACAATCGGGTATCAAAATTGGTTAATAAATGTGCAGCATTTACAAGTAAAGCCATTTCGCAATCGCTCAAAGCATTTCTGTGCATAAGGAAAAAGACAAATCTGAACAATTATTTCGGGGAAAAAGAAAACAATAAAGAAAGTCTAGTTTACTCCCCCTGTTTTTGTTTATAAACAAAACAAAAAATAAAAAGGTGGAAAAAACAAAAAAAAAAATTCAATTTATTTTTTGATAAATGGTGATAATCTTTAACTTCGAGCTCATATATTAGTTCTCATGTAGTGAAACTAGTTTATATGAATGTTTGATGTTTGGCTCTTTCAAAACGTGTTCTGATGATGGGAACCTAGAAAATTCCCGAAATAGATCTATCAACAAATTTCTGAAAGTGGTCAATTAAAAAATTTGAAAACAAAAACTCCATAGATTATTTGTTAGGACAATATCCTGATAAAGAAATATAGAGTATGGCCTCGAACTTGAATAATTTTCATTTTCATTAAAATATTGTGTATGAAAAACTGCTTTAAAAAATGTAAAACTTTACTGAAAATTTGCGAAAAATCGGGCGTATAAGTGAAAAAACTGGGTACGCCATTGAAATCAGCGTGTACGAAATATTTAGAATCAATGGACGGTACTAGTGTTTTCTATTTTAGGAGTAAATTTTGTAGCGCACTGATATTTATTAAAGGCATTTACAAGGTGTACTAAGTGTTGTATAAAATGGTACAATGGACAAAATATTTAAATTTAAAAAAACTTTAGCTGAAAATAATTAAAACTTAAAACTTTAATGAAAATAATTAAAAAATGTTTAATGGTACAATTGTTTCAATATTACAAACAAAAATTTAAAAATTGGGAGAATTTAAGAAAAAATCTTGTCATTTTACTTTGCTTATAACGAACTAAATTCTACGGTCGCTTCGAGTTCGTTATAACCGAACTACACTGTATTATCTGTTGTTGTATATTTAAAAATACAATTTTACCATCTCTTTTATCGATACGACAATACAACATACACAACATTTAGCACACCAATTGTGAGCTAGCTAATTATTTTGGGAATGTTCCTAATAAAATACATGTTTGTACTAAAAATATCGTATTCGTGCTAGACATTTAGGGTTAATTTAAAAACACAGCAACAATTTAAACCAATACGGAACTGAAAAATACATGAAAATTTTTAAAACGTCAACAAAAAAATAATTATTTTTAATTAAATTTGGGAAAAGTTACTAAATTTAGCAGAATAATTTATACTACGTTTAAACTGAACGTGATTTGGATGTGTTTTGAAATATAACATGTTTTGTACATGTTTTCCCATACATTTTTTTCACCAAAACACATCTTTTGCTCAAAATACGTAAGTGGAAGCATGGTATTGTTTTCATTTTAATTACACTGGTTTACAAGTTTTGAAAAAATTTTCAATCCACGATATTTGGCATTTATTTTACATGTAAAATCGCGCGCTTAATCCAAAAATGAAGTACAACAGTAGAATAGTTTTTAAGTTTTTAAATTTGGTTAAATTAAATAGTATCTAAGCAATTTTAAATAGCTGATTTCAGAAGGGCAGATTGTCATTCGCATAAACAAAATTTAAAATAAAACGTTAACAATTTAAAACTTTTTGTGATTTTTTTTGTCTACTGATATTTAACAATTTTTTTTTTTTTGAGGTTTTAGCAGATTAATTTGTTACTTTTAATTATTTAAAATTTAGCTCATGTATACATTTTGTATATTGTGGAGTCAACAGATTTATTTTTCTATTCTTATTTTACTAATATTTAGCAAAAAATATCTGCTAACTTTAGCAGTTTTGCCAGCAACAAATTTTTAGTTCTTTTAAAAAAATGTTTCCTTTTTCGTTCTTTTAGTGTATCATATATGTATTTTTGTACATCTAAAAAAACAGGTTTTTGAAATACAGAACCAGAACCATTTCACCTTCAACAAATTATTTCTTTCGCATGAGGAATCAATAAATCAGATAGCTTTAACTTTTAATAAGATATGGATGATACTTGTGAAATTTTCGATATTTTTTTTCATATTTTAAAACGCAATATTTCCAGAAGCGTAAGAGTTAGAAATTTCATAGATATATCGCACACCTAGTTCAAAAGTGACTCAACCTAAAATTTTTAATTTTTCAGAAATCCAAAAAAAAATATTTGCAATTTTATACCAATTGAAACATAAAGAAAGACCTAACTGTTTTTTAGCAACAGTTAACAACAACAAAATTCACTGGTATTTTTTTTTATAGATAAACAAGTGTATCGTGCATAGTTTACGCATATAAACCGGAAAAAATTAAAATTTTGAGTTAAGTCACTTTTGAACTAGGTGTGCGGATATGGTATTTAACTTCCATATTGATTAATTTTGAAGGGGTTAAGGTAGAAAATTCAAATTGTTAAATGATTTTATATGGAATGACTTAAATGAAAATTTTGTCTAAATCGGATCAATATATCGGGCACTTAACTGAACATTTTTGGCTACACACAGAGAAAAATTTAGCTATTTGCCAACTGAAATTCGAATTCTGCGCCTCAAATTCGGTTATTAGGAATTTCAGTCGGTTGGCACAACTAAACAGTAGTTTTTACAACAGAGTTCGGTTAATTCAACTGAATTTTAGTTGCTACATCCATATTATTTAAAAATCTAATATAAATATCGTTGAACTAACTGAATTTATAAGTTGTTACCATTATTATACATTTTTCAATTCGGTTGGCACTTTATTTCTCTGTGTGTATAAATCAAATAATCTCGTGTAACTGCAAATTTTTTTTTTAAATTATTAAAATTTTTACTTTTTAACTTTTTGTTAACTCGTTAACCCGAACCTTTTCTTAGGCAAACAATTCAGTTTTCAACACGAAAGAGTTTAACATGTGTAAGGTATTAATGGAGGTTATATTAGTAAAGAAAAGTGCCCTAAAAGCCGGAGCTGGAAAACAACGTTAACCAAATCTAATCTTTGCCGCAAATTTGCATTTAAAATGCATCGATTTTTTAAAGCATATTTTCGCACATTTTGGTATGAATCCATATATTTGCACATTTTGGTATGAATCCATATATTTGCACATTTTGTCATAAATACACATTTTAGTACATATGTTGGCTTATTTTGTTGCATATTATGTAAATAAATGGATATTTTTGCATATTTGGCTAAAAATGCAGATTTTTAAAATCATTTTTGTAAAATCTGTGTTTTTGCACAATCTATATATTTTAAACTCATAGAAATAAACCTTTAAAATTATTAGCAAAGCTACTAAAAATTAGCATATTATTTCCTAAATATTAATAAAATAAGATCAGCAAAAATAAATCTGTTAACTTAACTAAATTCTATTTATATTCGATGTGAATTTTAGTTAATTGAAAATAGCATTTTATTTTGTAAAATTAGCAAAATCTTTTACTAAATATTTGTAGAATAGCAAACAAGAACTGTAATATTAACAATATTTTTGCTATATTTACCACAAATTTAGTAGAATCCAAATAACAGTGTATTTTGCTAAAATCAACAGCAATTTTTGCTAAAAATTGTAGATTGTTGATTTCATAAGGGCATACTTTTATTCACACATTAAAAAAACTTTTAAAAATTTCACATTTTTTAATGATTTTTTTGTCTACTAATATTAGTAAATGTTTTTGTTGTTTTTAGCAAATTATTTTGTTACTTTCAATTAACTTAAATTTAGCTCAAATATAACTAAATATTTATAAATTCAATAGATTTATTTTTGCTATTCTTATATTACTAATATTAAGTAAAAAAAATTGCTAATGTTAGCAGTTTTTTCTGCAAGAATATTTTTAACTAATTTTTAGTAACTTTTTATTTTGGTATGTTTACAGGTTTATTTCTACGAGTGTATGAAAAACAAGTTAATTTGTAAATGATTTTCATTATTACGAAGACAAAAACATTTGAAAAATACAATTACTAACATTCAGACGATGATTGACAAAATTTTTCAAAGTTTAAATAACTTAAACACAGAAAATACTAAATTTCAATTCATAATAAAACGTTAAACAAAACAATAATAAATGCATATTTTTAAAATTTGAAATGCAAATTTTACGATTTTGAATACATATTTTATATGCGTAAAACGCGATTATAAATGCATTAAGCATGCATGTGGGCGTTGTGGTGTAATGGTTAGCGCGTTGGACTGTTACACAGATGGTCCCGGGTTCGATTCCCGGTGACGACAACATCAATTTAGAAAAATAATATGTATGAGTTTTCTATTACTTATATGTATCGCTGCGCTCACCTTCGGTGTTCCCATATCACTTAACCCCACCGAAGTAAAATAATGAATCAGGGCTATGATACAAAAAAAGCTTCAATAAATTCGCCAACTCTACATCAGGTGGCGAGCAACAACTGTTCTAAGACTTATCTCGCGCAATTACAGTGTTGCCATGTTTGAAGCTCTTCATCCTTCACCACCTTTAATCTCTCCACTATCCCCTTTCCAAAGAAAGCAACACATTAATTAATAGGAAGAAATTCCTGAGTGTTGCTTCTCTTTAAAAAAAAAAAAGAATTTAAGTGGACAAAGTGAACGAAAAATTTCTTAAAATAAATTAAATGCTCATACTTTTCGTTATGATTAATTTCGTCAATATTTAAAATGCAGTGTTTTTTTTATATAAAATTTATATAAAATTTATATTCGGTAAATATCCGGTATTCGGTTTAAACCGGTATTCGGTAAAGTTCTAAATTCACTATTGGCGACATCTCTACACTAAAAAAAAGTCAGTAAAGTCAGCAACATTTTTACTTGCAGAAAAATTTCTAATATCAGCAAAAAAATTTACTGACATTTTTTATGAGTGTACTTTTCGTGAAGCTAGTAATTTTATGAAACTTCTTCGTTGAGTGAATGAAACTTTTAATAAATAAAATTATAGTTTTCATAAAGTTTTATGAAAACTTCCATTAGCTCCATGAAAAGTTTCAATGTACGAGCTCCAGTGCAACTTCATTGCTTTTAAGCAAAAATTCATTAATATAATAAGATAATTCTCTCAGTGTACTAATAACAAAGAACATTACAGGTAACGTTTGCGGAATGAAATTGCAACAAAACGCAAAAAAAGTTTTATCTAACATAAACTTAAAGCAAATTTTACTTTACATTAATTTAATCAAAATAATTGCTCCCATTTTTGAGGCAGTTTGAAGGAACTTCGTCCATCTTATATATAAAATTCTCGTGTCACAATGTTCGTTCCCGTACTCCTCCGAAACAGCTTGACCGATTCTCATGAAATTTTGTGACCATATTGAGTAGGTCTGAGAATCGGCCAACATCTAAAAATGGGCGTGATCGGACCAGTGGGCGTGTCAGCTCCCATACAAAGTAAATATTTAATATCATATATCTACAGTTCTATAATAGCCAGAGTCTTAGAAATTTGTGCACATTGATTATATTATGAATAGTCATGGGAAAATTGGGCGGGATCATACCAGTGGGCGTGGCAGCTCCCATACAAAGTGATTATTTAGCTCATATACAAAATTAATATTAATATTAAATATCTAGGGTTCTATATTAGCTATATAGCCTTCAAATTTTGTACGAGTCCATCAATTACAAATATAAATAGTCGAACTGAAAATGGGCGGAATGGGATAAATGGGAGTGGTACCAAAAGCAAAATACAAATAAGCATTAAAATAAATTATCACATTCAAGACTTTTTCCAAGGTTATTTAATAATGTTGTTCAAAAATTGTTTTAGCGTTCCTCATAGTCCTAGAATAAAGGCGATAGAAGGACAAAGAGGCGTTGGACTTCCCATGAAATTACAAATTTTAAAATGATTTACTAATGTGAATTTATTTTTTTAATTATATATTTGCGTAAAAAAATTTTCTTGATTTAAAGAATTAATAACAATTAAAATTTGAAGGCAAAGCAACGTTTGGCGGGTCAGCTAGTAGCTATATAAAATTGTTAATTGGATTTTTTTGTAGTGTTGATATTTGTTTGTTCTACATTTTTTATTTCCCTCGAAAAATTGCTTTACCTGCCATTTATTGACATCTAACATTAAATATTTCTAATAGTTCATGATGCAAGTAATGCATGCATGGCCACCGATTCGATGTGGGTATCGGTAGGGATAACGCTACTTTCTTTTATTTCGTTATCGGTAATTTAGGGGTAATAATATTTCAGAAATTTGGGTAGCGGGTTTTTAGCGTTAACGGTATTTAATTTATTTCGTTAGCGGTATTTTTTGGCAACGGTATTTTAGTTATTTCGGTAACGTTATTATAAGGATAACGGCTTTTCAGTTATTTTGGTAACGGAATTTTAAGGGTTACGTTATTTTAGGTATTCAGGTAATGTCAATGTACACCAGAGAATGACAAAAGTATCATTTTGAGTACTTTTAAAGTATTAGTGATCCAACGTGTATGAATATGTACAAGTAATAACACAAGTATACATTAAGTATACTTCAAGTATTTTGACAATTTCATAATTTAGAATCATAAAGATCTTTCGCGAATTTGTATTATCAGGGTGAATTAATACTCCTATGGAGCAAAAATTTTGTCCGTTTTGGTCTATCTCGTTTAGTTTTGGAGATACAGGCCTTTTAAAATACATGTACAACATGTAAAACATGTACTATGGGTACTTACTTATCTGAGTATGTACATATGTTACTTTTTTATGTGTACATGATGTCAGTCTCTGATGTACACAGATATTTTAAGCCCCATTTAGCCCGAATTCCAATGACTGGCTAGTAAGGGACGCGATTAATCGATGCATTTCAATTAAACAATTGTTCGAGTAAATTAAAATGGTCAATTTCGAGTAACTAATTACTTGAAGAATTTTGATCGATTAATCGAGTTAATCGAGTAAATCCAAATATGTTCTATTTCAGCTTATATATATTTATTATATTACAAAACAAATTGTTTCTTTTTTTTTAAAAAGATTTTTTTATTCCGTTTTTATTCACATATCGCACACCTAGTTCAAAAGTAACTCAACTCAAAATTTTAATTTTTCGTGTTTATATGCTTAAACTATCTATCCACAATACACTTGTTTATCTATATAAAAAATATCAGTGTATTATTTTTTTTGTTAACTGTTGCTAAAAAACAGTTATGTCTTTCTTTATGTTTCAATTGGTATAAAGCTGCAAATATTTTTTTTCGATTTCTGAAAAATGAAAAATTTTGAACTAGGTGTGCGATATGTTTTACGTGGCACCACGATATGCACCATACTGTACTGGTAAAAAAACGATTTTTATTTTTAATTTTGAAGAAAAAACATTCGGCACCGCACTGATAGAAATTTGTTTATAGTATTAATGGATTTTTTTCAATCCCTCCACTACCCAAATGAGGCAATGTAACATGTTTCATTAAATACATTTTAATGAATGGTTTCGTTGGTCCAATGAAAATTTCATAAAATAAATGAAATTTTTTTCATTAACTCTACCATAATGTTTATGAAAGTTTCATGTGTTTATTGAATAAAATTCATAGTTTGTATGTTTGTACAAAACTAAAATTTATAAGGTACTTTTTAACCATAAACCATTTTGTCTCTAAATAAAAAAGAAAAAAAAAACTAAAAAAAATTTGTTGACGTTTTACAAAATCACTTATGTCGACTTGTGAAAATTTTTATAAGATGTTTGTAGTCTCAACCCTTTATACACTAAATGATGTAAGACAGCCTGAAATCAATTTATTTAAAAGTTTTGGTTATTTTATGTCTTTTGTAATATTAGACGGCTAACGACTATTTTTTTAATCCAAAATGTACGAAATAAGAAAGAAATCTAAAATTTACACTACATAAATTTGGTTTACCATATTACACGTTAACATTTGTATTGAAAAAAAAAATTGGAAAAATGATTTAATAATTTTTTTTTATGAAATTATGAAAAAGTAATAGAAAGATTTAATGAAAAAATTAACAATATTAATGAATTTTCTTTCAGTTAATGAAATTAGTTATTAAATCAATGAATCTATTTAATAAAATATCCTATCCTTAAGCGAAACTTTTAAATATCTAAATATTTAATAAAAAACCGCAAAACTATTATATTGTGCTAACATTTTTTTGCAAGATTCGAATTGTAGTTAAATCCTAATTTTTCGGTTTTACAGCTCGCATTGGGTCTTGCACTCAATTCTCTCATTCGCATCTATATACAATTTAATAACAATTTTTTTTTTATTTTAACCTAACGTATATTTTTAATTTAGAAAAATAACATTTCGAAACTCCTGATTTTGTATTTATTTTGTGTTTTATTGTGTATTTTTGAGGAAAATTAGTGAAATAACATAATGCGAATTATTCGAGTTACTCGAGTAATTTTACAATATTACTAAATTAATCGAGTAAGTTAAAAACCGAGTTACTCGTTTACTTGAACAAAACCAAACCCGAGTAATTTTGGGAAAATATATCTATTTACAGCGATTATTTTTTCTGATCTTGTCAGATTATTTCGGTAACGGTATTTTAAGGGTAGCGCTATTGTAATAATTTCGATAACGGTATTTTAGGGATAACGATAGTCTGATGAATGGTCATAATGGTTTTACCTGCCATCAATGAAATAATGGCGTTTTTCACAATTTTTTACCAAATTTGTAAATTGAAGATTGAAGTTTACGTTTAGAAATTTATCCGGCATTTATTTTTCTCATTGATATATTGATCAAATTGCATTTTTTACCGGATCAACTGATATTCTCAGTACTTTTTCTTGTTACATACCTAACCAGTATTCTATATAATACACATCGATTTTCTAGCTGTTAAACAAGTAGAGAAACTATTTTCGATTTCTCCCATTAAGAGTGATAACCAAAAAATGTACAAATATTTTTTGGAATTTGTTCTTTTTTTTGTCATTTAAAAAAGAGTATATGCTTGATTTGATGCAGTAGCATAAGAAAGCATATGGCTTTCCGAAACTAAAATTTCAAAATTTTGATAACATTATTACTTTTTTTTTTTTTTTTTTTTTTTTTTTTACTTTTTGTTTAATCAGCGTTGCAAAATTTGTTGCTAGTTTATTCCGCATACGTTACAGTAATAAAATCAGTGTGGGAGGCAATTCAAAAAAAAAAAAAAAAAAACGTCTTCCCTAACACATGTGCTAATTTGTACCCCACAGTTCTAAACTCAGTTTTATGTTTTAAGGACTTAAATTCTTACAAAAATTGCAATTAAAAAATGCACCCTTTGTTTTAACAACATCAACACATTTTGAAATAATGCACTGTTTATGGGAATAACCAACTTGGACTGCTGCATCAATGTGCATTAGAGCGGCATTTTTTTTTACTTTCGATTTTTATCAATTATTGTTGCGAGTATTGTAGAACTGGGTAAAAAGTTAGGTGGTGCAAATTTCAGAAAAATTAACCTGTGGCGACCCAATGACAAAGTTTGTTTCTTAAACTGCTTTAATAAACATATCGCTCAATTACTACAAGACTGTCATAAGTCAAATAATGCGATTTTTGAGTTAATGAAGCAGATTTATTAGTTATATCATGCTTTATATTGTGCAAAAATTTCATATTCATATCATGTATACTTTTCGAGATAATGGAGATTTTTTCTTTAAAGTGTGTGGAAGGAGTATATACTTCATAGAGAAACTGTGCTACTCACGGGTCTCTCGATAATTAGCGAATTCGCACACAACTCTTACTTAAAAAGAGAAAGGGTGGATCGAGGCAGATATGGATTGAAAACTTTAAACTCGTTTTCGGCAAAATCGTGTTTTTTGAGTTATGCCAGTCTTGCAGTAAATGAGCGTTATGTCTTGCGACACATCATTTTTAATTAGTTGTGGCATGGTAAGCGCGAATATTTTGAAATAGGACTAATGGTTTTCGAGATATTATAGTTTTTTCCTCCATTCTACAAATGTTTTAAAAACTATCCTACATTTTTTATTTTTGCACTAGCAAAGTACGCAAAACCGCTTTTCATTTGAGCATAATTATGTTAATACTGGTTGAAGGATAACTTGTAAATTTGCATACAAGTATCTCGGAAAAACAGAAAATTTACATAGTAAAATTGTTATGCTTTTCAATTTTATACACATGATTATTGAAGGAATATTTACTTTAATTTTTGTATTTCAGTTATTTAGTTGTTTGATGGTTGTAGCTCTAGGTCCAATAGTTTTGTAGTGCGAAATTTAAAAAAAATGGGATTGCTTAACCCTAGTCGACCTGCACAAAAAGCTTCTTATATAAGGGAAAACAAATTTAAATTATTTTAAAAAATAAAGGGTCCGCCATGTAAGGTTTTTTTTCCGATGCCGATTTTGCCAAAAAAAATCATCTTTTCAGATGAAGCTCATACTGCATGGCCAGCCGAGGCAGCCATTTTAATGAAATTATTTTCCATTATTAACCGGAAGATTGTACTTTCAAATAAAAAAGAAATTTGAGAAAATATTCAGTAGTTTTTTTTTTATAGCATTTTCAAAAAAAAAGTTATTTGGCGGACCCTATATATTTTGCTTTACATTATCTCAAATTTCAGACATAATTATTTATGATCAAAAAAAAAAAAAATGTAGGATGATTTAAAAAAAAAAATTTAGAATAGAGGAAAAAGATGCAATTTTAAGTGAAAATCTAATCACAATATCTCGAAAACCGTTAGTCCAATTTAAAAAATATTCGTGTTTAGCATGCCAAAATTAATAAAAAAATAATGTGTCGCAAGAAATATTTCTATTAAAGCAATTTAAAAAATTAAAAAAACGAAAACTTTGGTTATCCGATTTTTTTTCAAATTTGCACAAAATAACTTTTAGACCTAATATGTGTTACAATAATCTGAACAATAAACTGAAATTAAAAAAAAAAGTTTATCTGTGTGTTTTTCTTCATACAAAAAAAGGCCGCTCTAATGTGCATACTTACATAAATGGATTTTTCATTTACAAACCTTTTTAGGGTTGCATTCAACATTTACAGCTAATGACTAGAACACACAAAAAATAGTACGCACCAACAATGGAATTTGTAAATTCAAGCATCTTCATGTTTAAATTTAAATTTATTTCCAACAAATTTTTTGTTTGAAATGCTTGTAAATTTGATTTTTTTATATCAACACTCTTTAAAAACAAAAATTCAAAATTACAAAAAATTCAACAAAAAGGAGGCAAATTATCATTGTTGGTGCCCATTTAAAAAACTTTTTCTGTGAGGTATGTTTAATATTACAAATTGAATTTTGTAATTTATTTCCGTGAATATATACCAGTTCTAACAATTGTTAATTTCAACTCCAGCAAATTATATATTCGAAAATTCAGAATTGCCAAAGCTTTTGTACGAATGAGATTTAGACGATGGAAATTTTTTGTCTAAATTGGTCAGAACTGGCTTCTCAACAAGCGTTTTTTGAAGTTTATTTACTTTTAGCTCAAAGTAACGGAAATTTGACCACGATGACAAGCATGCTCTTTGTTGTAACACTCTGGAAACACACAGATGTATATAAAATGTATATAAAAAAATTTCCTGATGCACTATTTTCGAAAACACTTACAATTACGAGTTTTTTTTTTAAAAATATCGTTCAAATCTACGAAAAAAAATATTTTTTTGAGAATTTTGTATGTATTGTTATTATTTATTTTTTATTTTATTTATTTATTTTTTATTTTATTTTATTTTCCTATTGTAACCAAAAAGCCTAGTGGCCAAAACTGTTTACTGAGTTTAATCTGAACACAATATATATTATAATATAACATAATAATATTAATATAATATAACACCATAATATAATACATTTTAAATATTTTAAAAAACATATCTTAAAAAATTTCAATTCCTAAGCACGAATATGGGGAACAATAAAAAAAATAAACAAAATTTAATAAAATTTAATAAAATTGGTGGTCAACAACGGTTGCTTTTTTTTAGATTTTTAAATAAGATCCTTCACTATTTTCTTGAATGATTTGAAAGAATAGGAAAAATTTCTATTTCGATATGGTATAACACTATTCCATAAACGTATAACTCTTATCAAAAACGACTTTTTCATAACTGTAGTATTAAACCCTGGATTTTCAAGCGAAGAAGTACGAGTTGAATTACTAAATGTAAATTTTCTAGCAAGATATGAAGGAGTATCAAACTTAACTGTTCTATAAAACAGAGTGAGAAGCTTTACACTTACAAAATCATCAAAACTGCATCCTAAAAATTCAAAAACATATCGTGATAAGCGCTCCCTAGGGCGTAAACGATACACATACCGAATAATTATATTAAAACATTTCCTCAATTTATCAAAATTAGTAGCACTTGTTCCGGAAAATATTTCCAACCCATCCAAAATTATTGGCATAAGAAGTGTGTGCGCAATCTGTTTTCTAATTTTAATTGGTAAACTGTAACATGAAGTATGAATTCTCCTTAATGTGAAAACTATTCTTGAATTTAGGAAATTAATATGTTGAAGAAATGAAAACTTTTTGTCAACATATATCCCCAATACTTTGAAATGGGAAACAATAGCAATAAGATCACCAATTATAAAAAAATGGGAATAAAAGCTGCCTCCTAAATCCAAACAACATTGCGTTCGACTTAGAAACGTTTTAAAAAAATAAAATTATCCTCACACCATCGCTCTATATTCTGTAGCTCATTGTTAATTACAACACCTAATTCACATGATGTATCTGAGATAGCGATCAGTTGTAAATCATCTGCATACAGGTAACCTTTTAATGCAGACAAACGATTTAAAACATCATTAATATATATTAAAAATAACAGAGGCCCCAGAACAGAGCCCTGGGGAACACCACGAAAGACATTCCTGGTAGAGGACAACTTATCCCCAATCTGAACATACTGAAGCCTATCAGTAACAAATGTATCAATTAAACGACATGCTGAAATGGAAAAACCATAAGACAAAAACAATTTATTAAGTAAAACCTCATGACAGATTGATTCAAATGCCCTGCTAAAGTCTAAACTGATAAAGGAAGCCAGCTTGTTCTGGTCCACAGCAGATCTAATTTCATCGACTAAATTAATCACTAGATTAGTCGTGTTATGCCCTTTTCTAAAACCAGACTGATTCTGAGAAAGTAATCTCTCCTGATCCAAATAATCTGTTAACTGTTCATTCATTAAATGTTCTAGAATTTTTGAACACACTGACAAAACATTGATGGGTTGGAAATCTGAACATGTACGGGGATTTTTAATCTTAGGAACTGGTATGACCCTGTAGCTCTTCCAGACATCTGGATAACTAGAAGCTGTTAAAATGGTATTGAAAATATGTGTAAAATGTCCGGCCACCATAGGAAAAATTAGTTTTAAAAATTTTACTGGCAAACCATCAGGTCCAATACTATTAGATTTAATTTTCATTAAAGCATTAAAAACCTCCATTTGGTTGACATTTTTAAAAGAAAAACCACTGTGGAAATTACTTGTCGCCTGTGAATATTAAACTGATGGTGGATTCTGTATTGCGGGTAAAATGAAAAAATCGTTACACTGTTCAACATCAATATCACATACATTATTGCTCCTATTATTACTAATACCTGCCCTCCTTAATTCGTCCCACATCTCCCGAGGACCACATGTTGAAAAATTACTCTGGCAGTATCTTGCACGTGCCCTTCTTATAGTAGATTTTAACTTATTACGATGCCTACAAAACGTTCTCCACCTTTCCAAGCTCTTCGACTCCATGTATGCTCGGTAAGAAAAGTCTCTGTTCTCCCTAGCAACTATTACATCCCTGCTCTTCATCCAGTCATACTTTCTTCTAAATCTAACAGATTTTCTGGGAACATATTTATCGTATAATATTAACAAGTATTGAGTTAAGTAAGTTACCTGAAAATTTGTATCAGAAGTAAAATATATAGGACTGAAATCTATTAAGGCCATATCACGTTCACAACCCTCCATATTAAACTTACTATAGTTTCTTATCGTTGTCCTGTTCGATTTTCTTTCTATCATGAGTAACCATAAAGTAATCAATTAAAGAACAGCTATTATATTTTAAGTCCAAATGCGTTGGTAAGCTGTTGTGTATTAAATTAAGTCCCCAAGAAAAACACTGTGTTCTCATATCCTCACCATGCACAAACAAATTTAAATTAATATCCCCCACAAATATTATCTGTTCATATCTTGATGCCAAATCACCTAACACATCTTCACAGCGATCAATATTACCATTAGGTAAATATATAACACCTAAGAGCAACGGGTCAGAACCACTCCTCGCCAACTCTATAAATAAATCAACTTCGTCATTAAAAATATGAACTACTTTCGATTGAATTTCATTTCTAATATAAATGTACACACCACCACTACGCCTTACAACCCTATTATTCCTATACATGTAATAGCCTTCAATCGATACAGCATTATCTAGCACACATGGTTTTAACCAACTTTCAGGTTTTAACCAACTATCTTTTGAAATTGGATTTCATTTTAAATTGTCAGGTCTGAGATCATAATTAAAATGTTACTATTATAAATAGAAAACACTAATTGTTAATAAATGTAAGAGAAAAATGAAAAAATCTTAAAATATATTTTTTTTTTCAAAAATCGAGCGTTTTTTTCTAAATTTTTTTTGCACAATTATACTTTATTTTTTTATAAAAATAGATAGTTTCGATTGCTAAAGGTAAGAAAAATTCTTTGTTTTATTTTCAAAATTTTCGAAAAATATTTGGGTAGCGACCAGGCTTTGAAAAATTTCCCGATTTTCAAAAAGGACATATTTTCATAAAAATTAATTTTTTTAAAAAACTTAAAAAAAGTTTAACACAACATTTTTTTTGAATTATATTTAACCCCGACAACACAGGAAAAAATATTTAGTTTTTATAAGATTGTTAACCCTTAACTATACTAGCCCAAAGAAATGGCTAAAATTTTGCACTATTTTCACAGCTCCAATTACGACTAAATAATTTAAAAAAATTTAAAGATTCCAAATATTAAAATAATTTTGGTCGCTTTTCTTTACACACATCATGGTGATTTTAAAAATAATACTGAAGGGATCCCTTTATCCAACTAGCGCATGAACAGATTTAATTTTGGCGAATGTGGAAGAAAGTCAGTCAGTCAGTCAATTTTAGCCATTTTTTTTGGCCTAGTGTAGTTAAGTCTATAAAATTTTTTATTTTTCCTGAGTTGTCGGGGTTGAATATAATTAAAAAAAATTTTTGTGTTTATTTTTTTTTTAAATTTTTTAAAAAATCATTTTTTTGAAAATAGTGTGTCCTTTTTAAAAGTCAGGAAAACTTTCCAAGTAGCGACCCCTAAATTTTTTTTCCAAAACTTTGAAAAAAATAGAAAATTTTTGTTTTTATGAATCTTAATCTAACCCAGAATTGTTCCCTTCAAAAATACGACTATTTGTTTTTTTTTAAGAAGCAGCCTAATGTACACTAATAAAAAAGCCCGTACAAATAATTAAAAATTCAACTACGACATCACAGTGGTTCCAAACACAAAAAACATGGTAATAAATATAGATGTTTTAAACTACTGGTCCAATCGGGAAATGGTGTTCCCAAAAATTGAAAAGCGGGAGCTAACCTTTAAGGAAAATGTTTCTGTGGTCACCCTGTTTTAACACAGGGTGTGCTACAGGGTGTCAAAGTTGACCATCTCGAGTATGAAAGAGCTTTAAAGGGGTATAACTTCTATAACCATGCATCGATTTTAGTGTTTTTTGGACTTTTTTAAATCTAGGTTACGAGACAAAGCAAAAACATGCTTCATGTACCATAGTAACTCTTACAGTTAAAAAAATATTTCACTTTGAATTTCAAAATCTTCATTTTTCGCCTTGACTTTTTTAATAGTTTTGCCAATAGATTATTCATTTTTCAAAGAAAATGCTCAAAATTTTTTCAAGTCATTCTAATGACCTTTCTTAAACTCCTAAAGAAAACTTTTTTGAATTATCTTAAGCCGTTTCGCAGTGATACTATTTTAAACTCAAAAATTAAAAGTGTGTTCTGAAAAATGGGGTTTTTTCGTCAGATAAGGGGTAACTTCACACACCTTTATATATATTTTGCTGATATTTTTTGGATTAGTTTTTTACATAGTTTGATAGAGTAGACTTCAAAAATGCTTAATGGTATAGTTTAAAGCATTTTTGGATATGCACCCTACGTCCAGCATTGGTCGAAAATGATGAATTTTTGAACGGAATTCTATGTTTATGACCGTGATAAAAAAAAGTCACGCCACTTAGAGACGATTTGAAATTTTTATACTGTAAAGAGATTTATTCTAATGAGTTTGCCACTTCATTTGCCGCCGCCCGCTCAAAAACGTAGCCTGGAGAGCAAATTTTGTGGAAAAAGTCATTTTTTCAAAAGCCTTTTTTTGATTTATAAAAAAAGCGTACTTATATTATCAATTTCAGCAAGATTTTATTTTATTTTTAATAAAACGTAAATAATTGTCCTACATTCCAAAATCTTTTCGATATTGCTTATGGTTATTTTTACATAAAACATCAAAGTTCAATGTAGTATATCTAACTATAATTAATTGTACATTTATTGGCTTTTGCTTTCGGTAATGTTAAAAAATTTAAATAATTTCAGAAATTTTTTTACATATTATTAAATTAGACTTAGTTATCAATTCAACGATGCATAAATCGTTTATCTAGTGTAATAAATGAATTCAAACTATTGCGCTTAAATCAGGCATTTCAGGTCAAATTGCAGTATTTAACAAATTTATATATTCAGGTATACAGAGCGTGTTGCATTATATTTCTCTAAAAGGGTTACGGGTTTTTTTATTTTTTTAATACTATTTCAAAAACCTAATAAGATATAAATGCAGGTAGAAAATGCGTTTTATGATGTAACATTTGCATAACATATTGTTTTAATGGGCTAATATAATGCGTTTTTTTTTATTTTACCTATTTCAGTTTTTTGTTTTTACAAATCCAGTACCTGCTCGATTTTTTGTTTATAAAAAAACAAATATTTGTAATATATAAGCGTAGTAATTTTAAAAGGAGGTTATTTGAGTTAAGCAGTCATGGAGGTTACAATAAAATATAGCTCCCTTTGTAAAGTAATTTGGGATACTCTTGCCAATACTGATATACGATCGGAAAAAATAGGAAAACTGATTGATACCATTGTCTACTCGTATGGCTTAAATATAAAGCCAGATGAAATTGAAAATTTTTACAAAATTTATGAAAAAAGGATTAAAGATTCCGATTATTCTATACAAAAATTTATGAAGAAGAGTCAAGATTGGCTTAATAAGGAGATGTCAGTAGTTATTGAACAGAAAAAAAGGGGCCGCCCTAAAAAAGATTATGAAGAGGTCCAGATTAGGACTAAGAAGGTAAAACAGGAAGAAATGATTAACACACACTCCGCTAATGAAATAAAGGATTCTTTTAAAGCAGCTTTGACACGTATACAGCCTAAAGAAACAGGGAAAATTGTCGACGTCCTACCAACTGCGTCTCCTAAGCGTTTGAAGCGCATGATACAAAGTATTCCAACACCAAAATCATCAACTTCCTTTACCAGTGAAGATGCATTAGCTCTTTTTCTAAATTTGGGGTTAACGAGAAATAAATATGGTATTTTAAGAAAAGCTCTCATTGAAAAAGGATATGATATTTTTCCTAGCAGTAAAGCAATAAAAGAAACAAAAGAAAATATTTTAAAACCAATAACATCCCCAGTGCATGCCTCTATTGAAGGCGCAAAAGTTGAACTATCACAGTTAATTGACAATACTGTTTCTAGAATTATGTCCACATTTAGCAGCAAAGATATTGAAAGATGCAAGCAATCTGATGTCGTGTTAATGTTCAAATGGGGCTGTGATGGCACATCTGGGTTTTCCGAATACAAACAACCATCTGGAAGCAGCAAAGAAAAAAGTTTTTCATCAATTTTTATGGCTTCTTTTGTGCCGTTAAGAATGCGGTTGTATAATAAATTACCTTCAACCTCGTCTGCAAATGATATATGGACGAATTTAACCCCTGGATCTAAATTTTTATGTCGTCCAATACGATTTGAATATGTAAAAGAAGACATGATTTCAACACAAAGTTTAGTAGATTCAATAGAAAGGGAAATTTCGAGCTTGTCTCCACTTTACGTGGAAATATCTGGACAAGTTATTAAAGTTTCATTTCAACCACAACTTACAATGATTGATGGAAAAGTTGCAAATGCAATTACAGACACAACATCTACTTGGAAATGTAATATATGTGGAAAATTAAGTTCACAGTTTCATGAAGATAGTGATACAATTTCTATGAACGAAAACGCTCTGAGGTTTGGGATATCGCCACTTCATGCCAGAATAAGATTTATGGAATATTGTTTACACCTCGCATACGATCTCAAATACCGCCTTATTCCAGGAAACCTAAGCCTTTCCGTAAACAAAAACACTGATCTACACAACATGAGAAAAGAAGAGAAGAAAAGAATTCAAGATGAATTTAAATTAAGACTTGGATTAATCATTGATACGCCCCTTCAGGGGTTTGGAAGTTCCAATGACGGAAATACAGCAAGGCGTTTTTTCGAAGATCCAGAAACTACCTCCTCAATTACGGGTCTCGATAAAAACCTACTAAAACGTTTTAAAGTTATATTAGCAGTCATTAACAGTAAAAAACCTATTAATGTGGCTAAATTTAAACTCTTTGCCAATCAAACAAAAGACATTATACTCACCATGTACTCTTGGAGGCCAATGACACCAACAGTACATAAAGTATTAGCTCATGCCAAAGAAATAATAGAAAACAGTATGTTGCCTTTAGGCGAACTGACTGAAGAAGCCCAGGAGGCCAGAAATAGAGACGTCAAACATTTTAGGCTTTTTAACACACGTAAGTGCTCCAGAATAGCTCAAAATTCCGATTTGATGGAATTTTTATTAATATCATCGGATCCAGTACTTTACTCCATAAGAACAAAATGGTTACCAAAAATAAGCATAGACATTGAAAAGGAAGATTCTGAATCTATGCATATAAACGACCTTTTAACTTTTGATACTTCAGACTACTTTGTAGAAAATGTGTAGTCCTTAGGAATATATTCATATTTTTAGCACAATTACTACTGTACCAGTTAAATTTAATAAAACCTTATCTTTAGAACAAAAAAAAAACATTATTTTGTCTTTCAAATAAATGAATATATGGTAGTTATTTACCTGTTTTATATGGAAAATTAGAACAATATATTATGCAAATGTTACATCATAAAACGCATTTTCTACCTGCATTTATATCTTATTAGGTTTTTGAAATAGTATTAAAAAAATAAAAAAACCCGTAACCCTTTTAGAGAAATATAATGCAACACGCTCTGTATACCTGAATATATAAATTTGTTAAATACTGCAATTTGACCTGAAATGCCTGATTTAAGCGCAATAGTTTGAATTCATTTATTACACTAGATAAACGATTTATGCATCGTTGAATTGATAACTAAGTCTAATTTAATAATATGTAAAAAAATTTCTGAAATTATTTAAATTTTTTAACATTACCGAAAGCAAAAGCCAATAAATGTACAATTAATTATAGTTAGATATACTACATTGAACTTTGATGTTTTATGTAAAAATAACCATAAGCAATATCGAAAAGATTTTTGGAATGTAGGACAATTATTTACGTTTTATTAAAAATAAAATAAAATCTTGCTGAAATTGATAATATAAGTACGCTTTTTTTATAAATCAAAAAAAGGCTTTTGAAAAAAATGACTTTTTCCACAAAATTTGCTCTCCAGGCTACGTTTTTGAGCGGGCGGCGGCAAATGAAGTGGCAAACTCATTAGAATAAATCTCTTTACAGTATAAAAATTTCAAATCGTCTCTAAGTGGCGTGACTTTTTTTTATCACGGTCATAAACATAGAATTCCGTTCAAAAATTCATCATTTTCGACCAATGCTGGACGTAGGGTGCATATCCAAAAATGCTTTAAACTATACCATTAAGCATTTTTGAAGTCTACTCTATCAAACTATGTAAAAAACTAATCCAAAAAATATCAGCAAAATATATATAAAGGTGTGTGAAGTTACCCCTTATCTGACGAAAAAACCCCATTTTTCAGAACACACTTTTAATTTTTGAGTTTAAAATAGTATCACTGCGAAACGGCTTAAGATAATTCAAAAAGTTTTCTTTAGGAGTTTAAGAAAGGTCATTAGAATGACTTGAAAAAATTTTGAGCATTTTCTTTGAAAAATGAATAATCTATTGGCAAAACTATTAAAAAAGTCAAGGCGAAAAATGAAGATTTTGAAATTCAAAGTGAAATATTTTTTTAACTGTAAGAGTTACTATGGTACATGAAGCATGTTTTTGCTTTGTCTCGTAACCTAGATTTAAAAAAGTCCAAAAAACACTAAAATCGATGCATGGTTATAGAAGTTATACCCCTTTAAAGCTCTTTCATACTCGAGATGGTCAACTTTGACACCCTGTAGCACACCCTGTGTTAAAACAGGGTGACCACAGAAACATTTTCCTTAAAGGTTAGCTCCCGCTTTTCAATTTTTGGGAACACCATTTCCCGATTGGACCAGTAGTTTAAAACATCTATATTTATTACCATGTTTTTTGTGTTTGGAACCACTGTGCGACAGCAGAAAATAGTACCTGAATTAGCGCCAGCAGAATTTTCAATGAAGTTGAGAATCATAGCCTGCCAAATTTAGGTGACCTAAGTTTAAAAAGAACTAAATTTTGGTTGATAGTTGTAGCTCAGTTAACTAAGAATTTAGCTAAATCAACAGAATTTTTAAGCTAAATCAACAGAAAATGTCTGCTAAAATGTTCTCGCCGGATCCGAGACAAGACCATAGTTATTACCGGGAGTATAAGTGGTTAATAAAGACTACTTAATATGCACGAAGTATCAATTTTGGTCCATTTTGCTCTATCTCGTTTAGTTTTAGAGATATAGTCCGTTTTATGATTATAAAATGCCTTCTACAAGTGAGACTGATAGCGGAGACACAAAAAATAATGGTTTGAAAACAATTGTGGTTTAAATCAACTGGTAGAATTTGTAAATTTGGGAATCAGGAATTACTAAATTTTAGGTTGAAAAATTAGTTCAAGTACGGATGAAATTTGTTCTTGAGATAAAATGAGAAAACTAATAACTTTGGCTATATAACTTATTTTTACGATAACAACAGAAAAAATTAGTTCAACTGAATTGGAACCCGTAAGAAATTTTATTAGACTTTGAAATACATATTAAAATTTAAAAATGTGATTTTATGTAACCCAGTTTCGTACAGTCTATCAGATCCAGGGTCTAAAGAACACATCAAAGTAATAAAAACTTATAAATGAGTAACGGTATCGTAAAATGCTAGAGTTTGAAGTGGATTTGAATTAAAAGAACCGCTTAACCCTCAAACCGGCGTAAGCATTTTTGCAATGAAATTTATACTACGTGCACGAAAAATATATAATATGTGCTTCTGCCAAACTTTTTTTCGTTGTCTACTTTATGCGATATAGGCCAAAATAAGTTAACACCCCAAAAACTAATTCATAAATATGATTAAGTTTACACATACATTTATCCTCCTACCAAGATATAACTGCAGTCCAAAATTTTTATTTTATGTGCTTTTACTTAAGAAGATATGTCGATTTTCGTTTTTCGAAAAACGCGAAATTGAGCGAAAATGCACCTTAACTTCAATATAAAGGGTCAGCCAAATAACTTTTTTTTTTTTGAACTTCTGAACCAATTGGACTTTGTATGGCGTCATACCAAGGTCTTTATGCAAAATTCGTCTCAATGATGTCTCCGAAATGTTCAATTGTTGAGAACGACGGTGAATTGATGTTGATGGCGCTTCACGCACACTTTCTGCCACAGCAGCAATATTCTCGGGTGTACGCACTGTTTTTGGCTTTTCACGCTTTGGTTTATTGATGAGGATGCCAGTTTATTTAATTTTTTTCACAAGATAGCGAACATACGGACCATATTCGTTCAGCGGAAGGATAAAACTAATTATCTGTCAAATCAGACATGAGCTAAGTGTTACCATTCACGAAATAAGCACTAGTTGAAAAATAAAACGTTAGATGGCGGACCCTTTATATTGATTTAAATATAAGACAATGTCCTTTAGATATATCCTATTGGAACCCTGTATATTTTTAGACTAAAATAAAAGCATTTTTTAAAGATTAAGCTTCAAACTTACTTTTTTTTACTGTCAATGGCTTCTAGTCAACATAAATATGCTTTAAAGATTTTTGAAAATTGAATACATTTCAGAATAATAATGTTTTGAAATTTTACGAAATTTTAACTTTAACACTTTCTCGCTTCCAGTGCAGTGCACGGCTGCACACAAAAATTTTCTTATCTGGTTTCCTACCTGTTCATTAGATGGTGAGGGGGGGGGGGGGGGGTTTGCCTGGTTTACGTCATAGCAATTAAACCGGTTGGGATAACTTCAAACAAAAATCATTGGTGCAAAAACCTACACTAAAACCAGTTATTAGTTAGTTATTAGATTTGAATAAAAAAGTTTTTTTATGGTGTGAAATGCTAAATAAACAAAAACTGCGTACCACGGGTTTTAAAATATTTTCTTTTACGCTTTTTATAACCAAAAAAACCAAACATTTCAAAATTGAATTTGAATTGAATTGTCCCTTACACTAAAATGACGTGACTTAGCGACAAACAAAATATATCATTTGAAAGCTTACATTCGCCTCTAAATACTTATGTATTTTATTTCAACTTTCAAAAATTATTTTTGCGTTTTTTTCGATATCATAAAAAACGCATTTTTTAAATTCTTAATTAATTTTGCACATTTTAGTTTTTTCAACTTTCATGGTTAATAAATGGCGCATTGTTAAATATTTATCAAAAAATGTATTTTATTAAATATCACTTGGGTTTTCTTAACACACAAGTGAAGGTTTCATTTTAATTAAGCTCAAAATAAATCTGTAGGATTTTTTTTATGGTTGCATCTTTAAATATACAGAGTGCATTTAAGGCTTAAAGTACAGGCAAACTACTGAATTCCATTGCTGTGCCAACATTGGAAAATAACTACGGTCAAGCGTATATTGGTGTAATAATTTCGACACTGTGCCACTGTACTGTAAAAGTTAAAAATCCGACACACTGCCAGTACATGCACTACCGTCTCCAACACAGCGCCATCGCTTTCCCGTTCGTATTTTTCTACCTGGGTAGGTCCATGTTTCAAAAGCTAGGTTTTTTTATTGGCCATTGCGTACCCAGTAAAATAGTAAAATCCAAATAACTGGTTCCAGAACAACTTATACTGTATTATAACAGGTTCTAATTTCAGTTCTGCAACTGGTTCTTTTTATATGGAGTTTGTCCTATTTGCAATAGGTTCTTTACCTCCAAACAAGAACAGGTTGCTTTAGAACCGGTTCTAGAACCAGTTATAGAACCGGTTCTAGGACAGTGACACCTTACATTTCGATTCCCAGGAACCTGTTCTAGAACCGGTTCCATGTAAGCGGTGGTAAAAGAAGTTGTTCTAGAACAGGTTCAAAGGTAATCTGTTCTAAAAAATTTTGCTGGGTAGTGTTGCTTTACTGACTTTCGTAATATTTCAGTTGATAATTTTTGTTTAAATTATTCGGAATAAAATCTATACAATTTCAGTTAATTCTTTTGTTGAACATTAAAGACAACCTTTAGACAGAATTACAGTAAACTTGTAATACTTAGACGTAAAACTTGTACAAGAAGCACTTAAAACAATTGACATATATCGTTTATTTGTCGTTCCTTCAGTTCTGCATTCGTTTTGTGTACAATAAACCCAAAAAATGCACCACCAGAAATATTAAACCAACCCTAAATACACACACAAGTACACAAATACATAAAGAATTTGTTGCAACGCCAGGGTCCTTTATTGTATATTCTTAACCCGACAACCACCGGTAACTCCAACAAAGAATAGAAAACAAAACAAATCAAAAATAAAAACAATAATAAAAAAGCACGTGCTTGTTGACAAATATTGAATGTCAGTCACACTCCAAAAATATAACAATCTGCCTCTCTCGTAGTCACCCTTAGAGAAACTACCCCTATTGGAGTCAATTTTACTCAGAGTTAATTCCAATTCGAATTTTCTTATGCGCAAGTCCTTTAAACATCCTGTCTTCTAATACGAAATATAAAATCATTTTAGGCTTACAGGACATTTTCAAGTTGGAATCCTATTCAGTCTGGAGTTAAATTTTGAACTAAACGGAAGCAAATAAAAAAAAAAAAAACACAAACAAGTGAAACAAGTGAAAAATATCTTCCTCATACATACACACACCCCTAATATCACTCATACACATATATATATATATATATAAAATATATAGTATATAGAAGAAAAATTTGAAAAATTTTCTAAAAAATAAGTGCTTTTTTTAAATATTAATAAATGTTTCAAATTCATATTGCACCTGGAAAACAGTGATTTATTTGATTAATTTAACATAAGATTTTAAAGTTTTTTAACACAATTTTAAAGAAAAAATAAATTTGAAACGAAAAAAAAGAAGAAAATTATGACTAAGCAGTGACGACATACGCTTACACAATTTCTCTATACTATAGACAACAAAAAAAAAAAAAAAAAAAAATAAAATTTAATAACTTAATAATAATTTAACAAAAATTTAACAATAATGGTTACTGAAAATGGCACACAGGTAATGAAATTTATAAAATTAATACAAATTTCAAAGAAATTTTCATATTAATTGTATAGAAATATATACATTTTCTTTGTCTGGCAGCCATGATGGCGTCCATTTTTTCATTTATCGATTTTTCATGTCTGTTTGAAAAAACAAAGTTTTCCGTAATTTTGTAACTTTTTCACAGAAAGATATTTAGAAAATCTCAGATATTTGTTTAAAATAAATAAAATTTAACTGAAATTAAAAAAACTTTATTATAAATTTGAAAATTTCAAATTTTTTTAAATGGGTTTGGCAGACAAAAAAAAAAAAAAATAAAAGGACCCACCCATAGTTTTCCTATAGAAAGAAAAAAATCAATAAAATTTTTCTTAAACGTCTTTTACACATTCACATTGAAAATATTTCACAAATTTAAACAAATTGAAAAAAATTTAATTCATAAATAATTATTTATATAAAATGTTTTTTTTTAAATATTTTTATTTAAATTACTTTAAGAATATCTTTCAAAAAAAAAAAAAAAAGGGTGTGGTTTTTGAAGTTTTAAAATTTGAGTATATTGTTGCATGTTTATATAACGCTTGAAAGCATAAAACAAAAAATAATTTTAATTACTTGCGCTGTATTTGGGTTACTTTGTTCATTTCAACACGAAATATTGCATATTTTAGTATAATTTGTTTTATATTCCATAGTAAATTTATATATATTTTTTTTTTTTTGTAACTGAAAGTAATGAGGCCATTACATAATGCATGACTCATACGTACGTTTATTTTTTAGAGTTTTGTCATTTATAAAGTTGTGGTACGTAGGACTCGGATTACGTGATTTCAAGTAGAAAAATCTACAAAAAAAAAGAACAAATAAAATAATGCGTAATTTTTGTGGCTGTTTATTTTAAGAGCTCTCCTCATGTTTTCAAAACTTTCTAAAGGTTAATTACAAAATTGTATCCTTGAAATATTGTATAATATAATCTATGATTTATTAAGGCTTTAAGAGCCAAACCTAAAGATTTGTTTTTATGGTAAGGGTAACAAAAAAAATTAAATTATAATAGCAAGTGTCCAACATTTTCAAATGGTAATACTGCATTTTAGGCAGCTTCTTATTTAAAAAAAAAACGTAGAATTTTGAAAGGGACAACCCTGGGTTACATTAAGATTTCTGACAAAAAAAATTCTCTAACTTTTCCAAATTTTCGAAAAATAGTTAGTTGTCGCTACCAGGCTTTGAAAATTTTGCCGATTTTCAAAAAGGACACATTTTCATATAAAAAATATATACCACGGTCAGTGATTGCACAGAAAATTTCATATAGACGCAATCGAACAAATAAAAATATTACATTATTCAAAAATTCAAAAAACAGGGTCACTGACGAAGGTTCAATACCAGAAACTGCGCAGTCTGATTCAGAAAAAATTTAAAATTTGCAATGTAGTTATGATTTTTAGAAAATACACTCATTCTTCTCTACCACGCCTTTCACATTTTTTAAAAAAACTTAAAAAATATAACACAACATTTTTTTTTTGAATTGTATGCAAACCCGTCAACTCAGGAAAAATTATTTAGTTTTTATAAAATTTTTAACCCTTAACTACACTAGGCCAAAAAAAAAAATGGCTAAAATTTTGTATTATTTTTACAGCTCCAATTACAAATAAATAATTCAAAAACAATTTAACGATCGCAAATATTAAAATAATTTGTGTTGCTTTTCTTTACACACCTCATGGGGATTTAAAAAATAATAATACTGAAGGGTCTAACTCTATCCTCTTAGCGTGTGGACCGATTTAATTTTGGCGGATTTCAAAGAAAGTCAGTTTTCTACATAAAACTAATTTTTAAACTATATATTTGATGAAAGTAACTAATTTTATATTGTAAATTGTTTTATTCGATCACAATAACTTAGTTGCAAAACCACCCATGTTGTCCATAGGCCAAAAATATTACTTAAAATAAGTTGAAGGATTGAATATTTTCAAATAAAAAACAAAAAAAAAAATTAAAAAAGAGAACAAAATTTTGTATACATTAAGCAAAAAACGGATATTTTAATAATTATCTCCACTTTTTCTCTTTTTGAATCCTAATACTTGCCAAAAATTGCTATTCATCCAAATCATCTCATGTGTAAAATCTATTTTCGATTTCTTTGTCGGGACTTTTTCGGTCTTCGGTCAATAGGGGTTAATATTTTTTAATACTACTGATTTATTACTTTAAAAATTTTACTTAATTAAAAACTAAAATTGTTTTTTAAACAAAATTCAGTTGTAACCATTAATATTATTTTGTGAGACAATTTTGACGTCCGGTTAACATGGGAATTATGTGATTTTCATCTAATAAAACGATTTATAATGTAAAATTAGCTTCTTTCACCAAAAATATATTAAAAAAAAATTGTTATCTGAAATACTGACTTTCCTCCAATCCACACGCTAAGTGGTTAGAGCGACCTTTCAGCATTATTTTTTTAAATCCCATTGATATGTGTAAAAAAAGCGACCAAAATTATTTTAAAATTTGCAATCTCAAAATTATTTATTCGTACCAAAAAGTTTTTGTTAATTTTTTTAAAAAAATTGTTGTGAAAAAGTGTAATTTTTGAAAATCGGGAAAGTTTTCAAAGTCTGGTAGTGACCCCTAAATTTTTTTCGAATATTTTGAAAAAACTGTTTATTACAAGATGTTCGCCGCTACACGAATGAGTGACTACATATATTTTGTTTTTGTATTGAACGTATTTTGTTATTGTTTTTTCGTTCGTGTAAAGAAAAATGTCAGCTAAAAATAGTGTATTAACCAGGGTTGTGCCCTTCAAAATTTGATAATTTGTTTTTTTAAGAAGCAGCCTACTGCATTTACACATCTAACGAAATTTTCTACATTAAAATTATATTTCTAATCTATATATCGTTATCTATTATACCAGCTTATCAAGGCTTATGTTGCATTTTAGATGTGGATTTGTGACCCGATTTAAAATCTTTTGATAAAATATAGTTTTAATTATAAGTTTATCAATTAAGACGCAAACATCTTTGCTATTTTTGATTTGAAATAAATAATAAAAATATTAACACAGTGCTACAAAAAATAAAAAATTGCAATCACTTTTCAAGTGACCTAGTGTAGGTTGTAAGTTTAGATGAGTGTATTACAAAATCGGTTTGACAAGTTTCAATATACCCTAAAATTTTCGAGATAACGTTAAAATAGTATTTCTTGCGACTGGAACATTTAAACATTTGTAACTTAATAATTTTTCCACCGATTTTGAAATTTTAAACGGTATTTAAAAAAAATTACCTGTTCTTTTTAAATATATATACTTCCTATTAAATAGGTAGAGATTTTCTTAATAACAATTGAAATTTTATATATTTTTATATATTTTTTTTTAACTTTTTCAACATCTCCGAGGGTTTTTTTCGAATCTTGTTTTAAAACAACTATATTGTTAAATTTAGTATTCTCTTGAGTAAATCGAGCCTTAATTTGTTAAAATAGGTTGAAAATTGACAAAGTTATTTTACTTTTTCTAAATATATAATAAATAAAATTTTCAGTTTCAGCGAGTAAAGGGATAACATTTTCATTTCGTGTATTAAATCGTTACGTGGTTGCAAGGGTCAGACGTAATTTGTTTCAAGAAATTAAAGAAGAAAATAAAATTTTTAGAATTGTTTTTGCTGAAATTACAGCTAAGGGTATCAATCTTTATATTTAATGTAAAATATTAAATATAAAGATTAAAAAATCATTATATTTATAGCTAACAAATGAGCGCAATTATCACGGTGCGCTACATTTTTATTTTCCAGGGATCGAAGCGTGTTATTTCACTTTAAATTAAAAAATATTTTTTTTTTAAATATAAACCTAAAAAATTTAACTTTAAGCCTTGCCGCCTCCAAAGTGGCGTGTCTGACAAACACAAATTCAGGTCAAATTTTGAAAATTTTGATTGACCGTGAAAAAAAAGAGCCACCTAGATTTTTGTACATAAAAATGTAGTATTTTTACTGTTGGTCTCATGTCTTGTCTATACCATATAATTGACAAAATACAGAGTTTTTGTTTTGTTTTTCTGTAATTTTTAATTCTAAAGTGAAATAACACGCTCGCATCCCTGAAAAATAAAAATGTATATATATCATATGAAAGAAGATTTTATAAGCTTTCCAGTGACATATAAGTTGTCCCGAACAGATAAGTAATTTTTGAGAAATTTAAACTTTAAAAATTTAACTCTTTAGCCTTGCCGCCTCCAAATAGGGTGTGTCTGACAAAAATCAGTAAGGTGCCCCTTAACTAAATACAGGCCAAACCTAGATTTTTTTCGTTTGCGTTGGAAACTGGTTTTTAGACCATCTAGAGAATCCGTTTTCAGATTGGAGTAACACGCAAATTTTATTTAAACTTAGGTGCACCGTGGCATAGGTGGGGCAGTTTATCCGATTTGAGTTACTTTGGAAATTCTAAAAAAAAAATATAAGGAATAAAGATAATTTATGTTTTAAACATACAAATCATAGTTAAGATGTGTAAAATTTTAGACAAACAAAAATTTTGTTGAACAACGATAGCGTTAAAAAAAAGTGGCGAATGCTCCCCCTTCTACCCTACTATTTATAAATACTACTTAATGCTTGCCATACAAATATAACAATACACTTAAAAAAATTGTTTGTCCTATATTAGAACTTAAAAAGTAAACCGCGATTATTTTGGAAAACACTCATTTTTTGCCAGTTTAATGATATTTAGTTGGGTTTAGGTTTAAAATGTTTGTTGTTATTTTTGAATTTCATAACGAAAAACCGCTCATTATTAAAAACAAATTATTTCCCAAAAATTACGAAAAATCACAATGAAAAATTGGGTTATTTTTCATATGAAATTAAGCCCAACTTTGTATAAGAATTTTTTGGGTGATTTTTCATTGGGTCATTTTGACTTGAAATGACTTAAATTTTATTATTATGATACCTATAATTTGGCGTAAATAATATATTTATTAAAATATTTGATATTTTAATTATTCGATTATAATTATTTTTCCTGTTCCAGTTCATAAATACGTATAAACTATTTATTGATACTGCTTAAACGAAAGCTAAATATTTCCTCCATAATACATTCTTTGAAAATGCCACTTTATGTTTACTTCTACCATTTTCAAACCATATATTTTTCGAATTGAAAACCCTCTACAATTGCCCAAAATGTAAAAATTAAAAATGGGTAATTTTTCACAAACATTTTTTTTTTGGGTGATTTTTTATAATGAAGAGCCTACCAATTTCAAAAACGAATTACGAAAAATCACCATGAAAAATTGGGTTATTTCTCATATGAAATTAAGCCCAATTTTGTATTAGAATTTTTTGGGTGATATTTCGTTTTTGTTTTTGGGCCATAAAAACAATAAAAAAAATGAATGTAAACGACGTACTCTATTTACAAAATTTCAAATATATGTAAATGCAGTTCCCTATTATAAAACGAACGCAAGATATATAAACTAACAATTAAAAAAATGAAAGATGATTTTATTAATGTTGAAAAAGTTGATGATGATGATGATAATGAAAAAACATTGTTAAAAATAAAATAAAAAATTGTTTTTTCTGTTTAATAGACGTATGTATATATTATATATACTATATATATACTATATAAGCATAGTAGCCAATAGTTTTTATCTTTCTTTCGGATAAGGTTTAAAAAACACTTACAAACAATATAAAGCACCGTTTTTTGGAAAAAAAAAAAATAGTTTTGATTAATGGTATTTTTTTAATAAAGAACATTAAAAATGTCACATTTTTTAACGATTTTTTTTGTCAACTAATAATTAGTAAATGTTTTTGCTTAGTTTTGCAGATTATTTTCTGACTTTCAATAAAAAAAAAAAATAAATAAAAACGTGTATTGGATATCCACCAAAGGTGGACTTTGCACATAACAAACAAGTTTTCAATTTATTTTTTGATCAATGGTGATAATCTTTAACTTCGAGCTCATATATTAGTTCTCATGTAGTGAGTAAACTAGTTTATATGAATGTTTGATGTTTTGCATGGGATTGTTACCTCTTTCAAAACGTGTTCTGATGATGGAAACCTAGAAAATTCCCAAAATAGATCTATCAACACATTCCTGAAAGGGTCAAATAATAAATTTGAAAACAAAAAAACTCTATAGATTATTTGTTAGGACAATATCGTAATAAAGAAATATAGAGTATGGCCTCGAACTTGAATAATTTTCATTTTCATTGCACAATTAAAAGGTCGAAAAAAACATAATTTTTATTTTTAATAAAAATTATATCAAACTTATAAAAATAAATTAAATAAATATTTGTAAATTCAAGAGACTTATTTTTGTTATTGTTATATTACTAATATTTAGTAAAAAAATCTGCCAATTTTCGCTGTTTTTTTCTGCAAGCACATTTTTAACTAATTTTTAGTAGGTTTTTATGCTATTTTTACAGGTTAATTTTTATTAGTGTAGTACATTTTATGTGACTAGATATTTGGTTTAATCTATAATTCGATAATAAGGACTTTTGGTAAGCTAACAAGGACAACTAGATTTCGAAATCCATTTTACACTGCGTTCTAAATCCAATTTAAATTAAGTTTCTAGTTTGTGTATCATTTTATACACTACAATATGATCCAAATCTACACACAGAGAAATAAAGTGCCAACCGAATTGAAAAGTGTATATTAATGGTATAACTTATAGTACAACAATATTTACATTCGATTTCTGAAAATGTTGATTGTTGCGACTAATATTCTGTTGAATTAATCGAACTTTGTTGTTAAAACTACTATAAAGTTGTGGCAACTGTCTGAAATTCGTAATAACAGAATTAGAGTCGTAATAACCGAATTTTAGTTGGCAAATAGCTCAAATTTTTTCTGTGTGTAGTTTAAACTGGATTTCTATTGTAATGTAAAAGCAGCTTAAAGTAAATGCAACATTTAAATTTTTTAAATAGAACTTTTAAACAAATTTAATGCGTTTATTTAAAAATCAATTAAAACTTTAAATTCGAAAATTTAGTTCTACTGTACGATACAAAATATTAACGAATAAATAACGTCTAACAAGGGAGGTATCCCGACACGAACTCGCAGATTTTAATGAACTTTGGATATGTTGTAAAGTAGCAAAAAAACAAAGACACGTAATTTTTTTTGCTGCCCTATCTCACGTTTTAGCGTTAAAAGTTCATTTGTTTTTGTATGAAAACTTGTCTTTAATTTAAGAAAACTAGATTTTTTTGTACTCGTGGTTAAAGTACTAAAGAAAACTAAAATACCCATATTGCCACTGAGTTGCCACATTTTTAAAATAATTTATAGGGGAAAAAGACTCTTCGGGAAGAGTCGCATAAAACCGAACGGTTTCGAATATAGGAAAAATCTCAGACACCCCCTGGACTAAATTAAATAGACATTGCTATGCATTATTTTTAGCTTAATACAACTAAAATTCCTGCCGGATTTAATGTTACTTAATGAATGTGTTTTTAAAGAACCTTTGATTTGATACCAAATTTGTCTAGGGACTCCATATAAAACCATAAAAAATATCCAATTTTCGACCTCTATCCCGTTCAATATTAACCAAACTTGGCATGAAAGGAAAATGCGTTTTAAAATATGAAAACGAATTGAAAATTTAACAAAAATATTCGTACTTAATACTTAATAATTTAACGGTTAAAGCTACGTGATTCATTGATACCTCAGTTTAAAGCTACTGTTGTCGTGTTTCAAATAAAATAAGCAAAAAGAAATCGTTAAATTTTCAAAAAAATAAAAGTTAATTATAATTTATTCCACTATGCCAGAGTTCTTACGGGATTCAAAAATATGGATAAAAATCGAAAAAAGTTACTAAATATAGTGTAAAAAAAGATGTATGTACATAAAAAATAATTTATTAAAAAAAATAAAAATAAAACCGCTAAAAAGGATATGGGCAATTATGCGGAACTACAATTGCCTATATCCTTTTTAGCGGTTAAGGCTAAAAGAGTTATTGATACCTCATTATAAAGGCACTTAAATCGTGGTTTTACTATTTCCCAAAACTAATTCACTTCATGACAGTAAAATGTTTTTTTTTTTTCAAAATCCGTTTTTGAAAACGCTGTATTTCGAAAAACTGGTTTTCTAAAATTTGTAAAAAAAATATATGTTTTATTCTTCAAATACCGTTACTAAATGCCTATGTGCTACTTCTAAATGTTTTTTAGAAATCGGCTTTTTAGTTTAAATTTTCCCCATTTTTATTCATAACTCAGGATTTCATAAGAGCTACACATATGGATTTGGACACTGCATAGGAAAGTGATTTAAATTTAACAGATATTTTTTAAAAAATTTTAAAAAACTTTTTTTTTAAACGCAGCATTTTGAACCGCGGCTGTTGAAAACAATGCATTTGCAGTGGAAAAGTGAATAATTTGTGTATACTAGTAAAACCAGAATTTAAGTAGCTTTAAAATGACTCTCGTAGCTTAAGCCGTTAAAAAGATATTTAATATTATGTACGACTACATTTATAAAATGTTCGAATATTTTTCATACTTTGAAACGCGATATTTCAAGATCCGCTAGGATATATGATGTACATCTACTATACTAAGTTTGGTTGAAATAAGAATGGGCAGAGGAACTCGAGTGCTTGATTTTATATCTTTTCAGTCTATAGTTACTTTTAATAGAACGCAATAAACCGAAAAAAACGTAAAATGGGGTAATTTTGACCACACTTAGTAACGCCTAAACATGAGATTGGGTAGCTAAAAACAACATATCTGAAATTCATTAAAATCTGCCGGTCCGGTTCGGGATACCTCCCTTGCAAGTGCAAGCATATAATGATGTAAATATTTACTACATATAATCAAAATATGTATTTTATATACATACATAAATGTACATATAAATACAGACATATTAAGTTTTACATATATACTAAAGTAAACAAGCATGTTAACACCATAAACGGGGTGTTTTTTTTTATTAATTTCAGTTTTTTTTTTTGCCTTTTTCTTAGTTAAGAACACAAAGATGTCTGTCTTGTGTCTGGTTAAACATATAAAAATGTCTCGTAGTCGGTCACTTTGTTTCGGAAAATGTTTCGCGTATCGAAAAAAAGAAACAATTTTTTTAATCCTTTTCGAAATAAAAAATTACTCTCTTATTTTTCTGATTATTGTTTCTATTTCGAAACAATGACGACATCATCATGTAAATTTCGAATATTATTCGAAAATAAACAAATTCAAAATGTAAACAAACGCCTGCGCACCAGCTGCTACCGGAAGCGGAAGCATATGGCGTATTTTTGGGTAAACATTTGTTTTAACATTTAACCAAAAAGAGCCGTGTGTGCGTATGTATGTGTGTCTTTAATCGTTTGTATGTATTCATAACTGTAACACATTATTATTATGGGTTGCATGGTTAATTAGCCGGGGGTGGTTGTCATGTTTACTTGCAAGTTGCAACAAAGATTCAGGAGTTGAATAACACCTGCATTATGAATGGACAACACAAAAGCATGTGCTTTCATTGCCTATGAAACTTTTATAAATGTTTAGAATTTTTCTCTTCTAACAGGGCCATTCTAAAACATTTTAAATAAAGAAAATTTAAAGAAAGGATAGCATTTTGTTTTTATGTATTATAATATTTTGTCCCGAAGCTATTAACATAATAAGTAACAGTAAATAAAGATATTGTATGTTAGTATTATAAAGAAACAAAAAAAAACTTTAGGAAATAGGAAATTAGATAAAATTTTCTTTTTTTATTCTTTTATATTTATTTATACTTCCGTAATTTTTTTTAATTGCGAAATTAATTCAGTCATTCCAGAAGGCATATTGACGAAACTATGACTTTTTCAACTTCACTCCTTTGATATTCGCATTAAACTTGGTCTATGTAATCTCCGAATTATTCGTAGTACCACAAAACAGTTTGTTTATATTTTATTAAAATTCGTTGTCGTTCGCGTTTTATCGCTGCTTAAAGTTAGTATTTTTTTTAAATTTTTTAAAAATACATTCTGTTTAAATGATCGTAATTATTGAACGCGCACTCCGATTTTAATATCTCATTTCAAAGCTTATTTTGTCTTCTCTCATTTCCCGGTATTCCCGGGAAAAATTAAAAATTTCCCGGGACATTTTTTGTTTTATTTAAAACAAGTAATTTTTGTCTAAGGAATGTTTTTTTTTTTTGTTAAAAGGAAGTTTTTATTCAAAATTAAATAATAAAAGATATACGTATTGAATTTTTGCATTGAAAATTAAAAGAAAAACACACTCAGGGAACTTCTGCTTTAGAAATATGTTGTTGTTTGGGCCATTTTTTTATTTTTATTTTTTTATTTTATTTATTTAAGTCTACGGGATAAAGACAATTTTCTTGAATATAATAAAGACAATTTTCTTGAATATAATAAATTACAATAGTGTTTTAAATCTACGTATTTAGGAACAATATTATATTGCGTTTAATTACATTAATATTTATGGAAAAATCTATAAAATTATAAAATTTATTAAAGTCGTCGCATAATCTTCTAAATGGATCAGCATTAGCATAGTTTACGCGAAAGTAATCAATATAAAGGGTCCGCCATCAAACGTTTTTTTTCAACTAGTGCTTATTTCGTGAATGGTATCACTTAGCACATGTCTGATTTGACAGATAATTAGTTTTATCCTTCCGCTGAACGAATACGGTTGTGTATACGCTTGAACAACGCTGGGAAATATTGCGACATTACTTTGAAAATCATGGTAATGTTGCAGAATGTGTGCCAAAACACCCAAAACGAGTCACTGTTTGGTGCGGATTTTGGTCCAGAGGCATAATTGGGCCATTTTTCTTCGAAAATGAGCAAGGAGTGGCCGTTACAGTCAATGGCGATCGTTATCGGGCCATGTTGAACGAATTTTTGTTCACAAAAATTGAAGAGGAGGAAATACAGCTGCACACAATCGATAATGTGCTTAAAAATTGGACCGATCGTGTAGTCTACTGCATGGCCAGCCGAGGCAGCCATTTGAATGAAATTATTTTCCATTATTAACCGGAAGGATTGTACTTTCAAAAAAAAGAAAGAAATTTGAGAAAATATTCAGTAGTTCTTTTATAGCATTTTCAAAAAAAAAAAATGGACTGAAGTAACGTGTTGGACGTTGAGGAACGTTAAATGTAAGATTGTTCACCAAAAACTCAGAGCAAACGTCGCCATTTATCAGTTTGATTAAGAATGTTACATTTAGCATTTTTCTGCGGCTAATTAATGAAGGTAAATTAATTTGCTAAACATTCGATTTCGAAGTTTTGTGACAAAGTTCCCGGCAACAGAGAAACCCATTTACTATCTGCCGATGTTGGCTTTATTGTTAACAGAGCATTATATTAATTATTTAATCTTTTAGTCCGAATATTACATGCTTCATATGTAGTAATTTCTTTCTTTTACAAATTCCCATGATTTGAATTTGGCTTTTTTGGATTAGCCTTCGTATTGTCTAAATCGTTTTTAGTTTCAGTTTAAAACTTTCATGGACTTGGATTTCAGATATTTCATTGTCACTGCTGGATATTTTAAACAGGAGTTTATAAATTAGTTCAGCATACAATTTTAATGAACTTTTTGATGTTTTGGAACTGGCATTAAAGTTACCGGGATTTTTAATATAATTTTTTAATGCTAATGTAATAACGTCTTTGGTTAACTTTTTCTTGCAAAAAGTATATTTATAATAGCATCAGCTACTAAAATATTAGAATTTCGTCGACATAGTCCGGTCTCAAAACCTCCACTAACATATCTAGGACTTCGAAATGTTGATCATTACATGCGACACGTTCATCATAAGTCAATGACAATTAATGTTTTTTTATAGCACTTTTTTGCCTTTAAAATTGAATAAATCATAATCAATTAAAAGTAAAAATATTAAGAAATAAAATATTAATGCATAAATTAATAAATGAAATTTTTTCTGTTTTCCCGGGAAATTTTAAAATGTTTCCCGGGAATTCTTGTACTTTATCAATTTAGTCCGTAGTGAAGATTCTCTCTAGATAGAAACCTAACTACCCTATGGGGAATGGGACCGGTTCTGCGTGTGCCACAGGATCAGTCCTTTCGTGCCAGAGACCAGTCCTCTGCTAAACCCTACCCTATGTAAACAACTGGCAACTTTAACATTGGCTGTGGCATGCCACATGACTAACCAAAGATGGACATACCACAAGACTGTCGCAAAAGGGCCATGTCGTATAAAATAAACAAAAACTAAATAGCTTCTAATGGGTAAAATCCTGGTCAACTGGCTTTTACTTGTTAATAAGCACTCTGGTTAAGTGGTATGTCCTCCCTTTACCAGTCACATGATTGGTAAGTTTAGGACAATTGACAATTTAGTATTACATTATACCAGTCCTGTGATAAGTCCTTCTTTAACCAGTCACTTTTAGGACAATTGACTCCTCATTCCCCATAGGATATGTTTGTTTTCAAGCCATTTTTTAATAAAAATATTGCGAAAAAATAATTAATTATCGCAAAAGCTTTAAATCGGGAGGTGCTGTTTACTAAGAAAGTCAGTTCACGCAATAAGCTAATCAATTTTAAATATAATTGTAAATGTAGAACACAAAATACATACATTTTCAAACAATTTATGCTAATTCCTCTTAAGTTTGTTATGGACGCATCTAAACGGCGCAAAAACCACTTGGAAAAAACTGCAAAAGTTTTAAAAATGTTAAAATTTTGGTTTAACTTGTTAAACCACCATACATATAGCTTTTCATCAAGCAGCGATATGGAAGTTACATATTCAGTGATTGTATCTCCCAAGTCTGGTGACTCCGCTTTGTATTGGTTTGAATCTAAAAGTAAAAACTATGAACAAAAATATAAATGAATGAAAAACCGTTTGAAAATTTCAAGACATTTTTTAAATTGTTTTACTTTACTATCAAATCTTTAGGTGAAGCCTTTTCAACATGAAACTTTGCACACAGAAAGAATTCCTTGGAGGAGTTGTAATGAAATTTTTCACCAAACTATTGAAGTTTCCTTCACAAAGTGAATGAAAATTTTTTTTTTACACTTTCTGAAAAAGATTCATAGTTTTAATGAAACTATTTATAAACTTTTTCATAAATAATATGAAAGTTTTTGTTTATGAAAATTTGCATTAATTTAATGAAAAGTTTCAATGGACGATTTCCAGTTACAAGTCATAGATCTAATGCAAAAATTCATTGATATCATGCAGATAATTCTGTCAGAGCATGTACCAGTTTTAAACCTTGTCCATCGTTTCTCCCAATTCAAAAAACCTTGAGAAATAACAGTCATATAAATTGGTGCTGGTAAATTCGGTTACTTTTCAAAAAAAAATTTCATAAATATGATGAAAAACTTCATTGATTTTCGTCCAATGTAACACTTCATAAACATGATGAACTGTTTCATAATTGAGCTTCTTCATATTTGTGAAATATTACATAAATATGAAGAAGTTTTATAGATTTTCATAAAATATTTCACAAATGTTATAAGACGATTTACAAATATGATGTAGCAAAATTTATAAATTTTAATAAAATACTAGCTGTTTGTACCCGGTCTTGCCCGGAACTCAAATACTTTTGAAATAACACATATTTAAAACAAAGACTTAAAATATATTCCGATTTTTCTCCTATTCGTTATCTTTATTATTATGACAGCCCAGGAGCTTCTGCCACCGCTGCCGACGCCACATCACTCATTGCAGTGTCCCCTGTTTTTATTATACTGTGAAAATTCTTAAAGCATAATTTTAAAGTTCTATTAAAGTACATGAATGTTTAAAATTTTCTAATGATTATGAGAATTTTCTTTCAAACTTGTGCAAAATTTGTATAAAAAGTTAAAAAAATAACTGAATGGCAGTATATATAGTTAATCTAACATTATTTTAATTACATAAAAAAATATAAAGCGATCTTTTGGAGGGCCATCTTTTTAAAATTTGTGCTGAATCTGGTAAAAATAATAATTTGTTTATGGAACATTCAAACTGGACCCTATAAATTTTATAAATTGCACACTTTGAAAGATAACATTTGATATCGGAAATCCACAGTTGGCCTTTAAATGGTAGCGGTAGGAGATATCAAGCAAAATTTATAAATTTTTATAAAATATTCTTTGGTATCGTACAAACACAATAAACCTTAAAGGCGAAATTTTTTTTAAAAACACAATTTTTTTGCAATTGTTATTCAGAATACATTATCGCTCATTTGCTGCAAGAACGTCACAACCCAAAAACACGATTTTTGAGTTAATGACGCAGAATTATCCGCTATATTACGTATCATAAAGTCGTATTGATATCTTGTATACTCACCTATTGAGAGAAATTATGTCGTTATTTTTTCTTCAAGGTGGGAGTAAATTGAAAACTTTAAACTCGTTTTCTACAAAATCAAAATTTTTGAGTTATGACGTTATTGCAGTAAATGATTCAGTAAATTCAGAACACATATATTAATACAAATTGAAATTCAGAAAATATCAATTGATATTAAATTTTATTCAAATTCAGAAAAAATAATTTTAAGTTAAGAATTTTCATTTGTCAGTTAAAAACATTAATTGAGATAAAGAATTTTCATTTGCACTGAAATTTAGAAAAATTAAATTTATTTTCATAAAATTCCTTGCAAAATTTAGAATACGTCAACTGATTACAATTTCAATTGATTTTATGATAGTCGCTAAATTTTAAATAGAAAATCTGAATTACAAATTACATTTTCTTTTAATTTTAAATGAAAAATCTTAATTTTTATGATGATTTCTAAATTTTAAATGAAAATTCTGAATTTCAATTGATAGGAAAATAAAAAAACATATGTACACACGGTTTATGAAACTTTTTTTATGAAGTGATGAAGATTTATGAAACATTTGTCCTACATTTTTATGAAACTCTTCATCATATCTATGAAAACCATATATTACATAGATCTCAAACTCTTCTTCTTCTTATATCGTCAAACACATTAAAATATTTTTTGTATATGTATACTACGTGTGTCCAACACATTCTCATGAGTTACGTGCACTGGCAGCTAATGTCAAAGAGTTGGAGATCTATGTAATCTATGATGAAAACTTCATATCGCACACCTAGTACAAAAGTGACTGAACTCAAAATTTTTAGTTTTTCAGAAATCGAAAAAATATATTGCAACTTTATACCAATTGAAACATAAAGAAAGACATAACTGTTTTTTTAGCATCAGTTAACAACAACAAAATACACTGATGTTTTTTTTATAGATAAACAAGTGTATTGTGCATAGTTTAAGCATATAAACCCGAAAAATTAAAATTTAGAGTTAAGACACTTTTGAACTAGGTGTGCGATATATATGATCAATAATTTATGACAAACGATTGATGAACCAGTTTCATCAACATAATGAAACTTTTTTTCCTGAGTGTACTACTCGATACTTTTAACGGCTTTTAAGGACTTTTAAATTTTAAATTCACTTTAATTTTTTAAAAATATTTTACGGATATAAAACATTATTTATTTATATAAAACCTGTTCGTGCATGTCCAAACATTTTTGTTATTAAAAAAAATATATCCATTTCAAAATTAAATTGCATTAAAATTTGCATAAATTCAATGTTGAAATTCACTAATTTCAACTCTATCTTTAATGTATTTTAGGGCGATGGAAATACATCGTTTCTGCGAGCAGCCAGAGCTGGAAATCTTGATAAAGTGTTGGAACACTTAAAAAACAATATTGATATTAACACCAGTAATGCGGTAAGTAGTCATGAAAGTCAATTTAATTGCTTACAGCTCCCAAGAACATGTAAATTTGATATGTTTTCCTTCATACAACAGAATGGTCTAAATGCTTTGCATTTAGCCTCCAAAGATGGACACATTCATGTTGTGTCAGAGCTTTTGAGGCGAGGAGCTATGGTAGATAGTGCTACCAAAAAAGGTAACACAGCACTGCATATTGCCTCGTTGGCCGGTCAAGAGGAAGTGGTTAAATTACTACTGCAACATGCAGCTTCCGTTAATGTACAATCGCAAAACGGGTTTACACCGTTATATATGGCAGCTCAGGAAAATCACGATTCCGTAGTCAAACTACTATTGTCCAATGGCGCCAATCAAAGTTTAGCAACTGAAGATGGCTTTACACCACTAGCTGTTGCCATGCAACAGGGACACGATAAGGTTGTTGCAGTATTGCTGGAGAGTGATACACGCGGTAAGGTTAGATTGCCGGCATTACATATTGCTGCCAAAAAGGATGATGTTAAAGCTGCTACTTTGCTTTTGGATGTAAGTTTGATTTTAGTTGAGAGTATTTAAAGAGGAATTAATTTTGGATGTTTGTTTGTTTCAGAACGATCACAATCCAGATGTTACTTCTAAATCTGGTTTCACACCTTTGCACATTGCCTCGCATTATGGCAATCAGGCGATTGCCAATTTATTAATACAAAAGGGTGCCGACGTTAATTTCTCGGCCAAACACAATATTAGCCCTCTGCATGTGGCTGCTAAATGGGGCAAGACTAACATGGTGTCACTGCTATTGGAAAAGGGAGCCAATATTGAAGCGAAAACCCGAGATGGCCTTACTCCCTTGCATTGTGCCGCACGTTCGGGTCATGAACAGGTGGTCGATATGCTTTTAGAACGCGGTGCTCCAATTAGCGCTAAAACCAAAAACGGTTTAGCTCCTCTTCATATGGCAGCCCAGGGTGAACATGTTGATGCTGCTCGCATTTTACTCTATCACCGTGCACCAGTCGATGAAGTGACCGTCGACTATCTTACCGCTCTACATGTGGCCGCTCATTGTGGCCATGTACGTGTCGCTAAGCTTTTATTAGATCGCAATGCTGATGCAAATGCCAGGGCTTTGAATGGTTTTACGCCACTGCATATTGCCTGCAAAAAGAATCGCATTAAGGTTGTGGAGTTATTGTTACGTCACGGTGCTAGTATTAGTGCTACCACCGAGAGCGGTTTGACGCCATTGCATGTTGCTGCTTTTATGGGTTGCATGAATATTGTCATCTATTTGTTGCAACATGATGCCAGTCCCGATGTACCCACTGTTCGTGGTGAAACACCATTGCATTTAGCTGCAAGAGCTAATCAGGTATGTAACAGGTTTAAGTGCAATACATGAAAAAATCTCTTTTAAGCAGTGTTTAAACACGATATATTTAAAATTACACATGAGACTGTAAAATTACACATGCATTTTTTAAGTTGTTAAAATCAGTGTGATTACATTAGAATTTTACATTATTCCTAAAGAAGAAACATCCAGAAATATAAATGATTTATAGAAAAAAGGTTTTTAGAATTATGGTTTTCTATAGGAAAAAGTTCTCAGAATGAAAAGGCTTTAAATTTAATAGTTTCCTATGAATTGTATAGTAGTTTACGGGTAACTCGAGTAGCGAAAGGTCCCTTTTTGTTAGTTTGAACTCACGTTAAAATGTTAATATTACAGATAAAAAAGTTGAAAAAGTAGATTTCCAAAGAATATTCCCAATGAACCGCACCTCAACCAGATGAACATTGTGTTCTGGGCCAACTACTAGTTACTCGAAAAATACTCGATCACATCAAAAAAAAAAAAAAGTTAAAATATCTATTTTTTGCATTTTAGCACTTTTATGAATTGGCTATATTGATATTTAGATAGCGCTTTTAAAGTGTCTAATAAAAATTGTGCAGTTTGCGTACAACTACTCGAAAAACTCGAACATTTCCATTCAAAATTGTAGATATTCCATTTTTAAAAGGTTGATGTCATATTATAAATACAATTTTAAAAAACCTTGTTTTTTGTTTTTAAATACATCGAGATTATTTTTAATTTATAACGAGCTTCCAACCTCCGTTTATTTACAAAAATAAAGCTAATCAAACATATTAGCTAGGTTGATACTAGTATTTCGATGTGGCTAAAGATCTCATCAGAAACAGAAGTTCTAGAAAAGGTAAAGCCTCCAGAATTGGCAGAGCTTTATCAAAAAATCTATTAATTATCAATTTTGCGCCATTCTTGTCTTTTTAGTAATTAAACACGCTTTTCCTAACAAGCGTTATGACGTTACTTAACCTTTATGACCAAAAATGTTTTATTAATATAAAACATTTTTAGTATTTAATCTGGCTTAAGTAATATTTTTTACAGTTTTATTATCAAATGGTTTGAAAAGTTTTTATTGTTTACACTGTGTGTAATTTTTTAAGTCATGGCAAAATAACCATATACGGACACCACTACGTGATAAAAGACTAAAAAAAAAAAGACCCGTGTCTCCCAATTTTTCCCAAAGTCACATCCTCTTTTGTTTATGGGCCGCCAAAGATTTGGGGCCTCGGTATCATTTTCGCAAAAAGTGATTATTTTCGCAGGCTCATATCTTGCAAACCGTTCAGAATTTCGATTTACTCTCTTTGGCAAAGTTGTAGCTCTTGTCATAAAGAACAAAAATTGCGAACATATAAAATCAAAAAAACTTCACCTTCCAGATCAAAATCGCAAAAAACTTAAAAAAATTCGATTTTTTTTTTACCTTTTTTCCCGTGTTCAGGTCCATAGGTAGCAAACCGTTCAAAATTCAAGGAAACAATCAACTACAAAAATTTACCTAAGATCTCAATAAACAAATTTCTAGAACATATAAACTTCCTAGAGATGATTCTTAACACTGTTTAGGTAGCGCGCAAAAGTGAAAATTTTTTAATTTCATTTTTTTTTCCTTTTTTCTCCTGTTCAGGTGCATAGGTAGCAAACCCAATTCCCAGGAAGTTTATATATTCTAGAAATTTCAGCAAATTAACATGAAACTTAAAAAAACTGCATATTTTCACACATTCGTATGGTCGAGTTTTCTGGATTTTTTTTTGAATAGTTCGTCGCCAAGACCACAATTCGCATTAAATTCCATTGAATTATAATTCTTAATTATTTAACCCTGCAGTACTATCGTTATTGAACTTACGCCATTACTATCGTTGGGTGTAATCCACCCCTACTTATTAGTATCTGACATTCATATCAGTTAAATTCAATTATGCAAATAATATTTATTTTTTTCAATAATGAACACCAAAATACAGAAAAAAAAATTTAATTTTATAAATTTGGCAATTCATTTATTTTAAATATTATTTTGTTAATAGACATCTCTCTTGAAAAAATCAAAAATTTCAGCCTTATGGGTGGATTCCACCCAGACGATAGTACTGCAGGGTTAATATGAAATCTGCTTATACAAGCCACCCCTAAAAATAAAATTCTGTACCAAGATTTGCTTAAACAAGGGTATAAAATAGCATATTCTCACACATTTGTCTGGATACAAGTTTTTTGTAATCTGGTCGAGTTTCTTTTCGAGTATAAGTTGTATCAGGACACTAAGTTCATCCGATTGAGGTGATTTGTACGAAATATTGATTGGAAATCTACCTTTCCAAAGAGCATATATTTGTTACAATTATCTGTAATATTTATCGTTTTACATGAGATAAAACTAACAAAAAGTGATCTTTTACTACTCGAGGTACTCGACGAGTAGTTCTTACTCGCGAGCTACTAGAGCAACCGTTCCCAAATGGGGGTCCGTAGGAGTATACCAGGGGCTCCGCGAAGATTTCCAACAAAATTAATATTTTAAACTAATTTTTAAAACATCACAATATTTCTTGCAATTTTATTAATATTTGAAATTATTAAATAAAATTGAATTGCATTATTGTAACATTTTTTTTTTTGATTTTTCATTCTCGCCTAAAATTTCCTATCACTTACAAAAGTTTCTTTTAATAATTGTGCGCCATATTTGAGAAGTACATCTCACTGATTCTTTTTATAATTGAAGGGCTTATTGTAAAAACTTGATAAGCCATATTTTGTTTTTAGTTTGTTTTTGCCTTTTAAAAGTTAAAAAGATACAGAAAGCATGACTTTTGCAGGACTTTTATACTCTAGGTACTAGCAATAAATGTTTAAGCAAGAATTTTATTAAATATTAATCAACGGATGTCTAGAAAACAGCGAAAATCCATAAAACAATAAATGTGGCTTATCAAGTTTTTACAATTAGAATAGCAAAAATTTTAACTAAAATATATATTGTACTAAAAATTAGTGAAAAAATGAAGTGGAAAGGAAAACCTTTTATAGATTTTTGTACTAACATTTTTGCCTTAAAATGTGAGAGAAACACTACATAAAAAGTACTTTAACGCTGTGTACAAATAAATTTAATTTGCTTTAATGTGTTCATATATTCGAACCCACTTTTTAACCCTTAAACTACGCTGAGAGCATTAACTTTACTTTAGTAATGAATTTCTTTATAGATTTAATTCAAATGTGGCGCTGGAACTCATCCATTGAAACTTTTCATAGAATCTATGAAACAGGTTTCATTAAAGTCAATGTTTGTTTAATTAATGAAAATTTTCATAAAACTAATGAATCATTCCGACAATAAAGCTTTAATAGAATTTATGAAAGAGTTTCATAAAATAATTTAATATTAACAAGTTTCCTTGAATTAATAAAACACTTCATGAATGTCTTGAAAAATGCTTTGGAACTAAGCCTATGAATCGCATCATATACTTTTTTAAACAATTTCATAGAAGTCCAAAATTAATGCAAGGCTATTAATTTTGCACTTTAATAAATATGTTGAACACTTGAGAATTAAGTCTTAAAACTTAATTTTGACATGTATGAAAAGTAATGAAATTATGAAATTTTATGCAATAATTTCATAGCTAAAAAGAAAATAGCATTTCATTTTGAATTGTCAGATTTGAGATCATAATTAAATGTTACTATTACAAATAGAAAACACAAATTGTTAATAAATGCAATAGAAGATGAAAAAAATCTTGTGGTGATCAGCTCTAGAGGGAGGGAAGCACTTTCGACCTAAGAGACTAGATCATCTTCAGCCTCATTCTAATCCACCACCTACAAGAAACTCAAGATTTTGATCAGGTATATACAGTGCGGAGCACTTGTGAGAACATGTAAGTACTTTTTACACCTAAAGATTCAGTCCGAAAAATGTTTGACACTAGAACTAAATTATACTTTTCTAAAGGTACCCGTAAGGAAATAAGTTATCTTAAAAATTGAAAAACTGAAAAAAAATGATAAGAGTAGTTTGTTCAGATGACGTTACAAGTATTATGAAAAATGTATTTCCAGGAAGGTAAAAAATCGGAGCAAAAAATACAATTTTATCATTAATATAGTTTGAACGTCTGATGTCGGAGAGTGAATCTAAGGCCATATTTGGATTCAGCTTACCTTGTACCTTTAGAAAAGTATAATTTAGTTCTAGTGTCAAACATTTTTCGGCCTGAATCTTTAGGTGTAAAAAGTACTTACATGTACTCACAAGTGCTATCCACTGTATATCAACCAACCACAGAAAATCGAGGATGTTAATTGATTACCCGAACATCATGAGTTATTTTCGTCTTTTCATACAAGTTTAGCCAACAGCTTTAAATCTTAAAACTTTTTATTTTACAGGGTTGTCAGTCCAACTGCTAATGTTAACATTACTGGGAACGAATTGGGAATCCGGCATGTATACTAATATTTAAACACAACATATTCTAGTTGATTGTTTTCTTATTAGATTTTACATTGCATGTTACCAGTATGTTTGGTTTGAGAATTTCGTATGTATTGTTGATCTTTTAAAATTGCATTTCATTTTGAATTGTCAGATTTGAGATCATAATTAAATGTTACTATTACAAATAGAAAACGCAAATTTTTAATAAATGTAAGAAAAGGTGAAAGGTGTGTGTGGTGAATTAGAATGAGGCTGAAGATGACCTAGTCGCTTAGGTCGAAAGTGTGGTACTCCCTCTAGCGCTGATACCCACAAGATTTATTTCACCTTTTCTTACATTTACAAACAATTAGTGTTTTCTATTTGTATTTAATTATGATCTCAAACCTGACAATTTAAAATGAAATGCAATTTTAAAACATCAACAATACATATAAAAAAAAATTTTCATAAAATTTTTGAAGAGATAATTTATGAAATCGAATGATTTTTTTTTTAATGAAACTATGAAATTTTATGAAAAATTTCTTAATATTAATAAAATTTCTGCAATGAATCTAGGAAAGAAATTCTATTAAAGTATTTCATTAATATCATGAATGGATAATTATTTCAGTGTACATATTTATCAAGCTGCTTAGTAAAATATGATTGTTTAACTTCAATAACTTTTACTAATATATGATTTTTTTTAAAAACCCTTTTGCAGACTGATATTATACGGATTTTGTTGCGAAATGGCGCTCAAGTGGATGCACGTGCTCGTGAACAACAAACACCATTGCATATTGCATCACGTTTGGGTAATGTGGATATTGTCATGCTATTGTTGCAACATGGTGCCCAAGTTGATGCCACCACAAAGGATATGTACACAGCATTGCATATTGCTGCCAAGGAGGGACAAGATGAGGTAAAAGAATTGATAGCCAAAAAGATTTTGGATCACGTTGATACTGTATATTTGATGCAATTATTTTGGATACGCCATCAAGAGTATTTTATTTGAACACTTTTAGTTTTAGTTTTCATTTGTTCTTATTTATAATTTAATAAATTTGTTTTTTTTGTTGCTAAGTATTGATTGAATTTGGTGTATTTTTTATTTTTTTTTTAATATTTATTATTATTTGTAATCGTTTCTTTAAAAACTTCGTTTGTAGAAGCACTAAATTTTAGTATGTAAACGAACAGATATAATATGGACAAATTGGAAAAACTTTGTTATTTTTTATTATTTTATTATAATTTTGTTGTAATTTATAGTTGCATAAATTTAATTTATTTGCTATAATTGTTATTAATTTTTACACTTAAAAAAAATTATTGTTTTTGTTTGTATTTTTGAAATAAAAATATATATTATTTTATTCCCATGGACTCTTTTTTGGTTTAAATTTTTTTGTTTAAATTGTGCAGTGATTATATTATTTTGGTTTTAAGAAATTTAATTACTTAATTTACAGATTAAATGTTTTTATTTTATTGTTTTTTTAATGTAAAATTATTAATGTTTTACTTTTAAATTTTGAAAAAATTAAAACCAAAAGTTTATTTCTTTTTAATAAAAAACAAATGATCTTGAGCTTGAATACTAATCTTGCTCACATTTATAAGTAAATTTATGAATATATAAAAATATGTGCTGATTTTGAATTTGAAGCCAAATCTCCATATAAAAGTGAAAAAAACTGAAATTTTTAAAGTTTATAAAAATAACTTCTTTAAGAATGAAATAATTTTGTACTAGACTTTGAGTCATTCCATATCTATATATATATAAAACAGGATGTGTGTATGTATGTAACGTATGGACTCCAAAACGGCTGGGCCGATTTTGATGAACTTTTCAGGGAATCTTCAGAATATTCAGGCGGGTGATACTGTGAAGTCTGATTTTCGGTCTGTGGGCGGAGGGGCGTGGCAAAATCCAATTTTCATATTGTACCACCAATGACATATACATACATTGCTTTTTTTTTTATTTTGTTTTATTTTTTTTTGAAAGCCGTTGTCATGTTTGTCAAAACGAGATAACAAACTCTTAAATCGGTTATGTAGTTCCGAAGATATTTACAAAAAAAACCTATGTTAATATTTACAAAAAACCCATGTTAATCTTCAAGCTCTGTTACACGAATACAACAGCCCCATCCGTCTATTCAAAACAGCCCTAGACCCGATGCCGACAATTGATTATACGGTTGTAATAAGAGCTGACAAGACACCGCCTGGTGAACATGAGCGGCGCTTCAATGCACCGGTATTAGGTGACGTCGCAGTTGTTATGGCAGTTGTTTTCAGATATTCATTTTATATACTTCAGCAAATAAAGGCGATAGAAGGACAAAGAGTCGATGGGCTTCCCATGAAATTACAAATTTTAAAATTATTTACTAATGTGAATTTATTTTCTTAATTATTTATTTGCGTAAAAAATTTCTTGATTTAAAGAATTAATTAAAATTTTAAGGCAAAACAACGTTTGCCGGGTCAGCTAGTAAAAGCATAAAAAAATAGAATTTTCGACCTCTACCCCTTCTAATTTTAACCAAAATTGGTATGAAAGTTAAATGTCATAGTTCAAATTGAGGTCAGCACCCGGTATAGAGACCAAGCTACCCTTAGGTAAAGTTGCACGCTAAACTCGAATTGGGCATTAATTTTCCTGGGAATTTTAACCGTTTTCCCGGAAAAACAACGATTTTTGATGTGTACCATATACGGTACACTATGCATTCTATACATATAACTAATACAATATATATCACATTTGATTCAAATTCATTATAAAATAGCTAAAACTAAGTCCAAAATACATGTTTCCACACGAAAAATATATTTTATAACCTTTTTTTTCACTTTTGAAATTTTGTGCAAAAAGTGCATACTCCCACTTTGACAGCTTACTGACAATTAAAACAAATTGTAAGTGAGCTAATGCGTTATTTTTGTGAAGAGTAATATTGTTTTGAACAATTTAAAGGTAAAGGTATCACTAGTTTAATTAGAGGGATTGTCGTAAGATTAAATGCATGTACCATATACGGTACAGCATGCATTTAAGGGTTAAACTGTTTCATAAAATCGATTAAGTTTTGTATACATTTTTCTTATCTCGCATATACTCATACAATATGGCCGTAAAAACAGTTGAAAATTCAGCTACGAATTTGCTACAGCAGATTTTTCAATGAAGTTGAGAATCACAGTCCACAACAATTTAGGTTACCTAAATTTTAGAAGAAATAAAATTCAATTGACAGCTTCTGTTAAATTAAATAACAATTTAGTTAAATCAACAGCATTTTTAAGATGAATCAACAGAAATTTTCTGCTAAAAAGGTCTTTTAGGATCTGACCAGAGTCAGGTCCTTATATATTACCGGGAATATGAGCAGTTAATAAAGATTACTCATTTGGTACCGAATTTTGGTCCATTTTGCTCTATCTCTATTAGTTTTCGAGATAAAGCATATTTTATGATTATAAAATAAAAAAATATGAATAAATAACGCCATCTACAAGGGAGACTGATAGCGGAGACACTAAAAAATAATGGTTTGAAAACAATTGTGATTCAAATTAACGGGCAAAATTTGTAAATTTGAGAATCACGACTTACTAAATTTTAGGTTAACAAATTAGTTCAAATACGGATGAATTTTTTTCTAGAGGTAAAATGAGATAACTAATAACTAGGGCAAGGAATTTTATACAACTAAAAAAGAATATAGGCGCTTAAAATATGCAGTAAAGAATCGAAATATGCACAAAAAACCAAATAATATGCACTAAAAATATGCATTGTGAATCAAAAAAATATGCACGTACAATTTTGGATTTTTAAAAATGCTGGTTTAAAAATGAAATCCAACATAAATAAAAACTAAATGCAATGTTCAGGGTTACAAATGTTTTCTTTTGTTTGGTTTTAATTAAAACTAAATTTTTATTTTTACAAAATATGCAATTAAATTGAAAATATTAAAAACGTGCAACAAAAAATCCCAAAATATGCGCTTAAACTATGCATTTATTGCAAAATATGCAAAAACAAATCATTTTGTGGCAAATTCTTTGATTCGGAAAAGTATTTGCTCAAAATCGATTTCGGCTACTGACTACAAGCATGCATTTGCAAGAAATTCCTTGCCCTACACTAAAGGAAAATCTTCATCATATCTATGAAATGTTTCATAAGTTTTCGTCAAATGTAACGTTTCATAGTATTTATGAAACATTTCATAAAAAGCAAAGTCCATTTCATCATATTTAGAAAATGTTTCGGTATATATATGAAGGATATTATGTAGTAGTAAAGAATTTATTATTTTTGTGTAGAAAAAATTCATAGATTCAATATGGTCAATATAATCCATGTTGTTTAAGAAATGTTTCATAAATATTGATGAAATTGTTATATTGGACGAAAATGGATAAAACATATTTCTGTTTTCTCTGGATGTACTAATCATTTTAGCTAAATAAAAATTTAGCTATTTGCCAACTGAAATTCGGTTACTACGACTCAAATTCCTTTATTACGAGTTTCAGATGGTTGGCACCACTTAACATTAGGTTTCACAACAAAGTTCGGTTAATTCAACTGAATTTTATTTTCAACACTCAAAATATTCAGAAATTTAATGTCAATATCGTTGTACTAACTGAATTTATAAGTTGTTACCATTAATATACACTTTTCAATTCGGTTTATTTCTCTGAGTGTGATTTAAATGATAACAGCAGAAAAAGCAGACTTTTAAACTAACTGTTTTTTATGAGTGTAGCTTACGAGAAAGTTCTAAAATTTTAATTTTTGCAAATTCAAGACAGATTTTTGCAAAAAGTACTCATCGAGGATTATGATTTTTATCGCAATTGTTCTGAAACGACCCAAATGTATAAACAAGAAAAAAAAAAATAATATTTGTGGTGTTCGCACTTTTGGGTTAGAGCTTGTTCAGACGAAGCGTGATAAACTTAAAATTTGTATTTAATATTTTTAATTGGATAAATATATTTGAAGATATTTCTTTTTGTATCATTCTCATGTTTAGGGGTAAATAAGTGGGGTAGAAAATTACCCATTTTTCTATTTTTCGTATTATTTCGTTCTGTTTTAAAGTAATTATTGACCTATTTTGGTATCATAATTCACATTCACAGGCGTATAAAATATGTCTACATAACATTAAATGTGGCTCTTTATTAGGAATTTGAGTTAAATTACGCTAAAATTAATGAATAGTAATGGCTATTTAATCTTAATCGATCGGTTTTTATGTGATTCGGGATAACTCTCTTGTTAAACAACTTTTACACTCATAGAAATAAACCTGCAAAACAGCAGGAAAAGCTACTAAAAATTAGTTAAAAATGGTCTTGCAGAAAAAACTGCTAAATTTAGCAGATTTTTGTTCCTAACAGCAAAAATAAATTTTTAAATTTACACAATTTTAGTTATTTTCAATGTGAATTTTAGTTAATCGAAAATAGCAAAACACTTTTACTAAATATTTATAGACTCATAATAACAGCAAACAAAAACTGTAATATTAAAAAAAATTTTCTATATTTACCTCAAATTTAGTAGAATGCAAATAACAGTTTATTTTACTAAAATCAACAGAAATGTTTGCTAAAAAATGGTAGATTGCTGATTTCATAAGGGCAGACTTTTATTCGCATTAAAAAAAACGAAAAAAATACTAATATTTAGTTATAGTTTTTGCTGATTTTTCCAGATTATTTTGTAACTTTCAACTTACTAAAATTTAACTCAAATATAACTAAATATTTGTTAATTCAACAGATTTAACTTTCCTTTTATTTATTACAAATATTTAATAAAAAAATTTGATAGTTTTTGTAGTTTTTTCTGCAAGCTCATTTTAACTAATTTTTAGTAGCTTTTTTGGCTATTTTTTAGCATATGTACTTTTTTGTATTTATTTTGTTAAAAACATTAAATTTGAACATTTTTTTTATTTAATAACAAAAAGTTTGTTCAGAGTATAGAAAAGCAAATGCAGGTTATTTGAAACGCCCCTGTAACAATGAATCATGTCTGCTCAGCGATGCCAATTTTAACGATTTTTAAAGTAAAATTTAATATAATTTCTGTAATTTTAACCATTTAGCTTCAAAAAAAAAAAAACAAAAAACTAGTAAAAGGACAAGTTTTTCGGGTTTTTAATTATTGCTTAGTCAATATTTTTCTTGAATGCCAGTTTATGCATGCCCAAATTTTGTGAAACCAAATATTGCAAAATAGTTTAAAAATTAAAATTTTTTTAAAATAGAGAGTAGATTTTAGAGTTCTATTCCGCGTAATGAGTATTGCTGAAATAAATACAAATAAAGTGACCTAAAACGAAGTTCCGAGTAAACTTTTCCACTTTTTTTATTAAAAGATAAGGAGTTTGGGAATGACGATTTTTTTGAATATTTCTCATTCTTAAAATGACTATTTCGACGAAATTTTCACAAAATTTTAAATTTTTTGACAAATTTAAATTTTTTCGGACTTTAGCTTTGATGCAGGTTGAAATAAAATAAAACGTGATTAGTAGGTTCCCCAGGGGCATCAGCCTCATCAACCGGTAATAGAAAGAAATTTTCTTTTTTAATTCTAGACGGGGTCACATACTTTTCGTTTTGAGGGGTGCCCGAAAAAGTAAACTTCAGACAATTTTTTTAGTTCTGAGTTACATAAATTGTTATTTTTATATACTGAATTTTATGATTTTTTAAATTAAAATATGTACTTTTTTTTCTAAATTGCACTGTTTTTTCCGATGTACTTTGACGATTATATATCTGGTAACCCTAGTTGACCCATAGGGTTGTGGGGCAATCAATGTCATATTTATGAATGTGTTGAATCAATTTTGAGGAATCAGGAGCTCTGCTTGAAAAATATAGTTATATATATGTGGAAAGGGGGCATTCAAGTGTCTTGACTTTCTTAACCGGTGCGTGACTTAAAATGGAATACAACTTTTATAAATGGGCAGGGTCTTCAAAGTCTATTTTAGACCGGCATTCGTTAATGACAACAGGGTACGCAGCTCTATTGATTCATTGTTGCATCTTCTGAAAGTGGGCTTCAAGATCTTCGGGACCGTAAGCAAAAGAGGACATCGGCGTTCATTAATGACAGTAGGGTATCCAGATTTATTGATTAATCGGAATGTGATTAGTGTACCATTGTTCTGCTGATATAAGTAAACTTATCCCGGTGCGTGATTTTATTCGTAACACATGCTGGCCCAGTAGAGCTCATTCGTTTTAGGTCGATAGTAAAGTGGATCGCACAAAGCATTACAGAGAGAATCTTACAACCCCGCAGACATATTTATTGAAATTTACAATTAAGAGAAGTTCAAGTAAAATATCTAAAGACACTATTCCATATTTCCTTCTTCGCATAATCAATTTTCCTGATACCAACACAATGAAGGGCATTAGTAGGGGGCATCTCTTGAGTGTTGGTCTGTAGCAGTGAAGGGGGCATCCTCTCAATTTCCAACCCCAGAGGGGTTCGACTAGAAAATTCTGCTTGCGCGACATAGCCACACATACACTATAGCATATTCGTGTGGCTAACGATTATGAAAGTTCGGCTGTTACTTTGTTCTCATTGTGTTAAAAAAAATCAGTCATTTTTTGTTAAACTCTTGTTGAGGCGAGATCACGCTACGCACCATAAAAAAAAACTTAAAAAATTGAACTTCGTTTTTTGCTGCCACACATACAAGCGTAAATGCAATAGTGTATGTTATGCACTTCACTGGTCTATAGTAAAAAAATATCATAGCGTATTCACGAGCTATAGTTGTTTAGTTTTAGTAATATATTTCTATAATAGGGGAAGAAATAATTCTCCAAGTCTCCAAAAGTTTCGAAAACCCGAATTTATATACATTTTTTAAAACGATGGCTTTATGCACGTTGACCATCTCTATCTACCTTTATTCTTATTCATATCTCCAAATTATAAAATATGGCAAATAAGTACAGTAATCCTCTGTTAAGGAACTAAAGATCAAATTCGAAATCAGCCCATTAAAATTTATAAAAATAAACGCTTAAAGATCCGGAAGAGCTTAAAAGATCATAAAATTTTTCAAATCAATCAGTAACAAAAATATGTAATTGTTAATTAAATTTTAGGTGGCTGCTGTTTTAATTGAAAACGGTGCTGCATTAGATGCTGCTACCAAAAAGGGTTTTACCCCTCTACATCTAACCGCTAAATATGGACACATTAAAGTCGCCCAACTATTGCTGCAAAAGGAAGCAGATGTTGATGCTCAAGGTAAAAACGGTTTGTAACGCCATTACATGTCGCCTGTCACTATGACAATCAAAATGTTGCTCTACTTTTGCTGGAGAAGGGTGCCAGTCCTCATGCTACGGCAAAGAATGGTCATACACCGCTTCATATAGCGGCACGTAAAAATCAAATGGATATTGCCACAACGCTATTGGAATATGGAGCACAGGCTAATGCTGAAAGCAAAGCTGGCTTTACGCCTCTACACCTGAGCTGTCAAGAGGGACATAGTGAACTTTCAAATTTACTTCTGGAACACAAGGCCAGTGTTAATCATCCGGCCAAGAACGGTTTGACCCCAATGCATTTGTGTGCTCAGGAAGATAATGTCAACGTTGCCGAAATTCTACAGCGCAATGGTGCTAATATCGATATGGCCACAAAGGCCGGCTATACACCACTTCATGTGGCAGCACATTTCGGTCAAGCCAATATGGTACGTTTCTTGTTGCAGCATGGCGCCAATGTCGATGCGGCCACTTCCATTGGTTATACACCGCTACATCAAAGCGCTCAACAGGGACATTGTCATATTGTGAAACTATTACTTGAACATAATGCAAATGCTAATGCTCAAACGACTAGTGGACAAACACCATTGGACATTGCCCGTAAATTGGGTTATATAAGTGTGTTGGATTCACTCAAATCGATTACCGATGAACCAGAGGGTTCGACACAGGTTCATTCGGAAGAAAAATATCGCGTTGTTGCTCCCGAGGCAATGCATGAATCTTTTATGTCCGATTCCGAAGAAGAAGGAGGTATGTACAAATTTATATTTGCATTTAATTATGAAGTTATTTTTATGTTAATTAGATTTAGGGGAATGAAATTTTACTGCACCAAATTGTTATTTGATAATTTTAAGTACATTTTATAGTAACACGAGATTATGAAGAACAAAATAAGATTTTAGAGCATCATATTATCACAATACTTTCCTTATGATAATAATATGATCCTGGATTATTATAATATCGACCGCAGTGATCATAGTATGATCAGTTAGAATCATATTTATTTTTATAAGGATCATACTATGCTAAATCAAAATTGCAACTATTAAATGAAATTCTTAAACCATAGTTTTTCTCTGTTTGAAGAATTAGGTTTTGTTGTGACATCCAAATTTGTTACTAATCAAATGTTTGGTTGCATCAAACTAATTATTGCGTTCTGACAATTGATATTTCATTAATACAATATATTTCATTTCCGATGCTCTACCACCAGAAATTCGAGAATTTCGATATCTCTTATTCACAACAATTCTGTTTTTTTTATGTGAATCATTTCCATTTATTATTTTTGTTTTTTGGCTTATATCTTCACATACATTTAAACATATTCCACCATAGATTACATAGATATCACACTCTTCTTCTTCTTTTAACAACATACACATTTTTTTATACACGTTCAAATATTTTTTGGATAGGTATACAACGTATGTCCAACACATTCTCATGAGTTAAGTGCACTGACAGCTAATGTCAAAGAGTTGGAGATCTATGTATTCCACTTTAAATATAAAATCTTATACTCGTATCTCAGACTTTTGTATTCAACGCAAATGCACTTAAAAAAAAACTTTGATAGGTACTCGCCCATAGATAAACATTTCAGATCACTGTGAGCCTTTAGCTTAAAGATTGTTCTTTATATATCGGGAGTGTTCCGAAAAACGAATTCACATAAAACTATTCGTTTATTTACAACACACGCAGAGAAAAGATCATTATATTATGATAGTTTAAGAGCATCATGTTATGATTGCAATGCCTTACAATCATAATATGATCGTAATAATCATATTATAATCTTAAATGGCAATAAAATCGTCATCGGTAATCATAATATGAATCAGAATCATGTATTTCATATTACGATCATAATATAATAACTTAGTGTCCCCAATTATGTTCAATCATATTTTTCTCTGCGTACATCAGCATATAATTTTATGTGAAAACAAATACCTTTATGTGTAATCGTTTTTCAGAACACCCCCGTTAAATATATCTTCTAATTGTAAATGTGTCTTAATTAAATTTTCATTGTGTCATTTAGGTGACACAAATGATTGGGACGAATGTTTGGGCTTTAAAAGTGACCGCCACAAGAATGATAGCCACATTTATCTACCGTACTATCGCGGCGAATCAATATTTCTATCTTGTAAGTTATGGGGGTCCTTTTATTTTAAATATACAATTTACACATACATACAAATAAGTTATTTGCAATTAGATCGGCTGGTTGAAAACTGTTAACAAATATGACAATTAAGGGAAATCTACATAAACTTTATTTAAGACTACTTATTTATAATATACATTAGGGTGACCCGATAAAAAAATTTAAGTAATACCATTCAAATGATAGAACTAAACAGCTGAATATGAGAAAAATTAGTAAACAGTTTTGGGTAGGATCTTTAGTTAGTTCCCTTTTAGCCATTAAAGATTTTTTTATTAATGTATTTTTGTAAAAAAAATTGATTTTGCTTTTGCAAAAGTGATATATTAAATGCATTTAACAATTTTTATGGAGTGTTTTGAATGCTTTACGGAACAATTCTATTCCACATTTGCCTTTAAAACTTTAAAAAGAAGGACATTAAAAAGCAGTATTTTGCATGCACGTTTTTATAAAGGAAGCATTAGTGAACCAAAATTAGTGAACAAAAATTTAAAACATAATTTTTGTAATGACCTCGTCACTACCCAAGATTCGCTGGTAACTAGGAAACTAAAGATTGCCTACAAAAATGTTGAACCCTATAACGGGTAAGGCTGCCTCAGGGCACCCTTCATAAAATTGAGCACAAATGGCGTCGAATAAATGTTTTATACTTACACTAAAAAAAAAACAAGTCCGTAAAGTTAGCAAACAAGTTAGTTGAGTCAGCAAAATTTTTGCTGGGAGGATCCTTGCAGAAAAATTGCTAATATCTGCAAAAGTGTTTTGCTGAACGTCATTGAGCTTATTTTTAGGAAAAAATTAGTATATACAGCAGATTTTTTTTTGACACTTAGTTCAACGCAAATCAATCCTGATAATGAGATCTAAGTAAGATTGAAGCTTTATCTTTAATAATAGGTCCTAACTTTGGTTCAAGGACGCACATGATTAAATTAGAATACCTCTAAATGACATCGTCTTAATTTATAAACTAATGGACGCATTTTTATGAAATTTGTCAGAAAGAGGAAAGTGTTAGTAGCAAAGCGTTAAAGTTTGAACAATGTATATTCAAGTTTAGATAATTTTTCGCACATTTTATATCTTTCTAAAAAGCGAAAATCGCCATATCTTCTTAAATAGCAGCACAAAAAATTATTTTTGAATTGTGGTTATATCTTGGTAAGAGTTATACTTTTTTAGCCAAAACTTCACTTTCATATGCGTTTGTTCTAAACTTATTTGGATAATATCGTTTAAAGTAGGCAACGAAGAACTTAGTGTTTATTCTTCGAGACGAGCACATGGCACATGGTAAAACAGCGTTTGCCCGTTAGAGGGTTAACGCATTTTTAAAATGTTTAGCTGATTCATACCAATCGTTTGAATGAGTTTTACATAAATTTTCTTTATAGGACACCCTAATGCTCAAGCATATATTTTTTTTCATTTAGTTATCAAATTGTATAATAATTTTTATTTTATAATTATATAATATTAAAAAAATTGGATAAAGAACTTACATATCGTCACCTAAAATGCAAAGGGTGTGTAACACATTTCATTTCTTTTTTCAGGAGAAGCAAAAAACGTTGTATAATTAAAGTTATTTTAGATTTAAAGGACATCTTTTTATGCAGCTTACACACAACTATAGACTTATTTCTGGAAGATTTCTTTAATTTTATTGTTATTATTCTTCGAGTTATGATTGCTACGCCTTTTTGGCATGTTTTTTCCTGAAACAAAAAGACGTAACAATACTGATCTCATGTTCAATGTACATAGTTCAAAATTGTGATTTTTTTGGGATATTAGCATTTTTACCAACAAAAATTACCAAAAAAAATCAATGTTATTTTTTCATACAAGTATGTTGTTACGTCTTTTTGTTGCTACGGCATTTCGTTAATAAAATCGTTATTTGTTGACGTATGAGTTCAAAATTTTGTAGATACATCTAGTGCATCAAAATCAATCAAAACACGATTTTGAATTTTTTTGTTGTTACTCCCTTTTGCTTTTTATGTGACGATATGTAGCCTGTCGATCAAATCGAAATTTATTTCTTTGTATGTTTGTGTGGAGTTTGAATTACTTTGATATTTTTATGCATTCATATGTGTGTCAAAACTACTTAATATGTTTAAACACAATAGGCGTACTCATAATAACTCGTAAATTTCTCGTACTCCTTGTAAAAAACGAATAAAAGTGGTTGATTTACACTATTTACATTAGGGTGTCCCGGTTAGGTCACTTTTTCGAATTGGTTGAAGGAATACCACTCAATTGATGCATATTAAAGAGGTAAATATGGAAAAATAAGTAAACACATTTTGAAGTGTATCTTCAGTTTGAAGTGGATCTTCAGTAGGGAGCGATTGAAGTTGCCGTTTTTAATGGATTTTCACCAAAAAAAAGTTCAGATTTTTTTTTTTCGAAAAAAAGTTTCATAATTTTTGGCTTATTACTGAAAAAATATTTTTAAATTTTCTGTAGGGTAGTTTTGGTGTAACAGATGATTTTTAATGAAGACCAAGTACAATTTCTATACATTATATTTTTTAAATTTGTTACTCTACAGAAAATTTAAAAATATTTTTAAAAAAATACTATACTTTTGTGCCTCATTTCGGAAAAAAAATTCGAAACTTTTTTTTTGGCCAAAATGCACTACAACCGGTAACTTCAATCTCTGGTACGGAACTGAAGATTCACTTCAAACATGTTTTACTTATTTTTCCCTTATTTAGCCTGATTGAGTGATATTCCTAATGTCTTTTTTTATTGGGGACACCCTAATTTACATGCAATGTACGAGTTTATTAGAGCACGCAAAATCTAAATGTTTTATTGTACATAAAAAATATTCATAAAATATTTAACCATTAAAAAATTATTATATAAAATACTACACACTGACACTGATTAGGTGTGTTTGATTACATTTTTAGTAAAATTAGTGAAATTAGTAAAAAAAAAAAAAAAATAAAAAACATAATCGAAAAATGTTGTCAATATAAAAAAAAAATATATTCGAACAGAAACCGGGCTCAAACCTACTCAGTATGAAAAATATAAATATGATACTTTTTTTGGTAAAAAACTAAAACTCTTAGTTTTAGCTTGCGCTCTCTTTCTGTATTATATTCGGGTATATACAGGAAAGCGTGTTTTTTTCTATAAAATTATTTGTGTTCCTTTAAGTACTGGTTTGATTTCAATAAACTCGTTTCTGAACAACAGAAAGTTTTTAAGTGAAATTTAAGTTGTAAGCCCCAGTCAGAAACAAAAAAAAAAACGGACCACCGCTGGAAAGGCACTTTAATAGGTGGTACAAGTGCTGGCAACAAGGACTTTCCCAACCCCAAAATGATAACGTCATTAGACAAAAGGTCCGTATGTTCAAAAAGGGTAGGACAAGCACTGGGGAAACAAAATTTTCAACGTTGGTAAACTGTTGCTAAAACCATGAATATAGGTGGTCTCAAAATAGATTTTCCAAAATAAAATTAAAAAAATTTATTTATAATTGTTTTTGGTCCCGCCGGGATTCGAGCCATGGCCGGCAGATTGGCAGCCAACAGTTCTAACCACTGATCTAGAAAATTGTTATCGCTTTTAGATAACATTGGGGGTGTTATTGTTAATGGGCGCATGGCAGGTGATTCCGATGGCGAATTTACTTTTTGTGGGGTTATGGGAAGTTCAGTGATTGATTTTTGTATTTGCTCTGTAGATGTATTGGGATTGTTGTCTGACTTCCAAATTCAAAGTAAGCCATATTCTGACCACATGCCTTTGGCCTTTTCATTGTGTTTGGGAAATAATCCATATGCAAAGGATTTAGTTCTGCCACAAAAATTGCCCTGGTTTTCCAATAATATGGTAAGCTATATTGACGCCCTCAAAAATTTGGTTGACCTACGATATTTACAATCAGAATTTAGTATGCAGAAGAAGGTTGATATCTGTATTGAGAAAATTCGTATGGCTTCTGGTAACAATTTTGTAAGGCATCGCTTGATTCTCAGTGCGAAAATGCACGCAAAAATATGCTTGAAAAACTAGATGATTATCGTTCTTTTAATACGGAGGTAAACAGGAAGTCCTATGTAGAGAGTATGTCGAAGTATTCCAGACTATGTAATGAAAAGAAGCTTAGCTTTAAAATAAACAATATAGAAAAGTTAAATGGTGTTCGAAATATCGTTGATCCGTTTCTGGATTCACCTTTTGAGATAAGGGAATTAATACTAGTTTTGAAAACTGTTAAATCAAATAGGGCCCTGGCCAGGACAGAATCAGCTACGAATTTTATAAGCACGAGCCAATGTGCTTTTTGAACGAAATTTTAACTCTTTTCAACCAAATTTTTCTGCGAGAGGATATACCTGATACCTTTCGGAGCTCCATTATAATACCTTTGTTTAAGAAGGGTGACCTTAATACAGTATCGAATTATAGAGGACTTTCTCTTCTCGACACTTTTTATAAAATTTTTAGTGGCATAATACTTAACCGTATAAATAGCTGGATTGAATATCATGGTATTATTAATGAATACCAAGCTGGCTTTCGCAAGGAATATTCCACTGTTGACAATTTGTTTAATTTAACAATTGTGAATCTGAGATTTGACAAAAATTGCAGAACATATGCCTTTTTTGTTAATTTTTCCTCAGCGTTTGACATTATTCCAAGGAATTCGCTTTTTTACAAGTTGTGTTGTACAGGGCTTTCTCGTAAAATGGTTCTCCTATTGCAAAAATTGTACAAAAACACGTCTAGCCGGTTATGGGACGGTAGCTCACTGTCTGAGCCTTTTACTGTCACACAGGGTGTCAAACAGGGGTGTCTGCTGAGCCCTTTACTGTTTTCGCTTTATATAAATGACATTAACGACCATTTACCAGGTGGCGTCACACAATATGTAATTGATAGCTTAAAACGTAAGTGAATGATAACTACTCGGAAACTGTTGGCTGCTCAAATATTTCAACACTGGCATAAGGTTTGCTGGAAACAACTTGTCAACGTTGGGAAAATAAAAAGAAAAAGTTGGTCTTAAAACCGGTTCGAACTCGGAACATTGTGATTACAAACTTTTTTAAACAAAACATAATAATTTTTGTAAAATAAATGCTCTACAAGTGGTTAGCCTCTGACAATTTTTGACTGGAAAGCACTGGGAAAAAACTTTTTGCCAACGTTGGCATAGTGGGCTCAGTCAATTCTTTGCCAATGTTTCTTTGTAGACCACTGAAATTATTTTGGAACAAATACTGGTAAAACGCATTTCACAATCATTCACATGTGAAATTTTTCTATATCATTAATAATTTCAGAACTACGCTCACACTTGTTAGCTTAAACGCTTCCTTGGAAAATTTGTAAAATTTTAATTGCCAAACATGGGGATTAGTAACAATATTTGGGTATTTAATTACAAGGCAATAACTCAGTACATGTAATTAGACGTAAAAAAGTAATTTGTCTGTAATTAAATACCCAAATATTGATATTATGTCCCATGTCTGGTGTTGACAAAATTGAACATTTTCTAAGGAAGCATTTAAGCCCACAAATGAGACCGTAGGTCTGAATTCATTAATGACATAGAAAAATTTCACAAGTGAATGATTGTTTGCGGCGGTCACATTTAAAGAGACACTTTTGGTATGTTTTCACATGCTTCAAATGCCAAAGTAAAAATTAATTCTCTTCATATAAATGTATATTATTTAATGTTAATAATACCGAAGAATATGCAACTTTTTGCGGAACCTGTCTTTGCAACACATATTTTCTAATAGATTTAGAGGATTTGTTTAACCATCGAAATGAAAAAGTTTTCTATTATACACAAAGAGCTACGAATATCGATAAAAGCTCAGACACCCCGTCGATTAAATTAAATTAGTATTAATATACATATTTTTAAGCTTAAACGAACTATAATTTCTTTTAATGTCACTTAAAAAAAAGAGTTTTTTGAATAACAAAAATACTTGAAGTTATCGGACATAATTTACTCTTTCATTTGGTATGCCGAAAAAACGAAAAATGGAGTGATTTTTTACCCCACATTTAAAGCCCTGAACATGAGATTAGGCCAGTGAAAAATTATTATTTTTTCGTCTCTTTCACATATGTACCTGAATTTCATTAAGACCACAGATAACAAATTAGGAGACTCTGCTTGCTGGAGATCTGAGATTGTTTTTTTTGGCTATAGTTATATCGCCGAAGTCAAAAAACAATGTACACTGATATCAGTGCTGCTAACTGTTTTAAAAAGTGTAATAATTCTAAAATTGTAAAACAGTACAAATTTTAATTCGTATAAAACGAGGTCTGCGTCTGAATTTGTTTTCCATATTTGCATACTAAGCACTAGTCACTTTAATAACGAGTACAATTGCATATATACACTCAAATAAAAAAGCTTGTTGTAAAATGTTTTATATTTATAATTTTTAGTAACAAGATTTTTACTAATTTTAGTTGTTGGTTTTAGAAAAAAACTATACTAATTTTTTAAACCCGTGTTGCTAAAATTCGCAAAAATGTTTACAATTATTTTCATAGTTGAGAGCAAAGTTTTTTAAAATTTAACATTTTTATATTAAAAAATAAAAAAAAAATCCAATTGAATGCCTAGCTCGAAATAGGGTATAAGCGAATTTTTTTTAGAAAACGTGTTTTTTTTGTTGCTAGTTTAAGATTAGGAAACCAGACAACAAATTTTAAAATCCTCGCTTTAGCGGTTTGGTCAGTACGCCATGGGGACACTTTCAGGATGTTTCGTATTAGTAAGATAAGTCAGTTAAGTCTAACAAAGAAATTTCCAAAAATCTCGTCTATATAAATGTCCAAGAGTTGTAAGAAACCTATATGCATATCAAATTTCAATGTTCTCACTTTTGTGGTTTGTTCATGCAGCCAAGAGGGAGAGACTACTGCTTTCTGCCCCTCCCCGTATCAATTTCTAAAAATCCCGTTTATACAGATTTCTACTCGGGATAAGGAACCGACATAGCAAAAATGGTTTGGCCAGGCCACCACGGGGGAGACTTTTCCCTTTTTGCCGCTCACCATAGTGATTTCCAAAAATTCGCTCAGCACAGATGTCTTCTCCTGATTTGGAACCCACATACCAATTTTTAAGTTCCTAGCTTCAGCGGTTAGGCCAGACCAGGCCGCCAAGGAGGAGACTTTTTCGCTTTTTAACCTTTGTTCTACCAAGGAGTTGGAATTTAAAAAAAAATTATAACGCCATCTTTGTTATTGATGCCAAAACATTTTAATAAGTGATGATATCCCAAAAACAAAGAAATTTTATATTTTTCTGACAAACTCTAAAATATATATTCTTCTATAAATGGAGCATTGTTCTTAAATATTCGTTTTAAGATATTTTTCATTTTTACCATGGTAAACTTAACAATTAAGTAGAACATGGCTAGTCACATACTAATTAGGAAAACCGTGGATTTTTGTTTAAGCGGTATTTTAATGGAATTCGTTAGTAAAAAAACTCACGATTAAAAAAATATTTTATGCATGTTTTATATTTTGTACACAATCTAACGTTTAGGAATTTACGAGGACGGTCCCAAAATTAGTCGATCTGACGTATAGATGGCGGCAGTAGTTTTTACTTTGGTGAAAAGTGGCAACCTTATAAAACATATGTTTTAAGTTTTAAGTTTCAAGGCGCCACGTTGTTTAGTATTTTTTTTTGGAGCCATAAAAAATAAACGATCTCAGTGAATTTGTAAACATGTAAAAAATTGGTCACCGTTTGTAATTCAATACTTTAATTCAAAAGTTATCAGTCCACCAATATTAAAGCCGAGCTAGATTCTATTCTATTACTATACGAACAACGTAGTGGTCGACCAATTGATGTGTCCACGCCAGAAAATCAACAAAATGGTATTGGACGATCTGGGCTGAAGGTGCGTGAGCTGACTGAAATGACAGGCATTACAAAAATGGTTATACATCGCATATTGACCGAAAACTTGGAGATGAGAAAACTGTGCGCAAGATGGGTGCCGCGTTTGCGTGGCAGTCAAAGCAGTAGACTGGAATGGGAAAATCGTGTCCAAAGATGGCGAAGACAGTTTCATCTGCAGGCAAGGTCATGGCGTCTGTTTTTTGGGATGAGCGAGGGATATTTTTATTGAAAATCTTCAAAAATTAAAACCAATCAACGCATAGTGGTCTGTTTTCAAAAAAAGTGGTAATAAGTATAGAACTTCAATACTACTGGCCCACATACAAATTGGAGGAGTTATAGGGGAGGACCTAGGCTTTTAGAATATTGTCATTTGAAACACCCTCTGCATACATTTGGTGATTACGATGACACCAAAATTGACCACCTCGCCTATAGAAAAGCTTTAAGTTTAAGTGAAGTTTGTTCCGGAATGTGTTAGTTATCTTACAAATTGTATTTTTATGGATTTGGTTTGGTAACAAAAAAGATAAAGGCCAAAAAGAAAAACAAGTCAAGGCAAAAAATTAACATTTTAATTTTCAACGTCAAATATCTTTTTAGTTATAAGAGATATCTTACTACCATAAACATGTGTTTTGTTTATCTTGCATAGGATATTATCTCAGTCAAATATTTTTTCAAATCTGTTCGCATTGGCCTAAGTAGCAAGCACTTAAAGATTTTCTATAGGCGAGGTCAACTTTGGTGTCATAGTAATCACCCTGTGTAAGCACAGGTTGTCCTCCCCTAGGGAGGTCTTCCCCTATAACTCTTCCAATTTTTATGTGGATGGGGCCAGTAAATATAGAAAGTCCTTACTTATTACCACTTTTTTTTTTGAAAACACACCACTGTGCAACGGCGAGTATAATGCTAACTTATTGCAGCGTTTAAGTGATGAAATTAAGGAAAAGGCCGCATTTGGCGCAAAAGAAAGTGTTGTTTCAGCAAGACAATGCACCAGTTTACACATCCACTATTGGGATGGCCAAAATCAATGAACTAAAGTACGAATTGCTGCATCACGCATCCCATTCGCCAGATTATTTTCCCGCGGATTATTTTATATTTTTAAAATTGAAAAAAATGGCTCGGTAATAAAATATTTGCTAACGATGAAGATGTGAAGTCTGCAGTTGATGTTCTTACTATAGACAGGGTGACGAAGCTATTGAATATCGTTGGGAAAAGTGTATGGAGCGAAAAGCAGATTATGTTGAGAAATAAAGAAGCTGTTTCCCAAATATCTTGTGCTTTCTTTGTGAGGTCGGCTAATTTTGGGACAGCCCTCGTACATATAGTCTATGAAAATACACATAAAATTGTAACATATACCCTTATTACCACTAAAGAAAATTTTAAAGAGCAATTTTTTTCTACTTCTGCTTAATAATTTTAAATGAAATTTTGTACACAGCTTCATGTGTTTGCATAATACCAAAAAAAATTATCAAAACTCAATTTTTCGACCGTTTCCCACTTGTTTTAACTCTCACTTGAACACTTTGGTTTTTGGATTTTATACCCTTGTTCGAGCGAGGCATTCAATTGATAATAAAAATAAATTTTAGTTAAAAGAAATTAACTAATATTTAGTACACAATTTGGTTGATTTTGTTGCCATTAAAGTTTTACTAAATTCTAGACACTTTTTGCTAAAATTAGTTAAACGGACTAAAAATAGTTAATTTTTTTTTTAGCAAAATTACAGACTTTTCTATAACTTTTACAGATCTTATTATTTGAATTTATGTTTTAAGAAAAACACTCAATTATCTTAAAATGTGAATATTAAAAATTAACCATAAACATTTTTGTTTTAAATATATTTTTTGCATGTTCATTATAAAATGGCTGTTGATTGATATTTTTATTAAAAATTATTAAAAATACACTCATAGTTTATTTAGTTATTATTTGCATGAACAAATTATTTTAATATTTAAAATAAACTTAAAAAGAGCGTAAGGAAGAGTAAATTAACTCATTTGTCATTTTTGTATGTACTTTCAAAATTCACTGCACTTTTACCATCATCTTGCCTGTGCTCGCTTCGCTCTCTTGCATAAAATATAAAAATTGGAATGAATTGAATTGAATTGCATATGAATATGCTAATAATCACCAACACCACCAAACCAACACAAATGCCACAATTACTGCTGCCAAATGCTACTTGTACTCTTCGAATTCATCAGGCGAAGATAATATGCTTTCCGATCAACCTTATCGCTATCTGACAGTTGATGAAATGAAATCCTTAGGAGATGATTCTCTGCCCATTGATGTAACACGCGATGAACGTGTCGATTCCAATCGTATGGCTCAAAGTGCTGAATATTCCGCTGGATTGCAGCAACAACCATCAATTGCCGAGGAGCCCATTAGCCCGCATAAGGCTCAGACCTACAGTGCGGGTAAATCAGTGGTCGATGGTGTTTATATGGCAAATGGTCTCAATGATGATGACAATCATAAATATGTTGGGTAAGTTATGAATAAATGGAAATTTTAACGAGAATTGTAATTTTTGTGGTTTTCCTTCATTCCACTTTATCCTATTGAATAGTCGCAAATTACAGTGGAAAAGGTAGGTTTTTAATTATATTGTAATAATTAAAAAATATTTTTTACAACAAAATTATTTTGGTTTATTTTTAGTTTCCTGGTTTCATTTTTGGTTGATGCTCGAGGCGGTGCTATGCGTGGTTGCCGTCACAGTGGTGTTCGCATGATCATACCATCACGTTCCACTTGTCAGCCCACTCGTATTACTTGCCGCTATGTCAAACCTCAGCGAACCATGCATCCACCCCAGCTTATGGAGGGCGAAGCTTTGGCTAGTCGTGTTTTAGAACTGGGTCCGGTATCGACAAAGTTTATTGGTCCAGTTATAATGGAAGTACCACATTTTGCATCTCTCCGCGGAAAAGAACGTGAAATTATTATCTTACGTTCAGATAATGGTGAAACTTGGCGTGAACATACTATAGATAATTCCGAGGAAATTATTCACGATGTGTTGCAACAGTGTTTTGAGCCAGAAGGTAAAATTGTTTTAAATATTTTAAAGTTAAAAGTAACAATTAAATTATGTAACTGAGCCGACCATTTAACCACACACTAATAGAAAAAATTAGTAAAAATATTTGTTAAAACTACTAAAAATCCGTTCAAAACGACGATGTAGAAAAATTGCTAAACAGGTTTTTTTTTTTGCTAAATATAAGTAAGATAATAAAAGCAAAATTAAATCTGTTGAATCTACAAATATTTAGTTATATATGAGCCAAATTTTAGATAATTGAAAGCAACAAATTAATCTGCTGAATATTGGTAGACAAAAAAATCATACAAATTTCAAGTTTTTAGTTTTTTTTTTTAAATCTGCATTTTTGAAATCAGCAATCTAGAATTTTTTAACAACAATTTCGGCTGATTTTCTAAAAATATACAGATATGTGCATTCTGCTAAATTTGTCGGAAAATGTTGCAAACATTTTGTTAATATTACAGATTTTGTTTCCTGTTCTTAGTCTACAAATATTTAGTAAAAGTTTTTGCTAATTTTAGCAAAGTAAATAACTATTTTCAATTAACTAAAATCTTACTCGAATTTAACTAAATTTTTTTTAAATTTTACTGTATTATTTGTCCTGTTCTTATCTTACTAGTATTTAGCAAATAAATTAGCAAATTTAGCAGTTTTTTCTGCAACGTCATTTTTAATTATTTTTTTGTAACTTTTTCTGCTATTGCTACAGGTATATTTCTATGGATGCATAACTTTAAAACGGTGCTACAAAATGGACCAAATTTAATATAATTGTTGTACACTCATAGAAATGAACTAGTAAAAAAAGCAGAAAAGGCTACTTTAAATTAATTGAAAATTACGTTGCAAAATAAACTGCAAAAATTAGTAATTTTTTTTTGCCAAAATATCAGCAAAAGTGAAACTGTTACATATACAAAATTTTAGTTATATTCGAGTTAAATTCTAGTTAATTGAAAATATCATTTAATTTGCTGAAATCAGAAAAAATGTTTGCTAAATATCTGTAAACAAAACACAAAATCTATAATATCAACAAAACTTTTGTAATATTTACCTTAAATTTAGCCAAATGCATATAACAGTATATTTCGTTAAAATCAACAGAAATATTTGTTCAAAATTGTAGACTACTGATTTCGGAAGTGAACATTTTTATTCGTATAAAAAAATATGTAAAAATATTTTAAAATTTTTTAATTTTTTTTGAGATTTGTGTCTCTACGAATATTTATATAATTTTTTCAATTGAAAAAAATTTAATTGAAATTTAACTTAATTTTTGTAGATTTAACAGGTTCATTTTGGTTTATAATTTATAGGGCGCTTTTAAGACAAAAATAAATAGAAATATTTCTTATCGAACACAGTCAAACATTGGCATATTAGTTACTTGATAACCCAGGAATTCCAAATATATTACTGGCACAACACTTGTTTAAGACGCGTTACGTCTTGTTAGAACTGTGGGTAGAGCTGTTGGTTCATATCCCTGACGAACCAAAAAAATTACACATTCATTTTTTTTTTAATTTTATTTTGGAAAATCTATTTTTAGACCAAAGTTTAAATTTTTGTTGCCAACACTTGAAATTTCGTTTCCCCAGTGCTGTTCCGACACTCTTTGAGTAGCCGGGTTTAAAAAAAAAAAAACACTTGTACAATCTGTATAAGTGCATTACCAGCGGTGGTCCGTTTATCTTTTTCTGATTGGGAAGCATTTTTCCATATGTCTGCAAAGTTTAATTGAAAAATATCAAACGAATCTAAACTCATAGAAAAAAGTTATAACAACAGTCTGTTAAACGGGTTCTTATTCAGCTGAACTAATTTCTTCTGTTGTTATCGTTTAGCTAAAGCTATTAGTTATCTAATTTCACCTCAAGAACATGTTTCATTTGAATTTGAACTAATTTTTCAAGCTAATATTTAGTAATTCGCGATCCTGATATTTAACTTGGAAACTAAGCTTTACAGAGCAAAAAATCGTTACTCCGTACCATTTAATAGTCTTTACTAACCACGTATACTCTTGGCAATAAATATGGACCTCCCTCTGGTCAGATCCGGAGAGCCCATTTCACCAAAAAATTTTCTATTGATTTAGCTTTACTACAACTGTCAATGTATTTACTAGTTTAGTTAATTTTTTAACTAAAATTCAACTCCATTGAACATTTTGCCGTCACAATTCAGGTACTACACTCATGCAAATAAACATATAAATATAGCAGAAAAACTACACTCAAAAAATAAGTCAGTAGGAAAGTTAATAAAACGTTAGCAAATTTATGCTGAAAATCTAGTGTAGTCAAATTGCAAACAAATATACAGACAGGTAGATAGACTAAAGCGAAAGACAAAGACACACATCTTAGGTAGATGTTTATGTTTCCTTTTTCTTATTGCAAAAAAAGGGTTGTATATTTTATATTTTGTTATTTTTTCGTTACGTTTCTATAATTATCTGCGGCATTTGCGTTCCTTTAAAAGATAACATCATTTAGACAACCATTGATGTATGAAAGATAATTTTGTGTATATAATTATTTCTATATATTTGCATATATTACATTAATTCATGTCGTCAATGTGGGAGTATGAACATTTTTATATTTTGTAAGTTATTGTAAATTAATTTTAAAAGAATCACAAAAAATGTTTAGGATTTTCAGCAAATAAATTAACTATAGTACAATTTTTCTACAATTTTTTTGAGTTTTTTTCCAGTCTACTAATATTTATCAAAAATTTTATTAATTTTTATCAAGAGTTTTTAATTTCTAATAAACTAAGTGTTAGCAAAACTTTTGCTGAATCTACTAATTTTGTTGTTAAAAACCAGCTCGCTGATTTTTAGCAAAAGATTTTGCTGACATTAGCAATTTTTTTGCAAGCACCCTCCTGACTAAGACTTTGTTTTTTTATTTTGAGCATAGTTAATTGAAAATTTACTCTGCTAAAAAAAACTTTTACTAAATGCTTATAGACTACAAACAGCAAACAAAAGCTCTAATATCAACAACATTTTTGCTATATTTACCTGAAATTTAGTAGAATGCAAACAACAGTATATTTTGCTGAAATAAAAAGAAATTTTTGTTGATTGCTGATTTTTGAAAGGCAGATTTTTATTAGCATTAAAAAACCTAAAAAGACTTTAAAAATTTAAAATTTTTTAATGATATTCTTTTCCTCCAATAGTTGGAATTTTTTTGTGCTGATTTTAGCAGATTAATTTGTTATTTTCAGTTAACAAAAATTTTGCTCAAATACAACTAAATGATATTTTAACTTAAAATTACGTTCCAGGATATATTGAGGATGGGCGTGTCCTTACTTGGAATTTAATAAAAATCAGCACACTTATTTTGATTGATTGACATGTCATTATGTACCTATTTTTGTAACACTAAAACCGTTTTTTTTAGATTTTATGTAATTTTTTAGCTTAAGGACATTTCGGCGCTTGCCGTATCTTTGCTCTGAAATATACAAAATTTGACATATACAATTCTAGCTGCATGTCTAAGAAATATACCAATTTTCATCACACTCCAGTAATATCTGTAGCTTTTATTGCAATTTTAGCTTTCAGGATATATGACAGATAGGCGGGTCCTTGCGGCAATTTTGACAAAATTTTGTATTTTTACATTATTAAACAATATAAACTCGTGTACCAAATTCCGCTTACGTACGACAACTCCTTCTATTTTTGGTCACTAATTATATGAATTGACGACACTGTGCGACACAAATTCAAAATTAATTACTTTAAAAACAAAGAAAAACACCTCTCTGAAAATTTGCATATCGATTTTTTAATTTTTAATTTTTTAATAAGTACGATATTTCGTTTAAAAACCTTAAAAAAGGACATATTTTGAGATATAACGATATTTTGTTTTTTATTAGAAAATTTAAGACAAAGTTCTGGAATTTTTTAAAAACAGATGGCACCAGTCGATTGCTCCTAGAAAAGTCTATCGATAATGATTTATTTCAATGTTCCAGTTAAACACAGTATACCCCGCCTACTTCACCCACTTATTTGAAAAATTAGAAAAGTTGTTGCCTGAATTTCTTATATTGTATAGGACAACACCTACTGTAAGTTTCAAGTAAATCGGGCAAACTTTTTTCTGTAGTGGAGAGATCAGAAGTTAACCGTCATATATGTAGATTCAACAGATTTATTTTTGCTATTTTTTTCTTACTAATATTTAGCAAAAAAAAATCAACTAATTTTAACAGTTTTTTTCTGCAACATAATTTTTAACTAATTTTTTGTAGTTTTAGCAAAAATTTTTATTAATTTTTATCTATTAGTATATTGTTTGTTGTATTAACTGAATTTTCAACTATTCGTACGTGATTTTGTTTTTTTTATGAGTGTATGACGTGTTCTTTTGATTTAAAAATACCTAAAAATGTTTTATTTTGTGGCTTCGTCAAGATTTTTGGAAGTAATTTTTTTTTAAAGTCTTCTAAATATTTTGCGAAATAAAAAATTTAGTAAAATTATTATGATTATTGGTTGGTTTTACACTCATAACAATCCCTGCATAATAATACGAAATTATTGTTAAAACGACAAAAACTGTTGTAGAAATAACAAAGTTTCGTTTCTTTTACTAAAGTTATGTTTATTTTGACAATTTTACGTATTTTTATACCTGGGTTATTATCAGTGTTGGTCTGTATAAAAAGAAGTTTACTACACCTAGCTATTTTGCTTGGATCAGCGACGAATTGTAAAAATAGATTGCTAATATAACATTTTATTTTTAATTTTAGAAATCGCTCAACTGGAAGAGCAGGCTGGCAATCATGTTTGCCGTTTTGTAACCTATGATTTTCCACAATACTTTGCTGTTGTCACACGAATACGCCAGGAAGTCCATGCTATAGGTCCGGAAGGTGGCATGGTATCAAGTACAGTTGTGCCACAGGTTCAGGCCGTATTTCCGCAGGGTGCTTTGACCAAGAAAATTAAAGTTGGCTTACAGGTAAATCTATTTAAACCACGCAAAGGTGTTGCACCAGAAAAACTACGTAAAATAAGTGTTAATCATGTACCAAAGAAGAAGCGTTTCTCGCTTATTTGGTAAAAGTTTTGCAATGAGAATAAAAATGTCACTTTATGTTGAAAGTTGTTTTATGGGACATCTACTAGACAATAGAGAAAACTACTTGAAATAGAACAAAATATCACCCCTTAACGTTAGAGTGGATAATTTTTCTTTGATCGAAACTTAACACTCCATAAAAGTCTCGTACTCATAACAAAAACTTAAATGTCAAATTTAGTCCCAATCGGACAATATCTTCTGTCTCCATTTTCACCCACAAAATTGAGGTTTAGGAAACAATGGATATATTTAAAAAAAATATATTAAAATATGAAGTTTAGTTAAATTAATAATTAAAAAAATTGGTTAAAAGTGATGAAAGTTTTTGAATATTTTATAAGTGAGAATCACATTTTTATATTTTTTTGTTTTTTAGAGTTGTTCTTTTTTCAAAACCTCAATTTTGAGGTTAAATGTGGAGGCAGAAGATATTGCCCGATCAGGACCAAATTTTACGTCTGAGGTTCTGTTATGAGTACGCAACTTTTGCCTGGTGTAACTTTTCGATCAGAGAAATTTTTTGAAAAGTTATCTACTTTACTAAACAGCTCTATTGTGAACGATTTGAGCTATACACAGAGAAAAAGTATGATTTAAGAGCAGCATGTAATGATTGGAAATAGTATGATCTATATGATAATAAATATGATGTTAGCAGATCACATTATGATCATGTGGCTAATATTAATCTTTTACGTATTCCCAATCATAATATGATGCTCCATGTTCATTGTCTGCGCTATTTTGATCTATCTTTAGCAGTTTATTTCTCTTGTGTAGATGTGTCTCTAGAAAGTTAAAATTAAATGAGTGAATTTCTTTAATTATATCACAATTTATTTTTAAAACTTTATCTCAAACAATTAGTTAAAAGTTTATCCCGTAGTCAATACTTTGATCTAATTATGAAACTCAAAATGTAGAAACTTATCACAAATCAAATACTTAGTTATTGCCAACCTTCTGGAAAATTATACGAACTAGTTTAAGATCAGTCACTTTAACATGACGTTATCCTAAAAGGGAAAAGTTAACCCATTTGAGTGGTTAGGTGGAAACAACCAAGACATGGTATACGAATGTCTGGCAAAATATCTTATCAGTTCTACACTCGCAATAATCCATGCTTAAAAATACAAAATTATTGTTCGTAATTTTTTTTTCGTACAACGTACAAATATTTTGTAAATGTTACAAAATTTGCGAATGTAACAAATTCCATAAATTTAGAAATTTTGTAAATAATACAAAAAGAATTTCGTAGATTATTTTTAACACAAAGTACAAAAAAAATGTAAACTTACAAAATTTTCTTTAATAATGCTAACAAATATTTGTATACACTCATAGAAATAAACCTGTAAAAACAGCAAAAAAAAAAAAAAAAATTACTAAAAACTAGTTAAAACTGTTCTTGCAGAAAAAAACTGATAAAATTAGTAGATTTTTTTACTAAATATTTGTAATATAAGAATGGCAAAATTAAATCTGTTTAATTTACAAATATTTGTTATATTTGAGCTAAGTTTTTAGTTTATTGAAAGTAACAAAATAATCTACTAATATTAGCATAAACATATACTAAATTTTAGTAGACAAGAAAATCATTAAAAATGTGATATTTTTAATGTTTTTTTTTAATGCGAATAATAGTCTGCCAATCTACAATTTTTTTATCAAAAATTTCTGCTGGTTTTAGCAAAATAAACTTTTATTTGCATTCTACTAAATTTGAGGTAAATATAGCAAAAATTTTGTTAATATTAAAGTTTTTGTTTACTGTTATGAGTTCACAAATATTTAGTAAAAGTTTTTTGCTAATTTTACAGAGTAAAATGCTTTTTTCAATTAACAAAAATTCACATCGAATATAGCAAAAATTTTATAAAGTTAACAGATCTATTTTTGCTGTTCTTATTTTATTAGTATTTAGCAAAAAAATGTGCTAAGTTTAACAGTTTTTTTTTGCTAGATCATTTTTACACTCATAATAATCCATACATAAAAGTACGAAATTATTGTAAAAACTGCAAAAACTTTTGTAAAATGTACAAATTTCCATTTATTTTACAAAAAAAAGTTGGTTATTTTGACATTTTGTAGTAATTCTACGCATGGATTATTATCAGTTTAACTAATTTTTAGTAGATTTTACTGCTATTTTTACAGGTTTATTAAGAAAATGTACAAAACTATTTTGTATTTTAACTAAATAAATATATATTTTGTGTTTTTACAAAACTTCGTTACAAAACTTCGTGGAAACGAAATATCATTTGTGTATATTACAAAATTTTTCGTAATGTCAAAATAACCAAAACTTTCGTAAATTCGTGTATTTTGCCAATGGTTTATTATGACTGTACCTTCCTAAATTTCCATTCATTTGATTTTTATTCCTCTGTTTATTTTTCTATTAAAACGTACACTTTAAGTAAAAAGGTTATAGGAATTATAAGCTTAAAAATTGTATTCAAACATTTTGAAATTTGTTCATAAATTTAATTGATACAATGCAATTTTCTTTAATTATTTAATTTAAAAATTAATTCAATAATGCAAACTTTTGATTGAAATCAAATTTCATTTTATCCTGCACAAAAGCGTACAAAAGAGGTGAATTTAATTTTTTTTTTTTAATAATTACATCATAAAACACCAAAAATAGATCCTCTTGAAACACATAGTTTCTATATAATTTCCGCATGCTTAACTTGAATCAGGAAACAATTTTGAAATAGCGCGGTTAGTAAGATTTTTTAAGATTTTTATTAGACACCCTGTTTTTAAGAATATTTGCTTCCATATCGTGGAATTGAATTTAAGATATTAAAAACTTTTAATGGTTTTTAAATGTAGCGTAGTTAAGCTTTCCTTTCAATATACCGATATTTCAAGGATATTTTTTTAGGATTTTATAAGGAACTGGAAAAATCTAAATTTTTAGTTTTATGCTTCTAGTTTCTAACACAGCTTATGGATTTAGTTTTTTTTTTATTAAATTCACACAAAGTAGACACTTCAACGAACAATATTTTGTATTTAAGATGCAAACCTGTTGAATATTCCTTACAAAATCCTTAAAACATCCTTAAACATTAAAACAAATTATTATACTCAAATGAAAGTTTAACTTCCGCAGATTTTAAAACTATAAAAAGTTTTTAACAGATTTTAAGTTCAATTGCTCGGTATTGAGGTGAAACTGCTACAAACAGGGTGTTCAATGAAAATCAAAAAGTTTAAATATCTTGAAAACTAAACGTATGTTTTTAACATTTTTGCAATATTTGTTATCAGCATGCCAAGATAATGCAAGAAGGCGTCCTTTCAAAAAATTTAATTTTGTGTTATTTATCCGTACTTTATATCTTAAAACTTTTGTTTAAATGAGTAAAAACCGATTAGAATATAGTAGAAGAGTTTGTAACAAGTCAAATGGGCTATATTCTCCCCTCTAGGTACGTCAATTTAACGTGATATTTAGCTCTTATATTAAAGGATCGTTTATATTTGGTCGAATTCTTACAAAGGCTATTTTAATCAATCTACTAACTCTTTCCAGTTTTATATCTTCCATTTTGAAGCATTTAAATTTTACAAAAATCAAAGTGAAAATCAAATTATATGAATCAATAAAAAAAACCTAAAATTTACAAAATTCTTTTCAAAAATTAATAATACATTTTTTTTTCATTTTTGCTATGATCACACAACTAGTAGGCAAGAGCACTGTGGGTTAAATGAAAGTTTTATAATTATATCCAAACATATTTTGAAGTTTTACATCTTTCACAGTGGGAGAAATTAGAACACAGAACACAAAATGTAATTGCTTCTAAACCATTGGTTCACTAAAACATTTAAAATAAAAAACATTAGTTAACAAATTAAAAAGAAAAATTTATGCGACAAACATGCGACTATTTTTTTTGTTATGATGTAAAGCGTGTTTTTTTTAGAGTGTCCCAACTTTGAGTTTATTTGCCCACCCATTTAACAGCTGATAGTTGCTTTTTGTTTAGTTTGCTTTGAAATTTCATTATGAATCGACTTACACCAGAGCAACGAGTGCAAATTGTTGAAATTTTTAATTAAAATAATTGTTCTATTCGTCAAACTCATCGTGCACTTCTTCCATTTTATGGCTGAACCATTTTATGGTTGAATGGGTACGTAAATAAGCAGAATTGTCGCATTTGTAGTTAGGAGAATCCACAAGCTTTTGTCGAAACACCATTACATCCACAGAAAATTACTGTTTGGTGCGCTTTAAGGGCTGGCGGAGTTATTGGCCCATATGATCAGAATGTTACTGTCAATGGTGAACGGTATAGGAACATGATTTGAAATTTTTTCGTACCTCAATTACGTGGCATTAATCTTGCTGATATGTGGTAGAGTGGCATTAATATTGCTGATATGTGTGTGTGGTACATGCCACACAGCGGGCGCTACAATAGATTTACTCAAAGAAACGTTTGATGAAAAATAATTGTTCAAAATGAAGTTGCAGGAAAAACTGCTAAAATTAGCAAATTTTTTTTTTCTAAATGTTAATAAGATAAGAACAGCAAAAGCAAATACACAATTTTTAACAGGAAAAAAAGATTTTTTTGAATTTTATTATTCCACAGTATATTTTATCAGATTAAATCGCTTTTTTCAATAAAACTAAAATTTTGTAAATTTAACCGTTTTTTTTTTTAAATAAGAAATGCCAATAAGCTATAGCAAGAATGCTATTTTGATATATCCACCACATAACATTTCAATCATACACTCATAAAAATAAACCTCTAAAAAGAGCAAAAAAAAACTACTTCAAATAAGGTAAAACTGAAGCAACAGAAGAAACTGTTAAAATTTATAAAATTTTAGTTATATTTCGTTAAATTTTAGCTAATTTTAAAAAAGCAAATATACTGCTAAAACTAGCAAAAACTTTTACTAAATATCAAAAATATAATATCAACAAATTTTTTTGCTATATTTTAAATTTAGTTTGATGCAAATAATACACTCATAGAAATACGCCTGTACAAATAGAAGAAAAAGCCGCTAAAAATTAGTTAATAATAACCTTGCAGAAAAACCGCTAAATTTATCAGATTTTTTTGCTAAATATTAATTAAAAAAGGACAGCAAAAATAAATCTGTTAACTTTATAACATTTTAGTTATATTCGATGTGAATTTTAGTTAATTGAAAATAGCATTTGACTATTCTAAAATTAGTAAAAACTTTACTAAATATTTGTAGACTCAAAATAGCAAACAAAAATTGTAATATTAACAAAATTGTTGCTATATTTACCTCAAATTTAGCAGAATGCAAATAACAGATTATTTTGCTAAATTCAACAGAAATTTTTGCTAAAAAATTGTAGATTGCTGATTTCATAAGGGCAGACTTTTATTGGCATTAAAAAAAAACAAAAAAAACTACTAATATTTAGTAAATGTTTTTGCTGATTTTAGCAATTATTTTGTTACTTTTAATTAACTAAAATTAAGCTAAAATATAACTAAATATTTGTAAATTCAACAAAATCATTTTTGCTATTCTTATATTAATAATATTTAGTAAAAAAAAATTGCTAATTTTAATAGTTTTTTACTACAAGGTCAATTTTAACTAATTTGCAGTAACTTTTTTGCTATTTTTACGGGTTTATTTCTATAAGTGTAGTATCTTATGTTAAAATTAAAAGAAATATTTGCTTAAAAATTGTAGACTGCTAATTTTAGAAGGGCAGCTTTTTATTTGCAAAACAAAAAATCGAAAATAAACTTTGTAAATTTCGCATTTTATTGTGTTTTTTGTCTAATATTTGGCAAGTTTTTTCTGATTTTAGCAGATTAATTTATTGCTTTCATTAACTAAAAAACTTTAAATCAGAGATTACTAAAATTTTGTATATTCAACGGGTTTATTTTTGCTATTCTTATCTCTATAATAATTAGCAAATCTGCTAGTTTTGGAAATTTTTTCTGCAACGCCATTTTTAAACTAATTAGTAAAGATTTTAGCCAAATTTTTTCTATTAGTGCTGCCTGGTCTATTTGACATATATTACGGTTTTTTAATATCCTCAAATGCCTTTCTTAATTTTTTAAAAAATACCAGTTGGTGGTCTTTATAACACATACAATTTTATTAAGCCTAATCTTCGTACCATCCTGATGTAGTTGTTGACCCATAAGAGACTTCATTTTTAAATGCTTCCTTAAGATTTATAAACAAAACTTATATAATAAAATATTTTGTAAGTTTGCAGCAGAAAACCATCATTTTAATTAAATTTTTGCCTTTTTAAAAGTGTTATTTCAAAACGGGGTAAAAACTGACCCCGAATGTAAGTTTTTTTAGGATGGTATGAAGGTTAATTAGAGATTTAAGTGTTTAATAAAAAAAAAAACAATATTAGTCAAAATACAGTTGACCATCTAGGGTTAATAGATATGTACACTGAGGGAATTATCTGCATGATATTAATACAATTTTACACAAACGCAATGACATTGTACTGGAACATGTAAATTGAAACTTTTCATTAAATTAAAGCAAGTTTTCATACAATTGTATGGAAAATATGATTTTATTTATTAAAGTTTCATACACTCAATAATGAAGTTTCATTAAAAGCCCGGTTTCACAAAAAGGATGATTATTTCATTAATTTTTTTTTTGTGTGTATGTTGTAAAGGAAGAGTTCACAATCCAAACAAGTTTTAATGAAATTTTTTTCACTAAACTAATAAAGTTTTATTCACAAATGAATGAAACATTTTTTAAACTTTATGAAAAAGCTTCATAGTTTTAATTAAATTATTTTTAATGAAACTTTTTTATTAGTCGTATGAAATTTTTAATAACTAAAATTAAATTTTATGTTAAATTTTATGAAAAACTGTCTTAAATTAGTGAAAATCTTCAATGGACGAGTTCCAGTGATATTTCCTAGATCTAATGTAAAAATTCACTCATATCATGCAGACAATTCTGTCAGTGTAGAAAACAAATTCAAGAAAATTATCTGCATGATATTAATGAGTTTTTGCATAGAAGCAATGAAGTCGCACTGAAACTCGAATATTATAACTTTTTATTAACTTAATGTAAGTTAAAATTCTATGAAAACTGCAGTTTCATTTATTAAAAGTTTCAATCACTCAATGAAGAAATTTCATAAAAAAAACATTTTTTTGTACAAGCTTTTGAAAGTTGTTGTTGCCTTTGTGAAAAAATTTTCATTAGTTTATTAAAAAATTTTCATTATTTTTCGTCTACTAAAATTCTCTCAGTGTGTAGGCATATTTTTAACTAAAAAAAAAATTTAAATAGCAAGAAAATTAACTGAATTTATAAACTATTTTATTTTGACAACTCAAATTGTACATGCAACTTAATTATTTGTTAATACAAGAAATTTTTTAGTTGAAAATAAGACAACAATATAAATAAATTGTTTCTCGAGAAATCAAGATCTGTACTCTGAGATAGTAAATTTCTGTGCTTTTCAAATATGTGGATATTAGAATATGAGAGTAGAGTTCATTTGATTTAACCCACAAGCTTTTTAAACCCATAATTTTTTGAAAAAAACACTTTTAAAAAATCTAAACGACAAAATATGAATTTAGCACAAAAATGCACACAATTTTGCATTAAATTATACATATACATACATATATTACTAACTAACTAACTTGATATCAAAGATATACCTTAAAATGGATAAACTTTAAAAACAAGAAAAATAATTGATCATGGATCTTAAAAAATTATAAAAAAAATAAAAAATTATACATATTAAGAAGATGTAAATCCTTAACTTGGATACAATATACAATTTAAATATCAAACATATTTAAAAATCAAATCAAATCAATAACAATAATATAAAATGATGAAATTAATTAAAAATATTTATAATGGAATTTCGATTTCTCGAAGTTATTGTTGTAATCAGAAATGTTGACGATTTTGTGAATTTCATTTGAAATCCTTTTTGAAAACTGATTTTTAGAATGTCAGATGCTTAACATTTTTTATGACATTTTTTAAGTTTTTCTTTCTGTTTTAAAAGGAAATTTATAACTTATAAAATTTTAATTTAGCAGTTATGATAAGTTTATATATAATTGTATATAGCTAAATATAATTATATATAATTGCTTATGGCACCATATATAATTAGATATAATGATATATGATACTGATTATCAAACAATTGATTTACATGGTGTCATATTAAATTATATATAACTATATTTAGTACAACATGTAATTATATCGACTTGTATATTATTAGTATGTCCCAAAATTTTTTTTGTTTTTCGATTTTCATGGGAGCTTAATTTGAATACTTATGGGGTAATGTATATTTGAGATTTTTCGGAAGAGGTTTAGAGGTCGCACAAATCGATTTTTTCCCAAAAATCGGGGTTTTTTTTCAAAATTTTCTTAGCTTCTAAGTCAATATTTTTAAAGAAAATTATCCAAATTTTATCTTTTTGTGCACCTCAAGTTTGGGCAATGCTTTTGTACATTTGATTACCATATATTTAGTTTTTTTCTTAATTTTTGAATAAATTTTGTAAATAACGCTTTATAACTTTTAATATGTCTACTAAATTAAAAAAAAAACAAAAAAAAAAAAAAACTAATAATGCAGTTTAAAAAATAGATAAATTCTAAATAATTTTGTGAAACAAATATTTTAATTTGCTCTTACTGTTTCAGAGTTATAACTGCCCATTGAAAGCTTTGTACCTAACCATTGTATAAAACTAAGAATTTTATAAGCTGTTTGACAGTTTTGCATAGGATTTGCTTTAAAGATGAGTGAATATGAAAATTCGTGAGTGAGAGTGCGTGAGTCAAATTTTAGCCTAAGTAAGTGTGCGTGAGTAGAATTTTATCAATAAAATCTGAATTTAGCCACGTGAGCGAGTGAGTGTGTAGACAAAATTGTCGTTAATGATTATACGCTCATAGAAATAAACCGGTAAAAAAAGCAAAAAAGTTACTAAAAATTACAGTTGAACCTCGATTATCCGGGCCTCCATTAACCGTGCACATCTGTTAACCGGCATGCTGGATATTTGATTTATACCTCTATTAACCGTGTTTTATATCTATTAGCTGTGCTTTTATTTTTTTCCTCTACTAACCGTGCTTTACCCCTATTATCCGTGCAGCACATACATATATTTGTTTGGTTTTTTCTATTAACGAACATACAAATAATTGAAATTCTGGAAAAATAAATAAACTGTATTAACCGTGTTTTCGATTATCCGTGCTGATTTCGGTCCCGTGCAACCCGGATAATCGAGGTTCAACTGTAGTTACAAATTGTTTGCAGAAAAAACTGTTAAAATTAGCAGTTTTTTTTTACTAAATATTAGTTATATAAGAATAGCAAATAATAAATCTGTTGAATTTACAGATATTTAGTCATATTTGAGCTAAATTTTGGTTAATTCAATTTAACAAAATAATCTGCTAAACTCAGCAAAAACATTTACTAAATATTAGTAGATAAAAAAAATCATTAAAAAATGTGAAATTTTTATTTATAAATGTTGAGGTTAAGAAGAAGAATAAACATTTTCTCTAAAAATTATAAACACTATTAAGTTTTAAATCAGACTAGACTAGTTTCTGCCTTTTTATGGACAGGCTCATCAGTGATTTTCCATTTAAATTGTATTATTATTTGTGTCTTATAATTGTCAGATTGTCTCTAAGAATCAAACCTGCGCTCATCTTACATTACAAACGTAACAATACCAAGTCATGACCGTTTAACGATCACACCCAAGTATGGCCTCGAATCTAATGCAGCTAAATTGCAGTTTTCTTTCCTATTAGCTTTTTCTGTTTTCTTTTAGCTTTTGTTTAATGCATATAAAAGTATGACCTTATGAAATCAGCAAATAACAGCAAAATAAACTGTTATTTGCATTCTAATAAATTTGTGGTAAATATAACAAACATTTTGTTAATATTACAGTTTTTTTTTTTTTTTTTGCTATTTTGAGTCTACAAATATTTAGTAAAAATTTTTGCTTATTTTACAGAGTAAAATGCTATTTTCAATTAACTAAAATTCATATCGAATATAACTAAAATGTTATTAAGTTAACAGATTTATTTTTGCTGTTCTTATTTTATTAATATTTAGCAAAACAATCTGCTAAATTTAAAAGTTTTCTCTGCAAGAGCATTTTTTACTAAGTTTTAGTAGGTTTATTTCTATGAGTGTACATGAGTGTAATTTTTGACTTAGGAGCGTAAGTAAGTGATAGTAAGATATTCACGTAGCCATTTCTACTGTGAATTATGAAATTTTTCGAGTTTAGTACTTATTTTTTTGCTTAATGTATCTAATATCAAAAATGGCGAGGTCTCGAAACGCAAAAAAATTTCGTAATTACAAAAATCACAAAATTCAAAGTTTAAAGCAAATCCGATGGCAAAGAGCTTAACACTCACAATAACTTTTCCATAAAAAATCAACAGTTATTTAAAACTTTAATCGTTAAAGTTGTTTCAATGGAATATACAGTTAAATTACTAAAGAAATATAATTTTTAACTTTCTGTCTGTTATTCAATAAACAAAACAAACAAAAAAAAACCAACTTTCGGTAATAGTTAAAATATTCAGTTAAAATTTTCTGTTTAAAACAAAAAGTTGTTATATGTATTATATTGAGTATTGAATTAAACGTTGTTTTATGCTTTTTGTCAATTAATTTTCAACAGTTTAAAATAAACTAAAAAATACAATTGTTTTAAACAAAAAGTTAGTAGTAATGTTTTTAACTGATTTTCAGTTAATTTAATGTGTATATTCAGTTGTCTTTACGGGTACAAAGTTTTAAAACTCTGGAACAGTAAGAGCCAATTCAAATTTTTTTATCATTAGTTTTTTCAATCTTTGTAGAAATTTTAAATGTTGCAAAGCGTTATTTTCAAAATATATGCAAAAATTACGAAAAAAGTAATATACGGTACGGTACGTAAATATAAAAAAGCATTGCCGAAACTTATGGTTTATGCACATAGTTTGGACATTTTCTTGAAAATTTTGACTAAGAAGCTAAAAAAAAAAATTTGGTTATTGACCAAATTGTTATAAGTAAAATTCAAAAAATGATTTTGATTTTTGAGAAGAATCTGAAAAAAATCCCAAAAAAAACTTTACCCCATTAGCATTGAAATTAAGCTGGAGCAACAAACGAAATTTTTTTTGGGCGAGCCTATTGTATATGTAAGTAGATATAATATTATATAATTATATATTAGAGTTCGTTTTAAAATTTTTTTTGATTTTGATTTCTGGATATTATCACTTTTTAGAAGGTTTTTGTATCAATAAAAATAATGGCGTATTTTTTTTTTAATTCCAACTCCTTCCCGTGCCTATAGGCGACTCAAATCGCGGATTTTGGGTCCTTTTTCCCATACAACAAAAACAGCTAAATATATGTCAAATCTTACTTCAGTATTCGATTCTACGGGAAAACTTAGGCCCATAAGCTTTTTTTAGTTTTTGGAATGCAACAGAATGCATAATTAGAGTGGTCCGAAAAAATAATTAAAAAAAAAAATAAATTAAAATATTTTTTTTGTTAATTTTTTTTTTTACAATGAAAAAATACTTACATCTGAGAAAAAAAATGGTCCAAAAATTTTAATTTTGTAGTTACCCGTTCAAAAGTTATTAAAGTTTAAAAAGTTAATTTTTTAGTGAATACAAAATAATTTATTGGTTTATATAATAATTTATTGGAATTGAGTCGCCTATAGGCACGGGAAGGAGTTGGAATTAAAAAAAAAAAATACGCCATTATTTTTATTGATACAAAAACCTTCTAAAAAGTGATAATATCCAAAAATCTATTTTTCAAAATTAACTCTATTATATATATCAGACATAATTATGTGTGATTATATCTAATTATATCTAGATTTAATAGAATTATATATAAATGTATCCTCAAATTTCCATATATAATAATAAATAAAGTTTTTCAATCGGATAAATTTGAACACCTTAAAAATTATAATATTTAGCCGCATTTCAATTTCGTTTAATCGAAATTCTTTGTAAGTATATTTATAAAAAATAAGCAAAACTTATCTTTAATCTTTATCTCTATAATCTCTATTATCTATTATCTATTATATATTATTATATTTTAAATAATATTTATTTCTATTATATATAATTACAATATATCCGTCACTAATGATGATTAATTATAAATGAAATAATAATAATAATGATAATTACCCAATAAATTTAGTTAAAACAAAAACTTTATGCGTTATGAAATGTTTTAATTCTTCAATTTTTTATTTGGTACAATTGCCGAAATAATAAGGATTATTATGAAAGTAGTAGAAGATCCTTTTTTTTTAAAGGTCTAATCATGTTTTTGTCGTTTAAAGAGTTCAAAGCAATTGGGTCTGGTGAAACTAAAGTGTCTCATTTTGAAAAGCTTAATACAAAAAAAGAAAATGATTTTTCAACGGCCCTTTTTTTATAAATCATTAATTCATTCATTCATATACATATAAACGTTATTTTATATATTTTTTATTTTTAATTTTTTGATTTTATAAGGATGTGCGTTAAATACTTTAAATAACTATTTTGATTACTTTAAAAAACTAAGCAATTTTTAAACAATCTGAAGTGATAATTATGATTTTCATTATTTCATTAACTTAATTAATAATTTAAATGACTGAAAAAACTAATGTATATTAATTACAAATAATTGCAATGATTTTAAAATCAATATTTTTTTTTCCATAATAAATGTATCATAAAATTTCAGCCGATGTAATTTTCATATTTGTATACTCAGCATTTGCTAAAAGTTTCTAAACAATATTGAAAAGTTTCATAAGCTTTTAATAATGTAACCTTTTCATTAAATGTTAGACATTTTTCATATATTAATTTAAGTTATTCATATAATTTTTATTATTTTAATAAAATTCAAATTTTCTGAATTCCAACGAAACTCAAATATTTAATGTAGAAATTAATTCAAATATTATTTTCTCAGTGTCAAAACAAATTTAAAGTTATCCCAAAATCAATCACTCAATCACACTGAAAGAATTATCTGCATGATATTAATGAATTTTTGCATAAAATCACTGAAATTGCACTGGAATTCAGCCATTGAGACTTTTTATTAAGTTAATAAAAGTTTCCGACACTCCTAATAAAAGTTGCATACACTCAATGATGAAGTTTCATTAAAAAACTGGTTTCCTAAAAAGTATGAAGCTTTTCATTAAATTGAAGAATATTTTCTTTTATTCTGTAAAAAAAAAATTTCATTGATTTAGTGAAAACTTTCATTATTTTTTGTCCAACAAAATTATCTCAGAGCATTATTTTGGTTGGTTTTTTGGTATTTGTAGACAAAGTGAACAAATTTTGATATTGAAAACATATTTGTTGAGCCGTTTAAATTCAATTTTGAGTAAAATTAGGGAAAATGGCGAAGTGTAGCTGTAAAGTTATATAATCGGGCCGTCGAAGTTTTTCCGATTTCGACGATTGTTCGGCGGCCGATTATTGAATTCATTGTTTAATTACGGACTTTTCTTTAATTTTGACACTTAAAATCACGTCTAATAAGTCCAATAAATATTTTTACATTTTTCAAATTTGTCCATAATGCTTTAAAATACCAATACCGACAAAAACATTTTATGGCCAAAGTCTTTGGTCGGACACTAATTATTTTATTTGAGATTTATTTACACTTCCCCTATTTTTTTTCGAAAATTTATAACTGAAATTCCATTTCTTATCCATAACGTGTCGTGTCAATGTGTGAATTGCACCAAGGAGTGTCTAAACTTAGGAGATGCAATCAACATCGGACAGATCATGCAACACCATATCGAACAAAACACGCATGCGTTTACATCGAAATCACCAAATTTCCACAGATAGACAAAACAGAATTATAAAGAAAATCTAATTTGAGATGGAAATAATGTTTTGTCCATCTGTGCAAATTGGGGGATTTGAATGCAGACGCGTGAATATTTCAGCTAGGATACTGAAACTTCTCCTCTTTGAGGTAATACTTTATAAAATTGTTATTTTCAAATTTTATTTTAAGGGTGCATTTACATTAAGTCTGAAATCTAGTTTAAACTAGATTTTCATCTAGTTTTTACTGGATTTCAATGTAAACGCAACTTAAATTTTTTTTTACAATTTTCTACAAACACTCAAAACCATTCATAATTTTCTAAAAACTGATCAAAAAATGCCCTACCTTGATATGCTTCATTTTGAGTTTAATTACACTGTGCAACAAATTTAGGGTTACCGATTGTATCCTGAATGAGACCAACGAAAAATAAAAATATACTATCAGTAGTTGCTCAAAGTTGGGGGTTTTTAACAAATGTGTAAGAAATATCCAATATTTTAATTATCATAACATTCGAACGCGTCAACAGAAAATTACAATTTTGAGGTAATTTTAAAGATAAAATCCACTTCTTTAAACAGTGTTGCTAAACAGTTGTCTCTAAAAACCCATAATTAATTTTTATGAAATTAATTTTGCAATTGACTCAAAGTATCACTTACAATATATAAAAATTTCAAATAAAAATAAACGGTTTTTTTTTTCGAAAGTATCTTTGATATTTAATATAAAAAGTTGTATATTCCCATAGTACCCTACGACAAAGTTTAATATTTTTTGCCACCCATGTTAAAATGGATATGCATGTTAAACAGGAGACCACATGTTGTTAAACTGCCGACTCAGATTTTAGTTATCACAGAACTATGTCTTTTCAAAATGACATTTAAAATTAAATTTTTAAACAATTTTTTAAAATATTTACACTTATTAAATGTTGCCAATATGGATATCAATCAAAGATAATAATCTCGGATATAACACAAAATTATTTCTCGAAATAATTTAGGATCAACAATTTTAGAAATGTAATTTTAAAAATTTGATCCTTCAATATCTTTGACTGTTTTAAATAAAGTTCATGTTTAAGGTTTGACTACACTACTATATATACACTGGGTATACAAGTTAATAATGTCGATTTGGACAACATATGGCATAACTATCACATATGGTTTGTGTCAATAATAACAAATATGGTATTTTGGAGGGTTAACATCTGTCATTATAATTCAGTATTCGATAGACGCCAAAGTGTAAACACACATGTCGAATTTTGTGTCTAAAAAATATGTTTTTGCGGAGAAGTCTGATTAATCTTCTTTCGAAGAAGAAAACGGCTGCTGAAAGTTATCGATTGTTGGTAAAAGCTTACGGTCAACATGCACCAACTCAAAAAACTTGTGAAAGATGAGGAATTGGAAGCAGATTGTTGTCAAAACGCAAGAAGAACATGCACAACAAGCCATTTCCCTGCGTTTAAAAGCATTGGGATTCATTCAAAAGCAAGGAAATTGGGTCCCATATGAATTGAAGGCGAGAGATGTTGAAAGGCGATTTTGCATGTCAAAAATGCTGCTCGAACGCTACAAAAAGAAGTAATTTTTGCATCGTATTATTACTTGTGATAAAAAATGGATAAAAATGGAATATTCGACCAGACACGAGGCCATAATCTTCCATCATGTCAACGCTCGGCCACATGTGGAAAGACCGGTCAAAAACTATTTGGAAAACAGTGGATGAGAAGTTTTGGCTCACCCGCCTTATAGCCCAGATCTTGCATTTATTTCCATCGATGCAGAACACCCTTACAGGGTACCTCAAAACTGGAGCAGTTCTTTTGGTGCGGAGTCCATATGCTATCAGAAAGATGGGAAAAAGTATTGGCTAACGATGGACAATACTTTGAACAATGTATCAATTCATTTTGTTATTATAATAAATGCATCTTCAAGCACAAAATCGACATTATTAACTTGTATACCCAATACATACTCAAATTTCAGGCTTCTAGCTTTATTAGTTTAGCAAATAACAAACATTTGAATTATCCTTGTAAAAACAAAAATCATATGTAGAAAATTGAATATAATATATTTAAATTTTGTTTGTTCATGGATATTTAAAGTCTTTGTAATTGCTAAACCAATAAAGCTAGAGGGCTGAGTTAGCACGTATCACAAGTACAGTGAAACCTTTAACATGGATTTTAGCTTTTGACGAACTTATTTAAAACAATCAAGGATATTGAAGGATCAAATTTTTAAAAGGACATTTACAACATTTTCGGTCCTGAAATATTACAACTTAGAGTTTTATGGGCTTTCAGAGATTATTATTTTTCATCTGATATTTATATTGTCATAATTTAATGAGTATTTAAATAATTTTCTTAAAAATTTAACTTTAAATTTCCTTTGAAAGGACATATGACGTGATAACGAAAATCTGACTACTCAGTTTATCTACATGAGGTCATCTGTTTAACACGAATAAGACGTGATAACGAAAATCTGAGTACGCAGTTACCTACATGGGGTCTCCTCTTTCACATGCATATCACGTGATAAAGAAAGCCTGAATATACAGTTTACCTACATGTGATCTCCTGCTTAACATGCATATCGACTTTCCCATGCGTGGGAAGAAATATTGAAATTTGTCGTAGGGTACTATGTGAATATATTTAAATTTATATTAAATACCAATAATGTTCGTTTATTGTCGTTTATTTTTGAATCCCTCTGATTTCCAACTTGATATTTTTATATGTTGTAAGTGATATTTTGAGTTAATTGTAAAATAAGTTTCAGAAAAATTAATTATGGGGTTTCTGAGATATTCTCGATTTAAGTACATTTTTTAATTTCGTTATCCTTTTTGCGAAAAAAAAATATTTTTTGTGCAACACTATTTAAAGAAGAGCATTTGATCTTTGAAATGACCGTGTTCAAAAGTTAGGATAATTTAAACATTGTATATTAGGGTGGGGCGATTTGAACATCTTAATGGGCGCTTCGCGTTTCTGATTCTTGGGATTGTACTGAGCAAAAAAGTCTACTAGACCATACGTCTACGGTGAAAATCGAGCTTCCAGATTTCGACTTTTTTGCCGTATTTTGTGGAAGTACCAATGTGGGATGGACATATCTCAGGAAGTAGGAGGAGCTTATCCAAGATTATGGTATCAATCTCTTCTTTGGAAGATTCTCTAGCAGATTAATGCATCAGTCATATTTGTGGGTGGGGTTTAAGGGGTTAATTTTTAATTTCAAAATAGGGTTTTTTTTGTCGTATTTTGTGAAGTAACAATGTGTGGGATGGACATATCTCAGGAAGTAGGAGGAGCTTATACAAGATTATGGTATCAATCTCTTCTTTGGAAGATTCTCTAGCAGATTAATGCATCAATCATATTTGTGGGTGGGATTTAAGGGGTTAATTTTTAATTTCAAAATAGGGCTTTTTTGCCGTAAAGTCAAAATCTGAAAGCTCGATTTTCACCGTAGATGTATGGTCTAGTGGACTTTTTTGCTCAGTACAATCCCAAGAATCAGAAACGCGAAGCGCCCATTAAGATTTTTTGCCTTCCATACTAATCGCCCCACCCTATTGTATATATCTTCATATTTGTTTAAAATCCCAACTTTGAGCAGCGATTAAACGCGAACTATAACGAATTTTGGAAAAAGAAAATAAGTAAACTCCATATTATTAGGAGAATATAAATAACAAGTTCAGTGAAATTTGAAAGAGCATTATCTGAAATGTGTGTCGAAGGTTTTTAAAAGCTCCCTATTAGAAATATTTTGAATAGTATTACTTAAACGCACAACCTTATATTGTTCATCTATCTTATTGTTTATCATGTTTTTTTTTTTTTAAATTAAATATTTTGATTTTTTAAGTAGTTAAAGTTTTTTTTAATAACTAAATTTATTGGGAAATAAATGGGTTTGAACATTTTTCCAAATATTTTATTGAACAAACACAAATATGATCCATGTAATAGAAATTAAAAATGATCAGTAAAAAATTATCATAAAATGAGTTTAAAAAACCAAATGAAAATGTTCACCATTTAATCCCCTTCTATCTCCCTTCATAGTCTGTCAAAAATAACAACCAAATAATAAAACTACATTATAATTATTATAAACTTAAGGTAGTAATAAATATTTTTATATTAATACAAAACAAAAAAAAAAAAAAAAAAAAATTAAAATATTTGTAAAAAAAAAATAAGTTTTTTTTTAGTGCATAAATTTCTTGTAGAATTTACAATTTATTTTAAAATATTCCGTTTATATTTAAATTTTTGTTTTTATTAAAACATTTAAACGCTTTTTTGGTAAATGAATAAATGTATTTTATGAATAATATTGTTATTGTAAATTATAATTTAAGTGGCCATTTTGAAAATAATGAAGAAAAATCATTTTGTTTTCCTGTATTTAAGCTACAAATCATATTGTTTTTATTCTCGTTTCCGTTTCCGTTTAGGCACAACCGGTTGATCCTGACCTAACTGCTAAACTTTTAGGACGTGGTGTTGCAGTTTCGCCCATTGTTACTGTTGAACCACGTCGTCGTAAATTCCACAAGGCCATAACATTGAGTATGCCCGCCCCTAAGGCTCATAGTCAGGGCATGATTAATCAATATTCTGGCAATACTCCAACCCTGCGTCTGCTCTGTTCCATTACCGGTAAGTACTATTAGTTGCCTATTTATGTTGCTGTTGTCGTTTAATTTTATGTTTTGTGTTTAATTTTCAATTTTCCTTTGAATTTATGTGTTTTTCTTTAACAAATTTCCATTATAATTTTTGAAATAATAATTGTATCATTGATCGATCGATACCGAACTGAACTTGTAATAAGAATGTAGTTTTAAAACTTATACAAACTTAAATGTTTAAGCTAAAGTTAGGCATTGATTAGGATTATGATTTATTTCCTATTGTTTTATAAAACTATTAGTTTTCATTCTAATTTAATTATATTATATTACTTTAGTTTTAGTTTTAGTTTCAGTTTTTTTTTTTTTTTAATTATTATTTTTTAGTTCGTTTGTAAATGATTTTTTTTATGTTTCAATTAACAAAAAAAAAAAAAAAAAAAAATACTACAGTACTTTTCGGTTATAGTCACATCGCTTATAGTGCGTTTACGCTTTTACTGTCATCTAAAATCAAATTTCTAACAAAATGAGTGGACTATATCCCATTAACGATATAATCACATTTGACATACGAGGGCGGATAAATAAGTCCGTGACTTTTCGAACTTCCCCCGTAGTTACATGAAATGCAACACTGGTCCCATCAAGTACCACCTGTTAATAGACTACTGTCAAATTTTGAGCAAGTTTCGTCATTTACTTTGCGTTTAACATCTGTTCAAAACATACAACCTCGTGGATGTTTTTAAAAATGGAAAAAAGTGAATTTCGAGTGCTCATTAAACATTATTTTTTGCGAAAAAAAAAACCGTCAATCAAACCAAAAAAAAGCTTGATAAATACTATGGGGACTCTGCATCATCGATTTCAATGGTAAAAAATTGGTTTACTGACTTTACTTGAGGTCAATACACCCGAAAATGTCGAAAAAATCTACGATATGGTGTTGGCCGATCGAAGAGTAAAAGTGCGTGAGATTGTTGATGCCATAGGCATTTCATATGGCAGTGTGGTTTCGATTTTAAATGATCAGTTGGGTTTAAGAAAGCTGTCTGCAAGATGGGTGCCACTTTTGCTCTCAATTGACCATAAACGTAATCGTGGCCAATAAGGTGATGGCAACAGTTTTTTTTGGGATGCACGCGGAATAATCCACATCGATTACCTTCAAAAAGAAAAACCAATAAACGGCGAATGTTTTGACAACTTATTGGAACGATTTAACGAGGATTTAAAAAAAAAAAACGATCCCATATGGCCAAGAAATGCCTATTTTATGGACCTCGAAAAATCCAATTTTTTTGGAAGGGATACAAAAATTGGAGAAACGTTGTAGTGAGCTAAAATTAGATTATGTTGAAAAATAATTTTTTTTTTGCAAAAAAAAACCATCTTACATTCAAAAAGTCACGGACTTATTGATCCGTCCTCGTATATGCTTTGGTTGCTTAAAGTTTGGTTGCCAAAAGTAAAATTATATTTAACTAATTAAAGTTCGCAATGCAAAAGAAATTATAAAATTATTGTGACATCTTAAAATTTTTAAGTTCTAAATTATTAAAAAATTTCAGATGCTTAAACGAAAATCAGGATCAGAGGATTAACGGAAGCTTTTCAAACATCGTTTTTATATTCCAACTTTCTACCCTAATAAAATTTTATATAGTCACATTAATTGATGACTATATCCGCAATATGACTATATGCAACGAATTGGCATTTATAAAAATCAGGCATATAGTAACATTAGCGATATAACTAGTTCAGAATTTGCGTGCATCTTAACGATGTGACCTATGAGCGAAACGTACTGTAACTACTTAAATACTTGTTCTACTACTAAATACTTACTACTACTACTTACTACCATTCAAATATTGTTCTTACCAAAAAAAAAAAAAAATAAAAATTAAAACTTCTTACAATTAGTCCTTTTCAAATCAAATAAATCTCGTTTTTACATAGAAAAAACAAAAAATATATTTCAGTTTTCATTTAAATCGTATAATAGTTAAATAAATATTTGTTAGTACATATTTAATTATATTTACTATGTACTCGTATGTAGTCGAATTTCATAAATTCATAAATATTAGACATTTTTTTATTTTTCGTATTATGTAAATTTTTGCTAAATATCTACATATTAAATATTATTTACAAAAATATTGTATAATTATATATATATATTTTTTTTCGTTGATTGAATATATTTTAGAAGAGTTTAATGCAAGACTTATACTAATTTCATAATTTCAATAAATTCATTCATCAATTCATATTATATATATTTTTTCATAACTTGACGACAGTACTGCATACAATTATCCATATTTCATGGTTTTCACAATTTTATTCAATAAAAGTATACATGGGAATTTTTCATTACCATTGAGTTTTCATTACAATTAGTAATTACCAGTACCATTAGCAAATGAAAAATTTCATTACCATTTAATGGTAATGAAATTTTTTGCATTAGAAACAAGAATATTATTTAGAGCGGTTATTTTTGTATGAAGAAACTATTTTTTTTAAAAATTTCAATTTATGTTCAGATGATGGTCCCTATGGGGAATGGGACCGGTTCTGCGTGTTGCCACAGGATCGGTCCGTTCGTACCAGAGACCAGTCCTCTGCTGAACCTTACCCTATGTAAACAACTGGCAACTTTAACATTGGCTTGTCATAGGAGGGGGTTGTTTGTCCTGCTTCAAAACCACATAGTGGCATGCCACAGGACTAACCAAAGATGGGCATACCACACGACTGTAGCAAAAGGCCATGTCGTATAAAATAAACGAAAACTAAACAGCTTCCAATGGGTAAAATTCCGGCCAATTGCCTTTTTCTTGTTAATAAGCATTAGGTTAAGTGGTATGTTTTACCTTTACCAGTCACAGAATTGGTAATTTAGGACAATCGAGACTGCTTAACCCCACTTCAGTATTAAATTATACCAGTCCTGTGATAAGTCCTTCTTTAACCAGTCAATTTTAGATCAATTGACTCTTCATTCCCCATAGGGGTAGTATTAGGTCTAAAAGTTTTCAAATTTTGAAAAATTTGTATTAAATTGCTTTAATAAAAATATGTCTTTCCTCTAGTTATTCTAGACATTTTTTAAAATGATCTTAGAATTTTTTGTTTTAGCACTCAAATATTAAAAAAAAACATGTTTTCATTTGATCATAATTATATCTGAAATTAGAGATGATGTCTCACAAAATATATTTTTTGAAATTAATTTTAATTTTTTTTAAAATATATCAGAGGCTTTGTGAGTAGGTCGCAAAGGCTCAGTGGGATATATCACAAACATTTTTGGAAATAATTCAGCCATTTCTTACTTAGTTTTCCAATTGCAATGAAATTTGGAACAGACATAAGTGACATAATATCGAGCTTAAGTTTTGAATTTGAAAGTAACATACCGGCAATATGATCACCCAAATTATGAAAATTTTGCATATAAAATTTTAAGTGCCGCCATTTTTTTTTTGTTTATAATCCGATTTTCAAAAATTAACATATTTGTAATAAGCTAGTAGATACTAACAAAAAAAAAAACATACTTCTATGTGTGGGTTATCTCTAATAGTTCCCGAGATATTCCCATTTGGAAATGAGAAATTCAAATTTGGTTCGACTAAGGTCCAGTTTTTTGCGAATAGCGGGACGAAATCGGGGCAAATTTATTTTTTAAAATATTGGTCATTAAATAAAAAATCTAGTTCCACTCCAAAACTACATTCGTTTAATGTAGAATTAAAAAAAAAAGTTTTACAATTTTTTCCCAAAAAGATAATTATCTTAAAATCTCCAGATAAATATTTTATTTCTGATCATATAAAGTGTACATACTAATCAGAAAGGCATTTGTATATAAAAGCGATTTGTGTTAAAACCTATTTTGATTTGTATATACTATTCCCCCCAGCCGCTTCTAAAGTTGCCACATGTTTAAGGCAAATATCAAATTTAACCCACTGTGAAGCGGTTGTTGATACTCCAATTTATAGCTAATTTATTGGGTAAGTCTCTTCCAATCGCCGCTATATGTAGTCATGGCAGCAAACCATGTAAAAAATAGCATTTTTGGAAATTTTATATTTTATTTTTGGGAACTGTGGGATTGTTTACAGCATAGTCTATTTAAGTCCAAAAAATCATTGGATTGTGTCTATTAATCAATATTTTATTGAAACAAAGACTCATAATAATAAGAAATATTTGCTTTTTGGGATCAAATGTTTTTTGATTGGAACAAGATATTGCATTAATTTTTTTATTTCATCAATAATTTGTTACGTTTAAATGACCAATATTGGCCCGATTTCATTCCGCTATTGCAAAAAAGCTGAACCTGAGTCGGACCAAATTTGGAATTCCACATTTCCAAATGGGAATTATCTCTAGTCTCTACTAGCAGATTACTAGCAGATTAGCTACAAAAAAGTGGCGAGTAATCAACATTTTATATGCAAAAAGTTTCCTGGTTTGGGTAGTCATATAGTCGCCCCCGGGGTGTTTGAATGGTTTAAATCAAAACTTAAGCTTATGCCTAGTCCAAATTTCATTGCAAACGGACCATTAGTAACAAGTGGCCTCATTATTTCCAAAAATTTTGTGATATATCCCATTGTGCAACGGTAAAGTAGTGCGATTTTTCTTAAATTTTGCACCACAAAACTATTGGACCTAGTGCTACAACAATCAAAACATTAAGTAATGGAAATCATAACTTAAAGTAAATATTTCTTCAATAAATGTGTTTATAAAATTGAAAAGCATCACAATTTAACTATGTAAATTTTCTGTTTTTCCGAATATTTACAGGTAAATTTTCAAGTCATCCTTCAACCGATATTGACCAAATTTATGCTCAAATTAAAATTAGTTTTGTCTACTTTGCTAGTGCAAAATATTTCAAAAATTTTAAAAAATTCGTAATCAGCATGCCAAAATGAATAAAAATGTCTGTGTCGCAAGACATATTTTATTAATCATTTAAGAAAAAAATTTCAAAAGTCGGACACTTTGGTAGCGGAGCTAAATATTTTCTTCCTGATTTGTCGGGGGGTAAAA
>CM037853.1:152074708-152111741 GCA_021234595.1 Delia radicum | reverse complement strand
GCGGGGCTAAATATTTTTTTCCTGATTTGTCGGGGGTTAAATTTAATTAAAAAAAAATTTCTGTTCTGTTTTAAGTTTTTTAAAAAAATTATTTTTCTGAAAATATGTCCTTTTTGAAAATCGACACATAAATATAATTCAAAAAAGTTGAAAAAATTAGAAATTTTTTTTCATAAATCCTAATCAAACCCAGGGTTGTCGCGTCTACGTTTTAAAAATTAGAAGCAGCCCAGAGTAAGTGTTAGATTTAGATAAAAATATAATCTCTGTCAAAGTAATAAACAAACTATAAAATTTTAGGGAACTAAAATAAATCCGAAAATAAATCCAATGTTTGAAAAACATTAATTATTTCAAATACGCATACGTCTGGGCGTGTACTATCCATTCTTGATTACACCATTTATACGATTTTTGACAAACCTATTTGTCATTAATCAATGAAATCAAATCCCCACCCATATCACTGTCATTAACTGAAAAAAATTTAAATGAAAATAATTTCATTGCAATTAATATCAATACAATGGTAATGAAATCATAAATTCATTAGTTCACTTAATTCATAAGTCCCACGTATGATTTAAAGTACATATAAACTATTATACAGAGAAAAAAATAAAATAAAAAACGTGTAGAAAATGCAACAAATATCTATCGGAACATAGTGTGGAAAATCAATCCAAATCGAAATCCAGTAACAGAATTGAAAAGTGCGATCCTTTCACATTATTTTACATTAAAATGGAATTTATTCTTTGAAATTTTCTATCACGTCAGATTCGGGGGTAAATTAAAGTCAAAGTGCCAAAAAAATGTCTTAAACAATTTTACCAACTATGTATATGAATTTATTTTTAAACAATTGTAAATAATAAAAAAAAAATTAAAATCGATTCATGAAAAAAATGTAATTTTTATCAATCTTTTCGAAAAAAGTTAAAAATTTTCCCGATTTTTAAAAAGAATTATTTCATAAACTTTTTTTAAGAATCTTGTTTCATTTAAAAACTCCCTATCACATAAGAGAAAACCCCTAAGCCGGCAAAAACAGAAAAACTTTCCTCAGCGAAGCCGGTCTTTGGACGTACTGGATTAGGAAATCCTTAAGCCAACAAATGTTGTACTATCACCTACACGTGGTTATCCTTGGGAAATGCAAACGATAGCAACTAAAAGTCATATTTTAATGCAAAATTCGTTATTTAAACAGTAAATTTTATACAAATTAACAAAAAAAAAAAACAGAAAAATTTCTCCCTATTTTTTTTTACTTAAAATATACTTAAGTTAGCTATAGAGGGCGCTACGTATCATGGATCATATAAATTATATCATTTTTGAAATCTTAAGGAAATTTCCTTTAATTTGAGTACCCACACTTATATGTTTCTACGCATACCGAGTTTTGGATCCTGGATCGAAAAACAAATTATATTTTAATTCCAGAGGACCCTGGATAGAAAAACTTTTTATTTATAATTCCAGAGGGTGTCATATTTGTTTTTTAGACACGCGCCCATAAAGTGCAGTTTTGCCGGACAACACTGTCCGAATTGTTAATCCCACGTTCTGCCAACGCATAACCGACTGCAGCCGACGCTTTGCTAACACTGTGGCAATTGTATTTTTCTGCCTGGGTAGAGTACCGTTTGGAATTTTGACTTTGCATTTTAAGTAGTATATAGGAAATACAATTTTTTATTGTAATTGAAAGATAAAAGTATTTTCTTTTATTAAAAATTATTTTTAAAATACTGAAAAAATAACTGTTAGAAATCAATAGATTTTACCAATTTTTACAGTTGTTTCAAAATCTTTGTTGTGTTAAATTGTCAGCGGTTTTGCTGACACTGCAAGTTGCTACTACATTTGTCAGTTGATTATCAACAGCTTAAAACAACTAAATTTTTAGTTATTTTAACGGTAATTACCTTTGTCTCCTTTTTAACTGAAATGACAGTTGTTTTAACTGTTATTTTCAAAGATTCTACTGCAAAACTTGTTTGGGTGTAATATAATAATTATTTCCATGCAGATAAAAAATATGGTTGCGATATAATTGCGGCCACACAACTATGCTTCCTACAGCCATAAATGGTTGTTTCAATTAAATTATTGTTGTATCAATCACATGCCACCAATAATATGGTTGCTTTCGTCATGTTCTAGTAAACATTTCTTTTTTTTCCAGTTATCATATTATTGTATTGTCTACAGTCATAATATAGCATTTATTATCATATTCCTCTATGTAATTACAGCCATATTATAGTTTCGCCAACTATAAGATGATCAGTCGGGTTTTTATGAGCGTTTTCGCTCTCTCAGTTTCATTCTTGTTTGATATTTTGTTAAAAGAATTTTGTCAGCCACAATAAATAAAATAATATTAAACAAAAGGACATTAAAAATAGGGCAAAGTAATGTTGATTTGTTTTACGGAAGAAGGAATAAGTTTGTAGTCTCAACCCGGTCTGCCCTGGAACTCTAGGTAAAAGTTTAATTGGTGCGCATCCCTTACATAAAGCTATTTTTATATATGAGCATAAAAGTGTTACAAATTACGTATAAATTGATAAAAAAAGTGCTTCATTTTTTAATTGTTTGTAATTACACAAAAAAATATTGTTTAAGAAAAAAATATGAAAGAAAAATTATAAGAAAATGCACGTGCTTTTAAGTCTGTAGTACGAAATGAACATAATATATTTGCAATAATCATAATATGGCAATAAATTATGACGAAATTTTTGCCCATGATCATACTAGGACTATACTAACTATAACTAGGACTATACTATGGTTATAATGCAATTATTATATATAAATATACTATTAAAAACATGCATATCTTTTTAATTCAGCTTCAACAGAATGCTGTTAGAATTATGTAGGGCTCATATTATGATAATTCATAAAATTTTCCGGAACCATAATGTGTTAATATTGGGATCTATTTGGAACCATAATATGGTAATCTAAATATCATATTATATTACAGCAGCAGATAAGACCATGTTTTTCTTTGCGTATAGGTAGGTTAAACAATTCATTAAAAAAGTTTCCTAAAATCTGAAGCTTTTTCATAAAGTTTACGACATTTTTTATTCACATTGTGAAGAAAACTTCACCAGTTTAGTGAAAAATGTCATTAAAACCGCCCAAGAAAATTGTCTCTGTGTAGTAATCAAATAAATAAAAAAAAAAATAATCGAGTAGAGATGGGCACGTTAGTGAATTTTGATTCGCACTCACTCACGATTACACGATTAACGCACTCTTAAAGGGTCATGTAAGTAAATTCAGATTAACTCACACTAACGCGATATTCACGTGAATTACGCAAATTTACAATATAAAATCTTACCGAAAAAATTGATGTAAAAATAAACGTAGATTTTTAATATTAAACTAAAAATTCAAATCCAAAACATAACTATTTAGTTATTAAACCCAAGCAAAAACGTCTGCACTTAGTATTGAGATTGCAATTAAATTTGGAACAGGCATAGCTGAAGTATATTATACGAATAAGGTCTCAATTCTAAACATGGAGTTATAAAAATAGCATACAAATGTTTGGTATCGTTGAAAAAGAAATTATCTGAATATTTAGATTTCGTAATTTTTAAAAGAGAACCTCATTTAGCACTATTGGTTGAACAAAAACTTGGGAATCCTAATAGGAAGACAAAAATTGCGGTTTTTGTTAAAATGCAAATTCTCCCTATCAATAAAATATTGAAATAGACATAATCCAATGAGATTTTGGAATTAAATAGGCTTTAACTTCACAGTGTGTAATTAATATCAGATTTTAAGATTTGCTGAAAGCAATCCCACAATTCCTAAAAATACTGCTAAAATTTCCAAAAACACATTTTTGATGTCATAGCTACATTTAAAGCGGGGATTGGAAAAAACTTATCCAATCCCAGCAAAAAGCGCTTTAAAAGAGACATACCAAGTGGGACATCGCGAACAAAAATTATGACTTCTTTATTTGCTTTGGAAGCGCTTCGTTATCAAATAATGCCTTCCGGAAGCGCTTCTGGGTAAGCACTATTTTTTGCTGGGAGAAATTAGGTATATGTTGCAAGTTTTGGAACTGTGGGTTAATGCTGATAATCGGTTTAGAAATGGCTAAGGGAAAAGTTTATACAAAACAAAGATTTTTTTAACATAAATCTCTTTTATATGAAAAGATCTTTAAGAATATTATGCATATTGTACATTAGAACGACTCACCAAAAAAACTTTCTTTTTCCACCCCTCAAAATGTAGCTTCTGTTTGTTTTATGATGATTTCCAAAATATTTCCTGTATGGACATTCAGATCAATGTGAGCTGGACCGTTTTCAAAATGGTATTTTATTTGTTTTTCAAAGAAGTTTGTACTTTAAACTAAAGGAAACGTATTCAATATTAGTATAAGTTTTTTTAATTCGCGTCCACCGATATGTAAAACATATCAACGCTTGTCCAGACATATTCAATATTCTGTAAAGAAATGATTTTTTAACCCTTAGAAGATTTAAGTAAATACATGTTTCAGATTATTTTCGAAATTCGCACTAGTTCGCGTTTTATCAAAAATGTCATAAGGTGGGAAAACTATGTTTTACTCATATCAATATCGGTATCAAAATTTTTTTTAGGCAATTACATCATAAAGGGTGTTTTTTATACAGGTATAGAAATTTAAGTTGGCACCACTTTTTTAACTGGCGGCCGTTTTGTCAGCTGTCAGGTGATTTATGTTTAGTTTGGTTTGACATTTCAACATGAATAGACTAATGCCTGAACAACGCTTCCAAATTGCGCAAATTTAATAATGGTTCTGTTCGAAATACGTATCGCGTCCATTTTACGGTCAACATATTCGTCCATCAGAGCAATTAATTCAATTAACTATGGAACGTTTTCGCACCACGTTTACTCTAAATGATAATATGCATCCACAGAGACGTCGTACAGTGCTTAGAGAAGAAGTCATTGCTGCTGTAGAGGAAGATCCAAATATGTGTCAATCCACTTTATGGAAGATTTTGCGAAAAGATATTGGTTTGTGTGCTTACAAAATCCAACTCGTGCAATAACTGAAGCCACCTAGCAAGGCGTAGATTCGGTGAATGGACCCAAAACAAGATTGCCGCTGATCCCGATTTTCATAAGCCAATTTTGTTTAGCGATGAAGCTTACTTTTGGTTAAATGGATCCGTGAATAAACAAAACTGCTGTGTTTGGAGTGATGATAATCCTCAATTGTATGTTGAGATACCGTTACATCCAGAAAAATTGACTGTTTGGTGTGCTTTATAGGCTGGTGGAACATTGGTCCGTACTTCTTTAAAAACGATGCTGGTCAGAAAGTTACAGTCAATGGTTACCGCTATAGAGCCATGCTTACTGACTTTTTCTTTCATCAATTGAACAACCATGATGTGCAGGAGCTGTGGTTTTTTTTTTTTTTGTTTTTTTTTTAAAAGAGAAGCAACACTCAGGAAATTTTTCCTATTAATTACTATGTTGCTTTCTTTGGAAAGGGGATAGTGGAGAGATGAAAGGTGGTGAAAGATGAAGGGCTTCAAACATGGCAACACTGCAATTGCGCGAGATGATAAGTCTTAGAACAGTTGTTGCTCGCCACCTGATGTAGAATTGGCGAATTTATTGAAGCTTTTTGTTTCATAGCCCTAATTCATTATTTTACTTCGGTGGGGTTAAGTGATAGAAAACTCATACATATTATTTTTTTTAATTGATGTTGTCGTCACCGGGAATCGAACCCGGGACCATCTGTGTAACAGTCCAACGCGCTAACCATTACACCACAATGCACCAAGATCGTGCGATTTAACTCCGCTGGACTATTTTCTGTGGGAATATGTAAAGTCGCTAGTCTACTCCGATAAGCACGAATATTGCGAATATATATATCGAAAATAAATTGTTGCATTTTTAAAACAAAAAACTTTGTAAAAAAAACTTTCAAAAAGTTGCCCGAGAACTTTATGTACTAATGGGTTAAGTACTCAAATTAAATTAAAAAGCAAATAAATAAAAATTAAGAAAAATATATAAAAATATATTAATATGTCACCTTTGTGATTTGTGGCTCTTTGAACTACGAGGGTCAATTATGAATCCCACGGTTGACATGACTTTTCTGATAAAATAAAATAAATATTTCGGTTTCCGGCGTCTTTTGAAAATGACTGAAGACACCGAATGTGAACGGTGTTTTCACTTCCTGGTTTATATCTTCCTTCATATTTATTATATAACCAAAATACATTTTGTAGCAAAATGTCATACCAGCTTAAGTCGACTTAAGCTCAGAGCGTACAAAATTATAATATCTTGAAACGTAAAATGGGGATAAAGCTGTGGCATAATCCATTTTAAGAACAAAAGCAATGCCTTAATGCTGTAATTCCAACTATGCTCGTAACTATGAATCATTGATTTCCGACTTAGGAGATTATTATTTGTTGCCCTAGAATTACACACGTATGCTCAGGATGTCTATTAGTCACTACCGTTTTCGGTTTCTACAAATTTTGTAAAGTCGCGGTTTTATTCTCGTTTTTCAGTTTTTAAAAATTTTAATTTTAAAAGTACTGAATAATCATATGTCCTAAATTTCCTACTTAAAAGATTTAAAAAGCATATGAAAGCTTCAATTGTCTTCTTTACGATTTGCAATTAAAAACAACCACTTTTTTTGCGAAAATGCATTTATAATGCAAATGTGGGCGTTGTGGTGTAATGGTTAGCGCGTTGGACTGTTACACAGATGGTCCCGGGTTCGATTCACTGTTACAACAACATCAATTTAGAAAAATAATATGTATGAGATTTCTATCACTTATATGTATCGCTGCGCCCACCTCCGGTGTTCCCATAGCACTTAACCCCACTGAAGTAAAATAATAAATCAGGGCTATGAAACAAAAAGCTTCAATAAATTCGTCAACTCTACATCAGGTGGCGAGCAACAACTGTTCTAAGACTTATCATCTCGCGCAATTACAGTGTTGCCATGTTTGAAGCCCTTCATCTTTCGCCATTTTGCATCTCTCCACTATCGCCTTTTCAAAGCAACACATTAATTAATAGGAAGAATTTCCTGAATGTTGCTTCTCTTTAAAAAAAAAAAAAAAAAAAATGCATTTTTTGAATGCATTTTGCATTTTCCACCCCTTTGATTTTTGAAACGTTGTCATTTTTGAAAAACTTTTAATTTGTGGAATAAGCAACAACAATGATTTTTTTGAGACCAGAATGCTAACCATTTTTAATATTTTTTTGAATAATAGCTTATGTGTAATCAAAAATTGTACTTGCATTATGAATGCATTTTCGCAATAATTGGTTGTTTTTTAATTAAAAATCGTAAAGTAGACACCTTCAAATTTCACATGCTTTTTAAATCTCTGAAATGAAGCATATAATTTGGAAAATATGGCTCTTCAAAGTTCACTACTTTTAATATTTTTTTTAAATTTTTTTTTTTTAAATTTAAAACGGGAATGAATCCGGGGATGAAAGAGGTAGTGAGTAATATACACCCTACCCTATATGGCTGGAGGCCAAAATATTACCTTTTCTGAAAGTTCTCTCATGGAATGGACGATATATAAAATAACAATATATTCATTTACATTCATTTACATTCATCAGTACGAATGGTTTTCATAGAAACCTCAAGTTTTGATCCATTTAGAATAAACGAATCTTTCCTAATCTGATGGAAACTAACTTTTTTTTTTTTTTTTGGAAACTAACAGTATTTTTGTTGAAAATCCGTTTTAAATCAAAGATTAGTTCGGAAGAGTTTAGTAAAACTAATATTCAGGACGAAAAATGAAACAGTACACTGAGAGAATTGTCTGCATGATATCAATGAATTTTGCATTAGATCTATGAATTGTCACTGGAACTCGTCCATTGAAACTTTTCATTAATTTAATGAAGTTTTTCGTAAAGTTTATTGAAAAATTTCATGTCATTTATTTAAACTTTTATACGACTAAAGAAAAAGTTTCATTAAATACTATAAAGCTATTTCATTAAGTTTAAGAAATTTTTCAATCATATTGTGAAGAACACTTCATCAGTTTAGTGAACAACTTTCATTAAAGCTCGTCCAACAAAATTCTCTCTGTGTTTTCAGAAGCTTTTCCTCTTTAAAAGCTATTTAGAATTTTATAATTTTTTTTTAAAAGAAGCAGTTTGAATTTATTTTTTAGATGCCATTAAGGGGCACTTTTTTGGACGAGTTGTAATGAAATATTTCTTTAAACTAATATATTTTTTTTTACAAAATTAATTACAAATTTCTTCCAATTAATGAAAAAAATAAACTATTTTCAACGAAACCTTTTGATTAGACCTATGAAAAACTTCGTTAATCTAATTAAAAGTTTCAATGAACGAATTCTAGAGATTTAATGCATTAATTTATTAATATCATGCATATGATTTTCGCAGTGTATAATTTAATTTACAAAAAATAGCTGAGTCTGGAATTTTTATATAAATGTTGGTAATTACATAATCTCAACTTACTCTAGTGGGCAAATTGTCCCTTAATCTGAATTTGTATATTGGAAAAATAAATTAGCTGTGTTTTTAAGAATTCATCACAAAATTTAAATATTTGGAAAATTTTGTACTGATGTCAGAAAAAAGTGGTCACCCTATTCATACAAAAAGTTATCATGTACAGAATAACATTACACACACACATATAAACTACATGTGATCTTCTCGAGTCTGTAAAAATTATTATTTTTAATTAATTTTTAATTTATACTTTTATTTGTAAATTATATTGTTTTTTTTTTCATTCCTTTGTTCAGTTTTTGAGTTCGTTATTTTATTTTATTTTTGTTTGATTTTTATTTGAATTTATTTTCGTTAAAATTAAATTTAAAAAAGAAAAAAAAAAAAAACTGAATATTTAAATTCGTTTATTAAAATTCGTTTTTTTCGTACCAATCAATGCGTTTTAATGCATAATGTGCACGCATTCCATTCCGTTTAAAAATCCATCATATATGAAGGTGTGTTTCGGAAAAGATCTCTAAAAGGTAATTAGATAAAACAATTAAAAATTAAAAAATAAACCAAAAACAAATTCTTAAATTTATAAATAAATCATTTAAAAAAAATCACAGAAACATATTTTTGTTTTTTTTTTTTTTAGTAAAATTTATTTCAAATTTTTGTACAATTCCAATATCAAAATCAAACAGAAATTTCATTAGTTTCGTTCCGTTCCGTTATTACTTACTTACATACGTTTGTTTCGTTAATACAACAAAATTTATTTATTGATAAAAACTAACATGACAATTAATTAATTAATTAATTAAAAAAATAAAAATAAAGAATTCTGCATAAAAAAAAAACAAAGCAAAAATTAATTAAACTGTTGCAAATTACATAAATATTTTTTTCAAATTATTGTATTTAAAACAATTATCAATACTACTACTTACTATTCTACAACTACTACCACTACTACTAAAATACAAATAATTACTATTTAACTACTTTACTATTCTACTTTACTATGCTTTGAAGCAAATTATTTTAATTGATTTTAATTACATTTTATTTTAGATTTTATTTCTTCAATTCTGTTAATTTTTATTTTTTTGCGTTCTTTTTATATAATTTATTTATTTATTTATATAATTTTATATTTTATTATTAACATTTTGTTTTCTTTTTGGCAGAAAGTAATACATTTTTGATTGGAATCAATTAAGTTTATTTAGAGTTACACATGCGCAAAATCGAAATAATAATTTTGTCGAAAATAATTGTTATTTCTTATAAAAATTTTAAGAAATCACATCCATTTCGTTAGTCGATGCCAATTATAGTGAATATTTTGTTTTATTAATTTTGCTGGTTGGTTATCATAAACAATGTTCAATATTGATTTATCATAAAATTTGTATTACTAATAAAAATTTAATTGATTTAATTTATTCAAGACAAAAAAAAGGGTCACATTTTTCTGTGATCTCAATCAAATATGAATAAATAAATAAATGGTTATCTTGATGAAACTATGTGTATTTAAATAAGTTATAGTTAGGGCTTTGCTTTAAACGCGCTTTTTAATTTTAATGGGCCCTGGGTAAAAACAAATAAAATAGTGAGATAAAGATTTTGAAAAACAATTTATTTCTACAAATTTTATAATTGAAGGGCTTATTGTAAAAACTTGATAAGCCACATTTACTGTTTTATGTATTTTCACTGTTTTCTAGGCATCCATTGATTACAATTTGATATATGTCTTGCATAAACTCTTATTGCAAGTATCTAGAGTATAAACGTCCGGCAAAAGTCATAATGGTTGCTTTTTTTAAACTTTAAAAGTCGAAAACATAATAAAAATAAAATGTGGCTTATCAAGTTTTTACACTATGCCCTTCAATTGTAATTAAGAAATAAATTGAATTTTAAAATGTGTAATAAAAATTTAAATAAATCAATTTAAAATCAAAGTGCAAATTAAAGTATATGTGCAGTGACAGATAATGCAATGTAATCAAGCTTTTTTTTATAAATTTGTCCAGGGTGGGCTTTATTTTTAACTACGGTTGGCAAAAAGTTTCATTCGGTTATCGATATTGGATAACGGTATTTTGTGAATATTTCGTTAGGGCAAATTTTTTTTTTTTTGCATAAGAAAAATTTGTTATGCTGTATGCACTTTTTATGTAAAATTTAAAGATCGGGACAAAAAATTTCCGATCTTGTAAAAACTGTAATATTCAGAAAATTACTCCATTTTCTTTTTTAATATAAAAAATTAGCTATTTTCTATCAACAAACAAACAATTTTTTAAAATTGATTCGCAAGTGTTGCCATATTATAATTTTTAAAAATTATCAAAAAACACCCATATAAAGGGTCCGCCCCTTGAACTCCTGAACCAATTGGCGTCATACCAAGGTCTTTATGCGAAATTCGTCTCAATGATGTCTCCGAAATGTTCAATTGTTGAGAACGACGGTCAATTGATGTTGATGGCGCTTCACGCACACTTTCTGCCACAGCAGCAATATTCTCGGGTGTACGCACTGTTTTTGTCTTTTCACGCTTTGATTTATCGATGAGGATGCCAGTTTCTTTCACTTTTTTCACAAGATAACGAACGTACGGACCATATTCGTTCAGAGGAAGGATAAAACTAATTATCTGTCAAATCAGACATGAGCTAAGTGTTACCATTCACGAAATAAGCACTAGTTGAAAAAAAAAACGTTAGATGGCGGACTCTTTATTTCAAAAATTCTCAAAAATCGTGAAAATCCGATAGATCAAATTGTGTTTTACTGTTTGATAGATAATGTCTTTAACAATAAATAAAAATTATTATTTAAAAAAAAAAAACCCGTTAAGTACATATAAAGCGTCAAAGTTTAAACTACGTGCACCACCGCTAGAGGGCGCAACAAGTGTACAAAAACTTCAGAAAAAGCTTATTGAGACACCATTACATCTTGCTGCCAAATCAAGTCAAAAAATTCCGACGTGATCGATGAGTAGTATAAAATGGGTTAAATGACAAATAAAGAGCTTAACTGCCCCCAAAAATTGGTAGGGATTGACAGAAATTAAGGGAATTGTTCGTTTTTAATTTCACCACCTGATATTAGCCTTCTCTTACATAAATAGTTATAGATTAGATTAGATTATATGGCACTATGCACCGCGACCAACTTAGGTCTTTTGTGCTGCCTAAAGTTACCCTAAAGATTCAAGCTACCTATAAAGCCAATAAGCCCATTAGGCAAAATCTTCATAATGTCCGAAGGGGAGACAAAGCGATTGCTAAGAAACTTGGCACGCCTTTCACATAGCCTCGGACATTCGCAAAGAACATGCTCTGATGTCTCAGCTACCAGTTCGCAAAACCTACACTCATCCGTGTCCGAAAGACCCCTTTTGCGCAGGTGGTATCTGAGATTGCAGTGTCCAGTCAGGTAAGACACCAGGGTTCTCAAGTCACCCCTCCCGAGGGACAAGAGTCTCCTCGATCCTGCACTGGAAAAAGAAATTAATCTCTTAGCCTGTCGTTGGCCAAGGGAGTTTTCCCAATAGAGAGATAATTCTGATTCCCTCCACGACCCGAGCTTCTCCCTAACATACCCCAAAGGTATACCACAGGTTCAGGGCCAATAAAGGGCCTTCGGGCCCCTCAGTTAGCAAGACAATCTGCCCTCTCGTTGCCCTCATGCCCCTCGTGACCAGGAACCCACCCTAAGGTAAGCGAGTTACGCCTGCCAAGTCGGTTAAGAGCCAGAATGCATTCCATGACCAGACCAGATGACACCTCATAGGACATTAAAGCCCTTAATGCCGCCTGACTGTCAGAAAGAATGTAGATGCGAGATCTAATAGTGCCCCTTCGTAAATAAGGATATTACTGATTAGATCTATACAAAATGTATAAAGTTAAAAGCATACACACAGAAAAAAACAGAGGGACTATTATCGAAGTGCATAATAATTATACAACTTCATAAGTTTCAAGTTAGTTTTACAAAGTTCTATTAAAATATTTAAAAATTTTGGTAAAATATATAAGCCTTGTAAAAAATTTCTAAAAAATTCATATATTCTACAAGAAATTTTGTAAATGTAACTTGAAACTTATGTAATTGTATAATTACTAAGCACTTCGATAATAGTCCCCCAGTTTTTTTTATAATTCTAACTTTTTTTATATGAAATGTCCCAAAAGTAATGAGTTATGCATAGGAAGCCTGAAGTATAATAGGTTGTCTATATGCATACAATGTTATGAATAATAAGCCATTACCAGAGGGAAGAAATAATGGGTCTAAAAATAGATTTTGAAAAAGAAATTACGAACTGTAATAATATATTATTATTTTTTATAAAACATGGTAGAGCCGGGAATCGATCAGATTTACTGGCGGCTACTCTATACCCTAAGCCACCGAGGCATATAAGATCTGAAAGTTTAAAATATAAATGATTATTATTACATAGATGTAAATTCGTTCAAGATGTACTAACACCTTCCTCTATAGCTTGCAAATAGACGAATTATAATGAGTCTAAAAATAGATTTACAGAAACATGATGTATCAATTTATTTCGTCTGGAAGTAATAAGATGGATAACCTATTATTGTTCACCAATTATTTTTTATATGAGAGTAATGCCTTATTATAAGTTTCTTATTGGTAACCAATTATTTTATTGTTTTAAGTAATGAAGAAGGTAATAAGTACTCATTACAAAGTAATGTTTAAAATAATAATGTTTTTGCTGGGTAGCTAAACATTTTTAAATTTAATCTTTTTAATTTTGAAAAATTAATAATAACAAATTGTTGTTTATTCTATGGAAACATGACGCAATTTTTTTTTACCCGGGCCCCAAAAAAAGAAAGTGTTGTTATGTATCTTTTTTCAAATCGAAAGTGGCCAAATTTAAAAAAGGGCATTTAAATTGCATAAAAAATGCATTTCTTTTTAACGCTGAAAAAAACTTCATTCCGCAGTAAAAAAGTAGGGAGTATACCATTCCAGTGCAATTTAAATGGTAATAATCCGATGAATATTAAAATTTACACACTTTTTTCATTTTTCAAAAAAACTAAACCGCACAGAAAACCGCCAATCTTTCAGTGGCTCCATAGAGTTTTTAAATGCAAAATTTAATTGAAATGGGAAGACCGAAGGTCAAAAAAAATCCATTTTTGGGCCGGTCTTCGGTGGAACGGCCGATATATATTTTGAACAAATAAAAATTTTTATTACAGAGTTAAAATTAAAATAATGTTCATCTATTAGGAAAAAAAGTGCTAAGAATTGAAGACAAAGTCGTTTTATTTTAGTTTTTTTTAATTTTCATTGTATGAAGTTCTAAAATTTAGTACATTTTTTGGTGATTTTAGAAAATTAATTTTAGATTGCAGTTTACTGAAATGATACTAAAATTAAGTAGCGGCTACTAATTTTTTCTGCTAATTTTATTTTACTAAAGTTCAGCTGACATGTGTAGCTAAATTTAGAAAAAAAAATACCGCAAGGCTCAAAATAGATAAAATTTCCCGTAATAACAGCACAATTTTCAGTAGCCACTACAGTTTTTTTTTTTCTTAGTGTAGCAGAAGAATGCCCAATAAGTTGGCCTAGAAGCTGATGTATTTGGATTTGAAATATTCCACTTAGTTTAATGGATATAGCCCAAATACCAGGTGTAGGGTCACATTAGCAAACATTCCCATATATTTTTTTTTGTTGTAGATTAGGTGTTAACAACTAGCATATAGAATAAAGGGGCACCGAGATACTCAATCCCTGTTAAACTTAATATGCGAACTGGGTGTGGAAAAAACTGTTAATAGTGTTGTTTTTAAAGCTTATTTTTTTGTGCGCCCCGGTAGGCTAGTTGGTAGCGTGCTGGCTTATCAGTGCGGGGGTCGAGGCGACTCTTGTCGCTTGAACTGGACACTGTAATCTCAGATACCATCTGCACAGGAAGGGTCAATCGGACACGGATATGTGCAGGTTTTGTGAGATGGTGTCTGAGACCTCGGAGCAGGTTCTCTGCGAATGTCCCAGGCTTTGTGATAGGAGACTTAGGTTGAATCTGTAGGTAACTTTAGACAGCAAAAAAGACCTACATTGGTCGCTGTGCATAGTGCCTTCTGATCTAATCTATCTATCAGTGCGGGGGTCGTGGGTTCGATTCCCACCAGAGGCACTGGTCTGTTTTCGCTAAAACGCGTAATAGTATATAATTTGTAATTATATTATTATTAATTAATAAAATAAAATAAAAAAAGCTTATTTTTCTATATAAGTAATTAAAAGTTTGTGTACGTTTTGCATTAATAATGCAGAGAATATATTGAAAAACACAGAACAACTTGAAAACTGGTTAATTTAAAGTACCACTGTTAATAAATTTTGAACATTTTCTACAAAAACTCTATAAAAACAGTTTAGTTTATTAGAAGAGAGAGAGAGAGAGAGAGAGAGAGAGAGAGAGAGAGAGAGATAGAAACTAGATGTAACTTTTAACTATAAATTCAGATCTTCAAATCGTAATCTCAGCTGCAACTAGTGCTGCCAACCCAATTTGTTAAAAAATCGTCCATTTTAGTGGAAAATATCGTCAAAATCGTCATTTTGAGAATGAAAAATCGTCAAAAAATCGTCATTCCAAAAATCGCTCATATTTCAATAAAAAAGGGGAAAGTTTACTCAAAATTTCGTTTTATTTACATTATTTGTAATTATTTAACCAATCGATGCCCTTTATTTTAAGCTCCTTCACAAACGCCTACAAGTCTTAAGAACACATCTCCCTATACTCATTATACCGAATATAATTTTAAGATTACCGATCTATTTTAAAAACTCCAAAATTTCATGACGAAATATTAATTTTTATATATTTTTTTTTCGATATTTGGTTTCAAAAAATTTATGCATACAAAAAAATTATATTCAATAAAAAAAAGGTGGAAAATCAATTTTTCTATAAGTGATTTTGAAGCTAACATTACTTAAATTATTAAAAAAATTTACATTTTTGGATTTTCCTTCCTAAGATATATAAAAAAGCCCTCTGGTATTCTCTAATTTTTAAATAATATTAGAATAAATGATGAAAATTATATGTAGTTGATCTTTAAATTGGTAAATGAATATTTGTTGCTTCATTTTATTACATTTCTTAAGATGTTTTAAATGAAAAGAAGCTTGATAAAATTTTGTCAGTAAATTATTAGAAAAACATTCTAAAATTCGACAAACATTGCAAATTTTAAAAATCGTCAATTTCCATACAATTAATTTTGTAAAATCGTCAATCGTCATTTTGCCATATTTCACTTCAAAAATCGTCAAAATGGAGACAAATCGTCAAAGTTGGCAGCGCTGGCTGCAACATACACTAGTTACGTTGTTTTTCAAGTATATTTAAATTGGTTCATTTTGTATCACACTGTGTAATATAATCTATGGAGCGTATGATTTATATGTAATTTGCACATTAAAAACACTCATACGCTATGTTAGACTAATATTAAACAGATTTTGTGGATTGAAGTTAGAGTATTTTCCATCATTTGTATTTTTTATTTTATAGTTCTATACTGAAAATTTTTAATTTGGAGGGCGGAAATGAATATAATAACTGAAAGTCTTTTTATTAATCTTAACATTTTTTAAACATATAGTTTTATCAAGTGTAACTATACAGTTGATTCCAAAAAAAAAAAAAAAAATAATAAATAAACTCAAACAAATAATGTATAATAATAACGTTTAAAAATTAAAAAAAAAGTACACAAGAAATCTGTAAAATATCACAATTAATTTAAATTTAAAAATCAGCACAAGCAACTTTTTTGGTTTAAAATTTGCAATTTAAAGAGTTACTCTTTGGGCCTGTAATCACTTTCTATTCGCCCTGTTTTATATAGAAAACTAAAAATACACTATTATAATTTATAATTTACAATTAACTTTAATTTTTGATATTTTAATTTAATTTCAATTAAATTTCTTATTATTTAATGTTAAGCCTTTTAAAGCAACAGTTATTTAATTATACATTATATTACTTGTAATTAAACAAGACATTAAAAATATAATTATTTGCAGAATTGTATTACAATAGAAAAGAAAAAATAAAAAATAATTACAAAACTGAATGAATATTTATGCTTCAATTAGTTTTTCTTTTTTTCTGTTTTACTTTATTATAGTTTTTTTTTTTTTGTTTAAAGAAACCATTTAAAACAATATGATTCTAAAGAAGACAAAAAAAAAAAAAAAAAGAAAAGAAAATTTTAAAAAAATTTTAGGCCCCAAAGAGAACTTTTCTGAAACTAAAACATCTATCAAATCTTAAAATTATGAATCCATAATAATGCTAAAGCCAAATACTTAAACTTATAATTAATTAATATTCATAATTTCGTTAATTCTTTTATATAATATTCTATAATTTTTTTTATATTTCTTTTTATTCTTTTAATTATTTTGTAACATTTACAAATATATAAACACTTACAATGAACATGTTAAATTTTTTTAACAAGATTATAAATCACTCTCATATTTAGCATGTTGTTCTCCTTTTTATACTATAGAATACTTTTCATAATTTTTATTTAGTTTTTTTTTCTCTTAAAATTAGCTTAAAAGTTTAAAATATATTTTTTTCTGTAAAAATGGCCAATGCATCTTATTTTTATAAAAAAAAAACAACCTATTATGCTACAATATACACATTTTACATTAATCGCAAACTATATACACTAGAAATAGTTATTTCAATGTAAAAATGGATTATATTTCATTTGAAAGCTATAAGATTCTAACAAGTTAAAGCAATTTATGTTATAAAGAAATTGTAAAATATTTGATCAGCAAACCAACGGTATTGAATATCAAATCTGTACGAGTTTGTCATCAAGTTTGTTTTGAATACCACATTCGGGGATGCCACTTGCTAAAGAAGTTTAAAAGGATTTGTGGGTGCCATCTAAACAGAGGTAGAAAAAATACAAAGTCGCCAGCATTGGCAAAGCACTGAAATGGGCGGTATTAGTACTTGCTACACTTATAGAAATTAACCTGTAAACATAGCAAAATAAAAAAGCTACAAAAAACTAGCTAATAATGAGCTTGATGAAAAAACTGCTAAAATTAGCAGATTTTTTTTTTTTACTAAATATTAGTAATAAAAGAATAGCAAAAATAAATCTGTTGAATTTACAAATATTTAGTTATATTTGAGCTAAATTTTAGTTTATTAAAAGAAATAATATAATCTGCTAAAATAAGCAAAAACATTTACAAAAAACTCATTAAAAAATTTGAATTCTTTTTCGTTTTTTTAATGCGAATAAAAGTCTGCCCTTATGAAATCAGCAATCTACAATTTTTTAGCAAAAATTTCTGTTGATTGTACCAAAATAAACTGTTATTTGCATTCTACTAAGTTTGAGGTAAATATAGCAAAAATTTTGTTAATATTACAGTTCTTGTTTTGCTATTTTGAGTCTACAAATATTTAGTAAATAAATTTACAGAGTAAAATGCTATTTTTAATTAACTAAAATTCACATCGAATATAACTAAAATTTTGTAAAGTTAACAGATTTATTTTTGCTGTCCTTCTTTTATTAATATTTATCCAAAATATCTGCTAAATTTAGCGGTTTTTTCTGCTTGGTACTTTTTAACTAATTTCTAGTAGAATTTTTTTCTTTTTTTTTTACAGGTTTATTTCTGAGTGTTGATAGCGTTGGGAAAGCACTGAGAAACAAAAAATCAAGTGCCTTACCAATGCTTAACTAAAAAAAAAAATCAAGTACGTTCCCAACGACCAACTAAACGAAATTTAAATGCCTTTCCAACACACAAATGATAAGATCTTTCCAAGCTGGTGTCAATGCTTTGCAAAAAATTGGGAAAGCACCTAGAAACACAAAACCAAGTGTTTTCCCTTCACCTAAATAATACCACACGGTGGTGCCAATGGTTATAAAATATTGTAATTCAGTCGATTTTTTCAATAAAAATTGTATTTTTTATTTTTATAATTTTGTAATAAAAACACTAAACTCAGAAAACGTTTACAGATACAATATGTAAGTTCAAATACACTACACTCAGAACTTCTACAGTTATTTCGATTTCTAAAACAGGGGGCTATTTGACAGCTTTTGTTCGAATTTCCAAACGGTATTCCAGTTATGTCGTTTTTATGCATTGGAGATACAATGAAATTTTCTAATTAGTATTTGCAAACCATGAACGTATTAATAATACTAACAAATATAAACTAAACGAGAATTTTTAAAAAGTCGACATAACTTTCTATTTTTAAATAACTAACAAAGTTTAACTGTTCACTGCAGCAAATAGGAAAATACATCATACATTTAAATTTTATTGACTTTTCCAATTACACAGTGCAACACGAAAAAAAATAACCATATACGGACACCACTACGTGATAAAAGACTAAAAAAAAAGACCTGTGTCTCCCAATTTTTCCCAAAGTCATCTCCTTTTTTGTTTATGGGCCGCCAAAGATTTGGGGCCTCGGTATCATTTTCGCAAAAAAGTGATAATTTTCTCAGGCTCATATCTTGCAAACCGTTCAGAATTTCGATTTACTCTCTATGGCAAAGTTGTAGCTCTTGTCATAAAGAACAAAAATTGCGAACAAACTTCACCTTCCAGATCAAAATCGCAAAAAACTTAAAAAAATTCGATTTTTTTTTTTACCTTTTTTCCCGTGTTCAGGTCCATAGGTAGCAAACCGTTCAAAATTCAAGGAAACAATCAACTACAAAAATTTACCTAAGATCTCAATAAAGAAATTTCTAGAACATATAAACTTCCTACTGAAAGTATTGTGCAACAAATACTGGCAAAAAGCTAGTAAAGCGTCTTAAACAAGTGTTCTGCCAATAATTTATTTACAATACCTAGGTTAGCCAGTGGTATACTAGTGTTTTATTTTTTTGTACCACTGGCAATTTCTGACTGGGCAGTTTCCGTTTTAGTGTACTTGAAATGTACTAAAAAGTACTTAACTACTTACAGTTTAGAACTAAATTTCAGACAGATTTTTTAAGCTAAAAATGAATTCATCGTAACATTATGCCAACCCAAAAAGGGCTTTTCGACTAAATTTGTGAATTTATTTTGGTAAAACGATTCCTAACTCGTAATTTCCTAAAACTCCACAGTCTTTGGCATTCAAAACGCAATTTAAGCTCAAATACCTGATACTTCGTTACCATTTTTAAAACCGCAATTTACTTAAAAGAAACCTAAATTCTTTTTCTAACACAGAAAATCGGTTTGTTGAAAATTTTAAAAGCTGTCAATTAAAAATTAATTGAATCAATTAAATGGTTGCTCAAATTCGGAACATGCATGACATTTTTTTATATTATCGTAAAAAAGAAAACATCAACACATTGTTGTTGTTTTTTGCTATAATTATGTAGTTGTTTTTTTTATAAATGTTTATGGTTTAGTAGTATTACTAATGAATATTTTAAACTCGTTTCAATTAGATTAGATATTAATTCTTATTAGGTTTATTACTTTATTAAGTTAAATAATTTAGTTTCAGTTGTTTAAATCTGAATATTTATTCTAAAATATTATCATGCAATTGATAATGTCAGTTTTAAAGTTTAATTTTTTTTTTAATAAAAATTAAATTTGTTTTTTAACAGAAAGAAAAATAAAAAATAAAAATTGTTTCAAACAAAAAAAAAAAAAAAAAAAAAAAATACTGTGATTTCAACAAAGGGGCTAATTTCTGCAAAAAAGTCCAAAAAAAGTTTTGCCATAGTTCCTACGCTTCAATAGAGGGGAAAAAAGTATATAAGTGTGCTAACTAAATGAGAATTACATGCCGGTTTTAAATTCAGTGTTATAAAGTTCGAGTTAAAAAAAAACACTTGGTATGGCAACAACAATTTATCCAATTTTTTTTCTGCTTTTTGCGAAGGTATACGATACTGATGACTTTTTAATCAAATAAGTTATTATTTAATTGAAAAATAATTTAAGAGCTATCAATTCCTTATTGAATTAGCAATTTTCGTTGTTGGCAGAATTTCAGCAATTAATTATTGTATCGGTGGTTTTCGTGATTGAAATGGGTTTTTATTTTTTTCTGTGTAAGGAATGTTTTCTTAAATTAATATAATCAACAGTTTCTAGAGAATGTTTAACATTTCAATGCTGCAAAGATTGCAAAGATCATTAAAATGTTTTACATTTTATATTTTAAATTCCATTTATAGCAAGATTTTTCATTAAAACTCCAAAAAGTCTATCTTCAGTGAATAAAAAAAACACACTAAAAGTTTCAGATTTTCAACCCAAGGGGTTTGTGCAGAACGTCAAGGAGGAAACAACTTTCCTTTTTAGTGCCTTTCCATAAAAATTTTCTAAATCGCAGTATAAACTTATTCCTTTGCTTCGTCCCGTAAGAATTTCCAAAAGTCTTGTCTAAGCGGATGTCTACGCGGGGTTTTGAACCTACATACCAAATTTTGAGATCCTTGCTTTCAAGGTTTGGTCAGGCCGACATCAGATACTTGTTAGGGCCCTTAAATTAGAAAGAAAAAGGTTTACAGATATGCCCCATCCCCCTCCTACATTCCAACAAATCAGTCCGAAAATTTGTAAAACTTCTCAACCCATTTTTACCACTGAAATATTCGAATAACCAAAAATGGGTTATTTATGCTTTATACACCAAATGCCCTTTTTTCAGATATAAATATCCTAATAAATATATTTAAACAAAAATATAAAGCTTGCGCTATCACACTTTTTTTTTTGTTGTTTTTTTTTAATGTGTACATTTTAGTGTGCAAGGGTAGTGAAATGTTAATTTTGTTTGTTTGTGCTTCTAGTTTTTTGTATCTAAAACGAGTTGTTTTTCCACTCTCACGTAAAAACGTAGAGAAACTTTGTTTTCAACAAAAGTGTCCGTCGATCGAGTTCTCAATACACAGGTTAAATCAACTGATTCGTCACTTTACATTTAAGTTCGAGTCAAAGTAAAGTCAGCAACATTTTTGCTGTTAATATCAGCAAAAAAAAATAGTAAATACAACCAAAATCGCAGCAAAACTGTTGCTGACTTCACAGACTTTTTTTTAGTGAAGCTTTAACCCCCATAATGATCAGCAATTACTTTTGAAAATATTTGTAAACAAAAACTAGCATACCACGGTTCTTCTCAACAAACACAGTTTGCTGGGATATATGCATGTTGTTTTTACAAATTGTAATACAACAAACACACATACGAAGTATATCGACATGTAAAATTATTGTTTTTCAAATAGTTTGATTTTATAATTAGAGTTACCAGATCAGGCAGTTTATACACTAAGGTAGAAAAAAGATAGAGTTTATTTTGTCTGTTGTATGTAATAAATTCTCATAGAGTTTATTTTGTCTGTCGTATGTATTGCAGACAACCGAAGATTTGGGTAATGCCAATGAAACAATTTTATTATCTATCAATAAAATGATTAAACTTTTTGAAAAGCAACAAATAAAATCTAATATGACAATATCATATTAGATTTTTTGACTTGAGGTTGGACAATATACCGACTAAATAGGGGGTCCGCCAAATAACTTTTTTTTTTTGAAAATGCTATAAAAAAAACAACTGAATATTTTCTCAAATTTCTTTTTTTATTTGAAAGTACAATCCTTCCGGTTAATAATGGAAAATAATTTCATTCAAATGGCTGCCTCGGCTGGCCATGCAGTAGCCTACACTAAAAAATATTCAGTTTTTTTTTATAGCATTTTCAAAAAAAAAAAAGTTATTTGGCGGACCCTTTATATGAAAACTGTAATATCAAAAAAAAGTCTAGTCTAATTTAAAAAATAGTGTTTATAATTTTTAGAGAAAAACGTTTATTCTTCTTCTTAACCTTAACATTTCTAAATTAAATTTGTCAAATGCATATTAATTAAAAATTAATTACGACTGTCTATATGACGTTAATATAACACAGTACGAAACAAAAAATGTAGTTGAATGCAAAATATCTATGTATATGTTCTGCTAAAATCAAGAGATATATTTGCTAAAAAATTGTAGAGTGCTTGTTTTGTCTAAAAATTTATAAATTTTTTTGCAAAAACTACTAAAAGTTTGTTCAAATCAACATTGCAGGAAATACTGTTGAAATTACCTGATATTTTTTAGCAAAAACAAATCTGTTAAAACTGCAAAATTTTAGTTATATTTAAGCACAAGTTTGGTAAATTGAGCTTCATTGGACGAAAATCTGTGATACATTGTCATATTTATGAAGTTTTCATAAATATAATAAAACTACCCATAAACATTTATAAAAAAATGCTTCGTAACTTCGTCATCATTTAATAGAAAAATGTCATCAATACATGTTTCATTATAATGGGCCATATCTCGAAAAGCGAAAGAGATAGAGCAAAACGTACCAGTGAAGTACTAACACACATCAGTATCAAAATTTAGTCAGGTCCTGATTAAATATCGAAAGGCATCACCATAACAATATTTTGATGAAACAGTTTGATAAATTTTTATGAAACAGTTTCATTGGACGAAAAACAATGAAGCTTTTATCATATTTAATATGTTTTTCATAAGTATGATGAAATTCCGAAAGGCATCACCATAATAATATTTTGATAAAACAGTTTTATAAATATTTATGAAACAGTTTTATTGGACGACAAAAGGTATGGGCGACGTCAATTACATTTCATGAAATTTGTCTATATCACTATATATCAACTTCTTTGCTTAAACGCTTCCTTGGAATTTTTTCATATTTTCAACACCAGACATGGGCATAACGCCAATATTTGTGTATTTAATTACAGGCCAATTACGTTTTGCGTCTAATTACGCGTAATTGGGTGTAATTGAGTAATTGCCCTGTATCTAAATACACAGATATTATTAATAATCCCCATGTTTGGTATACGAATTTTGACAAATTTTCCAAGGAAGAGTTTAAGCTTAGAAGTGTGGGCGTAGGTCTGAAATTACTTATGATATAAAAAATTTTTACAAGTGAATGATTGTGAAATGTACCTGACGTCGCCCATGTCTGGACGAAAAACAATGAAGGTATTCAAGGATTTAAGGATAAGTATTTAAGAAGGTTTTCATAAATATTATGAAGCTTTTTCTCTGAGTGTAGACAAAAAATTATTAAAAAATGTGAAATTTTTAACTTTTTTTAAATTTTTGAATCAGAATAAAAATTCGACCTTCTGAAATCAATCGACCTTCTGAAAAAAATTTTAAATTTCTTTGAAAATGTCACATTTTTCTGTGAATTGTTTTTTATCTACTAGATAATATTGAGCAAATTTGTTGCCGATTTTAGCAGATTAATTTGCTACTTTAAATTAACTAAAAATTTAGCTCAAACTCAATGTTTTGTTTACAATAAAATATATATAAAAATTATTGCATATTTTAAGGATCAACCAAAATATTTTATAAAAATATCATTAAATTAATGATTTTTTCATTATTTAATGAAAAATTTTCATTAAATCAATAAATCCAACTTAATAAAAGAAGAAGAAAAATTCTAAGTACATTTTTTAAGATATTACGAATATCAAATAAGCGCTTATTTGATAATTTTCATCATTCAATGAACCAGTTCAGTTCATTCAATATATTTGACATCACAGCAATAGAAAATTATACTAGTTCTACAAAAGGTCCTGCTTTATCCACCCCGGGATATGTCTCATAAGGGCAATTGACTTCTAAACTTACAACGGTTTTGGCATATTGAAATCGCAGTACAGAATCTGCGAAAAGAGCTAAAATTAAATTTGTTTGATCCTATCTCAAAAACTAAGCGGGATGGGGCCAAATATAAAAAAAATATAAAAATCGCTTAATTCGGATAATTCGCCTAAATCGAAGTTTATTTCATCGTTTCTAAGCATTAACACTAAGCAAGATTAAAAGTACTAACACTTCGTCTAACACCGTAAATGGGTCTGCCTGTTAAAATGTTTATATTTGTTTGCTTTCGATGCCAACTGTCCAGCAAAAAAAACAACAATATCAAACTTGCAGTATTTACACACAGAGAAAAGTTTGCCACTGAAATTCGGTTACTACGGTTTAAATTCATTTACTACGACTAGATATCGGTTGGTTTAACTGAGTATTGATTTTCACTACAAAGTTCAGTTAATACAACGGTCATAGAAATAAACCTGTAAAAATAGCAAAAAAAAAAACTACTAAAAATTAGTTTCAAAAATTATCTTGCAGAAAAAACTGCGAAAATTAGCAGTTTTTTTTACTAAATATTAGTATTATAAGAATAGCAAAAATAAATCTGTTGAATTTACAAATAATTTGTTTAATTTGAGCTAAATTTTAGTTAGTTGAAAGTAACGAAATCTGCTTAAATCAGCAATAACATTTACTAAATATTATTAGACAAAAAAATCATTAAAAAATGTGAAATTTTTAACGTTTTTTTTTTTAATGTGAATAAAAGTCAAATAAAAAACTAAAAGAAATAAAATAAAAATAAAATAATAAATAAAAATAAATATTCTACTAAATTTGAGCTAAATATAGCAAACATTTTGTTAATATTACAGTTTTTGTTTGATATTTTGAGTATACAAATATTTGGTAAAAGTTTTTGCTAATTTTACAGAGTAAAATGCTATTTTCAATTAACTAAAATTCACATCGAATATAACTATAATTTTGTTAAGTTAACAGATTTATTTTTGCTGCTCTTATTTTATTATAATTTAGCAAAAGAATTTGCTAAATTCAGCATTTTTTCTGATAGCTAATTTTAAACTAGCTTTTTCTGCTATTTTTACAGGTGTATTTCTATGAGTGAACGGAATTTTAGTTGCAACACCCAACTAACCGAATTTATTGGTTGTTGCTACCAAAATACACTTTCCATTCGGTTGGCACTTTTTTCTGTGTTTATTTTCCTATATGAGACGTATACAAAATGGAACGACATTTCTAATATTTCCAAAACCTTTGCGAAGTAGGCGTGGATTGACAAATTTTGCTCTGAATTTTCGTATACCAAAAATTTGTTTATGAAGAATTTGAAAAAAAAAAAAAATTTAAATTTAAGATTGAGGTGTGAATATTTTAAATAAAAGAAAACCAAAATTTATCTAAAAATAGAAAATTTTAAAAATTTTTTTATTTATAAAATAATTAAAATGGTTTTTATCGAAAGTTTTACTGTGTAACTCGGCTCCGTTTTGGTGAAAATATCGTTAATTGCGTATGATAAATTTTATTACATTCATCATACGCCTTGTAGTTCTAACAAGCAAATATATATATATATATATGTATGAGTATTTGAGTTGGATAATATTCAAAAAAAATTTTCTTCAAAACAAATCCGAGTTACACAATGAAACTTTATGGATCAATAGAAAAACATCACAATGAAACTTTATGGATCGATAGAAAAACATCAAAAATTTTTTTTCAGATTTAGATAAATTGAGTTTTCTTAATTTCTTTAGTTTTTCTTTATCTTTCAAATGAATAAATCCTTTCTTTGAAGTAACTATAAATTTCGCAAAGTAAATATAAATACAAGTACAACAAATTACTTATACCTCTACATTGTACATACATACATACAAACATATATACATTAGACATGTGCAATTGTCATAAGTTGCTACTGCGTAACTGATATTTTTTTTAAACTAAAGTTTATCATGCCAAATGACTTCTCGATCATTTGGCAAACTTATGCCAAACTGTAAAAAAATTATCTTTATGAGAACTCAACTTATGACCATCAATAATAACATATACTGCATTTCCTATACTTCAAATACATGCATATTTATTTAGTTATTGGTTTTATAATTATTTTCAAATGATTTTTTTTTTTTTTTTGCTTTAATCATTTAATTTAAAATCACAATTATTTATATTTTTGTCTCTTAATTTGTTTGTTAATTTAAAGCTTTATTTTAATTAAAAATTATATTTTTTATGATAAAAAAAAATATTTTTGAAATTTGAATTGCTAATGATAAAGACAAGTAGTGATTTTTGTTCTAATTATTAAAAAAAAAAAAAAAACAATTTGATCAAAATTTCTTGAATAAACTTACAAAAAATAAACAATTGAAAACCAATCTATGAGCTAATTGCTATAGAAATTTTCTTTCTAAATTAGGAGGTCCTTCAAGAGCACAATGGGAAGATGTTACTGGCTCTACACCATTGACATTTGTAAATGATTGTGTTTCATTTACCACCACAGTATCGGCAAGATTTTGGCTAATGGATTGTCGTAATATCAGCGAAGCAACAAAAATGGCTACCGAATTATACAAGTAGGTCTATTCGAACTATTAAAAAAAAGCCGTTACTATTTAATTGTATTTTTCTTAATCAACAATATAGGGAAGTTATTCATGTACCTTTCATAGCTAAATTTGTAGTTTTTGCCAAAAAAATTGAACCATTTGAAGCCCGCCTACGTGTCTTCTGTATGACAGATGATCGTGAAGATAAAACTCTTGAAAAAATGGAACTCTACACGCAAGTGGCAAAAAGTCGGGATGTTGAAGTACTCGAGGGTAAACCACAATATATTGAAATGGCTGGTAATTTAGTACCGGTTACGAAATCTGGCGAACAACTACAGCTGCCTTTTAAAGCATTCCGCGAAAATCGTCTACCATTCACCGTCAGAGTCAAAGATCAACATGCCGATATTGTTGGTCGGACATTGTTTATGAAAGAACCTAAAGTCGCCAAAGGCGAACCGCCACAACATCCGATTTGTATATTAAACATTGTGTTACCGGAAGCTGTAATACCCGATTCCGTAACTGCCTTCTCTGATAAAATCACACCCACGTATCGTAGTTCACTGCTCAGCTTTAGCAAACATCAAAATGACCATTACATTGGTGATATACGTATTGTAGATCTCTCGAACCTATTGGGTAAAGATTGGATTCAATTGGCCTCTGAAATTGACATAAGTACGGAGGAAATCGATGAGATTATAAATCAGAACACCGATAGCATTGCTAGACAAGCGCAAAGTATGATACGACTGTATAAGGATAAACCCAATTATGATATACACTCTCTGGAACAGGCACTTAAAAATATCGGACGAGATGATATTATGACAAGTGTAAGAGTGGTAGACTTTCGCATTCACGAGATTTTGATGAAACTGATATTATGAAGAATTCAGAATCAGTCGAAGAGTTGGTCCGACAAGAAAGTAAGTAAAAATTATTAATCGAATTATGACGGGTTGTTATAAATTCATTTTAATCTGCATTTGTATACTACTTCGTTACCAGTAGTTTGATATATCAAAAAGAATAAACATTTTTTTAACCTATTGTATTTCAAGTTTTATTTTTCTGCACTAATGACTTTGATAAATATCTATCATTAAACTTCATAGGATTGGGAACCCACATATCAAATCTTTAGTTTCTCGTTTTATCGGTTTGACCAGGACGTCAAGGTGGTGAATTTGCCCCATCAAACGCCTTCACTTAGGAATTTCCAAAAACCGCGCCTATGAAGATGTCTAATCGGTACTAGGAACCCACATACCAAATTCAAAATTCATCGCCTTAGCAGTTTGGACAGGTCGTGCCCCTCCCCATGGCTGATGTCAAAGCGGGTTTAGGAGCAAACATAACAAATTTCAAGTTCTTAGCTTTAGTGGTTTGTCAAGGGGCCAACTTGTCCCAATCATATCCCTACCCGTAGTATATTTCAATAATCCCGTTTAAGAGGATTTTGAGCACACATTCCAAACTTGAATTTTCCTGATTTAGGCAGGCTGCCAAGGAAGAGAATTTCAAACTTTTAACCCCTACTTTATCACGCTTCTGGGGAAAATTCCAAAAAGTCTATTGCTTTATAATAAAATAGGGTTTCGACACCCTATTGCTCCAAATAAAAATGTACAAGTTCTTTGCTTCAGTGGTTTGTCCAGGTAACAAAGGGGTGACTTTTACCCTTCAAGACCCTCCCCTTAAAAATTTCCAAAAATCCGCCAAGAGGAACACTTTTTCCCTTTTTAACTCCTATTTTTACCACGTTCATGGCCAGAACAAGTAACAGAACATATCAGTAAGTGGGGTCATATTTAAACGAACACATATTTATAATTTATAATTTCAAATTTCTATCCAAATATCCCGTCCCGCGGACGTCGACGCCATAGGAGGAACCTACAAGCCAATATTTAAGTTTCTAGTTCTATTGACTGACTGTAGTCAGTAAGTCAGACAGTTAGGCAGTTACTTAGTAAAGTTATTCTTTTGAACGGGACATTTTAAAAATAAAAAAGCGACGTATTCAACTTTACCTCCTCGGATTTAGTAAAACTTAGTACTTAATATGAAGTTTTCGTGTTTTTTATTTTTTTAGAATTCGTTGTAGTTCGAGTTTAGAAGCTGCTCAAAGTTGGGGGTTTTTAACAAATGTGTAAAAAATATGCAATATTTGAATTTTCACAATTTTGGAACGCGTCGTTTTTACTCTAGAAGAATAACAAATATCTCAAAAACCCCCTGAATTTACTTTTATGAAATTTATTTTGCAACATATATAAAGTTCAAGTTGGGAGTTAGACGGGTTCAAAATTAAACGGAAATTTTCCGAAAGTATCTCTTGTATTTAAGTATTTGTATATTCACATAGCACCTTACGACAAATTTCAATATTTCTTGCCTCACACGGGAAAATTATTATAAGAATAATAATTATTATAATTATCCCATCGTAAGTCCTTTCAAAAGGACATTTAAGGTTAAATTTTGTAACAAATTATTTAAATACTTTTACGCAGTAAGTGATGCCAGTATGGGCATCAAGTGAAATATCATAATCTCTGGTATTCCACAAAATGATTGGTAACAAAAAATATTAAAAATGTCCTTTAAAAAATTTGCCGCTTCAATATCCTTGATTGCTTTAAATAAGTTCGTCAAATAAAATATGCCTGTAATAGGTTTAAGTACCCTGTAAGATATACTCAACTTTCAGCATTCTAGCTTTATTAGTTTAGCAATGACAACATTTGAATTTGCACTGTAAAAACAAAAATAAAACATGAAAAATTGAATAAAACATATTAAAATGTTTAAAAATCTTTGTTATTGCGAAACTAAAAAAGCTAAAAGCCTGAAATCTCAGTATGTATTACAGTACAGTCAAATATTTAACACTTTTTTTTCTTTTCACGAACTTATTTAAAGCAATCAAGGATATTGAAGGATCAAATATTTTAAAGTACATTTTTAACATTTTTTGTCCTGAAATATTACTACCAATATTTTTTTTGAATATCATATATTATGATCTTTCGTCTGATATCCATACTGGCATCATTTAATGAGTACAAGTATTTAAAAAATTTGTTTAAAAATTTTACCTTAAATGTTGTTTTAAAGGGCTTAGGATGGGCTAACGAAAATCTGCGTACTCGGTTTAACTAAAGGGTGTTTTTTTATACAGGTATAGAACTTTAAGTTGTCAACACTTTTTTAACTGGCGGCCCTTTTTTCAGCTGTCAAGTGATTTATGTTTAGTTTGGTTTGGCATTTCAACATGAATTGACTGACGCCTGAACAACGCTTCCAAATTGTGCAAATTTATTTTGAAAATCATGGTTCTGTTCGAAATACGCATCGCGCACTACGTCTAGTTTGCGATCAACATAATCGTCCATCAGAGTAATTAATTCGATTAACTATGGAACGTTTTCGCACCACGTTTACTCTAAATGATAATATGCATCCATAGAGACGTCGTACAGTGCGTACAGAAGAAGTCATTGCTGATGTAGAGCGTAGCGTAGGAATTGGATATGTGTCCATCCAGTTTATGGAAGATTTTGCGGAAATATCTTGGTTTTCGTGCTTACAAAATCGAACTCGTGCAACAATTGAACTTAAACGACCACCTAGCAAGGCGTAGATTCGGTGAATGGGCCCAAAACAAGATTGCCGTTGATCCTGATTTTCATTGAAGGAAACGTTTGGTAACCGCATACACACAGAGAAATAAAGCGCCAACCGAATTGAAAATTGTATATTAATGGTGACAACTTATAAATTCAATTTGTACAACAATATTTACATTAGATTTCTGAATATTTTGGGTGTTGCAATCAAAATTCAGTTGAACTAACCGAACTTTGTTGTGAAAACTAATGTTAATTTATGTCAGCCGTCTGAAATTTGAAGTAAAGGAATTTAAGTCGTAGTAACCGAATTTCAGTTGGCAAATAGCTAAATATTTCTCTGTGTGTAGTTTCACGTTTCGGACCCGTGAATTGGCCTCCAAGATCGTGCGATTTAACACCGCTGGACTATTTTCTGTGGGAATATGTGAAGTCTACGCCGATAAGCCCGAATAGATTGACCACTTGGAGGACAACATTAACCGCGTTATTGCCAATATACGGCCACAAATGTTGAAAAAAAGTCATCGAAAATTGAACCTCCAGATTAGACTACGTCCTAGCAAGCAGTGGCGGTCATATAACAGAAGTCCTATTTAAATTATAATGCCAGAAGATTATCTTTCGAATAAATTAAATTAATGTCAATTTAAAAACTTTATCTTTGTATTATTCAATTTCAAAGTTTTATACCTCTATGAAAAACCCCCTTTACATGTGGCCTCCTGTTTAACATACATACCAATTTCCTATGCGAGGCAAAAGATATTGAAATTTGTTATAGGGTGCTATATATAAAATATTAGAGATACTTTTGGAAACATTCCGTTTATTTTTGATCCCCTCTGATTCCCAACTTTTTTTTATATGTTGTAAGTGATACTTTGAGTTAATTTGCAAGATAAATTTCAGAAGAATTAATTATGTTTTTCTGAGATATTTCGCGTAAAAAAAAATTTTTGTGCAACAGCACTAGGAGAATATAAATACCAAGTTTAATGAAATTAGAAAGACCATTATCCGAACGAAGTCTTTGTGAACTGTCCAACATTGAGCTGACGTACAGAGTTATATTATGGCTTACAATTTAGGTAATATAATATACTTTCCAAAGCCCAGAAGCGCAATATGGAGGTAATGATGATCTAGCCAATATGGAGGTAAAAGTTGAGATACTTTCAGAGACGCTTAAAATCATGCTGAGGAGGGGTTTTGGGGTCTAAATTTGAATATGTCATCAGATTTTTAAAATTCAAAATTTGAGATCTAATTTGGCGGATGATTGTGATTGTGATCGGTAAATACGCATCTAATATCTAATTTTTGAAATTAAAGATGATTTTAGGGTAATCGAATTATCTTTAAACTTGTTCTTAGATCCGCCATCTTTATTTTCAAATATTAAATATCAGATTCGTATTTAGCAACCCTCAAAACAATCCGATAAATAATTTTCAACAAAAAGGTGGACCGGACCTTTATAAATGATGCCAGATACGAGTTCAGCGACTCTGAAAACCCCTGTGAATCAATTTTCAAGCCGATTCCGCCACTCCTTAACATGTTTTAAATGGTCTCTGGAAGTAGTAAATCAACTCGCTCCAGCATATTTGATAATCCATCATTACCGCTATATTGCGCCACTCGTCGTTAGATAGTAGACATACTCAGCTAAATTTTAAACCATGATACAACTCTGCACGTCATGCTAAATTTCGCAAGGGTTCCGTTCAGAAATTTATTTAGATTATAATGATTTAATTTTTGGTAAAAATAAATAAATTGTCAAGTTACATACATATTCTTATGGGAGTAGTAAAAACTTAGTTCGCAAAATTTAAAACTTTGCAGATTCTGAAGGTTTCTCAATGTAACGAACTAAAATTTTACAGTTTCGGTCACATTAATAAAAGAAAACAAAATTTAATTCGGCTGGTCAGACAGTTGCGATAAAGCAAACCAATTTTTAATTATACAGTTTTTGCAAGTGTACGATTTGTTATTTTAAATTTATTTTCTCTTTGTTCTAGGTAAACGGATACAGCAAATTCATGAACGCGAAGAAGTCAAATATTCTGCCGAAGAGAAAGAAATAGAGGAATCCGAATCAGATGAAGAAATCGCTAAACGTACGGTGGCCGAACGACGAGAGAAAATTGTCAAACGTCTTTCAGTTGAACGACAAATACCAGCTTCATCTCAAAAAAAGGAAATTACCCGCGAAATAACCGAAATCAAGCGTAAGAGCTTAATCGAAGATAAAAAAGCCATACACGAGTCCGAAATTATGATGCAACTGCCAACCGATAACATTGTAAAATCGGCTGTTGTACCCGAGCAAGTTATTAAAATGAAAATGGGAAAAATGGACTCAACGGAAGTGAGCAAAAGCGATTTTGACAAAGAGTTAACACACAAATTTAAATCATCAAGTCGTAGTTCTGAGGAAGAAGAAGACTCTTCCAGTGTTCAACAGCTACAGACCCATGAAGAGGTGGATAATTTTAAAATAGTTAAAGATATAACAAGTGTCGAAAAACCAAGTAAAATTATTGACTCATTAATGAGTGAGAAACCGTCAATGTCTTCTGGACCCAAACAATTGACTGAAGATTTTTTGATAGTGGAACAATTTACACAACTACCCTCAGTGGTTACAACCACTATGTTAACAGAGAAATTTGTTGACGAAGTTAGGGAAAAGGTTGAAGAAAGCAAAATGACAGAAGAGATCAAGGCCACCGCACAAGAAGTTGTAACAGAAACTGTAGAAACGGCCAGCAAAAAGGTGGAAAATATAATATCTTCCTTTGAGACTACAAAACCCGACAAAGATATGACAAAAGATACGTTAAAAGAAGTACAAGATTTTCTCGCTGCAGAAAAAACAAACATATTCCGATTCAATAAAGACAAAAGTTCAAACTAAAGTTGAGGAAACATCAACTAAAGTTGATAATGAATTTGATACAATTGTTTCGGAAACCAATAGTGTTAAAGATAAAATTAAAGCATTTACCGAACCTAAAGTTGGCGAAATTGATGACAAATTAACTAGTACCAAAGATTCTTTCGAAAAAGAATCCACCAAGGTAGCGGAATCAGTAAAATCATTTACAGATACAAAATCTGAAGAATTGAAAAGTCAAAAAACCAAAATTCAAGAGGACTTCGTTAGTGAAACAAAGAGTGTAGCTGATGCCATTAAAACATTTTCCGAAACTAAAGCTAATGAAATGGGAGAGGTGAAAGATTCATTTGTTTGCAAAACCAAAGGTGTAGCTGATACTTTCACTAGCTTTGTAGAAACAAAACCGATAACTATCAATCCGAGGCCACAGCACGAGAAGAACACTTTACAGAAACTAAAGATTCTGTTTTAAGAGGAACAACGAGCTTTGGCGAGACTACAAAAGATACACTTGTCAGTAAATCTAAGGGTGCAGCTGAAACCATTAAATCTTTTACCGAACCCAAAATTGAGCAAGTTGAAAAAGAATCTACAAAACTGAAATCTGAAGCCACATCCTTCAAAGAACATCTAACTGATACTAACGACTCTATATTTAGTAAAACTACAAGCTTTGCCGAAACAACAAAAGATTCCCTTGTCAGCGAATCTAAGGGTGTAGCCGAAACTATTAAAGCCTTTACAGAACCTAAAATTGAGCAAGTTGAAAAAGAATCCACAACATTTGACAGTAAAATTATTACTGCTAAAGATTCAATTATTAAAGATACCAAGTCTTTCTATGATAGTAAAACTGAAGAATTTAAGGAACATTTTGGTGACACAAAAGAAACTATTGTAACAGAAACCAAGCAAGTTGGGGAAACGATTAAAGATTTCACCCAAACTAAATTAGAGGACATACAAAGTGAAACATCCAAAGTGGAAACTAAAATAAGTGAAGTTAAGGACTCGTTAATAAAAGAAACTGAAACTGCTGGTGATTCCCTACAGTCCTTTTCACTAACTAAGGCTGAAAAGTTAAAAGTCGAAACAAAAGAATTAACTGATCAAGTCTCAGATTCTAAAGATTTCATAATAAGTGAAACCAAAACAGTGGCCGAAACTATTAAATCATTTTCCGAACCTAAGGTCACTACATCGAAGATGGAAGAGAAGTTCAATGATTTTACTGAACCAATCAAAGGCGAATCCAAAAAAGTAGCCGATACAATAAAATCACTTTCAGAATCATTTGATAAATCTTTATTTGTAGAATCTACATATGACAAAGAGGAAAGTTATAGCATCCGACAAAATTGAAGATAAAATTGCTGATTTTGAAGCTAAAAAAGTAAAATATGAATATCATGGCTTGGAACCGAAAATTCGTGTTGGAATTCCCACCAAATCTGAAATAGAAGAGGAGGAAATAGTTGAACAGAAAACTACACCAGAGGCTGCTCCCCGTAAACTGGCCACTTTAACTAAAGAAGAAACAACAATCGAAGAATCTTTAGAAAAATTAGAAGAAATGAAATCAATTGTGGCTGATGCACGAAAACTAACCCATGATTTCTTAAGTATGGAACAACAGACACAATTACCAATTCAAACTAAAGTCGAAATGAAAGAAGAAAGCAAAGTAATGGAAAAAACTATCAAAACTACAATAACATTCCCTCCCATAGTCGAGACCACAACAATTGTAACCGATAAACTGGTAGGACAAATTGATGACACGCAACATAGTTTAACTGAATCCACAATTGATAAAACAATTAAAGATGATTTAACACAAATGAAAGAAACTATTAAAGAGACTATAAAAGAAACTATTTTAGATACTAGAAAAATGACACATGATTTTCTAAGTATGGAACAAAAGACACAACTGCCCTATGAAAAGCCAACTGCAGACGAGATATCCGAAATATCTACAGAATCATCCCAACATTCCGTGGAAAAATCTCCAATGTCGAAACTGATTCAGAGAAAATATCTTTGGAACAATATGAAAACAGGGCGTGGATGCTAGAAAATTTACTCATGATTTTCTTAGTATGGAACAGCGACAACAACCCTTTGCTGTTCCTAAACCTCCATCTCAAATAAAATCTGAAGAATTAATGATGCACCCCAAACAAACTTCAGTTATTGATGAAGTTTTAGTTAAAGCCACGAATATAATTACTACTATATCTGCTGGAGCGGAAGTTCCAAAGGAAACCTTAAAGAATCTACTGGAAAGAATAGATTTTCCAACTGAACTTATATCTTCACCTCTTAAAGATGATGGTATTGAAACGGCAGCTCCCGTTAAAGGCTCTAAAGAAATGCCACCAACAGTTGTTAAGACTTTAACCCAAGATTTTCTTAGCTTTGAACAATCTACACCCATGTATTCGACAACAAACACAACAACTGAAGAAATAAAAAATGTTAAAGAAACTTTAAAGGAAACCTTGTGCCTACATCACCAGCATTTATAGAAGTACCCCATCATGATATTATCAAAATGACTGGAGATTTTTTGTCAATGGAACAAAGTAGTACGCAAAAACCTAAAACCAATGAAAAAGTTAAGGCAACAACAGCCGATTGAATTGAAGGCGCCCATTTCTATTGAACCACGCAAATCATTGACTGATGCTGAATTTTGCAAATCCGTACAGGAATCTATAACAAAGAAAATGAGTGAGGGACTAATTGAAATTAGTGATGAGCTTAAAATGAAAGGTATGTTTAATCAAATTTACGAACAAGAACCCTATTACAATAGCTTCCTACCTGTCCAGCTTTCGTTATTTCCAAATAAATTCGTATTTTTATGCATGAATTTTTATGAGTGTATGCAGCGTAAAAGTATTCGAGAAAACAAAAATATTGATATCCATATTGCGAAAAAAGTAGTTCATAGGACTGAGGATATTGAAAAACAAAACCATCGGTTAAGTTTAAAACGAACTAATACATCTGATTTTTGACTCAATTTTACCCCACAATCGGACCTGGTCATTTTCAATTACATTTTGTAATTATAATTTATTAATCCTTCCGACTCTAGCTACTCTAATATTTGTGATGTTAAGCGAAATATTTGTGATATTGTAAGTCCTAAAAAGGAAAGAGCGATAGAAAAGAATAAAGTAAGAACAAATACAAAATTGTTATGCATAATTAGATGAAATTTGAAAAGTTGTCAATTGGCAAACACGTGAATTTCGTTTCTAAACTACACTCAAAAAAAAAAATAAGCTAGTAGAAAAGTTAGTAAAACGTCTTGTAAATCAAGTATACTATTTCAGCAAATTTTTTGCTGTAATTATGTTTTCAGCTAAAATTTTAGTTGTACTTCAGCACTTAACTGTTTTGAACTAATATTTCACAAATATTTTACTAATGTTTTACTAATTTATTTTGCTAAAAAAAATTGGAGTATATGTCGCTGCATGTCAAGATGTAGTAGAGACGAGCAAACTGATACTAA
>CM037853.1:151966542-152074608 GCA_021234595.1 Delia radicum | reverse complement strand
TATATTTTAGGGCGGGTCGATTTAATAATCGCCCAAAGCTCAGTGAAAATCGTATTCTAGGGATCAAAATAAGAAACTTTGGCGGAATTAACCATACCTCTAAAACGAATTCTACTACCCCCGAAACTGTTGACTTTTGTCCCGTAGGGTCAAGTTTTGAAAAATCCCACTTTGACCCATGTAGAGTGCCCCAATCGAGTCCAAATGTATGACCGACCCCCCACTAACTTTGAAGGGCCGATCCACCCATGCTCGTGGCACACCCCCCTGGAACTCCCCTGGGGGGTTCCCCATACAAACATTTCAAAAAATCTCCATTTTTGGCACTTTATTTATTTATTTTTTATTTATTTATTTATTTTTAATATTTATTTATTTTTTCTCTTTAGAAAATTATTTAGTCAGAACATATGGTAAATGAAAAAAATAATTTAACTTAGTAATAGAAAAGAAATAAAAAAAATTACTGTTTGAAGTCTTTTTTGCTTTCAAGTCTGGGCAATTTCGCACGGCTCTCTTATGTCGTCGCCATAAACAGCCTCTACATTTCCGGTATAACTCGTTTGGAAACGCTAGCTAGCAATTGAACGTGTCGTTCTGTTGCAGGTCGTAAAATAGGTTGTGTGGGTTTTTTAAGCCACCACAAGACACAGCTGCATGTCGTAAACTTACTTAAGCAAAATCGGTTACAGGTAGAATTGAGCATAAAATTATCATAAAGGATTTTCCAGAAGTAATAAAAAGGCGCACTTGCTTAACAGAAAGCAATAAAATTATCATAAAGGGATTTTCCAGAAGTAATAAAAGGCGCACTTGCTTAACAGTATTTGTGGTCAGATTAACGTTTAATTTACATGTAAGTATTTTATGGGCAGTTTTGACAACAAAATCGGTTACAGGTAGAATTGAGCATAAAATTATCATAAAGGATTTTCCAGAAGTAATAAAAGGCGCACTTGCTTAACAGATTTTGTGGTCAGATTAACTTTTAATTTACATGTAAGTATTTAATGGGCAGTTTTAACAACAAAATCGGTTACAGGTAGAATTAAAATTACCATTTCATTTTTATTACCTCGTAGACCATATATAACGCAACAGTTTTTGTGAATGCATTAAGTCGTTGTGAAGAACTCAAAGTGTGAAGTTCTAATTTCAGATAAAAAAATATTTAAAAAAAAAAATCATTCCAAATCAAAAAGTTTACAATGAATCCACCATCCTTTACACCGCAAGATGAAGCAATAACAACATCAACAACTATCGAAAACCCAATGAGTCATATACCCAGGCATGATGTTACTGTTTTTGGTGTGTCTACTGATTTGACTGATCTTAATTTACCAACCCATCTGGATATTTGAGATATTATTTTACTTGAGCGAACAAAAAAATTGCTCTATAAATCATTCACTATTCAAGTACAAGATAAGTTGATTGGAATTTGGAAAAAACTTGGTATGGAAATAATGCTGAAAAAAAGTGTATATAATAAATTGAATAGATTGCTTGTCAAATATCAGAGCAAATCAAGAATAGAAACAAACACCAAGAATTTACAGAGTATGTAAAATCTCTGGAAACAATTTTTTTCATTGGAACATGTAAATGCGATTTGAAGGCAGCTCCATGTGCATGCGGTTTGGTTCCCGAACGCCTCAAAGAGTTTATGCACGATCAACATAATCAGAGAAGACTAACAATGGATGGATTTGCGATGGAAATTGAAGAGCAAGGAGCAACGTCTATGTCATCAATGCCAACATACCAAGATCCCGATGATTCAACATACGCACCGCCACCGGTTCAAGAAGATTTGGATATAAGCACAAGTTCACAATACACACAGAGATACGATTGTTTAACTTTGCCTTGGTATGTGACAGATTTGGTGTGCCTGATAGAGTAGCATCAGCAATGGGAACCGCTCTTTTCCAAGATTTTAAAATGAAAGATACCCATGGCAAACCTCTCATCATGGATAAATCGAAAGTTCGCCGAGAAAAAGAGAAATGCAGACAAGAAGTGCTTCGCAAACGGTTAGATGATACCAATTTGTTAGCATTTTCATTCGATGGCAGAAAAGATGATACTTTAACGAGAGATGCAATTGATGAGAAGTATCATACTAGGATGGTAAAAGAACCTCATCTTGTTATTTTGAGAGAACCGAATTCTGAATTGATTGGTTACGTAAGACTGGAACATGAAACCGCTGAATACAAAACAACCAAATTAAATGATTTTTTTAACGATAAAAATATATCACTGAATGAATTAATTGGCATATGCGTTGACGGTGAGCCAACAAACACTGGCCCACACGGTGGAATTATACGACGATTCGAATTGCTGTTAAAAAAGACCATTGCATTGGTTCGTTTGCCTTCTACACTTCAACGAACTTCCGTTTCGGCATTTGTTTGAAGCTTTGGATAAATCAACCAGCACTGGACCAAGATCGGCAACCGGAAAATTGAGCCGTCAAATCGAAACTTGTGAAACTTCTTCCGGTAAGTTATTGCTATCACTCATTTATTATAATTGTCAACCGTTTTTAATTGCTTTATTTTTATATATTTCAGGTGGTGGACGGCTTTCAGAAAATTGAGTTGAAAAATATGCCCCCTGCTCCAGAAAAAATTGAATTTTCCACCGATTCCAAGTACTTATACGACATGGCCCATGCAATTTCTAGCGGCGTGGTTTCAGTGGATCTGGCTAACATCAAACCAGGGAAAATTGTACATTCTCGGTGGCTCACCAAGGCCGCCAGACTATTACGATTATATGTGACAACGGAAAATCCAGATGCAAATTTAAGAATACTGGTTGAATTTATAATTACATGTTATGTGCCAATGTACTTCAATATTAAGTATTACAGCTCTGTCGTGTACGGTAGTAGATTATTTTTCAAATTCATTAGTTGGTCAAGATTTCTAGAACCTCGTTTACGCAAAATTGTCAATAAAGTAATTACAGATAATTCATATTATGCGCATTCGGAAAATATCTTGTTATCAATGTTGTTTGATGATAGCAAAGAAAAGCGCGACTGTGCTATCAAGATAATTCTACGCTATCGAACCGATGTTGACGACCCAACGGGACTTAGAGCTTATAAAAAACCAGATATAAACTTTTATTGCACAAGTTACACGGAAATGATCAATATGAATGACATAAATGACGTATTTGAACCACCATTCACTCGAAGCATTCCATACGATACTTTGAAAGAATATTTAAATCAAGATGATCCACCGTTTAATGATCCAAAAATTCCATCACACATACAAGGAACAGAACGACACGTTCAATTGCTAGCTAGCGTTTCCAAACGAGTTATACCGGAAAATGTAGAGGCTGTTATGGCGACGACGTTAGAGAGCCGTGCGAAATTGCCCAGACTTGAAAGCAAAAAAGACTTCAAACAGTAATTTTTATCTTTTCTTTTCTATTACTAAGTTAAATTAATTTTTTCATTTACATATGTTCTGACTAAATAAATTTCTAAAGAGAAAAAATAAATAAAATATTAAAAATAAATAAAATAAATAAAAAATAATAAAATAAAGTGCCAAAAATGGAGATTTTTTGAAATGTTTGTATGGGGAACCCCCCAGGGGAGTTCCAGGGGGGTGTGCCACGAGCATGGGTGGATCGGCCCTTCAAAGTTAGTGGGGGTCGGTCATACATTTGGACTCGATTGGGGCACTCTACATGGGTCAAAGTGGGATTTTTCAAAACTTGACCCTACGGGACAAAAGTCAACAGTTTCGGGGTAGTAGAATTCGTTTTAGAGGTATGGTTAATTCCGCAAAGTTTCTTATTTTGATCCCTAGAATACGATTTTCACTGAGCTTTGGGCGATTTTTTTGCCTCCCCACAAATCGACCCGGCCTAATATATATATATATATATTTGCAGATATTACATTAATTCATGTCGTCAATGGGGGAGTATGAAAAATTTTTATATTTTGTAACGTATTTGAAATTATTTTAAAAAGAATCACAAAAAATGTTTTATGATTTTCATCAAAATAAATTTACTAAAGTAAAAAATTTTCTACAAATTTTTTGAGTTTTTTTTCAGTCTACTAATATTCAGCAAAAATTTTATTAATGTTAGCAAGGGCTTTTTGATTTCTAATCCACTAAGTTTTAGCAAAACTTTTGCTGAATCTACTAACTTTGTTGCTAAAAATCAGCTCGCTACAAAAAATTGTTTGAATTTTCAAAATTATTGTTACAGCCCCCGGAAAATTAAAAAAAAAGAAGTTTAAAAAAAAACCCGAAAAATATGACAAAAAAAAATGGTTGTTGCTCCAAAAAGTACAAAAATATGCAAAACAAAATATAGATTTGTTCCCAAAAATATGTTCTTATGATCAAAATATGCAAAAATGCGCAGTTAAGAGTAAAATATGCAAAAATATGCTCCAATAAATCGATGCCAGAATTCGTCAATTGTTCTCAAACGTATAAATATCTCATCCATTTTTCAATAGGACGCACAGGAAAGAACTTGATACATAATTTTTCTGGTTGCCTTGCTTATTACATTTTGATTTCGATACCTGTTGGTTGGAAAAAAGTACAAGTGAATAAACAAAAAAGTTATAACAATCTTGTCTTGGAAATTTTTAGTGAAATTTAATTAAATAAACTTTTAAAATCAGTCATATAAAATTTTTTTTATATTTTTAAACGGTTAAAGCTACGCGATTCTGATTTTAAAGCTACTGTTATCGTGCAATAAATAAAATTAGAAAAAAAAACAATTTTTTTGAGGGTAAAATGCATTTTTTTAAATTCTTAAAAATATATATATGTTAATTTTAAATTATTCGCCTATATGTCGTTGCCAAATCCCTTTATGGAACTCTTACGGAATCCAAAGTTGTGAATAAAAATCAGAAAACGATACTAAATGTGGTAGAAAAGAGATTGATATAAAAAATATTTTATTGAAAAATAAAAATCAAAGATTTACAAAAGTAGTTGCACATAATTGCCGATATCTTTTTAACGGCTTAAGCTACGAGAGTCATTGATATCTCATTTTAAAGCTACTACATCATGATTTTATTGGTACCGAAAAGTTATTCACTTTATTATGGCACATGAATTTTTTCCAAATCCATATTTCAAACCGCTGTATTTCCAAAATCTTTAAAACAAAATATGTTAATTAAAAATTATTCTTCTATACCCTTGCAAAATCCCTGTATGGTAATCTTGCAGGCTCCAAAGTTATCGGTTTTTTAATAATATTTTTTTTTTCATTTTTGTGCATAGCTTTGGATTTCGTAAGAGGTTCAAAAAGTGATTTGGTTACGACATAGTGGAATAATTTATAATTATCATATTTTTTTAAAAATTTTAAAAAGCCAGTTTTTGAAATACATATGTTTAAAACAGCGGATTTTGAAAAAAAATTGTTTCATCTTCAAACAATTATTTGTTTTCTCATTTTATTTAAAGCACGATAACAGTAGCTTTAAAATAAGATAAAAGATATAAACGATTTTTACGACTACTTTTGAAGCCCTTCATCTTTCACCACCTTTCATCTCTCCACTATCCCCTTTCCAAAGAAAGCAACATATTAATAAATAGGAAGAATTTCCTGAGTGTTGCTTCTCTTTTAAAAAAAAAAAAAACAAAAAAAAAAAAAATATGGATCTTTATGTACGACTACTTTTCTGAAATTTTCAAATATTTTAAATATTTATTTCGAAACGCGATTTTTCCAAGATCCTCTGGGACTAGTTTTCTAAACTATCTATCATATACCAAGATGGGCTTAAATCGGAAAGGATGGAGGAAATTAATTGGTTCATTTTATAAAAAATAAATTTTGTGTACTAAAACAATTTTGGCATTTAAAAAAAAATTGAATTGAATTTTTTTTCCAATTTCATAAGCCTAATGAAAAAAGTTTCATTAAAAATAGTTTCATTAAAACTATGAAGCTTTTCATGAGGTTTAAAAAATTTTTCATTCACATTTTCTATTTTACTACTTTCATTAAGCAACATCTTGAACTACATTTAAAATAACGGTAAAATACCGGAGCGCTGATTTATAACGGAATTGTAGATATAACAAAATTTAATGGGTAACATTTTGAAACAAACCCTGTAATATTAGAAAACACCTACCACTATTGGAATCGTAGTTTTAAAATTTCCATAACGGTATAGATGTGGACGTGTTAGACATCTGCCATTATAATGAAAATGTAGTGTTTACCAACCATGGTAGAAACATTAACGAAAAATATCTTGTATTAAAGTTGCCAAACCATTGAGGATTTACTGAAATATTTGGAAAACAATTCAAAATTTTCACAATTAAATTGCATGCTGTGAAGGGTTAAAGATACATTTTTTTTGGAAGTGCCCATGCGAACCCACAGATTTTAGTTAACTTTGGATATGTTAAAGAAGAGGACAAAATAAGTGACATGTTTTATTTTGGTTAAAAAGTATATGTATATATATATGTATGAAAACAAGTCTGAAATTTACGAAAATAAGATTTAGCTTTGCAAGAGGTTATTTAATATTCCAGAAAACAAAAAATATGGTAATCAATATTGCCTATATCGTGGACCAGGAGTGGCCAAGTTTTTGAATTATTTGAAATTAAGGGGAAAAAGTGCTTCGAAAAAAAATATTTTATATTTAAATAAAATATAAAAATTCCCGTTTTTGAAGTAATATTTGCTTGGCAATACATTTTTACATAACACAAACTTCAGACAATCTGAAACTGAAACTTGTCTTAAAATCTTTTTCAAGTGATTTCTACTAAAAACTAGCAAATTTGTTCAAACATGTATTTTTTGACAACAAATTTGAATTAACCCGCTTTTTGTACCAAATTCCCGCCTTATCTGCCAAGTCCCGAACTTTTATCAAAAACAGTTGGTCACGTATTAAGTACTCAATTGGGTAATCAAAAATAAGCTGTGGTTTGAAGGGATAGAACTATTTTGAAATTTTACTGTAGTAATACAAATTTTTCTCTGACTTTTTTTTTATTTCAGAGAGCGAAATTCCTGATTCTCAAACACCTCCACCAACACCAATCGACACAAAGGCCGATAAACAAGAAGAGGAGGATGATGTTATATCAAAAACAACAATGGATAAAGGTAGGCATCGGTTTTGTTTCTTAGTGGTGTATATTTTTTAAATAACCCAGCAAAAATAAATGGATGAAATTCTAAATGAACCATTTTTTTATTACATCAACAAGCAGCTCTTCTCTACGAAATTTATTTTTTTTACCAACAACATCCAAAAACTGTGATAAAAATATATTTATAAGGAGTTCTTTTTGGCGAGTGATAATAAAAAAGTTAATGATTTGTATGGGGGTTGCATGGCAAAGTGCTTGCTCAGCAATCAGAGGATTGTGGGTTCAAATACTGATACCACGAAATAAAATTGGAATTGCTATTTTTTTAAAACGATTTATTTTTCTAATTTAACTACTCTAATATCTCTGTTTCAAAATAATTTTAACTTTTTCTCTATAAAATTTACGAAGTTAAAAAATTAAAGTATTATTTTAAAAATATGTTTTTCGGTATAAATTTATCTTGTTTTTATAAAATTCCATGAAAAATCAATCGCGATTTGTTCACGGTTTTAATTTCAAAAAATTCAAAACATGACGGACGTATGCTATCGGTTTTCCCCTGATTTAAAAGCTTTTCACACATACACCCAGAGAAAGGATTGGTTGGAATTCTGTCGAAACCATTATAATTTATTTAATAGGACGTTATTTTATTTGGAACTTCCAATAATCGATTAATAAAGCAAAAATACTGCACTGGAAATTAAAAAGAGGGGAAAGGAACTGAAAAATAATACATTTACACAATTATTGGTATTTCAAATCAACTTTTCAAATAAAATTCGGTTAGTAATTGTGTACGGTAGAAACAACAATTTATTTTGTGATAATACAAGAGATTTGGTAGAATTGGTATCTATAAATTTTTTTTTTTTAATTTTTTTTTCAACATTTATAAGTGTTTGTGGTGTAGTGGGTAGAGTTTGCCTTGTACTCCGAACTTCCGAGTACAAATCTCGGAGAAGACAAACACAAAAAGTTTTATTTTTAATTAAAATAAAATATTCAAATGTTTAAATAGCAAATAAGGCAATGAAAATTAAAAGTGATTGTGGTGCAATCAGTAGGACAGAGGACTATTAATCTGAAAGCCACTGTTCAATACCAGAAAAATCAAAAAAGTTTTTTAATTTCAATAAAATTTTGTAGAACGTAATAATATTTATTTGGAATGAATATTGGGTTAGGCAACTGAATATTAGCTATCACGACTAAAAATATAATTTAACATTACGATAGTTGTAGTAACCACCAGAATTCGATTGGCAACAAATTCGGTGGCCACAACTGAGTCTGTTTTCTGGGTGTATGCAAGAAAGAAAAATACATATTAAAAAAAACTTAAATTTTATGCAAATTCAAGAAGCATTTTCAAAATTGTTATCCCCCTTAAAAATTTCTTAAAATGCTGAGTTTGGGTGCAATTGTGGGTACATTTTAAAAATTAAAAGGCTCAATGAAAATGAAAATTATTCAAGTTCGAGGCCATACTCTATATTTCTTCATTAGGATATTGTCCTAAACAAATAATCTATAGAGTTTTTTGTTTTCAAATTTATTATTTGACCCTTTCAGGAATGTGTTGATAGATCTATTTCGGGAATTTTCTAGGTTCCCATCATCAGAACACGTTTTGAAAGCGGTAACAATCCCATGCCAAACATCAACCATACATATGAACTAGTTTACTCACTACATGAGAACTAATATACATATGAGTTTGAAGTTAAAGATTATAACCATTGATCAAAAACTAAATTGAAAACTTGTTTGATGTGCAAGATCCACCTCTGGTGGATATTCAATACACGTTTTTTTGTTTCTCTCTCCTCTTTTTATATTTTGTTTAGTTTGTAAACAAACCAGGGGAAGTAAACTTGGCGGTACTCTGCCTTTTATACAAGTTTGTTATAATTTTTATTAAAAATAAAAAAAAAAAAAAAAAAAAAAAAAAAAACATAATTTTTATTTTTAATAAAAATTATAACAAACTTGAATAAAAGGCTCTCTAACAAAAAATTCTTTATTGCGATTTTTTCAATTTATTTAAATTTTTATATATATTTTACAAATTGTTCGTTATATCGAGTATAAATTTTGCGAAAAATTCGTTATCAATCAAAATTCGTTCGCAAACAATATTCTCGTTCTTTTTACAGTTTTATTAGTTTTTGTATTTATAAAAAACATCGAGATTATTTTTATTCTATAACGAACTTTCAACCTCCGTATATTTACAAAAATAAAGCAAATTAAACTTATTAGCTAGGTTGATACTAGTATTTCGATCTGGCTAAATATCTCATCAGAACCCGAAGTTTTAGAAAAGCTAGAGTCTCCATAAGAACAGAACTTTAACAAAAAAACCTATTTATCATCAATTTCGCTCCTTTCGTTACATTGCGTATTCGTTACACCGAGAATTTGTTATACAGGGCTTCGACTGTATTTTGAACAGGTTTTCAAACAGTTTAATACTCACAATACATTCTGTATAAAAAATAAGTTATTTCTTTAGGTTTATCTTTCCGAAAAATGTTTTTTTAATGCAAATACAATTTTTGGATGCATTTTGACAAATACTTCTATATCAAAAAATCATTGTTTTAGACAAATTAACTTAAATAAATCACGTTTTTGTATTGCTAATAATAATAACAAATTATACAAAAAACTAATCCATGAGTGTTAAATTATCGCTAACTTATTACTTTATGTTTTAAAACAATGTTCTAAGTAAGGAGTATATACTAGGGTATTCAATCGGTTAACCGTTACTCGATTAATCGATGAAATGATGTCGAACAATTGTTCGAGTAATTCGAAGTGGCAAATTTCGAGTAAAGAATAACTCGAACAATTTTGGTCGATTAATCGAGTAACTCGAGTAATTTAAAAATATGAACTATTTTATGTTTTCTTAATATTTTGTATAAAATAATGTGACTGTCATAGTGAATATTTAAATGTTAAGTGTATTTTTATATTAAGTGAGCACTGTTAAAGAAATTATATTACGAAAAACGAAGAACTTAATGCGAAAACTCCGATATCGAAGAAACTTGGATATTTTTTAAAGAAACAAGTTCTAAGACTGGGGTGTTCAAGATTATTGGTGCGGATTTGAGGGTTAAAAGTGGGATCAAACATTATTTTTTTTTTTAATTTATTTGCCATTTGATCTAAAGAAACTACATATAAATACTATATTTTCAAAAAGGAATTTTTAAATGTCATTTACTAAAAACTTTTTGTTGGTCCCTTTTATGTCGTTGTAACAAGCCAATTTTAGAAGCCCTTGTTATATCAACTCACTCTAAGAACGAGCAAAAACTCCCTTTTGAATAATTATATTAAGTATTCTGACAAACTGTCCTAGGTATGTATTTTTAAGTCTTATCGCATAAGGAAAAAACCCACGATTAATAATAATAACCAGATATATTTTTAAGTGTTATCACATAAGAGAAAAACCCATGATTAGTATTGTAATCTTTTAGTACCTTTCTTATGAAACATAATAAAGATCTAATTATGTGTTAGGGAAAAACAACAGCACCGATAAACAATTATCTACCTGTGTTTGTTTATCAGGATAACACATTTATTATGTAGAGCATAAATAGTATAAATAGAGAAACAATTCATTTTAATAAACAGTTCTGATAATACTACGGAGAAAGAAACAAACGTTTTTTTTTATTAATTTTATATCAGGATCTAAAATTCCCTATATGGAAATTCATAGCGGTCCTACGCAAAATTTCCACATATTAAAATTTACATATAGAAGTAATGAAGTTTTCATTAATATGATAAAAATCTTCTTAAATATTCATGAAAGTTGTTTCAAAACTTCTTTATAATTTTTTTAGAAAAATTACATATTTCAAAATCCCAAAATGATATTTTTTCGTTTAGTACTAACACAGTAATATAACAAAACTGTGTCAAGTCTGAGTGAAATTACAAAACGGATCACCTTACAAATATTTTTATAAAACAGTTTAATACATATTTATGAACCAGTTATATTGAAAGAAAATCAATGAAGATTTCAACATATTTATATAAAGAATTTCATTGATATAATAACGCTTTTGCTTTGAGTGTACTGAGACAAAACTGTCGCAATAATAAATGATCTTAGCAAATGTTTTACTCTTTTAGATATACTTTTTACTAAAATTTTTAATTAATTTGTTAATTTTTATATACAAGGTGGCGCAAAAATAACCTTCCGATGTTTTTTGGCTGTAATTTAAAAAAAAAATGAAAAACTTTGATTCTTCTTGTGGATTATTTTTATTTGGTATTTTAATTTTTTTACATCAAGTCGAGAATATGATGTCATGTAAATGGCCGCCGCCACAGTTGATTGTCATTTGAGCCCTTTTTATGGCATTTTCCATCACTTGGCCAAAACTTCCGGCGATAGGTCCTCACATTCTTGACGGATATTGTCTTTAAGAGCTGTAAAAGTCTGAGGCTTGTTGACATAAACCCGCGACTTCAAAAAAGCCCCACAAAAAGAAGTCTGGAGCGGTCAAATCAGGCGATCTTGCTGGCCAGTGCAAATCGCCAAAACGGGAGATTAGGCGCCCGGGAAATGCATCCTTCAGCATATCGGTTGTGGCACGTGCAGTGTGTGCCGTTGCACCGTCCTGTTGGAACCACATGTTTTCCAATCCCAATTCATCAAGTTGCGGCAAAAAGAACTCGTTGATCATTGCTCTGTAGCGCTCACCATTCACAGTAACCGTTGGGCCCGCGACGTTCACGTTGTGCCCGCGAAATTCACGTTGTGCCAAAGTCACCGACCGATTATTGGTCAAATAAATAGTCACCAATATTCCGCGTTCTGGAGCAGTGTAGCGTAACATTGTTTATTAACGTGTATTTCGCATGTGTTTACTACACAAATGTCAAAACAGAACTGACATTAGGGGCCAATTGCAAAATTTATAGCATTTTCTGATAGGAGGATTACTTTTGCGCCACCTTGTATATGTTATATTAGTACTAATAAAATATAAAAACTTACAAAAATGTGAGTTTTTGGAAAATAAAATTAAAGTATTAAAATTGTTCGAGTTACTCGAGTTATTCGAGCAATTTTAAAATCTTACTCGCCTACTCGAGTAAATTAAAAACCTCAAAATCGAGTTACTCGATTACTCGAACAAAAGCAAACCCGAGTAAATTGAATACCCTAGTATATACACTCAGGGAACTTCTGCTTTAAAAATATGTAGTTGTTTGGGTTGTAATACAGTTTCATTATTTTTAATGTAAATGTAAGTCATTTGTAGAACAAATAAAATTTTTAACTAACCTTGTAGTTCATTTAAAAAACAACTCACATCAAATGACTGTTTTAGGATTTTACATTCATTTTTTGCAGTTGTTTTTTGTTATTTAAAAAAATAAAAAAAAGAATTTTTTTTGGATTACTTTTTACTACCATGTGGTTCATTTTTACTACAATTGTTAGTCATTTTTTGAACATTAAAAAACAAATGACAATGTTAGTTGAATTTACTGAAATGTAAGTCGTCCTTTTTTTAAATGAAATTTCATTTGTTTTTGACTACAATTGCTGTCGTCTTTACCAACATAATTTCCTAAGTGTATTACAATGTAATGCATTAGCTAACCAACTATTGGTAACTCATTACTTTATATTTAGAAATAATGCTGAATGTTATGAGTATTCATTACAAATTAATGTATTATGTTACTCATTATTTTATGTTGGAAAATAATGATACAGATACGGAGTATATATTGCATTACTTTACCGCACCCATTACCAAAGTTTTTCTGTGATGCTTAAACATCGGCTAACACATATACAAAAGGTTATTCATGTCATACAAACAATTTTTTTTATATATTTTGCGTCAAAGTTTCCAAAATTTTTTAAATTTCTAATATACCCATATGCTTTGTCGACAAAATATGAAAGAACAAAATGAGTGCAAAATTCAGTTATCAGGCTTAAAAAGCGATGCTATAGGAGTAAAGTAGCCGCTTGAAATACCAGCGAATGTGGGTTCAAATCCAAGCGCGCACATATTTTGATTTCGATTTAAAAACTAGTGAAAAGGAACTTTCTTATCACCCAACAAAACCACACATTATTAAATAATGGGTAACGTAATGTAACGCCATAGGGCTCCACACATTCCAAAACACCTTACTTCACTGATTAATTTTACAGGCGATGAGCCTAAAAGTAATGGGTTTAATCATTGCCTAGTAGTGGGTAAAGTAACTGGTTACTTATATGGTTACCGGGTTCGGAAAAGTAATGTGTCTATATGAAATATATTTTCATAAAAAAAATTATTACTAATACCTTTTTTTAATTAAATAAATAACGTGGTAGCGCCGAGATTCGAACTTGGGATCTTTGGGTGATAAGCGAGAACTCTAATAACTGAGCTGTTGTCACATATAATAATGGGTTGCTCAAAATGTAAATGAAATGTTTAAAATATATACTATACCCTAATGCTTACAAAACATCATAAAGTAATGTGTCTTTAAATAGATTCTTAAAAAACAAATTTAATGTTAACTTTACGTTTACATTTGCATGAATTATGTAAGTAATTATTTTATGTTTTGAAATAATGTAAAAGGCAATGATGGATCATTACAAGGTAACCCATGAGTGTCCTAATATTGGTAGCTCATTACTTTATGCTCTCAAAATAGTTGTAAGGAGTACTTATTACAAAGTAATGCATTATGTAACCCATTATCAATAACTAATTACTTTTTATTGGAAAATAATTATACATGTAAGGAGTACACATTTCAAGGCAACGCATTACTTTATCGCACCCATTACCAAAGTTTTCCTGTACATAAGTTCAAATTTACATAGAGTGTTCTTAAAAAGAATAACTTCCTTAGATTAGATTATAGTGGCACTATGCACCGCGACCAGAAATTGGTATTTTGTGCTGCCAGCGAATGCACCCTATAGGTTCAGGCTCCCTATAAAGCCAACTATCCTACCAGGTAAACAGTTCCAAACGTCCGATGGCGTCACTATTCGACCACCAAAATAACGCACCCTCCTGTCGGAGAGCCTCGGACATTTGCATAGAACATGCTCAGAGGTCTCGAGTTCCAATTCACAAAACCTGCACGTATCCGTAGAGGATCGTCCCATCTTGTACAATTGATACCTAAGACCACAGTGTCCTATGAGGTAACCCGTTACGGTCCTTAGTTCGCCCCTCGTCATAGACAAGAGTTTCCGCGATCTCTCCCCAGAGGGAGATATAAACAGCCTCGCCTGTCGCTGCCCAGGCCCAATAGGCCCCAAACTCCGACTCCCTCCATCTTCTGAGCCTCTCTCTGACATACCGATTGGGTACGCCACTTCCTTCCTATGATTAATGTTAAATTCATCGATGAAAAGCTAAATTTTTAATAAGTTTCTTATTCAACAGTTGCAAGTGTTGGTATTAATTCTTTTTATTCGCATTTTTGCTGGGAAGCTAAATTGAATTCTAAAGCGCTTTAAAAATATTGTTTAATTTTTTTCTGGTTATTTCAGATAATTTATTTGATACAGTAAAAACTTTACACAAAACCACTGAATCAACATTTGAACGCGTCTCTACAATTTCAACAATAGGTAAGTCAAAAATTAAAGAGTCCTTTTAAAATTATGAACATGTAGTAATTATTATTGAAATCATTTACCTTTTTTAAGTTTGCCACTATTTAGTTGAAAGTGAAATATTTTTTTTTAAACCAAAATTAAATCAAAAAACTTTCGAAAATAACTTAAAATATCACATTATTTTAATTTTTCTTTTTGGCTAAATGTACTCGTAGATTGTATAATTTTATTCAGTTTTAATTTTCCTTGAGTTTTTGTTTAATTTTAATATAATTTTATCAAATGTCCAAAGGCTTTTTTTGTGTGTATTGCAAACATTCATAAATATCATAAATGTCGTAAGAACAACAACAACAACAACTACAACAATCAATGATATATAATATTTCAATGATATATTTGACGTATTAATAGTTAAAATCTATCATATCTATTGTATGTAGAAAATCAAATCAAAAAAAAAAAATATCGATCTAATCAATAACAAAAAATCTTTAATAGTGTATATCTTAATAAAATTTATTATTGATTAAAATAAATAAATATTTTTAAATGTTAAAAACGAACGAAATTGTATCGAATTATATTCGAAAAAATCAAACCAATGATGTATTAAAATTATTGAATGAATTAGTGGCTGACAGTGGTTGTCTACTTATGTCTCCTTTAAAAAAAATAAATAAAATAAATCGGATTAGAACAGTTAACAAAAGATTAAATGTCGTTACATTTTTTTTCCCCTATAGTAGTACATATTTACAGACATATCTAGTATGTAAAACATTGTATGATATTGGCATTTACAATTCAAAATATCAATTTCATGGACATTTCTTTATACATATGTATTAGGGCGGGTCGATTTAAAAACCGCTTTACGTACAAGGAAAATCATATTCTAGGGATCAAAATAAGAAACTTTACCGAAGGAACCATACCTCTCTAAAACGAATTCTGATGTCCTGACTTTTGACCCGTAGGGTCAAATTTTGAAAAATCCCACTTTGACCCATTTAGAGTGCTCCAATCGAATATAATTTATACAATCGTATATATTTCTTCCGGAGAAGAAATATATACCCTAATCTTGGAAAGACTCCTCCTACTTTCTGAAATATCTCTATCCCGAGATTTGCGCATTTTGCTATAAAAACACGTCTAAAAAGGCCGTCTTTCAACTTAAATTTTAACCACTTAACGGTCAAATAGAATAATGATTTATGCATTAATCTGCTAGCGCGTCTTCCGGAGAAGAAGTAGCTCCCATAATCTTGGAGATATTCCTCCTAATTTCTGAAATATCAAAGTGGGCTTTTTCAAAATTTGACCCTACGGGTCAAAAGCAGGGACATCAGAATTCGTTTTAGAGGTATGGTTCCTTCGGCAAAGTTTCTTATTTTGATCCCTAGAATACGATTTTCCTTGTACGTTGAGCGATTTTTTTTTGCCTCCCTACAAATCGACCCGCCCTAATATGTATGTATATGTTGTTGTTAAAGCCAACTGTCCAGCTGCATTAAAAAGTATATCGCATCAATGTCACAGTATTTGTTCTCCTATAAGGAACAAAGAAAAATAGAATAACTTTTAAAATTTTTCCAAAAAGTGGGCGAAGTAGGCGTGGTCAAATATTGAAAAATGTTGCCATCATTTGTAGTATGTATATTATTTATTATTATTTAACTGAATTTTTAAATATCTCAAATCGGGGGAAAAATTTAATTTTTTTTTTATTTATAAAAAGGGCAACCAGAAATATGCTGTATCATGTTTTTTTCTATGTGTCGTATTGAAAAATGAATAAGACCTTTACCCGTTTCAGAATAATTTATTTATCCGTTTTCAGATAGATTTGTTAGAGCATAGTTTTGCTCTTACCAGCATATTTTTGCATATTTTTGATTATTTTGATCTTAAGAGCATATTTTTAATATAAAATCTTATTTTTTTTTTAGCATATTTTTGTAGTTTCTAGAACAAACCTGTATTTTAAGATCATATTTTTTTACTTTTTTTTGATTTTCCTTTTTTTTTTTGCTTTGAAAAATAAAATTTTTTGAATTTTGAAGAACAAACCTGTATTTTAAGAGCATATTTTTTACTTTTTTCGTTTTTCTTTTTTTCTTTTCTTCGAAAAATAAAATTTTTTGAATTTTTTAACACTATATTTTCTGGGGTTTGCAACATCATTTTCGGATAATCAACAATTTTTTCCTGTTTTTGGTTTTCCTGTTTTGAGAATATACAGATTTTGATTTAATTAATCTTTAATCTCATTTTTTGGTCAGCAACTGACAAAATTTACTTCGACTTTAATAAACAATTTTAAAATACGTATTTTAATGAAAAATATATTTTTTAAATTTTACGACCATATTTGGTTGCCCTGTTTATAGCAAAAAAAAAAAACATCTGAACTTTTGTCGAAATAAAAAAAAACTTTGCCGATTTTCATATAAATTGAGATTTGTGTTACTGTAAAAATTCGGAACTAGTTCTGAATTTTTAAAAACAAAATTTATTTTCTTAAAATTCTTCATATAAAAACATATTGATTTAGCCAAATTTCTAGTATTTGCGAAATGCGGTAAAATAATAAGTGTTTTTGATATTTAACCACGCCTACTTCGCCTAAAAAAGATGGAAAAGTTGTTTCAGTTTTAATTAGTATCATATAGGAGAACAAATACTGTTAGTTTGACTTTGCTGGACGGTTGATTTGCAAAACGACATTAGGATGTCCCTTATAAAACGATTTGTTGAAACTATTTTTGGGTCCTTGTTCAGATTTTCTTGAAATTCGTATACCTTGTAGGGAAAAACAATAAATAAACATAAAAGGAAATTTGCGTACGTTTGTGATGTTTGTAACACGTTACTGGTGAGCTGACATCAACTTGGTATACCTCAAGCTATATAAAATAAGCCCCTTTTTTAAATACTGTTCTCAAATCTCAATTCCTATGGAAAAAACTGAGACAGTTTAAAAATCGGAAAATTTTGGTTGCACTTGTAAACCACCATACAACTTTTCACCAAGCTGCAATATTGAAATTAGTTTTTCAGTGAATGTATATCCCAAGTCTAGTGAGTTCATTTTGTATTGGTTTGGATCTGAAATTTACAAACCATGAGCAACAAAATTATTAAAAAACTCTTTTTACTTTTTCGACTTTTAAATGCCTATCTGGTGAAGACGTTTCTACGGGAAACTTTGCACGTTATTGCTTTTAAGTATATTCAACCTAGTCCTGTCCATCGTTCCTCTCAATTCATAAAACCTTAAAAAATTTCGGTTTCAACAGATGCCGAAAATGTTTGAAGTAGGTCATATACATGTTTTATGCCAATTGAAAAGAAAATGTCTTCTTTTAACAAAAATTATAAAAAAATTTAAATTTATAAAAACCTTGAACAATTTTGTAACGAAAAACCAATAAAACCAAAAATAAATTAACATATTTTTTCAAACATTATTGTCCTAAATATACATAATTCAAAAAAATTAACATCAGTTAAAAAAGCAAATTAAAATAAGGCTCCTTTTGGCATAAAAAATTGTATTTTTAAAATCTGTAATTTTTCAAAAAATTTTCTGTCCTGACTTTAATAATAAGCCACAGGTATTCATACCAAATATTAAGAGCACTTTATTTCATAATCCGAAATCAAAAAAGATCTCAAAGTATTTTTGGTTTGTAAAAGTTTGGAATTTTCGATCAATGCCTGACGTAGGGTGCATGTCTGGAGAAATAACATTTAACATTTTTTCCCAGCCCAATCTTCCAGAAAATATTAAAATTTGTATTAGTTTTTTAACACATTTCCAAGAAAACTGTAAAGAAATTTAAAATTTTTTTAAACTTTGAACTTTAAGGAGTTTCCACGACTAAACTATTAAAGCTAATTTAAAAAAGTTTGCTTTCTCTTTCATTGTGAGGTATTGTTAAGGCGGAGATTTCTTTGTTTTTAAAGCCATTAAATAATAAAGTTTTTTTGGTACAATCATAGAAATAAACCTGTAAAAATAGCAAAAAAAAAAGCTACTAAAAATTAGTTAAAAATGAGCTTGCAGAAAAAACTGCCAAAACTAGCAGATTTTTCTTAGTAAATATTAGTAACATAAGAATAGAAAAAAAATCTGTTGAATTTACAATTATTTAATTATATTTGAGCTAAATTTTAGTTAATTGAAAGTAACAAAATAATCTGCTAAAATCAGCAAAAGCATTTACTAAATATTAGTAAAAAAATCGTTAAAAAATGTGAAATGTTTAAAGTTTATTTTTAGTTTTTTTTTAATGCGAATTAAATTCTGCCCTTATGAAATCAGCAATCTTTAATTTGTTAGCAAACGTTTCTGTTGATTTAGCAAAATAAAATGTTATTTGCATTCTACTAAATTTAAAGCAAATATAGCAAACATTTTGTTAGTATTACAGTTTTTGTTTGCTATTTTTAGTCTAGAAATATTTAGTAAAAGATTTTTACTAATTTTACACATCAAAATGCTATTTGCAATTAACTAAAATGTACATCGAATATAAATAAACAATTTTAAAGTTAACAGATTTATTTTTGCTGTTCATTTTTTATTATATTATTTAATATTTAGCAAAAAAAAAAATCTGCTAAATTTAGCATTTTTTTCTTCAAGTTAAATTTTAACAAAATGTTAGTAGCTTTTTCTGCTATTTTTACTTTCTTATTTCTATGAGTGTAGATAAACCAAAATTTTTTAATTTTAAATTTAAATAAATTTTAAAGTAGAGGTATCATATCACTTAAAGCATCTTTCTTTCTTTATCTTACAACGTACATTACTCCAGGCAAAATTTTAGAAATTCGTCCACATTTACAAAAGTTACACTCCCCAAAAGATTTTTTACACAAGAGGTAGTCAATTTTAACAACATATAAGTTCACCCTGTACTGAAACAGGCTGACCCAATCACAATATTACAAAACATTAACACATCTATTACAATTTCTAATTTGATTCGTACCGATCGGATACGTAATTTGGATGTTCTATATTTATTGCCATTTTTTTCAAATACCCCACTGTCCACCCACCTGTCCATTGTTTCTCTCAATTAAAAATTTTGTTTCTCTCAATTCCAAATTTTAGAAATTACTTAGTAACGCTTTAAATATATATAAGTAGTAAATAGTTAGATAGATATTTAAAATACCTTTAATTTAATACCCATTTTTGTATAGTTTCTTTGGAACAAATTTGAGAAATACCAAAAAAATAAGAAAACTGGGGTCATTTTTGACCCCAGATTTTTAACCCTTAAAAGTAAGATTTGGAACGATAAAAAAATTGCGTTTTGTTCGTTAGTTTTGTACCCTTATCACATATCCAAATTAAATCATAATTTGAAAGAAGTTATTCTGTTACTCCTAGTGTGTTTTTTTTGGTCAAAAATGGCAACGTTAACTCCATATGGATCAAATTACATAAAATAATTGCTGTTATCAAGTACAATTTTTTTTTTTTTTACAAACTTGTAGTCAAAATAAAAATTACCTTTTATGGACCCAGACCACTAAGATTTAAAGATTTTTTTAAATAAGACTTATATCATTTAAGTGATATTTTTCCAAAAAATTTTACACATTTTGGAGAAAACATTCTAATTTTGCTCAATTTTTGCAAAATAATAATACAAATTTTCACTAAATGTCATTTAAAGAAGCCGTTCCACGCACAAACACGAATTAAATTTTTTTTTTTAATTAAATTTTGTTCTTTAATTAAAACTATTGTATAATAAAAATAACAATACACATCTCTAAACTGGGCATTTTAATACATTTTTAAAATTAAACACTTGTTTTAATATTTAGCAAATTCTTAGGTCATGATTAAGTAACTTAATGATATTCGATGAGTTCAGAATTCGACATCTGAATAATTTTGAAAATATTAAATAAAATTAAATTTTTCACAATTTCGAATTTTGGGAAATTTAAATAAATCGGCCATTTTTGGCCGAAATTAGGCTCAGACTAACGTTTTCGAAAAAAATCGATTTCTTCCATTTGAAACCATTTGCAATAAAACTGGTAGTGTAATGACAAATCGTTTTTTAAGGGACATCCTAATGTATATACCAGCTGAGAACATTTTCAAACTACTTTGTGACCGCACTTGATGTGTTTCTTTAAATATTTTTTTTTAGTTGTCCAAATGGTTGTTTCGTTTGAGAGTTTTTTATTTAAAATTTAAAAGTTTTTGCTTTTAACTTTAATTTTGTTAAAAAAACAACGTAAAGTAAGGTTTTATTTAAATTAATTTGTCATCATAAAAATTGTGTTAACATATAACAACATAATTTGTTAAAATTTTTCAATATCTTACATTTTTAATTCACATGACTGAAAACATATAAAATCAACCACTCAATTTCCTCCATCCCTTCTGATTTAAACCAAACTTGATATAGAAAAATAGAAATGAAAATGAAAATTGTTCAAGTTCGAGGCCATACTCTATATTTCTTTATTAGGACATTGTCCTAACAAATAATTTATAGAGTTTTTTGTTTTCAAATTTATTATTTGACCCTTTCAGGAATGTGTTGATAGATCTATTTGGGGAATTTTATAGGTTTCCATCATCAGAACACGTTTTGAAAGCGGTAACAATCCCATGCCAAACATCAAACATTCATATAAACTAGTTTACTAACTACATGAGAACTAATATATGAGCTTGAAGTTAAAGATTATAACCATTGATTAAAAAAATAAATTTAAAACTTGTTTGTTATGTGCAAGGTCCACCTCTTGTGGATATTCAATACACGTTTTATTTTTCTCTCTCCTTTTTATATAAAAGACAAAGTACAGTCTAGTTTACTCCCCCTGTGTTGTTTATAAACTAAACAAAATATAAAAATGAGAGAGAAACAAAAAACGTGTATTGAATATCCACCAGAGGTGGACCTTGCACATAACAAACAAGTTTTCAATTTATTTTTTGATCAATTGTTATAATCTTTAACTTCAAGCTCATACATTAGTTCTCATGTAGTGAGTAAACTAATTTATATGAATGTTTGATGTTTGACATGGGATTGTTACTGCTTTCAAAACTTGTTCTGATGATGGGAACCTAGAAAATTCCCGAAATAGATCTATCAACACATTCCTGAAAGGGTCAAATAATAAATTTGAAAACAAAAAACTCTATAGATTATTTGTTAGGACAATATCCTAATAAAGAAATATAGAGTATGGCCTCGAACTTAAATAATTTTCATTTTCATTGCACAATTAAAGGTCGAAAAAAACATAATTTTTATTTTTAATAAAAATTATATCAAACTTGAAAATAGAAATTTGATAAACTCACGTTTCAAAATATGAAAAATTTTCGAATATTTTAAATAAAATTTGGTGCATAATATTCCATATCTTTTTAACGGCTTAAATATCTTTTTAACGGCTTAAACTCATTAATACCTCATTTTAAAGCTTCACGGCAAAATGCATTTTTTGTAAAAACCTCGGTTCAAATATGAATAAAAATAAAAAAAAAAAATTTACCTAAAAAGCTCATAATTCAGAAACATGCAGGAGTACCACATAGGGATTTGGTAACTGCATAGAAGAATAATTTATAATTAAAATATATTTTTTTATAAAGCCCTTTACAATATTAGATATTGAACACATAGGCATACATGTAATCTACAACATATAATTTAAGATATAATAATATATACTGTCTTACAAAAAATATTCAATTATTATATTATATTTTATATTACAACTTATGATATAATTGTATATGACATTAAATGATGTTAGATATAATTATTTAAGGTTCAATATATGACACAAGAAAAACAATTTAGTTTGAGATATGATTATACATGGTCCAATATCATTAGTATTTTCTATGCGCAGAAGATATTACTATACATTGTTATATAACTCCATACATAATTATAAAAATGCCAGATGTCTAAATTATGTTTCTTAAAATTATTTTTCCTAATGTTATAAAAATTATCTATGTCATGGGATTTAAGTTAATCCAATTCAATCTCAATATATCTTATTCGAACCACTAAAAATTACTCATCTGTTTGGATCTAATTAGATCCAATTAGATCAAAATTAATCACATGGGATATTTTGGGATCATTCAGAATCTTAAATTAGATATTATTGGATAACCAAATTTTGAGATCAATTTTGATCCCAAAAATTAATCCCATGGGATATTTTGGGATCTTTCAGGATCATAAATTAGATACTATTATATCCCCAAATTTCGATATCAATTTTGATCTTATTTAATCCAGTAATATATTTGAGGAATCTAATCGGATATTACTGGATACCCCAATTTTGAGATAAACTTTTATAAGAATAAATATCGACCTATATCAAATGAGTTCTGATTTTGTATATGAGACATTACTTTTTTTTATCGGGAAGACAGTTTTTTTTTATATATATAGCGGTTTGATCAATGGATTTTGAAAAAATGCGTTTTACCGCCAAGAAGCAAGTTATTTTTGAGAACCAGTAAAACCACAATTTAATTACCTTTAAAATGAGGTATCAATGACTCTTGAAGCTTAAACCGTTAAAAATATATGGGTAATAATTTTGTGCAACTAATTTTGCAAAACTTTTATTTTATTTTTATTTTTTCAATAAATAATTTTTTTATGCAAATATTTTTTCGACTGTATTTAGTATTCTTTTTAGATTTTTATCCATAACTTTGAGTCCCATAAGAGCTTCACATATTAATTTGGCAACGGCATAGTGCAATAAATTACAATTAACATATATTTGTTTGGAAATTAAAAAAAAAACAGTTTTTTGAAATACAGCGGTGTAAACAGCGGATTTTGAAAAAAATTCATTTTACCTTCAAAAAACTAATTTTTTGCTTATTTAATTTAAAGTACTGGCATTAAAATGAGGTATCAATGAACCACGTAGCTTTAACCGTTAAAAAGATATGGACGATTAAATACGTATACTTTAGTAAAATTTTCGATTTTATTTTATATGTTAAAACGCGATATTTTCACAACCATTAGAGCTTACAAACTTGGACGATGACATATTTATGTCACACTTACCTTCCATACCAAGTTTCGTTAAAATTGAAGGGAGTAGAGGTCGGAAATTGGATATTTTTTAATGGTTTTATATGGAATGAGTCATATGGAAATATTTTCTTTTAGACATGTTGTTCAAATGGGGATGTTGTTGTTTACTTAATTATAAAAATTTAAATGTGTTTTAAGCCCTAGAACACACACCCGGGTACAAATGTATCCACTTGCAACTTTGCATTGCTGTAACTCAGGAACGGCTTAACTTAGGGCATAGAGATTTCGGATCTAGGAAATATAAGCAATTTCTAATCTTTTAAAGGTTATTTGATCCAATTCAGTGGTTTAGAAGCTACGAGCTTCCAAAGTTGACACCTACGTAAACACACACAACATTTGGCTATCCCACGCCCGTGACCTTTTTTGCCTATATCTCTTGAACCAGGTAGAATATTTGCATGAAACAAAAACTAAAACATTTGCTAAAATATTAATATACGCATTTTAAAAATAAATAATGAAATTGGACCATTTAAACATTAGAAAAAGACAAAATAAGCCAGTAGGTACAAACGTATCCCGGGTGTGTGTTCTCAGTAGAAAAAGTTGGGTATGCATCGTATGGTTAAATATGTTCACAGGTTTCTCTATACCTATTGATTTTCGAAGTTTTTTTTTTTTGTTAATTTAACAACGAAAAATTATCGACCTGCGCTGTACGTAGGTCATACTTGGGGTTTTTTCATTATCATTGAAATCTCTTCGCTATTAGTTAAAACTAATGAAAAATGGAAAATATATCATTAAGATTTAATGGTAATTAAATGTTTTCCATTAGAAAAAAAATTTCTTAAGTCTCAAATAAACCTGTAATGTTATTACAGATATTTTCGCTTTAGTTCTTTATTATAGAGTCAAACCATGGTATAACGAATACTCGGTATAACGAAAACACTAGAGGAATTGTTTGCATTGTCTACCTTATAAGGAGTGAGATCAGTGAAACTAGTGCACGCATTTTACCTTGGAAGTTCTTTTACATACATCAAATGAACGTGAGCTTTGAAAACATACCTAAATTGTGTGTAAAAAGTATTAATCAAAACAATTAGTTGGTTCGTCAAAAAATGTATAATCAACAAAAAGTAAGGGAACAAATAATTCAAATTTACAAAGAAATATCAGATCTTACAGCAATGGATAACAAATTAAAGGTTTTAACGAAATACGAAAATATAATGACACTCGTATTGTTAATAGAAGTTCTCGAACCGATATTAAAAATGGTACTTCTGATCTAAATAATACTAAGAAAATAGTGGGACTTTTGAGGAAAAATCCCAGCCTGACTCATGTTGTTCGGGTAATCAATTAACATCCTCAATTTTCTGTGGTTGGTTGATATATACATATCTGATCAAAATTTTGAATTTCTTGTGGGTGGTGGATTAGAATTAGGCTGAAGATGACCTAGTCGCTTAGGTCGAAAGTGCATCACTCCCTCTAGCGGTGATCCCCAACAAGATTTTTTCATCTTCTCTTACATTTATTAACAATTAGTGTTTTCTATTTGCAATAGTAACATTTAATTATGATCTCAAACCTGACAATTCAAAATGAAATTATTTTACATTTAATTAATTTTGTTTGTTTTTTGCTTTAATTTATTTTTTTTTTTGGTGGCGTCCTTTTTTCTAAACGTCAAACGAAAATGACAACTGAATATGATGTAATATCTCAGCAATAGTGTCAACGAATATTGCTAAATACTTATAGTAACATATATTGCCGGCAATAAATATGTACGCAATTGAGTGGTTCCACACTAGAGATAACATAATTTTGACATTTGCTGCAATTTATTTCTACATATTTATCTCTAGTATAGACTGCGGGTTAGGAGTGTTTCCATTTATTTTTAATTTTAAATTTTCAATAAACTCAGAATTTTGTAAAATGTTAAATGTGCAGTCGATTTAGTACAAAAAGGTGTTGGGATATAACCAATATTTCGATTTAACGAATGAGGCCTGACAATATATCATTCGTTCTAACCGGGCTTTGCCTGCATTACCAAATTGGCAATAGATTAAAGAACCAAATCGAAAAGCTGTGCCAATAATTCTAGTAAAAGGGGCATCTTATGTATTTAAACAACACACTAATTCTAGGAAAAAAACAATTTAGTTTGAATCAATGAGCATTATGTCCAATTCTTTTTTAAAGTGTGGAAGAAAGAATAAAGAGCTAAAATACATGCTTTGCAAACACCTTGTTTAGCATTTAGGTGTGAACGTGGCTTAAGAGTTAACACACCTAAGTCTTAACTTTCGATTGATGCAACATAAAACATTATTGTTATTATGTGGTTCACAGGTCTATCTTGCAATACCGGTAAGATATCCTGAAAAAAACACCGACATTATTATACTCAAATGAAAGATACTTTGTGTAGACTTATATTCTTAAAAAAATCATGGCTTGCGGTTAAATTTCGAATAATTATGCAAAATATAGAACAAAATTGAGTGAATATATGTACATGTAAAAACCGCGATATTTCAAATATTGCAAATAAGAAAACATTTTTTGACAAATTTGGATTTAGGCGTACCTAAGTATATTAAAAAAGTTGTGGAAAAAGGTGAAATTTGTTTAGTAGTGTAATTTAACGTTCCAAATTTTGAACACTGTCTCCTCTGCTTCCGGAAATATGAATCAGTATTTTTTAAAAAATAGGGAAGGGCTATATCAAAGGGGTATGAACATTTTCTACACTCAAATAAAATAATCAGTTAAAGTTACAGAAAAATCAGCAATTTTAAAGAAAAATTAAATATTTAGCTAATTTTAACAAAACGTGTCTGTAATTATTATTACAGTGAAAATAGTAAGACAAATTAATGAACTTTAATAAAATTTAGTCAAAGTTCAGTAAATCGTTAATGGCAAATCAATGCTAAAACCAGCCAATTTTTTTACTAAAAATATGTAATTTTTTTAATTCAATGCCATCGAATTATTGTTATTATTATAATTCTTTGGCATTTTCTTTATGTGGAGGATTTTACGACCTTGTTCTTCCTCTTAAAGTTAATTTTGTGTGACAGTTTTATTCGTAATTAGTATTTCTTCATTTTTAATTGTGCTTGGCTGAAGTGGTGGGTTGGTATACGACCCGGGAAACATGCCAACGTAAGCTAGCTGGCATCACCACAGCAGTGCCACCTCTGAGGATACGTAACAAATGGTTGAAGTTGATTGTTAATGTTGGTCTACCAACTACATATGCTGAATTTCATATCAAAAAAGCACATTTTGAAACCGACCCTCTCAGATTTTGATGAAATTTAGCATACAGCTACATTTGATCTATACAAACACAACCTCATTTTTAAAAATAGCATTTTCGAAAAATTGTGGGCGTGACAAGGTATCGAATTATTTGAAAAATGACGGTAATAGATACTTTTAAGCAGCGATTACTACGGAATGGCTCAACCGATTATAAAGATCTTGCTGTCATTAAAGAGGTATATAAGTCAGCTTTCGAAAACATATTTGGCGGTGTCTGAAAAATTTGATAATACGATTCTTGTACTAATAGTAGAATTACGAAAAAATCTGTATAACTTTCAAAGTATAGCTATTTTATTCTTTTTTGTCACACAATGATATCATAATATATGCATTTACTTAAAAAAATTAAAAAAAAAGAAAAAAAAAACGCCAAAAAACTTCGATATCTTGCCACGCCCACATATTTTCAAAAATGCAATTTCTAAAAATGATGTTTGTGTTTCTATAGGTAAAATGTAGCTGTATGCAAAATTTCATCAAAATCTGAGAGGGTCGGGTTCAATGCATATCGGTTTGGATATGAAATTCTTCATATGAGCCAAGGGGCTCGCTCGGTGGGTGTTTTTTTTTTTTTTTGATAAATAAATTAGTTTAAATAAAAAAAAATGTCTCATTTAAGTAACACAATTGAACAAAATCAGAAAAAGTTGATGTATCGGGGTTGCGACCTATAATTTTTACAAGACTTTGGGACACAGATCACGAATATGGCCTTAGAATTTTAAAGTTAGCTATAGTTAAAGATATATTTTCAAACAACTTTTTGTAGAAAACTAAATATTTTTTCATAAACTTCTCGCAAAAATGAACAAAATTGTAAACAAACACACTACTTTTTTACAACATTCAAATAGTATGAACTTAAAGTTAACATTTTTTACGATTTTTTTAAAGAAAACATCTACAATGAAAAGAAGAACCAAAATTTTAATATGTAGTTATGTATCTTTAGAAAACATCACTGGTTACTTAACTCATGAAAAAACACGCGTACTTCTCTTTTAGTTTAAGAAAAGAATTGCTTAAACTATGAACATTTTACATATTTGTATGCCTTAAAAATATGAAGTCTGTGACAAATTATAATTAATAAAATTCAGATAAAAATATTTAATCCTTTGAGTACCCTTGTACACTACAATGTACACACTACCCTTGTATACTACAGTTAAAAAAATATAATAATGCATTAAATCTTTATATTTTTGTTAAAATAAAATTTTTACAATATTTGTCATTGAAAAAAAAAAAATAATAAATTTATGCATAAACTGTTCATCAGGGCAATATAGCCGCGAACAAAGACTGATTTTTTTTTCAACCTTTATCTTCGAAAAAAGGAGAGTTTGGAGTATCTCCTAAACTAACAAAGCTAGTATCTCGACAGTTTAGCACGTAGCTTCATCTAATGACCAGAACAAAATCAAAGAAATAATTTTTGCTTATTTGAATTTTTTAGTGGTAAAAATGGACTGAGAAGTTACAAAAATTCGATTTTTGGATTAATTTTTCGGTGGGTAGTAGGGGGATGGGGCATAACTAACCAGAATCTGATGTCAAAATAGAAATATATCCACAAGCAAAAAGTCGGTATTGAAAGGGTTAAGTATATTTAACACATGCTTACTAATCAATACCAACAATTTTTTAGTAAATTGAAGTGCGGTTTTCTAAAAAAAGGATAACGGTTGTAAATGATGTATGTTTAAAAATGTACTTTTTATATTTTCTCCATAGCAAATTCATACAAAATTAATTTAAAAAAAAAAAAAAAATGAAGGTTTGAAAAATTGTACTTCAGACTGAATTTTCTGAAAATTTTGATATCCAATTGATGGTTTTTTTATGAAATGAATTAGGTGGAATATAAATTAAGATCATGTGCTAAAATTGAGTAAATTCGATCAAGGGGTTTTATAATATTCTCAAAATAGAAAAAATAAGTGAAGTTTTCACTTTAATTGAAATCATATCCTACATCATATCACCCAAACGCAATAAATTGATACGGTTCTCTGAACCTGACAGTCCATACTTTGAAACCATATTAAAAATTGTTCGTAGTTTATTCGGTATACGAAAAAATAAAAACAAAATATAAGAATAAACTTGATAAATGGTAAATTCGCGAATATTTTGCAAAGTAGAGTAGATATCAAAATTTGTTCTTCACATTCGTGATCAGCGACCTAAAATCTATCAGAATTGATTGATAAGCTGCTGTGGTAACATTTAACACTGGTTGCGTATGAGTGTTATAATGCACTTAATTAATATAACTCATACGCCATCCATAAGATTTAAAGCAAAAAAAGTGACAAAATATTTATGTTCTAGTAAAATCTCATTACTACTAAACTAATTAATTAACTTAAATACTAAACAAAAGAAAAAAATAAATTATAAAACAATAACAAATTTTTTAGATAGCTTAAATTCAAACCTAGTAAAATCACAGAAATGTTCACTGTCAGCACCGTATTTTGTTTCAATTTGTTTTTTCATTAGATAAATAATTATATTGGGGATGAAAGAAAAGTACTTTCACCACTCATTTAATAAAACATTAAAGTTCAATGACGTTATAAAATGTACTTATTTCAACGCAATATGATATCGGATGTACATTGGCGTAGCTCGGCAATATTTACATGTTTACGAATATATTTCAAATAAAAATAAACTTGAATAATATTTTACTCGTAAAACTTATTATATTCATTAGAGTGCCTCATTTTAAGACTTTTAAAAAAATGCAAGATGCACCCCCTGAAAATAGAGATTAACATGTTTTATGATGACTCCTAATTTCGGCTCTAGCGATAACATCCCGTGAGCTAAACGATTTTTAAAAGGCCTCCAAAAACACTATTTCTGTGAATTAAAAATTAGTTACGGTTTCTTTTGTCAAACATTTGGTCAAATATAAAGCGTTTCAAAAAACTCTACGATTCTGCATTAAAAAATGATTAAAAACAACTCCTCGACTCGAGGTAATAAGATTTATAAGTAATTTTTGTGATGCTTTTTTAATGCAAATTTTATAAAAATTTCAAAAAAATGGGAGATTTTTTGAAATTTCCATGTGTTTTTATATAATAATGTTTCCTCAATATAATAATGTTTCCTAGTGATAAAGGATGTTTTAATTATTATCTAAGAAACTAGAAAATTCTAATTTTTAAGATCAATGCCCTAATTTGTCCTGCGGTTAAAAGGTTTGATTTTTGAGCGACTTCGACCAATATAATATCTAGTAGAGTTGTGTAGTTCGTGAACGAACTAGTTCAATTGAACTTGTATTTTCTTTAAACTAGTGAGCTAGATCACAATCATCTGCTGTTTTAGGTCTTTCGCTCTTTTCGTTCTTTTTGTGTTTTGAGTAATATTTCTTTTCTTTATGTTGCTTTTGAGTTTTTTTAATGTTGCCAGCTCAATTTTTTTTAACGTTTAAAGGAGACGTTATTCATTTCTTCTTTCTTTCGAAAAATTTTTACCTAGTTCTTTGAAAAATACAATCATTTCTGCAAATTAATAAAAAATTCAATTTTAAGTTTATAAAATGTCTGGAAAACGTAAATTTTTATAATTACGTACCATTTTATGATTTAACAATCATTTTAAATATATTTAAAAGTGTTGAATTATTCTCCGATAGTAAATTTAATAGAAAGTTACACATTTTGTTTACACATTTTGTTTCGCATCAGCTGATTCAATTCACTTCAAATAGTTCGTGTCACACAGCTCAATTTAGGATAAAGAGCTGTTGAACTAGAAGAGCGAACTAGTTCATTGAAAGGAGCTGAACTAAAAAGAGCGATCTTTAGAAAGACCTAAAATGCCCAAGAATAATATCTAGTATCAAACATTAGATTAGACTAGAGTGGCACTATGCACCGCGACCAGAAGTTGGTATTTTGTGCTGCGTATCAAACATGAAAAACAGTTGAATATTTTCTGAAATGAATCAAAATTTATAAAAAACTTGAATATATTTTTTTTATGGTTTGAGCAAGATTATTCAAGTTCAAGATCATTTGTTTTTTATTTTAAATATGAAAAATTAGGTTTTATTAAATAAAAAATATAGTAATGTTTATATTAAAAACTGAATTTTATGCATACAACGTTTATGTAAAACAGAAGTACCACAGAGCCTGAAAGGGCTCCCAAAATTATTAGAGTTACCAAAATTATTAGAGGATTTCGAAAACATTTCAAAGATGTATTAAAAAAGAGAATTGGAAAAGTTGTTAAATTTTTTTTATAAAAATCGCATTGAAAAACATCAAAAAATGGTATAAAAATCTTATTATTAGAACTTATTTTCGCCCTGTTTCTAGAACACGTTTTGCTTCACGTTCGTCTAAAAACAATAACAAAATACATGCAATGCAAAAACAAAATACATGTAGTCACCCGTTCGTGTAGAGGCGAACGTGTTGTAGAAACCAGGGGTTTAACAACCCCAGCAAAACTTTGGTAATGGGTGCGATAAAGTAATGCATTACCTTGTAATATGTACTCCTTACCTGTATCATTATTTTCCAACAAGAAGTAATGAGTTACCGATAATTGAACACTCATTTATTACCATGTAATTTTACCTCATTACATTTTACATTACTTCAAAACATAAAGTAATGACTTATCGATCATCAATTACATGAATTACAAACGTAAAGTAATTATTAATATAAATTTTTGAAAATCTTTTTATATACACATTACTTTGTGATTTTTTATAAGCATGAGGGTAAGGTGTATATTTTTGATATCACGAACGAAAATATGAAGCACAACAACTCATTTACATTTTAAGCTATAAAATATTATATGTATCTAACTAATTGTTAAATACCAGAGACCCCCAGGTTCGAATCCCAGCATGACCACATTATTTATTTAATAAAAAAAAGTTATTTATTTAATTAAAAAAAAATATCTGTTAAAAAAAGTTTTTATGTATTTTTTTTTTTCATGAAAATCTATTTATAGACACATTACTTTTTCGAACCATGTAACCATATAAGTAACCAGATACTTTACCCCTTACAATGTAATGAGTCCACCCATTACTTTTAGGCTCATCGCCTGTAAAATTCATCAGCCCTATGGCGATACATTACTTTACCCATGATTTGGTAATGTGTGGTTTTGGTGGGACTCTTCCATTTTCCCCCCGTTCTTCTTTTTTAATACATCGTCGAAATGTTTTCGAAATCTCGAGTTAAGAGGCTGAATTTTATGATTTTCAGTGCAGAACGATAGAAATTTTGTAATCTTTTTTATATTTTATCCAATTTTTACAAAAGTTGAAGTAACAATATTTTAATTAATAAAAAAAAAATGTGTTATTGGAGGTCTTTTAAAAATGGTTTAACTAACGGAATGTTATCGCTGGAGCTGAACATTTTAAGAATTATTATAAAACATGATAATCCATATGCGAAAGGAAATTTTGTATGATGAAATACATCATTTTAAGATCTGATCAACGATTCCTAATCTGTGAAAGAATTTCCCAAAATGGTAAATATTTACAGTAATTATTTTAAATGCCACGCCCTCTGGGAAACGGACACCAAATTTACAAATGGTGAGATTAACAAATGGTGCCATCTAAGTATATGCACTCCCATAAAAATTCTAAAATTTCATATAACCGAATTGATTCGTTTGCTGTAACCTCGTAAATTCGGTTGTCACAACTGGTTGTATCAACGGTTGGATGAAATTCTGTTGAGAGAATCGAATTTGTTATGTATCTATGGAAATCCATTAAGCTTTAACTTTAACTTTTCTAGTACTTTAGTACGTTTTTAAAGATTTGCACTTTATTTTATCCGATAGTGTATGTACGCTGAATCCAAACCTGGAAAAAATTTGTTTTGGCAGTTTCTGAAATATCGAGGTTTTTATATTTACATCATTCACCCCATTTTTTCGTATATTTTTCATAATGTAATCGCAAAGTCATGATTTTTTTAAGAATATAAATCTACACAAATTTATCTTAAATTTGAGCATAATCATGGCGGATATCTGGTATTGCAATTAAGTTGAAAATTTGACTTTTTAGTTTTATCCTTATAAATTTTATGAAAAATAAAAATTTTTAATTTATTTTTGTTGTCCATAAACTAGACATTCTTATGAACAAAGTTTTGTGTTAAAATTGCAAATACATTGAAAATGTCCTGAAATATTAAGAAAAGAACTTAAAATTTTAACTAACTTTCCATATGCTACAAATATCAACAGTGTTGCCATAAGATGAATGATAAAAAAAGCTAGATCGTTGGAAAAAATAGTGCTAGAAAGTGCTATATGGGGAGGAAAAAGTGCTATAAAGTATCACTATGGAGCCCTTCATGCTTTCGTTTTGTAAATGGATCTTTATACTAATAAAAATACCCATTAAAATATGAAAAAATTTCAAAATAACACAGACTTTTTCAAAGAAACCAAAATTGGGCTTATTGCGGCTGGCGTTGGCGATATCGACAGTAAGGCGTCTTTATAAGAAAGTTGTTAAGAAAAACTGTTTATAAAAACTTTTTATAAAACTTCCCCCTGAACATATTTGAGAGAATAATGTTTATTTTAAATTTTTAATATTAAAATTTTTATGGCCAAATGTTTATGTTTCATAACCTAATTTTATAAATAAAATCCATCTAATAAAAATTTCTTAAAAATCTAGAAAACTTTAATGAGTACCTACTTATGTTTCTGGATTTTGAAATATGATTTTTGTTAGTTACGTGGAAAATAACAGTCCTAGGTTAATATTTTGCTACCTCGCATATGCAATTTGAATCTAACTATTCGTTAATTGTTAAACTACCAAGGGTAGTCTGAAGACAGGTTCTTTTCGATCCTTATGAAATTTGGATATGTCATAAAGAAAACAAAAATAAGGAACACTTATTTTTTTAGCGGTCCAATCTCATGTTTAAGGGTTAAAAAGTGGGGTCAAAAATTACCCAATTTTTCGTTTTTTCGTCTTCTTTCGAATTGTTTCAGAGAAATTTTAGACAACTTTAACTAGTAAAAGTCCGATAAATTACAAGTATTTTTGTTATTCAAAAAGAGCTTTTAAAAATGGTTTTTTGTTAAAGAATTATAGTTGAATTAAGCTGAAAAAATATGTATATTCATGCCTATCAAATTTCATCGAGGGTGTGCCTGAGGTTTTTCTGACATTCGTAATTGTTTGGCATCTATGCGACTTTTTGCGAAGACCATTTTAACCTATATTTTAAATAAATGGCAACCCTAATCTAATGCATAGGCAATATTGGCTCTAGTGCATCAAAACTGCGTTCGAAAAATCTGAATTTCATTAGTTTCAAACATGATTCCATACAAAAATTGGCTTCACCTTTAACCCTAAAAGGTAAGATTAGGCTGCTAAAAAAAATACGGGTCCCTTTTTTTTCTTTATCACATATCCGGATTTTATTAAGAGCGGAGAGAACCCATCAGAAGACTGTTTTGGTAAGCCCGTTATTCCACTGATTACAACATTGCTTAAAGTGCTTACAGAAAAATTTCCGAAATTTACATCTGCATATTTAAGTTTTATAAATTTTCTTTTTTTTCGATTTTTTCACTGTTTGAATTTTTAAGAAAATGAAAATAATCCCAAAGGTATGTAACTTTGAAGTACCTTATAATCGAAAATTGTTATTGGATTTAACCAATTCGAAAAGCATTCGATTCCTACTGTTGTCTTCCATCATATTTATATAATATATGAAATGCATAATTTTAAAATAAAAAGATTTATTGTTGGAAATGCAATTTTTAAATGCACTTTCGAAAGTGTTCTCCCCCTTCAAATAGTTTTAAACATGCATAAATGGAAAACTTTACATTTGTTATATAATATAAAATTTTTCTTTTTCTGCAACGTAAATGATATTTAATTTTTTTAATTAAAAAAAAAAATCTTTTCTATTACGAGAGCGGTCGAAAATTAGCCGACCGGACGTGTAGATGGCGGCAGTAGTTTAAAAACAAAATTACTTTGGTGAAAAGTGGCAACCTTATGAAACATATGTTTTCAGTTTCAAGGTGCCACGTTGTTTAGTTTTTTTTTGAGCCATCGAAATAAACTAGTTCGGTGAATTTGTAAACATGGAAACAATTGTCCACGGTTATTAAAGCCAAGCTGGATTTTACTCAGGGATAGTCTGCTCCTTCATTAACGACTATAATTTATTGTGTGGCAGAGTTTAAATGAGGCGGTACAAGCTGCCAAGATGAATGCCGTATTGGTCGACCAATTGAAGTGTCCACAACAGAAAAGGTTTAGAAAATCCACAAAATGGTATTTGATGATCGTCGGCTAAAGGAGCGTGAGCTGGCTGAAATGATAGGCATTTCAGAAAGAAAGCTGTGAGCATGATGGGTGCCGCGTTTGCTCACAATAATACAACACAGCGTCGATGTTTCAATAGCGTTGGGCGAAGTTTCAGCGCAACAAAGCCGACTTTTTGCGTCGATTAGTAACTATGGATGGCACATGGGTCCACCGCTTCACACCTGAGACAAAGGCACAGTCAAAGCAGCGGACTGGAATGGGAGAATCGTGTCCAAAGAAGGCGAAGACATTTTCATTTGCAGGCAAGGTCATGTTGTCTGTTTTTTGAAATGCGAGTGGGACAAATCTTATTGATTATCATCAAAATCAACGGCGAGTATTATGGTAACTTATTGCTGCGTTTAAGTGATGAAATTAAGGAAAAAGGCCGTATTTGGCGAAAAATAAAGTGTTGTTTAATCAATACAATGCACCAGTTCCCACACCCACTATTTCGATGGCCAAAATCAATGAATTCAAGTTCGAATTGCTTCGTAAAGCACCTTATTCGCCGTTTAGCATCTAAAATTGCATTGCATTTGCAAATACATTTTTTTATATATATTTGTTATTGCATAGGTGTGAAAGAGGGCAAGTATATGAATTGAATGCTTTTTCAATCAGTGAAAACGGTTAACCGAAATACCGGGTTTTCGGGCCAAATTTCAGGTTTTGAAAATCTTTTTTTTCTATTAACCGGTCGATTAACCAGTTTTTTAATTTTTTTTTATATAATTTGGGTAGCAAAGATTCTACAAAAAAGTAGTTTTTAAGAAGATCAAGTTTTTGTTTTTTTGCTAATGAAATCATTGAAAGGGAAAATGTCGAAAAACGCCGAAAAACGCCGAAATAAATGTCTACTTATTTTACTATCAAACTATACAATTTTTATTAGGATCTGGAGTTTGATCCAGTAAGCGGTTAACATTTTGTTTAACATCATAATTTCAGAAAAATCGATTGTATTACTTTGGAATATAATAAAGTGTAATGCATTATAGAAGGCTTTAAGTGTTTGTAAAAAACCAATTGAATAACACAGCGCTACAAAATTGACCCCTGAAATCAAAAACAAGAGATCGTAAATATTTCGGCCACTCTGATTTCAATGGCTTACGCAGTTTTTGCACTTATAGGCCCTAATTTTCACAAATTTCCATTACATTTTTTCATGTTTTGACGCAGTTTTTTATAAGTAAAATTTAAAAAATTAAATATATTATCTTAGAAATACATAAAAGACCTTTATTAACAACGGGTATTAAATTTGGTTAATAAATGTGCAGAATTACCAAGTCCGCGTTTTTCTCAGTTTTTACTATATTTTACCATTTTGCCACAATTTATCGTCCCATTTCGTAATCGATCAAAGCATTTGCATAAGCAAAAATACAAATTTAAATAATTAATTCGTGTAAAAAAGAAAGGAAGTGCTGTTCATGAAAAAACGCGAAATGTGCCTAAAACTTTTAAGTTATTTCGCTTTTAAGCTATTTTAAAAGCACACAATTTTTTAATTACCAACATAATGCCATTCGTTCAAACCAACGCTTGGCCACTGTTATCAATCGGGTAACAGGACAATACTGTCAAGATTGTTAATACCATATTCTGCCAACGCATAACAGATTGTCGCCGACGCTTTGCCATCACTGTGCCGATTGTATTTTTCTGCCTGGGGACTTTTGAATATAGAGTTCTTCAAAATTATGTAGTTATGGGATTTTTAAATTTTTTTTGAAAATTATAACCGTCAAAAATCTTGAGTTCTTGAAAATTTTAAAAACTTAAATATGGAGATGTGTTATGGGCTCAAAAGAGTATGTGTGTAAAAAAAAAATTAAACAAATTTTATGTATCAATTACGATTTATATATCATTATTACGAAATACTTTACTGAACCGAATATTTTATGTCAAAAAATTGAAAATTAAACAAAATTGGTTTACATACTAAAGGGTTTTTTTAGTTTGATAAATTAATTTATAATGTAAATCTGTGAAAAATAGTTAATCATATACTTGGAGCAAAAAAGTGCTAAAAACTCAAATAATTTTTAAAAAGTGCCATCTAGCACTTTTCATAAATTTTGAGTGCTGATCAAAAAAAAAAAAGTGAATTTATAATGGAATTTGAAAGTCGCAAACTTGAAAAAGTTAAATATGTATTTTGGGGTACAGTATGAATGAAGTTACCCGTTTAAAAATAGTTATATCTAATAATATATAATATGATTAAGTCATATCTGACTTTGAATAGAGTCGCATTACGGCTTATATCATTATATACAATTGCATCTGATAATTTTTATTGTGAGAATTTATTTGTATGGTTCGTGATATGTTTATATCTCTCCAAATATTACTCCATATATAACTACATAAGCCATATGATAATAATCCAAATATATGCAGTGATCGATATGATTATATATGGTCCCATTGCAAAGTGTTATAGAATTATATGTGACGTCATACTGAAAATATTTTCCTTATAATTTTATATAGCTTTACATATAATCTCATAGATATTTTGAAGAAGTTCTGTATCAAATTAAGTTATCTGTATGTTATGACTTTATTACATATGGCTTCCCATATGTTTAACCATACCCGGGTAAAAATAGTTATATCTAGTCATATATAATATGATTAAGTAATATCTGTCTTTGAATGAAGTCACATTACGGCTGATATCATTACATACAAACACATCTGATCATTTTTATTGAGAGATTTTTGTATATGGTACTTGATATTATTATATGTCTGCAAATCTTTCTCCATATATAGCTACATAAGCCATATAATAATAATGAAAATATATGTATATTAATCTATATGGTCCCATGCTAAGTCTTATCAAACTACATGTGACGCCATGCTGAAAACATTTTCCTTATAATTTTATATAGCATTATATATAATCCCATACATATTTTGGTAAAGTTCAATATCAAATTAAGTTATACGCATTTTAAGATTTCTTTACATATGACTTCACATACAACCATATTTATTTTATAACGAAATTGTTTGCAAGTGATTTATTTTATATAATTTAACTAGCGGGCGTTGCCCGCTACGTTGTTAGCGTGCCTTAGACCTAGTTTTTGGGATGATGGATAACTTTTCAGTTTGCCCACTATCTGTGTACGAAAATTTAATAAAATCCTTTAAGCCATATAAAAGATAACAAAAAGTGGGCGTAAAACTGCCACGCCCACCAAGTCTTAATCTATTATAGCAAACAGTGCTTATGAGTCATCCCAATATCTGTGTACCAAATTTCAATAAAATCTGTTCAGCCATAAAGAAGATAGTGAAGATGTGGGCGAAAAAGTGCCACGCCCACAATATCTAAATTGGATATAACTTAAAGTGCTTATCTGTGACATCTCTTTCTGGGTACCAAATATCAATTGCATCGGTAAAGCCATATCGAAAATAGTGAAAAAGTGGGCGTAAAAGTGCCACGCCCATCATATAAAAATTTCATATAGCCTATAGTTCCTTCCAGACCGCCCACTATCTATGTGTCAAATATCAATTACATAGCATAAGCCATATCGAATATAGCGAAAAAGTGGGCGTAAATGTGCCACGCCCACCATATCGTAATCAAATACAGCACATATTACTTTTCAGTTTGCCCACTATCTGTGTACGAAAATTTAATAAAATCCTTTAAGCCATATAAAAGATAACAAAAAGTGGGCGTAAAACTGCCACGCCCACCAAGTCTTAATCTATTATATCAAATAGTGCTTATGAGTCATCCCAATATCTGTGTACCAAATTTCAATAAAATCTGTTCAGCCATATAGAAGATAGTGAAGATGTGGGCGAAAAAGTGCCACGCCCACAATATCTAAATTTGATATAACTTAAAGTGCTTATCTGTGATATCTCTTTCTGGGTACCAAATATCAATTGCATCGGTAAAGCCATATCGAAAATAGTGAAAAAGTGGGCGTAAAAGTGCCACGCCCATCATATAAAAATTTCATATAGCCTATAGTTCCTTCCAGACCGCCCACTATCTATGTATCAAATTTGAATAAAATCGGTTCAGGCGTTTGGATGTGATGCTCACACAAACAAACAAACAAACAAACCAACAGTCATTTTTATAATATTAATAAGGATAATAAGGATATACCAAAATATGTACATTTTATAAGAGAATTCATTTAATTTAAAAAAAATGTTGGCCTTTAAAATTGTTGATTTCAAGAAATTTTAATTTTAAACTTAAATACATTTAAGCATAACTTCAAGTTAATATTTTCTAAAATATATTTCATAAGATATAATTTAATGTCCTGGATATGGACAAATCTCGGATAAAATTGTATAAAATTATATCTTATTTGATATAATTAGTTACATGTAGATGGAACATTTTTCGGATCAATTTGTATGTGCTTATATATGAGAACTTATCAAATGAGATATAATTTTATTAGACTCCATATTAAAATTTTTACCCGGTTATTAATTTTATAACGAAATCATTTTCAAGTGATTTCTTTTTTATATATAAAATGGTTACATTTTATAAGACAAAACCACTAAGTTATATTTTTGAAATACTATTTTTTGTTCTTGATAATTTTTCAACATTTCGTTATGTTACATTTAAATAAATTTGGGTCTTTAAAATTGCTGATTTCTAGAAATTTTTATTATCAACTTAAATACTTTTAAGCATAACTTCAAGTTGCAAAAATCAGATCTACCATCGGCTAAAATTGTATAAAATCCCCCAGGCAGAAAAATACGAACGGCAAAGCATTAGCCCAGTGCTTTCAACGGTGGTATGAGCGTTGGCAGAGCGTTGGATATCTGAAGATTTAAGTGCTTTGCCAGCCCCAAAATGATAACACCGGGCAGGGCTTTTCCGTTCCTTTTTTAAAACGTTGGCAAAGCACTGCAGCGCTTTGCCAGTACCAAAACCATAATATTAAAACGTTGGCAAAGCATTGGTAGAACAACCAATAAAGTGCTTTTTGATAATATAATAAGTGCTTTGCCAACCCCAAAATGATAACACTGGGCAGGGCTTGGCCGTTTCTTTTTTAAAACGTTGGCAAAGCACTGACAATAAGCGCTTTGCCAGTACCAAACCAAAAACGACCCAAAAGTCCTACTTAGTGGTTCCATTCAGTAAAGAGTTGTATTATTTTTTATTGAATGATTTTGGTAATTTGAACAGAAATAACAATAGGCTTGCTTCAGCTAAGTTAATTACAAAATAACTGAATATTTTTTTTATCAAATTATTTTTGTGATAAGTTAGCACGATGTTTTACTACAGTTTTACTAAAGAAAGAAATTTGAAAATAAATTTCTTAAGTAAAATTTTAGTACAAAAACTATACTTTGTGCTGACTATAATAGGAGACCTTAATATTCCTAACTTTAAATCATAAATTGCAATTTAGTTCTGATTTCTCCACTCTTGTTGTGAACAAGGGATCTGCCACTGTTTTTATTGAGTTAACGGTTGTAAATTTTGTATATAAGTACTGGCAATGCACTTTTTGCTAATGTTGGGAAAGCGTTCTAAATCAGTACTGTGCCAGTGCTTTTTTATTTTTACGGTTGTAAATTTTGTAAATCAAGTACTGGCAAAGCAATTTTTACGAACGTTGGCAGAGCGTTCTAAGCCAGAGCTGTGCCAATGCTTTTATTATTTTTACTGTTGTAAATTTTGTTAATTAAGCACTGGCAAAGCACTTTTTACTAACGTTGGCAGAACGTTGTAAATCAGTGCTTTGCCAGCACTTTTTTTGTTGGATCATTGGCAAATGGTGCTCTGCCAGTGCTTGATTTTTCAGACCATTGGCAATTTCTGTCTGGGCAGATGTATTTATATCTAATTATATATAAGTTAATCCGAGTAAATTGTATCAAATTATATCTAATTTGATATAATTAGATACAGGTAGATAACCCATGTTTCTATATGGAATCTTATTAAATAAGATATAATTATAGTGGACTTCATATTAAAATTTTTACACGGGTAGTTTTTAAAATATTTTGTAAAAACTTTTTTCAAAAAAGCAAACTCTCAAAATGTTATTAAACTAAATAAAAAAAAATTTAAAATTTTTGTAAATTCTGGGAGTGTTAAGAGTTTTGGGGGTTGCACTGCCCTTTCCATTAAGACCTACCTACGCCAATGATTAATGTCACAATGCCACTGTTAGACAACATGTGAAAAGAAAACAAGAAATCAGAAATAAAACCAAAGGTAAAAAGAATACGAATTCAGGGTCAAAACTTAAATTTAATTTAATTTGTAGTCCAATACTACAACATACACACACAACGTATGTATGTAGTAGTAATTAGCAGAATTTTGTTATTGATTCATTTTCGATTCCCAGTAGACTTGTAATGGTGTCCTCCGAATTTTGTAATATTAGTAAAAAATTGAATTTCTGAAAGAAAACAACGTTACTTTTTTATGTTCTTTCATACGACACATTAAAAAAAGTATGTACTACATACTATAATTAATAACTTGTTTAAATGTTTATTAAAAACTATAAAAAAAAAAATATTGAAAATTAAAATCTAAAATCTAAAACATAAATAAATAGAGGAATAATATTTATTTTTTAGTAAAATATAAAAATATAAAAGAAATCTAATATTTGTTAAAAAAAAAAAAAAAAAAATTCAAAGTAATGGTAAGTTGTAATATTTGTCCGATTGTAAATGAATACAAAATTTTAAAAATTGTTTCTTCCAAAAAAAAAAAAAAAAATCTCTGATGGTGTGTATTAATAACTGAACTTAAGTATTAAATTGTAATTTTTCTTAGGAGTTTCCTTTTTTTAAAACAAAATATTAATTTTTTTTTTGTATGTATTTAAATCAAAACTCGAATATAACTTTTTTCCCCCTAACACGTTTGCAATTTTTAATGTTTGCATTTTTTTTTTTATTATTAATTTAACAAGTTTATATTTTTTCAATAATAGTTTGAATACTTGAATATTAAAAACTACTACCAAAAGCTAATTTATTCAAAATTTTGAATCTTTGATTGAAATTATTTAAATTATTTAAATGAGTGTACAACTGAAATATTTATTTTTAATTCATAAAATCTTTAATAAAAAATAATTAAAACGAAATTTCATTAAGATAAACACTTGTTAGATTCAATGAATGGTATATTGTGTGTTGCAAAAAAAAAAATGATTGACAAATTATACAATGTATTCACGTTAATGCGATGATGATAATGAATTTTAAATGTATTAGAGAATGTTTGTTGTAGACAATAGTAAAAAACACAATATATTTTTCATTACAACTAAATTACACAGCGTTACAGAATTGACCCCTAAAATCGAAAACAAGAGTACCGACCATTGATAATAAATATTTCGGCCACGCTGATTTTACTGGCGTGCCCAGTTTTTTTTTTCATTTATGTGCCCGGTGTTGTTCTCAAAATTTGATTTAAGTTTTGCAGTTTTTTATACATACACTTTTAAAAATAAAATATCTTATCTCACAAGGAAACTGCATAGTGGTGAATTTGCAGATTTTTATAAATGTTAAAAATTACAAAAATTGTACTAGAAAAACACTATTTTGTTTGCAAAGTATGTGCTTTGCCAGCACCGACCACAAAATTCTTTAACAATTGTTTTTATCAATAGTATAACCAATTAGAAGCTTTTTTTTTATTAATATTTTATTATGTTTTACACATTTAAATATGTTGTATAAATAAGACTAATACCGAACTATACACACCCGGCCAGAAGCAAAATTAAGTTGGAAAAAAATGACGACAAAAAGTGACTATGCCATCTTTTTGTGGGCTATCTTATCTTTCAGAAACCGTATCCCAAAAATATCATCGTTTTTATTTCAAGATCCAGAATCTTCGAGTTTTCAAATTTGAGTCTTACTTAAAGCTAATAACTTTAAAACGGCTTAAAATAATTTCAATCTGTCAAATTTAGTTGATTGAAGCTTTCAAGCTTTCTTATGATGTATAATATTGTATGGGTTACTTCTCGAACAAAATTCATAATTCTTGTTTAAGATGAAAAAAGTTTAACTCGAAGTTTAATTAACAGATTTGATATCATTTCCACACCATCCTTGGCGCTTTTTTTTAAATGGCATCTCTAATAGACCTAATGCACTAATAAACAATGTTTTTTATAAATGCTGAGAAGAAAAAGTAACTACCGTAACTACTGAGAAGAAACAGTAGTTGTATCATCGAATATATATCTTCAATCAATCCCAAAATTACAACTCTTTGAAAAACCATTAACCATTAAAAGCATTACCAGGATACTTAATTTCCCCATTATTTTTGTTCGCGATGAGTCAAAAAGTAATGGGTGCTCGTTACAATATCGCTTACAAGCCCATTACTTTTTACACACCCATTACTTTTTAGCTCAGCGCGGACAAAAATAATGGGAAAGTAAGTAGACTGGTAATGGTTTTAAGCCCTGTTTTTGCTGGGAGTGCTCGATTTTTTGTACCACTGGCACTTATAGTACCAAATATAAAGGAAACTTACAAAAATTAAAAAAAAATAGTGGATTTAACACAGCTCAATGACGTACCATTAAAATTTGTTTAGGATTTCAAACTTTTATTAATTGCTAATGGCCAACAGACTGCAACTGCAACATACCGATGTCCTTATTGTTTGTAAAGTTAAATTAATTACAGAACCACGATGTCCAAAGTATAGATCTCAAGACCATTAAACACTTAAAATAGGATTATACAAAATTGTGGTCTTCTGGTTAGAATAAAAATAATGCTTCACAATGCCACAGTGTAGTAATCACCCCCTATTTATAAAAGAAGATGACGACGAAGATAATAACATCCATGTAATTGAAAAACGTATTTTACCTGAACTCCATTTTTTACAAGGATTTGTCAATCATCTTTTTTGTAATGGCATAGTTCCCCTTGTAGGACGGGAAAAAGCTCTGTTATGGCCAAAGAAGTTGAAGCAAATTCCGAAAAACTATCATGGCGATATTTTTGAAGGGAACGCTTGTAGAAAACTTTTAAGGGAAACAGATAAATTGGAGGATCCAGAAATCTTTGATGAAGTTGGAATATTTAAAATTCAGCCATTCATTGCATCATTTAAAGCTATGAATATAATTGTTGACAATTACTTTACAACGAACATAGTCAATATTGCCAACAAAAATAAGCACTTGACTGAACTTCGTAGATCTTTTCAGAGTACGAATGTCAAACTCTTAAAATTCATGTAATTCTTCATCATTTAGAGCAGGGTCTTATACATTTGGGGTTATGGTCCGAACAATCTGGCGAATCTATTCCCAGAGAATTTCTCAAACTTTGGGATAGATACAAGATAAATAATTGATCCAACTTTTTCGGAACGATTAAAAAAAGCGGTAGTTACTTTTCCTTCCCAGCATTTAAAAAAAAAAACATAGTTTATTAGTTGATTTGGTCTATTGGAGATACCACTTAAAAAAAAAGCGCCGATGTGTCTGTCCCAGGATGACGTGGATATGATATCAACTCTGTTAAATAAACTTGGAATACAATATTATATAGCATAAGAAAGCTTGAAGAATTTTCTATCAATGGAAAATATTAAAGATCTTGAACTGGTTTCTTTGAAAGCATAAAAATATAACAAGAGTGGTACAATTTTGTTACACCATCCACTATGTTATTTAAATTGATATGTGCTTGTATCAATAAAAAAACCCATAGCCAGTACATACGTTATGCATTTAATATAAGTATCCAGTCAAAAAGTGCCAGTGGTACAAAAAATCAAGCACTGGCGTACAACTGGTTAACCAAAGAATTGTAATTTTAAAATAGATTCAAGAAAATATTATCGATGATTTAACTTTTTTGGCACGATAAAAAAGCGGTAGTTACATTTTCTTCTCAGCATTTATAAAAAAACATTGTTTATTAGTGCATAAGGTCTATTAAAAACGCCATTAAAAAAAAGCACCAAGGATGCTGTGGAAATGATATGAACCTTGTTAATTAAGCTTGGAGTTAAACTTTTTTCATCTTGAACAAGAATTATACATTTTTTCGATAAGTAATCCATACAATATTATATATCATAAGAAAGCTTGAAGAAGTTTCTATTAACAGAATTTTACAGAATCAAATTATTTTAAGCCGTTTTAAAGTTATGGGCTTTTAAGTAAGACTCAAATTTGAAAACTCGAAGATCCTGGATCTTGAAATTGTAACGATGATATTTTTGGTTAAGCTACGATTTCATGGGATACGGTTTTTGAAAGGGTAGATAGCCCACAAAAAGATGGCATAGTCACTTTTTGTCGTCATTTTTTTCCAACATAATTTTGCTTCTGGCCGGGTGTGTATATTGCTGCTTTTTTAATGTGTTTTATTATACATATTTTTCAAAATTAATTAAATTTAAGGTATGTTGAAAGCAGCAAATTTTTTTAATTACCAATGTTATGCCAACGGATATAAGTTCACTTAAACCAACAGTTGGCCACTGTTATCAATCGGGTAAACAGGACACTACTGTCAAGAATGTTAATCTCATTTTATGCCAACGCATAACCGATGATAGCCGACACTGTGCCGATTGTATTTTTCTGCCTGGGTTATTATATGAGCTATTGCACGTTTAGGAGTTAAAAAGCAGGTCAAAAACTACAATAGTTTTTTTTGAAAATATGTTTAATATTTAAGAAATTAAAATTTGTTTGCACTCAGTACTAAAGCACTCAAAAAACAAAAATATTTATGTTCATATTGCATATGCTGTGGGCCCAGAGTTGCCACTTATTTCAAATATTTTCTAGGACGACTATTAACCCTCAAAAACCTAATATCAGAAGTTATTTTTCTAACTGATTATAACTCAATAAATTATAACTGTGGGCGTTGTAGTGTAATAGTTAGCGTTGGACTGGTACACAGATGGTCGCAGGTTCGATACCCGGCTATGACAACAACAATTTTAAAAATTAATAATATGTATGAGTTTTCTTTCCCTCATACGTATCGCAGCATCCACATTCAGTTTCCCCATAGCGCTTAACCCCACCAAAGTAAACTAATGAATCAGGGCGTTGAACCAAAAAACTTCAATTAAGTTCGCCAACTCTCTATCAGGTGGCGAGTAACAAACAACTGTTTGAAGACTTATCATCTCGCGCAATTACAAGGTTGCCATGTTTGAAGCCCTCCCTCTTTCCGCACCTTTCATCTCTCCTTCTTTACCTTTTCAAAGAAAGCAACTCATTGATAAATAGGAAGAATTTCCTGAGCGTTGCTTCTGTTTAAAAAAAAAGTTAAGTTTTTTTATTCCACTGTCTTAGTTTGGCTCAATTTAAGATTACAATAAATAGACCCATTATTTTTTCATTTTGGTCTAAATCATTTTAATTCGTTATTATGCAAAATATATAAAATATGTTTTTTTTTCTAACTTGAGTTAAGCAGTTATTCCGAATTACAATATCAATTTTTGATAAACATAAATTGAGTTAAGATTTTATTTCATGAGGAATAATAGCTTAACTCAACTTTAACTTTTTGACTATTTTTCTTTGAACAAGTCATAAGAGCCTGAGTGTCTTTTTCCATTATATCTTTTGACTACATAAATAAACAACTAATTTTTTTAAGACGTAAGTAAAAGAATACGTTTCCCTAGAATCTGCAAGAAATTTAAACCAAAAAGAACCGACTCCTGATTTTCAGTGAGAATTTGAAACTTTTAACTGCTCTCCTGAAAATTTTTAATTTTGAAATTTTGATCGTCTACACCAAATTTGGTTGAAAAACGAATGGGTGGAGAAAATCGAGTTGTTGATTTTATATGTTTTCAGTAAAGTGTCTAATTTTTTTTCCTCTAATATATTTAATTTTCATTCAAATATTAGGTTTCACCACTGTCTAGTTTCCTTGTTAGTTTTTTTATGCTAAATACATATAAGACCTTCAGTACCATTCGGATATTAAATTTGGTTAATAAATGCTCAGCATTAACAAGTAAATCCACAGTTATACTATATTTTACTATTTTTTTTTACTATTTTTCACAATTTAATATTCGATTTCGGAATGGATCAAATTATTATTTCGTATATAAAAGAAAAAAAAAAAACGTGCGGTTCATGGAAAAAACGCAACATGTGAATATAATTTCTATGACAGCATAGCGAAAAAAGCGGACCTATGAGTTCAGCTTTTAGTATAATATGTAAATAGCTTAAAAAATTATGTGTACCAAAATTTTAAAAAGTTAGTTTAACAAAAACTTTCACTATAGTAAATGTCTACCAAATATTTGCAAATTTTATTTTAAAAATATTCATGTATTTCTATGATTTTTAAAATACAATTTGAAAATATTTGCAGTAGTGAAAATGTTTTATTAAACTAACTTTTGCAAATATTAACTTTTTTGGCTGAATTTTGTTACATGTAATTTTTTTGAGCTATTTACATATTATACTAAAAGATAAAAACATAAGTCATCTTGTTCGCTTTGCTGTCATATAAATTTTAGGTATATTTCGGGTTTTCCCCATGAACCGCAATTTTGTTTTCTTTTTTATAGGAAATAATTGTTCAGATTTGTATTTTTGCTTATGTACAAAACTGTTTTGATCCTTTATAAAATATCATGATAAATTGTGCAAAAATAGTAAAAATATAGCAAAAACTGAGACAAACTGCGGATTTACTTGTTAATGCTACATATTTATTTAACAAATTTGATACCCAAATGTTGTTTAAGGTCTCTTCAGTAAGATAAAATATTTGTTTTTTTAAAATTTTATTTAAAAAAAACCTAAGAAGGAGAGTCCGTTCATGGGTTACCGCCGATTGCACTGAAATAAATGGATATGTTATAAAGAATCACAATATAAGAGACCCATGTTTTGTATTAGCTGCCCAATCTCACATTTAGGAGTTAACAAGTGGGGTCAAAAATTACCCAATTTTTTTGTTTTTTTGGTTTTTTTTCATATTTCTTCCACAGAAACTGTACATCAATTTTGCATCTAATGAAAAGTTTATGAAATGGGCATCACCGGTATAAAATAGCATGCTCACATAGTCACTATAACTCACATATATTATTCTCTCTTAAGTTTAGTGGATATGTATTTCTTCTTTTGTCGATATTCGATATTCGTGCGCGGATTTTTATAGGACGTCCAGAAGCACTATATTTTGCCATAGGGTGGCAACTCTATGCCCAAAACATAGGCAATATGGGTATCAAACTTCATATTTTTTAAAATACATTACTGCAACGTAAAAATTATTTCGAATATTTTAGTTTTGCGACATTCGCCCCTACTAAATTTTGTGAAAATTGTGTGTTTTTACAGATTTGTTTGTTTTTAACTATATACTCGTACTATAAAACCCATTTTGTGTCTTCAAGGTTTTCCCTCCTTTAAAAAGAGATATAAATGATCAAAATCAGTATTACGGTTATGAAATATCGAGCATTTTTCCTTACAAGTGATTATTTGAGTTTGATACAATGTGCTTTCAAAATATGTTTTTAGCTTTTATTACATTTATGCTTGTTAAATGTGTATAGTATTATATATCGTTAGAAAGCTTTATGAAATTTAAGTAATAAAATGGAATTTATAGTATATAGTTACGGGGGCGGTCCCAAAATTATCCGACCTAACAAAGAAAACACAACAAATTTGGGAAAAATGTTCATTATTAATCGTATTACTCGCCGTTGATTTTGAAGATAATCAATAAAATTACCCCACGCGCATCCCAAAACCCAGACGCCATGACCTTGCCTGGGATTAAACTGTATTCGCCTTCTTCGATTCTCCCATTTCAGTCCACTGCTTTGACTATTCCTTTGTCTCAGGTGTGAAGTGGTGGACCCATGTCGCATCCATGGTTACGAATCGACGCAAAACTCGGCTTAATTGCGGTAAAACAACGCTAAACACTCTATTAAAACATCTTCACGACGCTGTTTTTAATCGTTAGACCATCTGTGAACAAACGCGGCTCCCATCTTGCACACAGCTTTCTCATCTTACAATTTTCGTTCAATATGCGATGTATAGCACTTTTTGAAATGAATATCCTTTCAGCCGACGATCAACGAATACCAAAAAAAATCTCTAAAAATACGCAATTTTCACAAAATTTTGCATGGGAGCTTGTGCAGTGCACTGATAATAATCCATGCGTAAAATTACAAAAAAAATGTCAAAATAACCAATTTTTTTGTAAAATATACAAAAATTTGTACATTTTACGAAATTTTTTGTAGTTTTTACAATAATTTCTTATTTTTATGCATGGATTATTATGAGTGTCCAAACTGGGATTTTCGAAATTATTTTTACATAGCAGTAATTTACTTTAAAAAATTTTAAATTTGATACCCATATTGGCTATGTTTTGGCCATAGATTTGCGACCCTGTAGCAAAATATAGTGCTTCGGAAAACTTTGTCTAAAACCCAAACGCGCATGAATATCGAAAAAAGAAAAAATAGGTATGCACTAAAACTTAATAGAGAATAATAAATGTGAGTTTGGATCTGAACTGAACATATCTTCTAGTACAATACCTACCAAAATGTATGTGTTTTTTCGAACAGCACGAAAAGTTAAGCATGCTCGGACATGCTACTTTATACCGCTGATGCGCATTGCAAATACTTTTCATTAGCTACCAATTTTACGTATAGTTACTTTGGAAGAAATGTGAAAAAACACAAAAAATACAAAATGGGGTAATATTTGACCCAACTTTAAATGTCAGATTGGGCAACTAAAACAAAACTTGAGTCTCTCAATTTTTGATTCTTTATAACATATTCAAATTTTATTGCAATCGAAGGGAACCCACAAACAGACTCTCCTTGTAAGTTAAAATATGCTAAACATTAATGCAATTTTGCGAAAAATCTGTCCCATAAGTGAAAAATGTAGGTACGCCATTAAAATCAGAGTGGCCAAAATATTTAGGATCAATGGTCGGTACTCTTGTTTTATTTATCGAGTAGCGCGCAGTGTTATTAGTTCACTTTTGCAAGGTAACATAAATTTATTTCATTAAATTACTTGGCTTCAGTATAATTTTGTTTTTTTTTTATATCAGGAGTCGATTCAAATAAATTTGAAATTTGTAAATTCCACTTCATAATTGCAATGTTGTTGATATTTTATTTATTACGTTTATATCAATCAATTGGCGTTAATTATTTAAATATTATTTGTATTCGTAATTATTATTTTGCTTATTTTATTTAAATTTAAATTAACTATAGAACTTATGTTATGTGAAGTCGTGGCTAAATAAGGATTGAAAAAAAGAAATATATATTTTTTCAATTGTACACTCTTACAACCACATTGAAATTAATCTATAAAATATTTAAAAATTGCAGACGTTGTTAACGATTTTAATTATTTAATACATATTGTCATTTTATAATAACTAATTAATTATACAAATGTATGGTATAATCCACGACCTCATGTAGCATATGAAATATTTTCATAAAATACAAACTTTGATACACTTACACTTGTACATTTACACACACACACACACACACACATGTATGCACACATTAACAACATATTGAAAATATCTTTAAAGCAGCTTCTTTGGATTATTTTGTTCAATCATATTTTGAATCAATTTGGGCGCACTTTTAATTTGTAACTGTATTTTAAATTGTATGTGTGTTAATTTCAAATAAACGCATACGATTTTAACAAAAAAAAAAAAAAATAGAATGGTACAGATCTGTAACTGATAAATACAAAATTATTTCGAGCATTATTTAGAGAATTTAAGTTTTTGCAGATCTTGCAAAAGCTTTTCAATGTCATATTTACATCGAAATCCAGTTTAAATTGCAGTAAAATCTGCTTTCAAAACCACCCCGTTAACATCACGAACTTTGATAGCCAAACCAAGGAGTTTCTAAATTTAGGAGATGCAATCAATATCGGACAGATCATGCGACACGACATCTTACAAAACACGCATGCGTCTGCATCCGAATCCCCGAATGTGCACAAATGGACCAAACAGGATTTTAGAGAAAAGAAAATCGAATTTGAGATGGAAATCCTGTTTTGTCCATTTGTGAAAATTTGGATTAGGATTTGGTTGCGTGTTTTGTCAGATGTCGTGTCGCATTATCTGTCCGATGTTGATTGCATCTCCTAAATTTAGACACTTCTTGGCCAAACTAGATTTTAATTTGAGAACTAAAACATTTTGTTATCAAAATACATAAAAAACAATCTTAAATATAATAAAAGTTAATAATTTTCTAGCGGAGTACAAAATTTATAATCATTATGAGAGGAATAATTATAATTATTTTAATAAATCCCAATACTTCATTAACGGTAGTTTTAAATACCGAAATATATTGGGAAGAGAAAGGAATTTCCTAAAATTCTGCAGGAACTTTTTCTTTAATATAATAAATTTTTTTCATTGGAATGTTGCCAAAGAACAGTTTTATTGAATTTATGAATCATTTTTATTGTGTCATTCCAAAAATTGTCGATACGGTTTTCGGATAAGTGACTATGGATATCGTTGAAAATAAACATATCGACATTCAACGTTCTTATGTTAAATGTGCTGTATTAAGTTTTTCGAAATTCGGTGTATTTCGCGTTCTACCGCATCTCAAAATTTGACATTTTTAGCAAAACTGCAAGAAATACCTAATGTTTAAACTGCTCTAACCTTTGAATTTGAATTTTTTTGAATTTGAATTTATTTGACAATCCCATACAACAAGATATATATCTTTTAATTTAAAGTATGTTATGTAAGAAATTGTAATTACATAATACTGTTACATTTGTAGTTTTAAATAATTAAATTAATAATAATTAATAAAAATAGAAAAATAGAAAAAAAAAATAAAAGATTAAAACATTAAAACAATAATGACAATAAAATGAAAAATAAAATAAAAATTAATAATATTTAGTTACTGACATGAAAAACTTTAAGTTGAGAAATGTTTTGTTATTTCCCTTTTAAAACTTGTTGCGTTATTGTTGGTTTGAATTTTGTTTGGAAGAAAGTTCCAAAGATGGATGGCGTTAAAATAAAATTGCCATTCCGTAATAAGGCTTCTGTACCGGAGGGAAAGTATCTTTTTACCCCTTCCTGATTGAAAAAATGCAAGGCGGTCATACAAATTTCGTGGCTCCTTAGTATATATTATTTTGTGAAGCAGGGTGAGTATTCTGACGTTCATTAGATTCTCAAGAGACATGCCGTACAACTGATTTGTATAGGAAGATACTCTATTATGATCGCGCTTTGAGAGCCCAAAAACATATCTTATTATTTTATTGTAGATCACCTTTAATTTACTCTTACTTAGAGCAACCAGGGCATTAAATAAACTTTAGCAATAAGCATTCTGATTTCAAAAGGTGTACAGTACTGTATAGGCCATAGTGTACGAAGCATATAGTTCATCTTGAAGACTATAGAGTTGACATGATTCGACCAACTAAGCGTGTTATTAAAAATAACCCCGAGGTTTTTCACAGACGAAACTATTTCAATTTTCTTGTTGTTGAGAACAATATCAAAGTTAACGTTTAATTGTGACGATTTTTTGCGTATTATGAGGCATTTTGATTTTTGAGGGTTTAAGCAAAGCCTATTTTCCGATGCCCAGAGGTAAATTTGGTTGAGATCATAGTTAAGTTTACTAAGATTTTCATGAACACGATCTATTGAACTCCCCAAGTAAAGCTGGACGTCATCAGCATACATTTGAAGTTTAGAGTGAAGCAAGCGATTAGGCAAGTCATTCACATAGAGTGAAAAAAGAAGAGGTCCTAAAATCGAGCCTTGAGGTACACCCCTTTCCACAGGTAAAGCTTGTGAGTAGTTATTATTTAAGAATACTGATTGACAGCTGATTTGACAAGTACGAACTAAGCAATAATGTTGACGTGTATGAAAAACTGAAAAGTTGACTTAGTTTGAGGCAGAGAATAGTATGGTCAATGGTATCGAAAGCCTTCGAATGGTCAAGCAACACTAAGAAATTGACTTTGCCAATGTCGACGTCTCCACGTATGTCCTCACTGACATCGATCAGAGCTGTAATACAGCTATTTTTGGGCCGAAAGCCTGATTGTCGATCAGTTAATAACTTAAAGCGATTTAAGTGTTCACTTATTTGAATGTGCATAAGTTTTTCAAGTACTTTGGATAGGAAAGGTAAAATTGCTATTGGACGAAACTCTGAGTTTGATTTTGGTACTGGTATGACCTTCGCATGTTTCCATTTAGTTGGAAAAACACTCGTAGTAAGAATAGTGTAAAGAAGTAGGTAATGAATGGCAGCAGTTGTGGTAGTATTAATTTAATAAACCTTGGATCCATATTGTCGTAACCTATAGCATTTGATTTTACTTTCAAAAGACAAGTTAACACTTCAGAGTTGTTAACGCAGTGAAATTCAAATTGGTTGCAAGGTACAGAATTAAATTGATTATTGGCGTAATTATTGGTAAGAGTGCTGCTATCAATTGAGGGGGTCTTCGTAAACGCATTATTTAGTTCATCAGCAGTCAAATCACAATTTGTAGTTTTCTTCGTATTACCAATTCCAATATCACGTATCGTTTGCCATGTTTTCTTGCTGTTTATAGCATTTTTAAAACGATCAGCATAATGTGAAGCTTTAGCTCTTCTTATCTCTCTATTTACATCTCTTCTTCGTGTGGAGAACTCATCCTTTAATTCTGGGATCTTAAACTTCTTCCAGCGCGAGTATGCCTCATCTCTAAGATCAATCAAACGCTTTATTTCTGTAGTAAACCACGGCCTAGTGTTTTCCTTAATATGATTTGTTTTTAGTGGAACAGCAAGATTATATAAATGTGAAATATTATTTTCAAGAAAAAATAATTGTTCATCGGAAGTCGGCATATAGTATAAGCTGTTCCAGTTAATTAACAAAAAATTGTCAGCTAAATTTTCATAATTGATGTGTTTGTAGTCACGATAAGTAAAAGTTTGAGCTTCACGAATTAAGTTGAAATCGTAAGAAATAAAGATCAGGTCATGCCTAGAAAAACAAGATGCAGATAGTTGATCATACAATTGGACTTTAGAGACATCGTTTGCAAAGAAAAGATCCAATAAAGTGCTAGTGGTGTTAGAGTAGTGAGTAGAATTGTGGCAATTTATGGGCATAAGACCAACTGAGAGCATGATGTCAGCAATTGATGTGTCTAAAAGAATGTCACAGTTGAAATCTCCAGCAATCAGTACGTCCGAGTAACCTTCAGTAAGTGATTCAATTTCTTCCACAAAAATATCAGTACTTATGTATTTATCGGGTCGGTATACACAACCAATAAGTAGCTTTCTACCATAGGACACAACTTCTATAAAGATATACTCAACTTTATTTCTATTGGCCTCTTCAATGCTCGTGTTATTATCATAATCTTGATTAAAATTCTTGGATTTACATTTTAATTTACATTTAATATTATTTCTAACAAAAATTGCTACGCCACCTGCATGAGTTTCTCGATCAGCACGAAATATTTGATAACCCTGCAAATTTATTAAGTTGTCGGGTGTAGTTTCCTTAAGCCAAGTTTCGGACACACATATAACATCCATTGATGAATTTTCAAAAATAAATCTAAATTCGTCAATTTTGTTGTTCAAACTCTGGGCGTTTAAGTGGCATATATTAACTCCCTTTTTCTGTTTAGCTAATACTCGGATCATATTCATGGTACCATCTTTGGAACGACTATCTGACCTAACCATATGGTTCGGTGTAGTAAAAACAGTAGGTAGAATAACAAACAAAACCAACAACAACGCAAATGTTAATTAACATATAAATAACCCGTATATGCATAAAGAAGTAAGTAATCTTAATGTTTGTATTAACAATGATTGAATTACATGATATTAAGTCGAGCAAAAAAAGTATAAAAAGCAAAATAAAATACATTATAAAAACAAATAATATAAATATAAATATAAAAATGTTTAATAATATTTGTTGATTTAAAGATTCAGCATATTAATTGAACTCCAGAATTGTGATGTGCATCAATTGTAGGAAGAAAAAACTCATTTAAAGTTTTTATCCGATTTGTACAAATCTTATCTTATATAAATGACTGGAACTGATTTAGAGAATCTTTAGAAAAAGTTTGCAAAAATGCAAACACGCGATTTTTTCGCTAATATTTCAAAAACTACATCTTCGATTTTTCTTAATCAATTTGTAGTGCTAGATCATACCCAGCAAAATATTGTGCTTACCCAGAAGCAGTTCTGGAAGGGATTATTTAATAAATGAGCGCTACCGAAACAATTCCAGAAGGCATGATTTTTGTTCGCGATGTCCCACTTGGTATGTCTCTTTTAAGAAGGTGAAAAGCGCTTCTTTCATGTGCTTTAAAAAGCAATAAATTCATGCATTCGTAGGCAATAAAAGCACTTGTTTGTGTGTTGACAGCTTTAATGCTTCATGGTATGCATTCTTTACGGCTTCATTGTAAGCACAATAGAATGCCTTACGTAATTGCTTTATTGTATGCAAGTCGGTAAAGCGCTATTTTGGAAGCATACAAATGTAGTTACTGCTAAATATATTCAGATCGCAAAAGACTATTTAACAAGTATACTCGGAAGTACATGTCATGAATTAAACAAAATTGAAAATTTAGCGATTTTTACAAGTTTGATATAATTTTTATTAAAAATAAAGATTATGTTTTTTCGACCTTTAATTGTGCAATGAAAATGTAAATTATTAAAGTTCGAGGAGATACTCTATATTTTTCTATTAGGATATTGTCCTAACAAATAATCTATAGAGTTTTTGTTTTCAAATTGTATAAAAGACGAAGTACGGCCTTGTTTACTCCCAATTTACATCTTGTTTTTAAACAAAACAAAACAAGTGTGAAAATAAGAAGAAGAAAAAAACAAAAAAACGTGTATTGTATGTCTACCAAAGGTAGACTTTGCACATAACAAATAAGTTTTCAATTTATTTTTGATCAATGGTGATAATCTTTAACTTCGAGCTCATATATTAGTTCTAATTTAATGAGAAAACTAGTTTATATGAATGTTTGATGTTTTGCATGGGATTGTCACTTCTTTCAAAACGTGTTCTGATGATGGGAACCTAGAAAATTCCCGAAATAGATCTATTAACACATTCCTGGAAGTGGTCAATTAATGAATTTGAAAACAAAATGGCCTCGAACTTGAATAATTTTCATTTCCATTAATACTTTTTTAATAAAATAATATGAGAACTTCGTACTAAAATCTAAATAATTTTCAACCTAATGGAGAACCCACTCTGAATTTTGGGTATGTTGTACAAGGCAATAGTATCTATCACATTGTTTAAGGATAATCGAAGATGTAGTTTTTTAAAAATTCGCGAAAAATTAACGAGTTTTCGAAAAGAGCAGTTTAAACATTATGTTTTTTTTTTTGTAGTTTTGCTAAAAATGTCAAATTTTTAGATGTGATCGAACGCAAAATACACCGAATTTCGAAAACTTAATGCAGCACACATATCATAGGACCTTTGAATATCGATGTGATCACTTTCAATAAAACCCAAACGCAACCATTCCAAAAACGACTAAAATCTAAAATTTTGTATTGCCTCTATTATAAAAAATATTTTGTTTAATGGTTGAAGCGCCTTCTCTGGAATTCTAAAGTAAACATTTCAAAATGCTAAAACCCTAACGCCCGCATTCAAAAAAATCTTAATTTATACTTCAAATAAATTTTAGATAAAATACATTTTAAGACTTAAAACTGTATTCATAAACAAAACTTTAGCTTAAAATACACATTTTAAACCTTTTGTAAAAGTAATTATTCGTTTATGAATACAGTTTTAAAGCTAACATTTGTGTTTTAACTAAAATGTATTTGAAATGCTGTTTAATATTTTTATGAATACGGCGGTAATACCTTAAGGCATAACCAGGGATGACAAGCCATACCGCTAAAAACTCGTTATCAATTCAAAATCCTTTCAACTGGCCATTAAAATTCGGATACCAAAGAATATTTTAAGAAATTAACTTTTAGTTAATTGAAGGATAATATTAATAATTACACGCTGAAAAAACGACCTGATGGAAATATAAATGCTGGTAATATACTTTCCGTTTCCCATGTTTCTAATATACTTAACATGTTTGCAAATTTAATTATATTTGCTGTAAATATATATATGTTTGGAAAAATTAAAGATCGCCAAACATATATATGTTTGGCTGCAAATATATATATGTTTACTATATGTAAAATTTTTAAATTGGAAATATATCTTTGTTTATGTCTGAACATTTTAATTATTGTAAACATGCAAATAATTGCCGGCAAACATATTGAAAAGTGTCTTTTTTCTGCGTGTATGAAATACTTACACAGATGAAATTGAAGATGAATTTTATATTTCCATGGAATTTACGCTTTAAAATACTCAACTACAGATCTGTATCATATATATTTAAACAGACAAATGCATTGCATGATGAGTAGTCAGTTCATACAAATGTTTTTTTTTTTAATTTAAATTTGATATGTAAAATACTTCTATATACAGTGTCGCACAAAACAAAAGCAACAAAACATTCGTATATCTTTGATTTGAATTATTTCATCTTCCAAGTCGGTAAGAAAAAAGATTTTGATGGAATATTTTATACTATGGAATATTTTATACTATTGAATAGAGTATTTGGGAAGTATATAAAAAACTGATCCAAATCAATATGTGGGAATAGTCAAATATGAGGCGGTGCAAAATAAAAGCAACAAATTTAAAAAAATGTTTGGCAGTTTTATGGAAATAAAAGTTTTATTCTCAACCATTTTTTATTATGTTTTTGTAATTTTCATATACGTTAAGAATTCAATGAATCGGAATTTGAATGATTTTGTTCTCAGGCCGCTTTTTTGATACCTCATTTTAAAGCTACTGTTGCACAGTGTTTCGAATCCCGAATTAGCTGGAAAATATTATTTTATGACAATTATTTATGTTTTTGGGGTCGCTGAGCTAAAAAAAAAAAATATTTATAAAACTCTAGTTCAATTACACAGGCCTACAAAAAAAAATTTTTTGTTTGGTGCCGCTAATTCTATGCTATAATTTGGTTAATTAGTCCGCAAGACGTCATGGTTAGCTGTCAAAATCGCGAAGCTACGTTCAGGTTTGTATCGATCGGTCATAACCTAAAAAATGTATTTTATTATACTTAATGTCATTATAGTCAATTAATTTCTTTCATTAAATGATAATATCGATATGCCGTCGTCGAGAAGGTGTTGTGTAAATAATCCAAATACATTTTGTTATATTTGTGGTGAATATGTAGTAAAAAAGTTTGTTTTTTTAATAAATTTAAATGTTATTTAATTTATTTATCCTTGCGAAATCTCGAAAACTACACGTAGCATTAAAAAAGTAAGTATCAATTTTTTATCAGGGTACCGAACGTACTTGAAATCTGTTTTATTTTTAGCGGCACCAAAATCATTGTAGGCCTGTGTTATTTAAGAAAATACGATGGGGTTCATTATTGTGAAATTCGTTTTTTTATGAATGAGATAAATATCTCAGCAAAACTACACCTTACATGGGTCTAAAAATAGATTTTGAAAAAAATTGTGAGTATAAAAAATATGTTATTAATTTTTTTAAAAAATGGTCGATCCCTGATCGTCAGATTAACAGGCGGCTGCTCTATACCCTAAGCCACCGAAGCATATAATCCCAGCAAAAACACACCTTACCAAATAATGAGTCTAGTAGTCTAAACTCGAAATATCCCAAAAGTAATGAGTCATGCATTACTGGCAGGCTTACTTAAATATGAATTATAATGGGTTACCTATATACATACAATGGTATGAATAATAAGCCATTACCAGAAGGAAACAAATAATGGGTCTAAAAATAGATTTTGAAAAAAATTACGAACTTAAATAATATATTATTAATTTTTTTGAAAACATAGTCGAGTCGGGAATGGATCCCGAGTCGTCAGATTAACAGGCGACTGCTCTATACCCTGAGCCACCGAGGCATTTAATAGTTGATAGTTTAAAAAACAAATTGATTTTTCTTCTATGCTGATTCGTTCAAGATACATACAAAAACCAAGACCCTACCCTTTAGCTTACAAAAAAACTAATTATAATGAGTTTCAAAATAGATTTCCAGAAAAATGTTGTATAATTATATCTTGTCTGGCAGTAATAAGATGAATAAGCTGTTATTGCTCACCAATTATTTTTTGTATCAGAATAATGCATTATTTTGAGACAGTTTCTGGTGTAAAGCAAGGCTGTTTACTTTCACCGCTCTTATTTTCTCTTTATATTAATGATCTTCATGATCAACTCGAAGGTGGTATCTATATTGAGAAACTAAATATAAGACTGCTCCTATATGCAGATGATATTGTGATATTGGCTGAAGAAATAGAAGTTCTGCAGAACATGATTGACAAACTATCCAATTACTGTGATTTTTGGAATTTGGAAGTCAACCTAGCTAAGTCAAAGATCATGGTGTTTAGAAATGGTGGCAAATTGTCCAGAAGAGAAAAATGGCTGTTCAAAGGTGAAGAAATAGATATAGTGAACGAGTACAATTATCTTGGCATGGTTTTGACCCCTAAAATGGTTTTTACGAAACACGTTCAGAAAAGAACCGGTTCCGCAAAAAGTAGTATAAACGCAACATGGAATTCATTTTTAAATAAGAATAATATTACAACAAAGACAAAATGTCACTTATTTGGTGCAGTAAGTCGAGCCATTCAATCCTATGGTGCTCAAGTTTAAGGATATACTCATTTTGAGGAAGTGGATAAATTACAGAGGTATTTCCTCAAAAAAGTTCTTAAACTTCCAAACTCAACTCCAAACTATGCATTAATGCTTGAGTCGGGTCTGGAAGATTCTCATTTATATACATTTAATATGAACTTACGCTATATAAGTCGTACTCTCTTCAAGTTCCCAGAGCTACGTCTTCCTCATAAATTAAGTTTAAAAATACTACAATAACAAATTTTTTGGGCAAAAGGTTACAATGATATGGGAAGAAACAGGAACGTTCAATGGCAGTCTGGTATTACTTTTGAAGAGTGGAATGAAAAACAATTATACATATTAATAACATTAAAAAAACAATATCATGAGGAGCGTTTGTGAAGAGCTACACAAACTCAATCATTTTATAAAAACGTAAATTCTACAAGGGTGCAAAACTACTTCATGAATATGAATAATCAACAAAATGTTACGTGGATTTTTAAAGCTCGCAGTGATTTAATCCTTTTAAATGGCACAAGGTTTTCTGGAAGAAGCAGTCAAGAATGTTCTTTATGTAATACCAATGAAGTAGAAAACATACAACACTTTATGTGCCGATGCCCCATTTTAAAAAGCTTCAGGTTGCAATATTTTAATAACGTAACAATATCAGAAGAAGTTTTAGTAAAAATCTTAGACGGTGAACTATTTAATTACGAAATACTTGTAAATTATATTATCAACGCATTAAAATATAGAAAAATTCTGATAGATGAATTCAATTATTAATTCAATTGTTATATTTAGAAATTTATATGAGTTATATTTAGAAATTTATATTTTTAAGCCACTTTTTCCGGCTAACGACAATGTCAAAGCCGTATGTAAATTCTTTTTTCTTTAATTTTTAAGAGAAATCTTTGTATTAAACTTTTTTGAAAATAAAGAATTACTACTACTACTACTACTAATGCATTATTTTACTACTTAAAGTAATGCAGAAGGTAATAAGTACTCATTACAAAGTAATGTATAAAATAATAAGTAGTCATTGTTGTGCTTTTGCTGGCATGTTTGATAGTTTAAGACATAAATGAATTTTTCTTTTATGTAATTTCATTCAATATATACCAAAACTAACACCTTCCTCCTTATCTTATAAAAAGACGAATTATAATGTGTCTAAAAATAGATTTCCAGAAAAATTTTGTAACATTATATTTCGCCTGGAAGTAGTAATATGAATAACCTATTATTGTTCACCAATTATTTTTTGTATGAGAGTAATACATTACAAGTTTCTTATTGGTAACCCATTATTTTGTTGTTAAAAGTAAGGCAGAATGTAATAAGTACAAAGTAATGTTTAAAATAATAAGTAGTCATTACCATGTTTTTACTGGGTATGCGACAGTTTTATATTTTTAGAGTTTATGAATATGCAAACAGGATATTTTATGTTAAATTTTAATCAATTGCTTTCATAAAACACTGTGGAGTTAAGCTATTACGAACAAAATATATGGCAAATTTTGTAAAATAACAAACAAATTTTTTTATTTTTATTTTTTATTAGGATTGAAAGTGGTATAAGAATAATAAACGAAGGTAATTTTATGTATACAGTAGAGCTCAGCTATAATGAACTTTATTAACAGTTAATATTAAAAAGGTTATATTAAAAATTTCATATGATGGTATATTTCAATGGTTCTATTATGTTTGAATAAATTTACAAATCTTTTATTATTAACAAATATCTTTTTACAAAAATAAATAAATTAACAAACTAAAATAAATAGTTTTTTCACCCATTTTCAATCGTAATGGCAATAAAAAATATAAAATAAATTTTTTTTTGTTATATTACAAAATTTGCTATACTACTACATTTTGTTCGAAATAGCTGTACTCTACAGTGTTTTATATAAGCAACTGATTAGGATTTAAAGTAAAAAGCTCTGCTTTTTATATTCATAAATTTATATTCATGCATAATAAAACTTAATTTTAACGAATTTCGCAATAGCGGGGCCACATCATATTTTGTTAAATAATTGAACTAGATTTGTACAACCATTTTCTTCGAGCTCAGCAACAGCCAAAATATAAATAATTGTCATCAAATAATTTTGTCCAGATAGATTAGCTTTTCGGCGGACCAGAGTGATATTTGACATTAAGTCAGTTTTTTTTGAAAGGCTTTGTTTACTAAAAGCCGTGCATACAATGGGGCTGAAAATGCACAGTTGGATATGTCACAAAATTTTTGGAAATAATTCGGTTATTTCTTACTTGTCCGATTGCCATGTAATATGGAACAGGCATAAGTGAGGTAATATCGAGCTTAAGTTTTTATTTTGAACCTTCCAGACCCCCCGGGGGCTGCAATATGACCACCCAAAACAGGAAACTTTTTGCACATGAAATTTTGAATGCTCGCCATTAGTTTCTAATCCGATTTTTAAAAAATTAACATATTTAAAATCTTCTACTAGAGACTAACAAAACATGGCTATATGTGTGGGTTATCTCTAATAGTTACCGAAATATTCCCATTTGAAAATGTGAAATTCCAAATTTGGTCCGACTCAAGTCCAGTTTTTTGAGAATAGCGGGACGAATTCGGGGCCAGTTCCTTTTCTGAAATATTAGTTATTTAACTAAATAAATTTTTGATTAAATCAAAAAAAAAAAAAAATTAATGTAATATCTTTTTCAACTCAAAAACTCCATTCGTTTAAAATATAAATAAATAAAATCAAATAATTGCAATTTTTTCTCCAAAAATCACCACCAGAGTCTTACATCCAGATAAATATTTTCTTTCTGAACATATAAAGTTACTATTCTGAAAGATCTTTTTATATAAAAGCGAATTGTGATAAAAAAAAATTGATTTGAATATACTTTTCCCCACAGCTGCTTCTAAAGTTGCCACATTTTTAAAGCAAATATCAACTTCAACCCACTGTTAAACATTGTGCATGCCTCCAATTAGGTAGCGGAAGTAGTAGTTAATCCAACATATACCTAATTTATTGGGTAAGTCTCTTCCAATCCCCGCTTTAAATGTAGACATGGCAGCAAAAAATGTAAAAAATCTCTTTTGTTGGAAATTTTTTATTTTATTTTTGGGAATTATTGCTTACAGCAAATCATAAAATCGGACATAAATTTCACATTTTTGACTTAAAAGTCTACTTTAGTCCAAAAAATCATTGGATTATGTCTATCAATAAATGTTTTATTGAACAGTGAAAATTTATATTTTAACAAAAACTGAAATTTTTACCTTGCTTTTAGGATTTAACAAGTGTTTGTTTTACCAATAGTGCTAATTGGGATTCTTTTTGAAAATGTCCTAATCTACATTTAATTTCCTTTCCAACGATACCAAACACTTATATGGCATGTTTATAACTGCTTAACTGAAAATCTTCAAGAGTTACTTCTTATGCAAATATTTCTGGAAAGTATATACAAAACAAATTTTTTTTAACACAATTCGCTTTTTTATAAAAATACCTTTCAGGATAGAAGGTACACTTTATATGTTCAGAAAGAAAATATTTATCTGAAGGTAAAAGACTGTTGGTGTTTTTTGGGGAAAAAAGAAAAAGATTACGAATTTTTGGAAAATCAGATTAGAAACAAAAAATGGCAATTTATGGTACACATTTGGTTCCCAAAGCTTGAAATCAAACTCTATCGCTAAATAATTAATCGAGCTAATCAAATGTTCACTCAGTGGAAATAGTCATTTAGGAGGAGTTATATTAGTAAGAAAAGAGTTATTTTATTAAAGCGTTTTTTAAGCAAAATTCGCGATTTGTCTAAAATTTTACATAGCAGCAAACCTTTCCAGATTGACCCTAAGGTCCAACCTTTAGCATGATATGTAAATACATTCCAAAAGTATGTTTCCAAATTTTCAGCTGAAAATGTTTTAATTTGCAAAAGTTTTCCTGACAAAAACCATCGGACCAACATTTGACACAAAAGCAGGGTTTTTGTTAGAAAAACTTTTTTCAAAAAAAACATTTTAGGCTGATATACTTTGGCACATATACTTTTCAAAGGTATTCACATATTATACTAAAAGTTCAACTCACGGTTCAACTCGGAAAGCTATGCTGCCATATAAAATGTTTGTCAAATTGCGCGTTTTGCACATGAGCCACCATATTAAAATAATTGTTTTGTTGAAGAAGCACCTCTTTCTAATAGGCTCTTTCTACTGCATGTCCATTTGTTAAGAGATAAAATTCGCTTTAACCGTTCAAATTGGGGAAAAAAAGGAAAACCGCTAATTAGCGGTTACAGTTTTGTGAATCAAATACGTACCTCAAACAAGAATATAGGGGTTGCTTTTACATTTCAACAGAAAGGAGCCAGATTGACTGCATATTAAAAACGTTATATGTAAAAAACTGTATTTCTATGCGCCAAACTTTAAAGTCATTTTGTAAAAAAAAAATGTACCATATGTCGAAAAATAAAGTGCGACATTCAAATCAGCGAGCCTAAAATATATAGAATTGGTGGTCATAACTTTATTAATTTTTAAAAGTTATGGTGTAATAAATATAAAAGTCTTACAAAAGTAGTTGGACATAATTGCCCATATCTTTTAAACGGCTTAAGATACGACAGTCATTGATACCTCATTTTAAAGCTACCTAAATCGTGGTTTTACTGATACCCAAAAATTATTCACTTATTGAAGTCAAAATAAAATTTTTCCCAAATCCCTTGTTCAAATCGATGTATTTCAAAAACCAGATTTTCTAAAACTAAAATATAGTACGTTAATTATAAGTTATTCCTCTATACCATTGCCAAATCCCTATATGATACTCCTGCATAGTCCGGAGTTGTCGATTTTTGAAAACAATGCATTTTACGGTCGAGAAGTGAATAAGTGTGTACCAGTAAAACCATAATTTAAGTAGCTTTAAAATGAGGTATCAACGATTCCGGTAAGCCGGTAATAAGATATGGAAGATTATGTACTACTTTTTTAAAAATTTCAAATATTTTTCATATTTTGAAACAGCTACTGCGCTGGGAGTAGCTTACATTTGGTCGAGGTAATAGTTATATGATGTTCATTTTATATACCAAAGTATGTTTGAAATTAGAAAGGGTGGATTAAATAGAGTGGTTGATTTCATATGTTTTCAGTAATTTTTCATTTGCGGACATACAGTTTTTAATATTTTCTGGCAAACTTTCTGCTATTTCATACAAATATTAAATAAATTTTGATAATTGTTGTAACAAGCTGGACTTGGTGTCTAATTCATAATATTACTTGTTAAAAAAAAAATAACGAATAGATGTATATTGGATTTGTGTGAACTTAACTTTTTAATAAAATTTTATTTTTGCAATTTTGATAACTCCGTGAAGTGAAATATAGATTGTTTTCCCAACTATCTACAAATAAATATATTCAATCTGATGAATTAATATCAACGCCGACCTTCCCAAAGCTATAATTTAAGATATTTCGTAAATTTGTTTTAACAAATGAAACTAAAAATAACAGATATTTTATTATTACCACTCCTGATAATACAAAATTTTCTAGACCTAGCTCAAAAATGCGGAAATAATATGGAAACTGAGCAACAACAAACAAACAAACAATCCAGTCAATTCTGAATAGTCATTAAGTTTGCAATTTTAAATACTAATAGAAAATTGTAAAATATCAATTTAAAATATGTATTTTAACAAAAATAATTAAAAAATATACAAAAATTTTATTTTCATAAAATTACTAAACATTTGTAATATCGTTGCTTTTATTTTGCACGACCTCATATTGGGAGCTTCTATAATTTTGTTTGACTCTTTCCACATACATATTTATCAGTTTTTTTATATACTTCCTAAATACTCTATTGAAAAGTATAAAATATCAAATCAAAATCTTTTTATAACCGACTTGGAAGATGAAATATTTCAAATCAAAGATATACATATGTTTTGTTGCTTTTGTTTTGCGCGACACTGTATAAAACTAAAAAAAAAAACAATACTGTAAATTTATATGTACTAAGTGTTATTTGTATGCTATAAATTAATTAAACATTTACTACTTCGTGTATTGCTCTTCGTTTCTGTATGTAAACTACTACTACTTCCAATTCCAACCAACACTACCAATGCTACTTACTGCCATTACCATTATATGGAATACTACTTCAATTTACTAATACTAACAAACTAAATGTGTAATAATTATATATGTGTTATAAACCAAACCCCTAAATAGAGCACTTCAGCATTCAAAATATTAAACCTTATGCTAGTAGTACAACTAAAACTTCTACCACTATAACAAAAGATCTAATTGAATCCAAGAAGTTGCCTAAAGAAATGTTAGAAATCCATGAAATCCCCTTACCAACAACAACAACATACCACACTAAAGACACTCCCTCATTTACAGAAATGAGTGAAAGTAGTCGTCAAACGAAACAACCAACTCACACAGTAACTACAGTAACTACAACAACAATAACACCAATTACAACAACCAAATTAGAAGAAGATTCAAAGAGTTCTAAAGTTTCGACGATCATCATAGATAAATCGAATACTCAAGCTGTAACAACCGATACCTTGAGCGATAGGGAATATTTAGAACAAATTATGGGTTGTGGTGATGTTAAACGCAAAATCCATGAACTAGAAGTTCAAGGTTCAACACAATCCGAAACAAATAAGCATTCAGAATTAGATTCTGAGTCAATAGAGAAAAAAGCCAGCGTCAAGGATGTTATACATGCAATTGAAGAAAAAATTACCGGTTCAACAGTGGAAGCAATACCATTTGCCACAAAAAAACGCGAACCCGGCCAAACGGAATGTGATTTGCCCGAATTGGAAAAACAAATACTAAATGAGGTGGATGTTCAGCTAACACAGCTTACAACGTATGAACCACCAATCGAGGTGATTAAATTATCACCCGTTGAAGCAATGGAAAAAGAATTTGGAAATTTACAAGAAATCGACGAAGTTGTATGTGAAAAGATATGTAAAAAGAAGAAAACTTTTGAAGTAGCTGATGATCCCATCCCAACAAATACAAATGACGTTAATGACACTGACCTAGACATCGAAACTGAAACAAAAACTGACATTGACAATTTACCCAAGGTTAAGGAAGTTGTAGAAAATTTTGAGAAAAAATTTCCCACATCTATATTAGAAGCTACGCCATTTAGTCCACGACAAAAAGAAAAACGACAAACGGAACCTAATCTTGACGATGTAGAAAAACACATTTTAACAGAAACCGATATGATTTTAGAAAATCTTGCACCGATTCCATCCAAAGAGAAAATATCAAAAGTGCAAGTACAAACACTAACAAGTCCCAAAGACTCAGTTACACCCGTAGAAGAAGCATGTGAAATTATATGTTCGAAGCGTAAAATTAGTGAATTAGCAAAAATGTTTGAAATTCCTCCACAAACTGTACAAAAACAAACTCAGGAATACATAAAACCAAGCGATGGTGATAAAATCGATAGTGAATTTAGTGATACGATAGAAACCGAAAAGACTGTGAAAGAGAGTCAATTACATAAACAGAATGTGACTTCCAAAACTAGTATTAGCCAAACATTAGATGATAAAAGCACAACTTTATCTTTAAGTATACAAAAAACAATAGACAATATACCAAAATTCAGTATTTCAAAGGAAATTTGGGATAACACACAGGATTTGAATAAACAGTTGATAGAAACTACAACCGTTGATAGTCACTTTTTAAAAGGTAGCGAAATAACAACTGATGTTTTTGCTAAATTGAAAGAAACTGAAATGATAGAAAAGCGACAGCATGACCATGACAAGCTATTAACCTCACAACAGACTAAAGAAGAGATAGGCCCAAATGTGACCTTAAGTAAAACTAATTTAGAACTATATTCATTTGTAAATGAAGAACTACAATCCACCAAAGAAAACGATGATGCCAAAGTTCAATATCAAGACCAAATAAACACTCAATCTTATGATAACGTTCCTCTGACATTACACGGCCTTGATGAATATGATGAAAGTTTTTCACAGACGGAGTCTAAGGACGATCAGCTGAAAGAAGCATCCGATGAGAAGTCGGATATAAAGACCACACATTCAATCAACACGACCGTTTCAACCACTGGAATTTCGGAAAAATCATTATACACAAAACATTCCGAAACTAATTTGTTTCACCAATACTCTGAAACGGGCTATGCGACTGAATATACAAAACAAACTTCTTCCATAGGAGCACTCTTATCCAATATTTCATCAGATGGTCAATCTACCGATGTAGACAATACCTCAATCGACTTGACTCAATCATCAAAAGAAAACTCTATTCCTACAAGCCCTATACCAGAACATGCACAAGACAGTATATTTGATTTAAATTCAGCTGACGTAGAGATTTCTCGAAAAAATAATTATGATATTACAAATCCAACTACTTCAGAAAAACCTAAATATACATTAGATACAATTAGAACATGGGAGAAATCATACTCCGATGATGAGTCAGAAGATGAAGTTAAGAAGCAAACTTCTTTAACATTCGAATATCCTAAACACTCCTTACCTACTTACTTAACAAAGCCACTTGACAAGCCAGTAGTCACATTGTCTGATAAAAATAAATTTCCAATGGACTCACTAAAGCAATCAGTAACACCATATTCCGATGATGAATCGGATAATGAAATAGAACCTAATCTACCCATTTTAATAACTTTCAAACAACACAAAGACATATTTAATCCTAACATACACAAAAAAACTGATATACGAGACATAAAACCAAATATCGATGATAAAAATAATGTTGAAACAGAACCCAATAAACAAACTGAATTTCCTTTAAAACATCAAAAAGATACTTCAATAGCCTATTCACAAACAATATCTAAAAAGACAGAAGTCACAACTTCCATTGCATTTCCGCTAGATTTGTCTCAACAGAAGATAAAAACCTCTTCCGAAAATGAATCGGATAATGAGAAAGATGTCATAGCAATGGTAAGATCATCTATAGAACATTCCTCAAAAACTATAATTCATCCCCCAACAAGATCAGAAGCCAAACTTCTTGAAAACTTTAACGAAGCGACAGAATTTAAGAAATTCAATGCACATATTCCAGAACAATTTAAAGACTCTTTAAATCCCGATTCGTCAAAAATTTTAGAAACGAAGGAAGTCCTTATTGCTGATATAAAATATTCAGCTGATGAGTCGGACATTGAGGCAACAGTTTTAAAACCAACTGGACTTAGTCCAGATCAGCTTAAAGATTCATTAGATCCCTATCTAACAAAACAGTTTGACAAACCTGACACATCAGATAAGCCTAATTCTATACTCGACTTAACAAAACCTTTAGTAAAGCCAAATTCAGCAGATGAGACAACAGAAAAGAAAACATCAGGATTAACTTTAGAACAATTTAAAGACTCTACAACCCCATCTTCTGATAACACTAAATCTATTCTCAAATTAACAAAACCTTTCAATAAGCCAATGTCCGACAATAAGTCTGAAGAACAACCTCAAGACCCTCTAACTTCCTCTCTTACTAAACTTTCGGACGAGGCTGACGATACCTCATCTGGTAAGGCTAAATATCCAGTCGACTCAATAAAGCCATTTTCAGATGCTGAGTCAGATGATAAGACACAAGACCTAAAATCAACAGGATTGACTTCACCACAATCACAAGATACATCAGGGCCCTCTCAATCAAAACTATCTGACAAACCTGACCTTTCCACTTCAGATAAGCCGAATTCTATACTCTACTTAACAAAGTACTTAGATAATCCATATTCAGATGATGAGTCGGAAAATAAAACAGAAGAAAAGGAACAACCTAAATACTCTCCAACTCGCTCTCTTACAAAACTGTCCAACCAGCCTGAAGTTACCACTTCTTATAATCCTAAATCTCCACAAAACCCAACAAAGCCATATTCAGATGAGACAGAAATTAAATCAACTGGATTGGCTCCACAACGTCCTAAAAATTCATTAGTTCCCCCTCTAGCAATATTATCTGACAAAGCAGACCATAAAATTATAGATAAGCCTACATCAATACTTGACTTAATTAAACCTTTCCATAAGCAATATTCAGATGACGAGTCGGAAGATAAGACAGAAGAAACGAAACAATCTGGTTTAACTTTAGAACAACCTAAAGCCTTTCTAGCTCCCTCTCTTACAAAACTGTCCGACAGACCTGAAGTGACCGCTTCTGATAAGACTAAATCTCCAATTGACTCAACAAAGCCATTGGTTAAACTATATTCAGATGATGAGTCGGAAGATGAAAGAGAAGAAAATAAACAATCTGGTTTGACATTAGAACAACCTAAAGGGTCTCTAACTCCGTCTCTTACAAAACTGTCCGACAAGCCTGACGTGACCACTTCAGATAAGACTAAATTTCCAATCGACGAAAGAATGCCAGTAGTTAAGCCATATTTAGATGATGATTGGGAAGACGAGCCAAAAGAATCAAAACAATCTGGTTTACCATTAGAACAAGCGAAAATGTCTCTAACTCAGTCACTTACAAAGCTGTCCGAAAAGCTTGCAGTGAGCGCTTCTGATATGATTAAATCTCCACTCGACTCAACAAAACTATTAGTAAAGCCATATTCAGATGATGAGTCGGAAGATGAGACAGAAGAAAAGAACCAATCTGATTTAACTTCAGAACAACCTAAAGACTCTTTAACTCCCTCTCTTACTAGCCTGTCCGACAAGCCTGACGTCACCGTTTCTGAAAAGTCTAAATCTCCACTCGAATCAACAAAGCCACTAGTCAAGTCATATTTAGATGATGAGTCGGAAGATAAGACAGATGAACAGAAACAATCTGGTTTAACTTTAGAACAACATACAGGTTCTCTATCTCCCTCTCTTACAAAACTGTCAGACAAACCCGACGTGACCGCTTCTGATGAGACTAAATATCAACTCGGAACAACAAAGCTATTAGTTGAGCCATTTTCAGATGATGATTCGGAAGACGAGACGGAAGAAAATAAACAATCTGGTTTAAATTTAGAACAACATAAAGGTTCTCCAGCTCCCTCTCTTACAAAACGGTCCAACAAGCCTGTAGAGATCGCTTCTGATAAGACTATATTCACACTCGACTCAACAAAGCCATTAGTTATGCCATATTTAGATGATGAGTCAAGAAACAAGACAGAAGATAAGAAACACTATGGTTTAATTTTAAAACAACCTAACAGCTCTCTAGCTCCCTCTCTTACAAAACTGTGCGGTAAGTCTGACATGACCGCTTCTGATAAGATCAAATCTCCAGTAGACGAAACAACGCCATTAGCTGAGTCATATTCAGATGATGAGTTGGAAGACGAGACAGACGAAAAGAAACAATCTGGTTTAACTTTGGAAAAACACAAATTCTCTCTACCTAAACTGTCCAACGAGCCTGACGTGACCTCTTCTGATAAGACTAAATCTCCACTCGACTCAACAAAACCACTACTTTGGCAATGTTTATATGACGGAACCGCTTCTGATAAGATCAAATCTCCACTCGACTCAATGAAGCCTTTGGTTGACCCTTATTCAGATGATGAGTTGGAAGATGAGACAGAAGAAAATAACCAATCTGGTTTAACTTTAGAACAACTTAAAGGCGCTCTAACACCCTCTCCTACAAAACTGTCTGAAAATTTGGATGTAAATGCTTCTGATAATACTAAATCTAAACCCGACTCAACTAAACCATTATTAAAGCCAAATTCAAATGATGAGTCGGAAGATGAGACAGAAGAAAAGAAAGAATCTGGTTTAACTTCAGAACAATCTAAAGGTGCTCTAGCTCCCTCTCTTACAAAACTATCCGACAAGTCTGACGTGACCGCTTCTGATAAGATAAAATCCCCACTCGACTCAATAAAGCCTTTGGTTGACCCTTATTCAGATGATGAGTTGGAAGATGAGACAGAAGAACTGAAACAATCTGGTTTAACCTTAGAACAACCTAAAGGCTCTCTAACTCAGTCTCTTATAAAACTGTCCGACAAGCCTGACGTGACCTCCTCAACAATGACATTAGTTGACTCATATTTAGATGACGAGATGAAAGATGAGACAGAAGAAAGCAAAAAACCTGAATTAAGTTCAGAACAACCTAAATTCTCTCTAACTCCCTCTCTTACAAAACTGTCCGACAAGTCTGATGTGACCGCTTCTGATAAGATCAAATCTCCACTCGACTCAATAAAGCCTTTGGCTGACCCTTATTCAGATGATGAGTTGGAAGATGAGACAGGAGAAAAGAAACAATCTGGTTTAACTTTAGAACAACCTAAGGGCTCTCTAACACCGTCTCTTATAAAACAGTCTGACAAGCATGACGTGACCATTTCTGATAAGGCTAAATCTACACTCGACTCAACAAAGCCATATTCAGATGATGAGTCAGAAGATGAGATAGAAGAAAATAAACAATCTGGTTTAACTTTTGAACAACATAAAGGCTTTATAACTTCGTCTTTAACAAAACTGTCCGACAAGCCAAACGTGACCTATTCTGATGAGACTAAATCTCCACTCGACTCAACAGAACCACTAGGAAAGCCATATTCAGATGATGAGTATGAAGATGACACAGAAGAATGGAAACAATCTGGTTTATCATTGGAACAACGTAATTGGTCTCTAGCTCCCTCTCTTGAAAAACTGTACGACAACCCTGATGTGACCTCTTCTGATAACGTTAAAACTTTACTCGACTCAAAAAAGCCATTAGATAAGCCATATTCACATGAGTCGGAAGACGGGACAGAAGAAAATAAGCAATCTGTTTTAACTTTAGAACAACCAAAAGGCTTCATAACTCCGTCTGCTACAAAACTGTCCAACAAGCCAGGCGTTTCCGCTTCTGATAAGATTAAATCTCCACTCGACTCAACAAAGCCATTAATGAAGCCATATTCAGAAGATGAGTCGGAAGATGAGACAGAAGAAAAGAAACAATCTGGTTTAACTTTAGAACAACTTAAAGGCTCTCTTGCTCCCTCTCTTACAAAACTGTCTGACAAGCCTGACCTGACCGCTTCTGATAAGACTAAATCTCCACTTGAGTCAACAAAGTTATTAGGTAAGCCATATTCAGATCATGAGTTGAAAGATGAGACAGAAGGACAGAAGCAACCTGTTTTAACTTTAGAACAACCTAAAGGCTATCTAGCTCCATATCTCACAAAACTGTCCGACAAGCCTGACGTGATCGCTTCCGAGAAGACTAAACCTCCAGTTGCCTCAACAAAACCATTAGGAAAGCCATATTCAGATGATGACTCGGAAGATGAGACAGAAGAAAATAAACAATCTGGTTTATCTTCAGAACACCCTAAAGGCTATTTAACTCCTTCTCTTACCAAACTGTCCTACAAGCTAGACGTTACAGCTTCTGATAAGATTAAATCTCCAATTGACTCAACAAAACCATTAGGAAAGCCATATTCAGATGATGAGTCGGAAGATGAAATAGAAGAACCGAAACAATCTGGTTTAACTTTAGAACAACCTAAGCGCTATGTAGCTCCTTATCTTACAAAGTTGTCGCACAAGCCTGACGTGACCGCTACCGATAAGACTAAATCTCCAGTTGCCTTAACAAAACCGTTAGGAAAGCCATATTCAGATGAGGAGTCGGAAGATGAGACAGAAGAACAGAAACAATCGGGTTTAAATGCAGAACACCCTAAAGGCCCTGTAATTCCCTCTCTTACAAAACTGTCCGACAAGCCTGAAGTGCCCGCTTCTGATAAGACTAAATCTCCAGATGATTCAACAAAACCATTAGGAAAGCCATATTCAAATGATTCGGAAGATGAGACAGAAGAACAGAAACAATCTGGTTTAACTTTGGAACAACCTAAAGGCTATGTAGCTCCCTATCTTACAGAACTATCCGACAAACATGACGTGAACGCTTCTGATAATACTAAATCTACAGTTGACTCAATGAAACCATTAGGAAAGCCATATTCATATGATAAATCGGAAGATGCAATAGAAGAACAGAAACAATCTGGTTTAACTTTTGAACAACATAAACCCTCTGTTATACAACTGTCTGAAAAAACTGATGTTAGTGCTTCTGATAAGACGAAATCTCTACCCGATTCAACAAAACCATTACTAAAAGTATATTCAGATGATGAGTCGGAAGATGAGTCAGGAGAGGAGAAACTAACGGGTTTTACTTTAGACAACCAAAAAGGCTCTCTAGCTCCCTCTCTTACAAAACTGTCCGACAAGCCTGACGTTACTGCTTCTGATAAGACTAAATTTCTTCTCGACTCATCAAAACCATTAGGAAAGGCATATTCAGATGATGAGTCGGAAGATGAGACAGAAGAAAAGAAACAATCTAGTTTATCTTTAGAACAACATAAAGGCTCTCTAGCTCCCTCTCTTACAAAACTGTCCGAAAAGCCTGACGTTACCGCTTCTGATATGGTTAAATCTTCAATTGACCGAACAAAACCATTAGGAAATCGATATTCCGATGATGAGTCGAAAGATGAGACACAAGAACAGAAACAATCTGGTTTAACTTTACAACAACCTAAAGGTTATGTAGCTCCACATCTTACAAAACTATCCGACAAGCCTGACGTGACCGCTTCTGATAAGACTAAATTTCTTCTCGACTCATCAAAACCATTAGGAAAGGCATATTCAGATGATGAGTCGGAAGATGAGACAGAAGAAAAGAAACAATCTAGTTTATCTTTAGAACAACACAAAGGCTCTCTAGCTCCCTATCTTACAAAACTGTCCGAACACCCTGACGGTACCGCTTCTGATAAGGTTAAATCTCCAATTGACCGAGCAAAACCATTAGGAAATCCATATTCAGACGATGAGTCAGAAGATGAGACAGAAGAACAGAAACAATCTGAGTCGGAAGATGAAATAGAAGAACAGAAAAAATCTGGTTTAACTTTAGAACAACCTAAAGGCTCTCTAACTAGCTCTGTTATACAAATGTCTGAAAAAACTGATTATACTGCTTCTGATAAGACGGAATATCTACCCGATTCAACAAAACCATTATTAAAAGCAAATTTAGAAGACGAGTCGGAAGATGAGACAGAAGAGGAGAAACTATCTGGCTTAAGTTTAGACCACACCAAAGACTCTCTAGCTCCCTCTCTTACAAAACTGTACGACAAGCACGTTACCGCTTCTGATAAAATTAAATCTCCAAGTTACTCAACAAAACCATTAGGAAAGCAATATTCCGATGATGCGTCGGAAGATGAAATAGAAGAACAGAAACAATCTGGCTTAACTTTAGAACAACCTAAAGGCTCTTTAACTCGCTCTTTTATACAAACTGATGTTACTGCTTCTGATAAGACGAAATCTCTAACTCGCTCTGTTATACAACTCTCTGAAAAAACTGACGTTACTGCTTCTGATAAGATAAAATCTTTACCCGATGCAACAAAACCATTATTAAAAGTATATTCAGATGATGAGTCGGAAGATAAGACAGAAGAGGAGAAACTATCTGGTTTAACTTTAGACCACCCCAAAGGCTCTCTAGCTCCCTCTCTTACAAAACTGTCCGACCAGCCTGACGTTACAGCTTCTGATAAGATTAAATCTCCAATTGACTCAACAAAACCATTAGAAAAGCCATATTCAGAAGATGAGTCGGAATATGAAATAGAAGAACAGAAACAATCTGGTTTAACTTTAGAACAACCTAAAGGCTCTTTAACTCGCTCTGTTATACAACTGTCTGAAAAAACTGACGTTACTGCTTCTGATAAGACAAAATCTTTACCCGATTCAACAAAACCATTATTAAAAGTATATTCAGATGATGAGTCGGAAGATAAGACAGAAGAGGAGAAACTATCTGGTTTAACTTTAGACCACCCCAAAGGTTCTCTAGCTCCCTCTCTTACAAAACTGTCCGACCAGCCTGACGTTACAGCTTCTGATAAGATTAAATCTCCAATTGACTCTACAAAACCATTAGAAAAGCCATATTCAGAAGATGAGTCGGAATATGAAATAGAAGAACAGAAACAATCTGGTTTAACTTTACAACAACCTAAGCGCTATGTAGATCCATGTCTTACAAAACTGTCCGACAAGCCTGACGTGACCGCTTCTGATAAGACTAAATTTCTTCTCGACTCTTCAAAACCATTAGGAAAGGCATATTCAGATGATGAGTCGGAAGATGAGACAGAGGGAAAGAAACAATCTGGTTTATCTTTAGAACAACCTAATGGGTCTATAGCTCCCTCTCTTACAAAACTGTCCGAAAAGCCTGACGTTACCGCTTCTGATAAGGTTAAATCTCCAATTGACCCAAAAAAATCATTAGGAAATCCATATTCAGATGATGAGTCGGAAGATGAGACAGAAGAACAGAAACAATCTTGTTTAACTTTACAACAACCTAAAGGTTATGTAGCTCCATATCTTACAAAACTGTCCGACAAGCCGGACATGACCGCTTCTGATAAGACTAAATTTCTTCTCGACTCATCCAAACCATTAGGAAAGGCATATTCAGATGATGAGTCGGAAGATGAGACAGAAGAAAATAAACAAGCTGCTTTATCTTTAGAACAACCTAAAGGGTCTTTAACTCGCTCAGTTATACAACTGTCTGAAAAAACTGATGTTACTGCTTCTGATAAGACGAAATCTCTACCCGATTCAACAAAACCATTTTTAAAAGTATATTCAGATGAAGAGTCAGAAGATAAGACAGAAGAGGAGAAACTATCTGGTTTAACTTTAGACCACCCCAAAGGCTCTCTAGCTCCCACTCTTACAAACCCGTCCGACAAGCCTGACGTTACCGCTTCTGAAAAAATTAAATCTATAAGTGACTCAACAAAACCATTAGGAAAGCCATATTCCGGTGATGAGTCGGAAGATGAAATAGAAGAACAGAAACAATCTGGTTTAACTTTAGAACAACGTAAAGGCTCTTTAACTCGCTCTTTTATACAAACTGATGTTACTGCTTCTGATAAGACGAAATCTCTACCCGATTCAACAAAACCATTTTTAAAAGTATCTTCAGATGATGAGTCGGAAGATGAGACAGAAGAACAGAAACATTCTGGTTTAAATGTAGAACACCCTAAAGGTCCTCTAACTCCCTGTCTTACAAAACTGTCCGACAAGCCTGATGTGACCGCTTCTGATGAGACTAAATCTCCAGATGACTCGACGAAACCATTGGGAAAGCCATATTCAGATGATTCGGAAGATGAGACAGAAGAGGAGAAACTATCTGGTTTAACTTTGGAACAACCTAAAGGCTATGTAGCTCCCTATCTTACAAAACTATCCGACAAGCCTGACGTGAACGCTTCTGATAAGACTAAATTTCTTCTCGACTCATCAAAACCATTAGGAAAGGCATATTCAGATGATGAGTCGGAAGATGAGACAGAGGGAAAGAAACAATCTGGTTTATCTTCAGAACAACCTAAAGGGTCTATAGCTCCCTCTCTTACTAAACTGTCCGAAAAGCCTGACGTTACCGCTTCTGATAAGGTTAAATCTCCAATTGACTCAACAAAACCATTAGTAAAAGTATATTCAGATGATAAGTCGGAAGATGAGACAGGAGAGGAGAAACTAACTGGTTTTAATTTAGACAACCCCAAAGGCTCTCTAGCTCCCTCTCTTACAAAACTGTCCGACAAGCCTGACGTGACCGCTTCTGATAATACTAAATTTCTTCTCGATTCATCAAAACCATTAGGAAAGGCATATTCAGATGATGAGTCGGAAGATGAGACAGAAGGAAGGAAACAATCCGGTTTATCTTTAGAACAACCTAAAGGGTCTTTAGCCCCCTCTCTTACAAAACTGTCCGAAAAGCCTGACGTTACCGCTTCTGATAAGGTTAAATCTCCAATTGACCCAACAAAACCATTAGTAAAAGTATATTCAGATGATAAGTCGGAAGATGAGACAGGAGAGAAGAAACAAACTGGTTTTACTTTAGACAACCCCAAAGGCTCTCTAACTCCCTCTCTTACAAAACTGTCCGACAAGCCTGACATTACCGCTTCTGATAAGATTAAATCTCCAAGTGACTCTACAAAACCATTAGGAAAGCCATATTCAGATGATGAGTCGGAAGATGAAATAGAAGAACAGCAACAATCTGATTTAACTTTAGAACAACCTAAAGGCTCTTTAACTCGCTCTGTTATACAACTGTCTGAAAAAACTGATGTTACTGCTTCTGATAAGACTAAATCTCTACCCGATTCAACAAAACCTTTTTTAAAAGTATATTCAGATGATGAGTCGGAAGATGAGACAGAAGAGGAGAAACTTTCTGGTTTAACTTTGGACCACCCCAAAGGCTCTCTAGCACCCTCTCTTTCGAAACTGTCCGAAAAGCCTGACGTGTCCGCTTCTGATAAGACTAAATCTCCACTCGACTCAACAAAGGCACTAGTCCAGCCATATTCAGATCATGAGTTTAAAGATGAGACAGAAGAACAGAAACAACCTGGTTTAACTTTAGAACCACCTAAAGGCTATGTAGCTCCCTATCTTACAAAACTGTCCGACAAGGCTGACGTGACCGCTTCCGATAAGACTAAATCTCCAGCTGCCTCAACAAAACCATTAGGAACGCCATATTCATGTGACGAATCGGAAGATGAGACAGAATCAAATAAACAATCTGGTTTATCTTTAGAACAAACTAATGGCTCTTTAACTCGCTCTGTTGTAAAACCGTCTGAAAAAACTGATGTTACTGCTTCTGAAAAGACTAAATCTCCAGATCACTCAACAAAACCATTGGGAAAGCCATATTCAGATGATTCGGAAGATGAGACAGAAGAACAGAAACAATCTGGTTTAACTTTGGAACAACCTAAAGTCTATGTAGCTCCATATCTTACAAAACTATCCGACAAGCCTGACGTGAACGCTTCTGATACGATTAAATCTCCAGTTGACTCAACAAAACCTGTAGGAAAGCCATATTCATATGATGTGTCCGAAGATGAATTGGAAGAACAGAAACAATGTGGTTTAACTTTAGAACAACCTAAAGGCTCCTTAACTCGCTCTGTTCTACAACTGTCTGAAAAAACTGATGTTAGTGCTTCTGATAAAACGAAATCTCTACCTGATTCAACAAAACCATTATTAAAAGTATATTCCGATGATGAGTCGGAAGATGAGACAGAAGATGAGAAACTATCTGGTTTATCTTTAGACCACCCTAAAGGCTCTCTAGCTCCCTCTCTTACAAAACTGTCCGAAAAGCCTGACGTTACCGCTTCTGATAAGGTTAAATCTCCATTTGACCCAACAAAACCATTAGTAAAAGTATATTCAGATGATGAGTATGAAGATGAGACAGGAGAGGAGAAACTAACTGGTTTTAATTTAGACAACCCCAAAGGCTCTCTAGCTCCCTCTCTTACAAAACTGTCCGACAAGCCTGACGTGACCGCTTCTGATAATACTAAATTTCTTCTCGATTCATCAAAACCATTAGGAAAGGCATATTCAGATGATGAGTCGGAAGATGAGACAGAAGGAAGGAAACAATCCGGTTTATCTTTAGAACAACCTAAAGGGTCTTTAGCCCCCTCTCTTACAAAACTGTCCGAAAAGCCTGACGTTACCCGCTTTTGATAAGGTTAAATCTCCAATTGACCCGAAAAAACCATTTGGAAATCCATATTCAGATGATGAGCCGGAAGATGAGACAGCAGAACAGAAACAATATTGTTTAACTTTACAACAACCTAAAGGTAATGTGTCTCCATATCTTACAAAACTGTCCGACAAGCCTGATATGACCGCTTCTGATAAGACTAAATTTGTTCTCGACTCATCCAAACCATTAGGAAAGGCATATTCAGATAATGAGTCGGAAGATGAGACAGAAGAAAAGAAACAATCTGGTTTATTTTTAGAACAACCTAAAGGGTCTCTAGCTCCCTCTCTTACACAACTGTCCGAAAAGCCTGACGTTACCGCTTCTGATAAGGTTAAATCTCTAATTGACCCAACAAAACCATTAGTAAAAGTATATTCAGATGATGAGTCGGAAGATGAGACAGGAGAGGAGAAACTAACTGGATTTACTTTAGACAACCCCAAAGGCTCTCTAGCTCCCTCTCTTACAAAACTATCCGACAAGCCTGACTTTACAGCTTCTGATAACATTAAAACTACAATTGACCCAACAAAACCATTAGGAAGTCCAGATTCATATGATGAGTCGGAAGATGAAATAGAAGAACAGAAACCATCTGGTTTAACTTTAGAACAACCTAAAGGCTCTTTAACTAGATCTGTTATACAACTGTCTGAAAAAACTGATTATACTGCTTCCGATAAGCCGAAATCTCTACCCGATCCAACAAAACCATTATTAAAAGTAAATTTAGATGACGAGTCGGAAGATGAGATAGAAGAGGAGAAACTATCTGGTTTAACTTTAGACCACCCCAAAGAATCTCTAGCTCCCTCTCTTACAAAACCGTCCGACAAGCCTGACTTTACCGCTTCTGAAAAAATTAAATCTCCAAGTGACTCAACAAAACCATTAGGAAAGCCATATTCCGGTGATGAGTCGGAATTAGAAATAGAAGAACAGAAACAATCTGGTTTAATTTTAGAACAACCTAAAGGCTCTTTAACTCGCTCTTTTATACAACTGTCTGAAAAAACTGATGTTACTGCATCTGATAAGACAAAATCTCTACCCGATTCAACAAAACCATTTTTAAAAGTATATTCAGATGATGAATCGGAAGATGAGACAGAAGAGGAGAAACTATCTGGTTTAACTTTAGACCACCCCAAATTCTCTCTAGCTCCCTCTCTTACGAAACTGTCCGACAAGCCTGACGTTACCGCTTCTGATAAGATTAAATCTCCAATTGACCCAACAAAACCATTAGGAAATCCATATTTAGATGATGAGTCGGAAGATAAGACAGAAGAACAGAAACATTCTGGTTTAAATGTAGAACACCCTAAAGGCCCTCTAACTCCCTGTCTTACAAAACTGTCCGACAAGACTGATGTGACCGCTTCTGATGAGACTAAATCTCCAGATGACTCGACAAAACCATTGGGAAAGCCATATTCAGATGATGAGTCGGAAGATGAGACAGAAGAAAATAAAAAATCTGGTTTAACTTTGGAACAACCTAAAGGCTATGTAGCTCCTTATCTTACAAAACTATCCGACAAGCCTGACGCGAACGCTTCTGATAAGATTAAATCTCCAGTTGACTCAACAAAATCATTAGGAAAGCCATATTCATATTATGAGTCGGAAGATGAATTGGAAGAACAGAAACAATGTGGTTTAACTTTAGAACAACCTAAATGTTCCTTACCTCGCTCTGTTCTACAACTGTCGGAAAAAACTCATGTTAGTGCTTCTGATAAAACGAAACCTCTAATCGATTCAACAAAACCATTATTAAAAGTATATTCCGATGATGAGTCGGAAGATGAGACAGAAGAGGAGCAACTATCTGGTTTAACTTTAGACCACCCCAAAGGCTCTCTAGCTCCCTCTCTTACAAAACTGTCCGAAAAGCCTGACGTTACCGCTTCTGATAAGGTTAAATCTCCAATTGACCTAACAAAATCATTGGTAAAAGTATATTCAGATGATGAGTCGGAAGATGAGACAGAAGAGGAGAAACTAACTCGTTTTACTTTAGACAGCCCCAAAGGGTCTCTAGCTCCCTCTATTACAAAACTGTCCGACAAGACTGACGTTACCGCTTCTGATAAGATTAAATCTACAAGTGAATCTACAAAACCATTAGTAAAAGTATATTCAGATGATGAGTCGGAAGATGAGACAGGAGAGAAGAAACAAACTGGTTTTACTTTAGACAACCCCAAAGGCTCTCTAACTCCCTCTCTTACAAAACTGTCCGACAAGCCTGACATTACGGCTTCTGATAAGATTAAATCTCCAATTGACCCAACAAAACCATTAGGAAATCCATATTTAGATGATGAGTCGGAAGATAAGACAGAAGAACAGAAACATTCTGGTTTAAATGTAGAACACCCTAAAGGCCCTCTAACTCCCTGTCTTACAAAACTGTCCGACAAGACTGATGTGACCGCTTCTGATGAGACTAAATCTCCAAGTGACTCTACAAAACCATTAGGAAAGCCATATTCAGATGATGAGTCGGAAGATGAAATAGAAGAACAGAAACAATCTGATTTAACTTTAGAACAAACTAATGGCTCTTTAACTCGCTCTGTTGTAAAACCGTCTGAAAAAACTGATGTTACTGCTTCTGAAAAGACTAAATCTCCAGATCACTCAACAAAACCATTGGGAAAGCCATATTCAGATGATTCGGAAGATGAGACAGAAGAACAGAAACAATCTGGTTTAACTTTGGAACAACCTAAAGTCTATGTAGCTCCATATCTTACAAAACTATCCGACAAGCCTGACGTGAACGCTTCTGATACGATTAAATCTCCAGTTGACTCAACAAAACCTGTAGGAAAGCCATATTCATATGATGTGTCCGAAGATGAATTGGAAGAACAGAAACAATGTGGTTTAACTTTAGAACAACCTAAAGGCTCCTTAACTCGCTCTGTTCTACAACTGTCTGAAAAAACTGATGTTAGTGCTTCTGATAAAACGAAATCTCTACCTGATTCAACAAAACCATTATTAAAAGTATATTCCGATGATGAGTCGGAAGATGAGACAGAAGATGAGAAACTATCTGGTTTATCTTTAGACCACCCTAAAGGCTCTCTAGCTCCCTCTCTTACAAAACTGTCCGAAAAGCCTGACGTTACCGCTTCTGATAAGGTTAAATCTCCAATTGACCCAACAAAACCATTACTAAAAGTATATTCAGATGATGAGTATGAAGATGAGACAGGAGAGGAGAAACTAACTGGTTTTACTTTAGACAACCCCAAAGGCACTCTAGCTCCCTCTCTTACAAAACTGTCCGACAAGCCTGACGTTACCGCTTCTGATAAGATTAAATCTCCAAGTGACTCAACAAAACCATTAGAAAAGCCATATTCAGAAGATGAGTCGGAAGATGAAATAAAAGAACAGAAACAATCTGGTTTAACTTTACAACAACCTAAGCGCTATGTAGCTCCATATCTTACAAAACTGTCCGACAAGCCTGACGTGACCGCTTCTGATAAGACTAAATTTCTTCTCGACTCATCAAAACCATTAGGAAAGGCAAATTCAGATGATGAGTCGGAAGGTGAGACAGAAGGAAAGAAACAATCTGGTTTATCTTTAGAACAACCTAAAGGGTCTTTAACTCCCTCTCTTACAAAACTGTCCGAAAAGCCTGACGTTACCGCTTCTGATAAGGTTAAATCTCCAATTGACCCGAAAAAAACCATTAGGAAATCCATATTCAGATGATGAGCCGGAAGATGAGACAGAAGAACAGAAACAATCTTGTTTAACTTTACAACAACCTAAAGGTTATGTGTCTCCATATCTTACAAAACTGTCCGACAAACCTGACATGACCGCTTCAGATGATGAGTCGGAAGATGAGACAGAAGAAAAGAAACAATCTGGTTTATCTTTAGAACAACCTAAAGGGTCTGCTTCTGATATGATGAAATCTCTACCCGATTCAACAAAACCATTTTTAAAAGTATATTCAGATGATGAGTCGCAAGATGAGACAGAAGAGGAGAAACTTTCTGGTTTAACTTTAGACCACCCCAAAGGCTCTCTAGCTCCCTCTCTTTCGAAACTGTCCGACAAGCCTGACGTGTCCGCTTCTGATAAGACTAAATCTCCAATCGACTCAACAAAGCCACTAGTCCAGCAATATTCAGATCATGAGTTTAAAGATGAGACAGAAGAACAGAAACAACCTGGTTTAACTTTAGAACCACCTAAAGGCTATGTCGCTCCCTATCTTACAAAACTGTCCGACAAGCCTGACGTGACCGCTTCCGATAAGACTAAATCTCCAGTGGCCTCAACAAAACCATTAGGAAAGCCATATTCATATGATGAATCGGAAGATGAAACAGAAGCAAATAAACAATCTGGTTTATCTATAGAACAAACTAAAGGCTCTTTAACTCGCTCTGTTGTAAAACCGTCTGAAAAAACTGATATTACTGCTTCTGATAAGACGAAATCTCTTCCCGATTCAACAAAACCATTTTTAAAAGTATATTCAGATGATGAGTCGGAAGATGAGACAGAAGAGGAGAAACTATCTGGTTTAACTTTAGACCACCCCAAAGGCTCTCTAGCTCCCTCTCTTACAAAACTGTCCGACAAGCCTGACGTTACCGCTTCTGATAAGATTAAATCACCAATTGACCCAACAAAACCATTAGGAAATCCATATTCAGATGATGAGGCGGAAGATGAGACAGAAGAACAGGAACATTCTGGTTTAAATGTAGAACACCCTAAAGGCCCTCTAACTCCCTGTCTTACAAAACTGTCCGACAAGCCTGATGTGACCGCTTCTGATAAGACTAAATCTCCAGATGACTCAACAAAACCATTGGGAAAGCCATATTCAGATGATTCGGAAGATGAGACAGAAGAGGAGAAACTATCTGGTTTAACTTTGGAACAACCTAAAGGCTATGTAGCTCCCTATCTTACAAAACTATCCGACAAGCCTGACGTGAACGCTTCTGATAAGACTAAATTTCTTCTCGACTCATCAAAACCATTAGGAAAGGCATATTCAGATGATGAGTCGGAAGATGAGACAGAGGGAAAGAAACAATCTGGTTTATCTTTAGAACAACCTAAAGGGTCTATAGCTCCCTCTCTTAGAAAACTGTCCGAAAAGCCTGACGTTACCGCTTCTGATAAGGTTAAATCTCCAATTGACCCAACAAAACCATTAGTAAAAGTATATTCAGATGATAAGTCGGAAGATGAGACAGGAGAGGAGAAACTAACTGGTTTTAATTTAGACAACCCCAAAGGCTCTCTAGCTCCCTCTCTTACAAAACTGTCCGACAAGCCTGACGTTACCGCTTCTGATAAGATTAAATCTCCAAGTGACTCAACAAAACCATTAGAAAAGCCATATTCAGAAGATGAGTCGGAAGATGAAATAGAAGAACAGAAACAATCTGGTTTAACTTTACAACAACCTAAGCGCTATGTAGCTCCATATCTTACAAAACTGTCCGACAAGCCTGACGTGACCGCTTCTGATAAGACTAAATTTCTTCTCGACTCATCAAAACCATTAGGAAAGGCATATTCAGATGATGAGTCGGAAGATGAGACAGAAGGAAGGAAACAATCTGGTTTATCTTTAGAACAACCTAAAGGGTCTTTAGCCCCCTCTCTTACAAAACTGTCCGAAAAGCCTGACGTTACCGCTTCTGATAAGGTTAAATCTCCAATTGACCCGAAAAAACCATTAGGAAATCCATATTCAGATGATGAGCCGGAAGATGAGACAGAAGAACAGAAACAATATTGTTTAACTTTACAACAACCTAAAGGTTATGTGTCTCCATATCTTACAAAACTGTCCGACAAGCCTGATATGACCGCTTCTGATAAGACTAAATTTGTTCTCGACTCATCCAAACCATTAGGAAAGGCATATTCAGATGATGAGCCGGAAGATGAGACAGAAGAAAAGAAACAATCTGGTTTATCTTTAGAACAACCTAAAGGGTCTCTAGCTCCCTCTCTTACAAAACTGTCCGACAAGCTTGACTTTACCGCTTCTGATAAGACTAAAACTACAATTGACCCAGCAAAACCATTAGGAAGTCCAGATTCATATGATGAGTCGGAAGATGAAATAGAAGAACAGAAACAATCTGCTTTAACTTTAGAACAACCTAAAGGCTCTTTAACTAGCTCTGTTTTACAACTGTCTGAAAAAACTGATTATACTGCTTCTGATAAGACGAAATCTCTACCCGATCCAACAAAACCATTATTAAAGGTAAATTTAAATGAGGAGTCGGAAGATGAGAGAGAAGAGGAGAAACTATCTGTTTTAACATCAGACCACCTCAAAGGCTCTCTAGCTCCCTCTCTTACAAAACCGTCCGACAAGCCTGACGTTACCGCTTCTGATAAGATTAAATCTCCAATTGACCCAACAAAACCATTAGGAAATCCATATTCATATGATGAGTCGGAAGATAAGACAGAAGAAGAGAAACATTCTGGTTTAAATGTAGAACACCCTAAAGGCCCTCTAACTCCCTGTCTTACAAAACTGTCCGACAAGCCTGATGTGACCGCTTCTGATGAGACTAAATCTCCAGATGACTCAACAAAACCATTGGGAAAGCCATATTCAGATGATGAGTCGGAAGATGACACAGAAGAAAATAAAAAATCTGGTTTAACTTTGGAACAACCTAAAGGCTATGTAGCTCCCTATCTTACAAAACTATCCGACAAGCCTGACGAGACAGCTTCTGATAAGACTAAATTTCTTCTCGACTCATCAAAACCATTAGGAAAGGCATATTCAGATTATGAATCGGAAGATGAGACAGAAGAAAAGAAACAATCTGGTTTATCTTTAGAACAACCTAAATGGTCTCTAGCTCCCTCTCTTACAAAACTGTCCGAAAAGCCTGACGTTACCGCTTCTGATAAGGTTAAATCTCTAATTGACCCAACAAAACCATTAGTAAAAGTATATTCAGATGATGAGTCGGAAGATGAGACTCCCTCTCTTACAAAACTGTCCGAAAAGCCTGACGTTACCGCTTCTGATAAGGTTAAATCTCCAATTGACCCAACAAAATCATTAGTAAAAGTATATTCAGATGATGAGTCGGAAGATGAGACAGGAGAGGAGAAACTAACTGGTTTTACTTTAGACAACCCCAAAGGCTCTCTAGCTCCCTCTCTTACGAAACTGTCCGACAAGCCTGACGTTGCCGCTTCTGATAAGATTAAATCTCCATGTGACTCTACAAAACCATTAGGGAAGCCATATTCAGATGATGAGTCGGAAGATGAAATAGAAGAACAGAAACAATCTGATTTAACTTTAGAACAGAGCTCTTTTACTCGCTCTGTTATACAACTGTCTGAAAAAACTGATGTTACTGCTTCTGATAAGACGAAATCTCTACCTGATTCAACAAAACCATTTTTAAAAGTATATTCAGATGATGAGTCGGAAGATGAGACAGAAGAGGAGAAACTATCTAATTTAACTTTAGACCACCCCAAATTCTCTCTAGCTCCCTCTCTTACGAAACTGTCCGACAAGCCTGACGTGACAGCTTCTGATAAGATTAAATCTTCAATTGACCCAACAAAACCATTAGGAAATCCATATTCAGATGATTCGGAAGACGAGACAGAAGAGGAGAAACAGTCTTATTTAACTTTACAACAACCTAAAGGTTATGTAGCTCCATATCTTACAAAACTGTCCGACAAGCCTGACGTGACCGCTTCTGATAAGACTAAATTTCTTCTCGACTCATCAAAACCATTAGGAAAGGCATATTCAGATGATGAGTCGGAAGATGAGACAGAAGAAAAGAAACAATCTGGTTTATTTTTAGAACAACCTAAAGGGTCTCTAGCTCCCTCTCTTAGAAAACTGTCCGAAAAGCCTGACGTTACCGCTTCTGATAAGGTTAAATCTCTAATTGACCCAACAAAACCATTAGGAAATCCATATTCAGATGATTCGGAAGATGAGACAGAAGAGGAGAAACAGTCTTATTTAACTTTACAACAACCTAAAGGTTATGTAGCTCCCTCTCTTACAAAACTGTCCGACAAGCCTGACGTGACCGCTTCTGATAAGACTAAATTTCTTCTCGACTCATCAAAACCATTAGGAAAGGCATATTCAGATGATGAGTCGGAAGATGAGACAGAAGAAAAGAAACAATCTGGTTTATCTTTAGAACAACCGAAAGGGTCTCTAGCTCCCTCTCTTACAAAACTATCCGACAAGCCTGACTTTACCGCCTCTGATAACATTAAAACTACAATTGACCCAACAAAACCATTACGAAGTCCAGATTCATATGATGAGTCGGAAGATGAAATAGAAGAACAGAAACCATCTGGTTTAACTTTAGAACAACCTAAAGGCTCTTTAACTAGATCTGTTATACAACTGTCTGAAAAAACTGATTATACTGCTTCCGATAAGCCGAAATCTCTACCCGATCCAACAAAACCATTATTAAAAGTAAATTTAGATGACGAGTCGGAAGATGAGACAGAAGAGGAGAAACTATCTGGTTTAACTTTAGACCACCCCAAAGGATCTCTAGCTCCCTCTCTTACAAAACCGTCCGACAAGCCTGACTTTACCGCTTCTGAAAAAATTAAATCTCCAAGTGACTCAACAAAACCATTAGGAAAGCCATATTCCGGTGATGAGTCGGAATTAGAAATAGAAGAACAGAAACAATCTGGTTTAATTTTAGAACAACCTAAAGGCTCTTTAACTCGCTCTTTTATACAACTGTCTGAAAAAACTGATGTTACTGCTTCTGATAAGACGAAATCTCTACCCGATTCAACAAAACCATTTTTAAAAGTATATTCAGATGATGAGTCGGAAGATGAGACAGAAGAGGAGAAACTATCTGGTTTAACTTTAGACCACCCCAAATTCTCTCTAGCTCCCTCTCTTACGAAACTGTCCGACAAGCCTGACGTTACCGCTTCTGATAAGATTAAATCTCCAATTGACCCAACAAAACCATTAGGAAATCCATATTTAGATGATGAGTCGGAAGATAAGACAGCAGAACAGAAACATTCTGGTTTAAATGTAGAACACCCTAAAGGCCCTCTAACTCCCTGTCTTACAAAACTGTCCGACAAGCCTGATGTGACCGCTTCTGATGAGACTAAATCTCCAGATGACTCAACAAAACCATTGGAAAAGCCATATTCAGATGATGAGTCGGAAGATGAGACAGAAGAAAATAAAAAATCTGGTTTAACTTTGGAACAACCTAAAGGCTATGTAGCTCCTTATCTTACAAAACTATCCGACAAGCCTGACGCGAACGCTTCTGATAAGATTAAATCTCCAGTTGACTCAACAAAATCATTAGGAAAGCCATATTCATATGATGAGTCGGAAGATGAATTGGAAGAACAGAAACAATGTGGTTTAACTTTAGAACAACCTAAATGTTCCTTAACTCGCTCTGTTCTACAACTGTCGGAAAAAACTCATGTTAGTGCTTCTGATAAAACGAAATCTCTACCCGATTCAACAAAACCATTATTAAAAGTATATTCCGATGATGAGTCGGAAGATGAGACAGAAGAGGAGCAACTATCTGGTTTAACTTTAGACCACCCCAAAGGCTCTCTAGCTCCCTCTCTTACAAAATTGTCCGAAAAGCCTGACGTTACCGCTTCTGATAAGGTTAAATCTCCAATTGACCCAACAAAATCATTAGTAAAAGTATATTCAGATGATGAGTCGGAAGATGAGACAGAAGAGGAGAAACTAACTCGTTTTACTTTAGACAGCCCCAAAGGGTCTCTTGCTCCCTCTATTACAGAACTGTCCGACAAGACTAACGTTACCGCTTTTGATAAGATTAAATCTACAAGTGATTCTACAAAACCATTAGTAAAAGTATATTCAGATGATGAGTCGGAAGATGAGACAGGAGAGAAGAAACAAACTGGTTTTACTTTAGACAACCCCAAAGGCTCTCTAACTCCCTCTTTTACAAAACTGTCCGACAAGCCTGACATTACCTCTTCTGATAAGATTAAATCTCCAAGTGACTCTACAAAACCATTAGGAAAGCCATATTCAGATGATGAGTCGGAAGATGAACAGCAACAATCTGATTTAACTTTAGAACAACCTAAAGGCTCTTTAACTCGATCTGTTATACAACTGTCTGAAAAAACTGATGTTACTGCTTCTGATAAGACTAAATCTCTACCCGATTCAACAAAACCATTTTTAAAAGTATATTCAGATGATGAATCGGAAGATGAGACAGAAGAGGAGAAACTATCTGGTTTAACTTTAGACCACCTCAAATTCTCTCTAGCTCCCTCTCTTACAAAACTGTCCGACAAGCCTGACGTGGCCGCTTCTGATAAGATTAAATCTCCAATTGACCCAACAAAACCATTAGGAAATCCATATTCAGATGTTGAGTCGGAAGATGAGACAGAAGAACAGAAACAATCTGGTTTAACTTTACAACAACCTAAAGGCTATGTAGCTCCATATCGTACAAAACTGTTCGACAAGCCTGACGTGACCGCTTCTGATAAGACTAAATCTAAACTTGAGTCAACAAAGCATTTACATGATGAGTCAGAAGACGAGACAGAAGAAAATAAGCAAACTGGTTTCACTATAGATCAAACTAAAGGGCCTCTTACAAATCTGTCCGAAACGCCTGACGTGACTGCTTCTGAAAAGTCTAAATCTTCACTAGACTCCAAATTACCACTAGGAAAGCCATATTCAGATGCTGAGTCGGAAGATGAGACACAAGAAAATAAAAAATCTGAGTCAGAAGATGAAATAGAAGCACAGAAACAATCTGGTTTAACTTTAGAACAATCTAAAGGCTATGTAGCTCCATATCTTACAACACTGTCCGACACGCCTGATGTGAACGCTTCTGATAAGATCAAATATACACTCGACTCAACAAAGCCATTAGTTAAGCCGTATTTACATGATGGGTCGGAAGATGAGACAGAAGAAAAGATACAATCTGGTTTAACTTTAGAACAAAATAAAGGCTCTTTAGTTCCCTCTCTTACGAAACTATCCGACAAGCCTGACGTGAACGCTTCTGATAAGATTAAATCTCCACTCGACTCAACAAATCCTCTACTCAAGACATATTCAGATGATGAGTTGGAAGATGAGAGAGAAGAGCAGAAACAATCTGGTTTAGCTTTAGAACAGCCTAAAGACTCTCGAACGCCCTCTCTTACAAAACTGTCCGACAGGCCTGACGTGACCGCTTCTGATGAGACTAAATCTCCACATGACTCAACAAAGCCACTAGTTAAGACTTATTCAGATGAAGAGTGGGAAGATGAGACAGGACAGAAACAATCAGATTTAAATTTAGAACAGCCTAAATCTTCTGTAGCTCCCTCTCTTACAAAACGTTCTGGCAAGCCTCACGTGACCACTTCTGATAAGGCTAAATCTCTACTGTACTCCACAAAGTCATTAGTTAAACCTTATTTACATGAAGAGTCGGAAAATGAGACAGAAGAAAAGACAGAAGAACAGCCTAAAGGCTCTCTAGCTCCCTCTCTTACAAAACTGATCGACCAGCGTGACGTGACCGCTTCTGATAACATTAAATCTCCACTCGATTTAACAAAACCATTAGTTAAGCCATATTCAGATGATGAGTTGAAAGCTTTAGAACAGCCTAAAGACTCGCTAGATCCCTCTCTTACAAAACTGTCCGGCAAGCCAGACGTGATCACTTCTGATAAGGCTAAATCTCCACTCGACTCCACAAAGATATTAGTTAAACCATATTCCCATGATGAGTCGGAAGATGAGACAAAAATACAAAAACAATCTGGTTTAACTTTACAACAACCTAAAGGCTATGTAGCTCCATATCTTACAAAACTGTCCGACAAGCCTGACGTGACCGCTTCTGGTAAGACTAAATCTCCACTTGCGTCAACAAATCTATTAGTTAAGCCATATTTACATGATGAGTCAATAGATGAGACAGAAGAAAAGAAACAAACTGGTTTCACTATAGATCAAACTAAAGGATCTCTTACTCTGTCTCTTACAAAACTGTCCGAAACGCCTGACGTGACTGCTTCTGAAAAGTCTAAATCTACACTTGACTCAAAAAAAACATTAGGAAAGCCATATTCGGATGATGAGTCGGAAGATGAGACAGAAGAAAATAAAAAATCTGAGTCGGAAGATGATATAGAAGCACAGAAACAATGTGGTCTAACTTTAGAACAATCTAAAGGCTATGTAGCTCCATATCTTACAACACTGTCCGACAAGGCTGATGTGACCGCTTCTGATAAGATCAAATATACACTCGACTCAACAAAGCCATTAGTTAAGCCGTATTTACATGATGAGTCGGAAGATGAGACAGAAGATAAAAAACAATCTGGTTTAACTTTAGAACAAACTAAAGGCTCTTTAGTTCCCTCTCTTACAAAACTATCCGACAAGCCTGACGTGAACGCTTCTGATAAGATTAAATCTCCACTCGACTCAACAAATCCTCTAGTCAAGACATATTTAGATGATGAGTTGGAAGATGAGACAGAAGAACAGAAACAATCTTATTTAGCTTTAGAACAGCCTAAAGACTCTCTAGATCGCTCTCTTACAAAACTGTGCGGCAAGCCTGACGTTTTCCCTTCTGATAAGGCTAAATCTCCACTCGACTCAACAAAGATATTAGTTAAACCATATTCACATGATGAGTCGGAAGATGAGACAGAAGAAAAGAAACAATCCGATTTAACTTTAGAACAACCTAAAGGCTCTCAAACGCCCTCTCTTACAAAACTGTCCGACAGGCCTGACGTGACCGCTTCTGATGAGACGAAATCTCCACTTGACTCAACAAAGCCACTAGTTAAGACATATTCAGATGAAGAGTGGGAAGATGAGACAGAAGGACAGAAACAATCTGGTTTAGCTTTAGAACAGCCTAAAGACTCGCTAGATGCCTCTCTTACAAAACAGTCCGGCAAGCCTGACGTGATCACTTCTGATAAGGCTAAATCCCTACTCGACTCAACAAAGATATTAGTTAAACCATATTCACATGATGAGTCTGAAGATGAGATAGAAGAAAAGAAACAATCTGATTTAACTTTAGAACTACCTAAAGGCTCTCAAACGCCCTGTCTTAGAAAACTCTCAGACAAGCCTGACGTGGCCGCTTCTGATAAGACTAAATCTCCACTCGACTCATCAAAGCCACTAGTCACGCCATATTCAGATCTTGAGTTGAAAGATGAGACAGAAGCACAGAAACAACCTGGTTTAACTTTGGAAGAACCTAAAGGCTATGTAGCTCCGTATCTTACAAAACTGTCCGACAAGCCTGACGTGACCACTTCCGATAAGACTAAATCTCCAGTTGCCTCAACAAAACCATTAGGAAAGCCATATTCCGAAGATGAATCGGAAGATGAGACAAAAGAAAATAAACAATCCGCTTCTGATACTCCTAGATCTTCATATGATCTGACAAGCCCATTAGTTAATACTGCTGCGTCTGATAGTGGGACAGATGTCATGAAACCAATTGGATTGACTTCACAACCACCTAATCCCTTGGAAAAGCCATGTTCAGATGATGAGTCGGAAGATGAGACGGACGAAAAGAAACAATCTGGTCTAACTTTAGAACTTAAATACTCTCTTCCTACCTCTCTTTCTAAACTGACCGACGAGCCTGACGTTGTCGCTACTGATGTGACTAAATCTCCTCACGACTCAACAAAGCCATTAGTAAAGCCATATTCGGATTATGAGTCGGATGAGACAGCACAAAAGAAACCATCCGGATTAATTTTGGAACAACCTAAAGACTCTCTGACTGCTTCTATTACAAAACTGTCTGAAAAGCCTAACGTTGCCGCTTCTGATAAGACTAAATTTCCACTCGACACAACAAAGCCATTTGTTAAGCCATATTCAGGTGCTGAGTCTGATGATGAAACCGAAGTCATGAAACCAACTGGATTGACTCCTCAGGAACCTCAAGATTCAGTAGTTCCCTCTCTAGCAAAACAGTCTGACAAACCTGACCGAGCCATTTCAGATAAGCCAAAATCTATACTTGACTTAACAAAACATTTAAAGAAGATATGTACAGATAATGAGTCGGAAGATGAGACAGAAGAAAAGAAACAATCTGGATTAATATTAGAACCTAAAGACTCTCTAGCTACTTCTCTTACAAAAGTGTTCGACATCACTTCTGATAAGCCTAATTCTCTAGTCGACTCAACAAAGCCATTAGTTAAGCAATATTCAGATGCTGATGAAGACACCGAAGTCATAAAACCATCTGATCTCTCTCCACAACAACCTAAAGAGTCCTTAGTTCCCTATCTAGTAAAACTAACTGACAAAACTAATGTAACTACTTCTGACAATCCTAATTCAATTCACGACTCAACAAAGCCTCTAAATATGACATATTCAGATGATGAATCTGAAGAGAGGACAGAAGACAAAAAACCATGTAGCTTAGCTCTAGAACAACTAGAACAACTAGACTCCAAAACTCCCACTATTACAGAACTGTCCGACAATCCTGAAGTCACGATCTCTGATAAGCCTCCACTTCCTCTCGACTCAACAAAGCCATCAGTTAAACCATATTCAGATGAGACGAATGATGCGACGGAAGTCATGAAATCAGCTGGTTTAAATCGGCAACAAGATAAAGACTCACAAGTTCTCTTACTTACCAACCAGTATGTCAAACCTGATGTCACTACTTCTGACAAGCCTAAATTACCACTCGTCTCAACAAAGTCTTTAAATAAGCAATATTCAAATGAAAAGTCGGAAGACGAGACTGAATTTAGGAAACCTGGATTAGCTCCAGAACAGGAATACTCATTAGTTAAACCTCTTTCTGACAAACACGACGTTACCACTTCTGATAAGCCTATATCTGAATTCGATTCAATAAAGGCTTTTGACATTTCATATTTAGGCGATGAGCCTATATATGAAGCAGGACTCATCAAACCATTAGGATTATCTGTTGAACAAGCCAATGACTCAGTAGCTCCCTCTCTAACAAAACAGTCTGAGAACCCTATCATTACTATTATCGATAAGCCTCAATATCCACTCGATCCAACAAAGCCATCACTTAAGACATATTCAGATGATGAGTCGGCTGTAGAGACAGAAGACACGAAACCACCTATATTAACTCAAGAAATGCTTGAAGACTCATTAGTTTCCTCTAAAATTAAACTGTCTAAAAAACCTGACGCTACTAATCCTGATAAGCCTACGTCCATACGCGATTCAACAAAAACTTTAGATAAGTCATATTCAAACGACGAGTTGAATGCTAAGACAGATTTTAGGAAACCAACTGGATTATCTCCAGAACAACATAAACATTCATTACTGCCATCTCTTACCAAACTTTCTCTTATACCTGACGCTACTACTTCTGATGGAACTAAATCTCCACTGGACTTAACAAATTCTTTTGATAACCTTTATTCAAAAGATGAGTCGGACGGTGAGATAGAAGACAAGAAACCATTACTTCCAGAACTGCTTAAAGATTCATTAGTTCCGTCTCTAATAAAGCAGTCTGACAAACCAGAAGTCAGCACTTCTGATAAGCCTAAATCGTCACTGGACTCAACAAAGCCTTTTGATAAGCCATATTCAAATGACAAGTTAAGAGATGAGACAGAATTTAAGAAACCTGGACTAACCTCAGAACAACCTAAAGACCTATTAATTCCCTCTCCAACAAAACTGATTGACAAACCTGTCACTTCTCAAAATACTAAATCTCCAATCGATTCAGCGCAACCAATAGTAAAGTCATATTTAGATAATGATTCTGATGCCAACACAGAAGTCACAAAACCAACTGGATTAACTCCAGAGCAACCAATAGTCTCATTAGTTTCCTCTATACCAAAACTCTCTCACAAACCTGACGTCACAACTACTGATAAACCAGACATAACAATATCTTGCAAACCCGTATCTTCACTCAAACCCTGTTCCGATGACGAACCTGCGGATGCACCAGAACCAACCACAGCAGACTCAAAATCTCTAGTTGATTTAAATCCATTTGAGGTATCTAATTCAACCGTTAGTAAAACTCATGCAGTTGCATATTTCGTTGACTTGAAGGAAAGTGGCAAACCGAAACCTCTTAAAACCAAACAGGAAATAAAACCAGCTTTAGCAACTAAAAACACAGCTTTAAGAAATAAAAAATTAGACTTAAAGGCTGCTTCTTTAAAATCTAAAGAATCGTCCACATCTAGAAATAAACCCAAAGTAACAAAATCCGCAGCTTCTGAGTCAATTTTTGTTAAGTCAAAGAAAAATATAAAGGAAACAAACAAGCAAGAATTAGTTACAACTCAGGGCTTTAAAAAGAAAACTAGTTTTGAGAGCTCGCTTTTAAATCAAAAGCCTCTTAAGGAAATAAAAAAAACTGTGACAAAGGATTATGAAAGAATTATTACTGATAAGACAAAGATTTCGGCACTTAACAATCAAATACGATTAGAGCGAACCTTAAGTCCACAGACAGATAGTAATTACGTTGATAATATGGAATCAGCTAGTCGTAGTACGACAGCCAGACCTAGAGTTAGAACTGACATTACAAGAGTACCTCAAAACCAAACCTTAAGAACATTTAGTCCACCGCCTAACCATCCAAAATCAGATTACTCCGCAGTTACTAGTGCTTATGCATACACCAGAAAAACACAAAGAACTGTTGCCAAAAAACCATTAGACATTACATCAAGCTCACGTAGCTCGACACCAAATGACGACTCACAAAGAAGACGCTTAAGAACTCCTACTCCATCTACAACCATGCATCATTATATGCAACCGACAATAGCTCATAGTAGACGATACGCAACTCTGAAATCCGCTGATAGTGAAGTTAGTTTAGACGAGAAATCGATTAAGTCTCCTATACCACCACCGACAGTAGCTACGTCCAGTAAGGGTTTTCTTGACAAACAGACAAAAGCTCAATCGGAACGAAAGAAGCTGCAGACAAATAAATATAGTAGCAGTAGGGAATCGATAAGGAGCACAGACACAAAAATAAAAAGTACAATTGATCAGAAACAAAAAACAGTGGACAACAAATTGAAACAAATAACAGCCACAAAACGAACCCAAAGCACAAATGAATCTTCAATGAAATCTGGTTCAGAAAAATCAGATCATTCAACAAAATCGAAAACCATTGCCCAAACTAGTAGTGTACGATATACACGACAAATTTCCAAAGAAAAGCAAACCATGTTAAAAGATAATAATGACAAAAAACCAACAGTTCAGAAGTCTTTATTAAAACGAGATACGAATAAAACGTCAACTGAAGATAGCAATAAATTAAAAGAACGAGCCACATCCACCTACCAAAAACGAACTGTAAGCACAATGTCTAAAGTTCCTGTAAGAACAACTTCCACCGCCCCTTCCGTAAAAACTAATAAGGTTGCAAATGAAAAAGCTACCAAAACTGTAATAAAGCCTAAACATGATCAAAAGCAATCTGTAAGAAAATCCACGATTGCAACCAAAAAACCGGATAGCCATGAAAAACCAAGCAAACTAGGAGATGTTAAAGTACAAAAGAAATTAAAGAATGCAACTAATAATCAAACTGGTTCTGTTAAGACTTCATCAGCACATTCCTCTGGAATTTCGCGTAAAACAACAACAACTACCTCAAAAACTAGTCAATTTACAAATAAAACTGAAAAGGAATTGGTAAATACAAAATTAGCTGATAGAAAACCAATTACAACAAATGTTACATCTGTGTCCACGGTCAAACTCTATCGCGAACCTATAGCCACTACTCTAGTAAGTACTATCGTTATCAATGACGATAACGACTCAGAAATCAATGCACGATCCATACGTTCCAACGAAAGCACAAAAAGTTCCAGCTCTTCTTCTGCCAGCCGTAAAGTTATAACAAGTGAAGTTTTTACCAAAACATTTGGTCCAGATAAACCGTTTGAAGTAATATACCGACAGCCCGAAGTTGATTATATGAGTATTATCCGTCCACAATCGGTTGAACAACGTTGTGTCAACGAATATGATGTCAGTTTTATTGATACTACCGATTCGAGTCTTTCGGATTCGGTGGCATTACCGACCTTTACATCCGATCAAGATCGTTTATTTGCTGCCAGTCCTGGTTCACCCAAACCCACCCGAAGTCCCTTAGCTTTAATTGAGGAGACATTGCGTAAACAAGAGGCCAGCGGTTTTGCATTAGATCCAACATTACAAAGACAATTTGAAGCCATTGGTATGATCAGTTCTACATCGGGCAGTCCAATGCAGCCGTCCACCTCTGCCGCCGATACTGGTAACAAACAAGGTAACTTTTAAATAATCACCTTTATTATGTAGCATTAGTTGCAATTATTTAATATCTAAGTTTGTACAGCAATATCTAATTTATTTAAATTTTTTTTTTTTTTATATTTTATAAATATTAAAATAATACACACTGTCAGGATTTTATATAAAAGAAACAAGATTGTTCTATTTGTTGTAACAGTCCTGGGAACACTTTGAATTTAAAGAACAGAAGCACCAATAGTGAGGTTGGCTAACTTTTAAACGCCAGAATTCGGTTGTTAATGTTACTACAACCTGTCGTTCTAAAGTTAGAAAATTGACTTCCAGATGGAAAGTTTCTGCGCGTATGCATATAAAGAGTGTTCTTTAAACTAATTGCTTATTATTCTAAGCAAAACCTTGTTTAAACTCTTCTCAGCCATCAAATTTTTCAAACTATTATCTTTCGATTGGTTTACTATTCCTTCAGCTTCAAAATAGTGGTTATTTATTTAGTAGGATGTAATCGAGGAGATGTTTAAATGCTTCTAAGCTAGCAAAAAATATATAGTCAAAATATAAAATGTTTCTAATTTAGAACTATTTTAAGACCGCCCAGTCAAAAAAAAAAAAAAAAAGACAACAGGACCACCGCTGGCGAGGAACTTTAACAGATAATATCATTAAACATTAGTATATAAAAGGTACGACTGTTTAAAAAGTGTTGGAAGAGCACTGGTGAAACAAAATATAAAGACTTTTGAAAAGTTGGCAATTTCTGACTGGATAGCACTGAAAAAACACTTTTTGCAAGTGTTGTCATATCACTTTAAGCCAATTATTTGCAAGTATTTTTTATAGACCACCGAATTTATTGTAAAACAAATACTGTCAAAACACTTTTTGGAATTGCTGGTAAAGTTCTGCCACACTCAGAAAACAGACTCGGTTGCACAGTGGGAAATAATGCCAATCTTACTTAGAAGGTTCACGGCTTCCACAAAAATGTTCTCAAGTTCATGGTGGAGAAACATATTATGCATAACAGAGCGCCAAAGTACTTAATATTTGCAAAAACAATTTTGAAGGAGTGTAACTTTTGTTTTTATTGACGGATTTGAATTTTTTTTTTTTATATTTTTTTTTTTTTTATTTTTTTAGCATATCAACATGGGCTTAAATCTTACCGTTATATAAAAAGGCATTTAAAGATTGTAAGTGCATTTTGAAACTTTTCGACCTTCACATGCATTTTGGTGCAATTTTCAAAATGCACAAATTTCTTGAAAAATGTGTGTCATAATGTGTGGCTTTGTACTGTGTGCATCTGTCTGTGGCACACGATTTTATTGCATATTGATTCAATTTTCAAAATGCAAACAAACATTTTAAAAATTTATTAAGATCGAACTAGTTGTTTAGACGTAATTAATTTTTGTGTGCTAGATTGACATTTTTTCCACTGTGGATCATTGCTTCCATATATGTTGGCAATTCGGTTGTTGCGACCAATTTTTTAGTAATCATTCGATTGAAAAAAATCACTCAAAAACCGCTCCACTTACTTCTTATTTAATGGTCATTGTTATTTATTTTTAAATCTTATTTAAAAAACTGACAAATCAGTGAGAATTTAATTTATAAATTCGATTAAAAAAAAAAACTAAATGCTTTATTCAGTAATTTGAAATTATTTCAGATTTTTTGTTTTTGTTCGTTTTGTTTTCTGCAAAATGTAGACACAAACTTATTTTAGTTCTAAACAAGCTAAAAAAAAAGACTTTTACTTGCAAAAAAACGAAAACTCAACTTTTGAAAATGTAAAAAAATCAAAAAGTCGACTTTTACTTGATTTATTAAAAGTTTTTAAATAAAATTAAAAGTAAATTTTTGCTGAATTCATACACAACTTCATTGATTTTATGAGACAATTCAATAATGGATTCATTTTTTCAGTGTACACAGCTATAAAAAATATTAGCAATTTATTTTTAGACTATTTTTTGCATTTTTTAATTGATATTTGGCATAATTTTCGTAGTTTTAATCAATTTTTGCCCTAATACAACGAATTTATTTATATAATGATTTAAAAAACTTTTTCTTGTTTTTTTAAAGCACTTTTTTAAAAAAAAATATTTAAAAATAGAAGAATGACCGGCATAACAAAAGGGAGATGCTGGTTTCGATAAAAACATATAAGAATATATTTGTAAATTTAGAAAAAATTTTTTCAACATGTACTTTTTGAAAAAATTCACTGGTCAAGTCAAGATTTTACCATTATTGCAAAAGAAAAGAAAATTAAACAGTTTTTCTTTTTAATATCAAAAATGAGCTATTTTCTCTTAATTAGCAATGCATCATACAATTTGAAGAAAGTCTTTAAATACCAAAATTTTCAAAAAAAAAAATCTTAAAAATGGGGGCCGAAAACAATAGTCAACATTTTTTCAGTTTTAGTATAAAAAATCTTCCTACCAAGTTTGATCAAAAAATTTGCAAGAAATGTATGCTTGGTAAAAATATTAACCCACTTTTTAAAATATATGAAACCCTTGAGAATTAAATCCTTAAAATAAGATTTTAAATATATTAAAATTAATAATAAAGATTTGAAATTTAATGAACAAATAAAAAAAGTAAACGTTGTTGAACATTTTCATAGCTTTCAAGAAAACTTTTATTATGTATGTAAAGACTGAAGACAAAATTACGAAATAATGAATTTTTTTAAGAAATTGTGAAATTGTTTTTTAAAAAAATTATGAAAATTTTTTTGATAGGAATTAAATTTCGTGTATATAATGAAATTCTACATTACTAAACCTAAAATAAATATTTTCTTTCTGAGCATTTTCTGAAAGGTATTTTTATAAAAAAGCGAGTTGTGTTAAAAAGATTTTTGATTTGTATAAATTTTTCCCCCCCGCTTCTAAAGTTGCCACATTTTCAAGGCAATTATCAACTTTAACCCACTGTTAAAAATTGCGCACGAATCAAATTAAAAGACCATTTCGGTTTTTCCAAGGGACAAAAACTGAATTCCTGGCAATAAAAAATGATATTTGTATTTTGTCTGACCGTGTTTCTGCTTATGGAAAGCTGTTTGAGGATTATAAATCTCTTGATGCTCTCAATTCGCCTCCGTCAGCAAAAAAACGTCGAAAATCATCTAGAAACGCAAATAAAGCTAATTCCGTCCAGGATCCTGGTCCATCTAGTTCCAATGTTAAAGATTCTGAATGTATAAACTCTCCAATACCTACTGTGTCTGTTCCGAAGCAACCTTTTAAAAATTTAATTGATTCTAACAATCGAAAAGATAATGACAAAATGGATGTCGCTGAAACCCCATCTACTCCACACAATAACCAAGTTGAACTGAACCCGTTAAAAGTTATTCCTCCAAGAAAATCGATTTTCCTTTCCCGTTTTTCATTTGATACCACTGAAAATCAGATCGAGGTTTTTATTAAATCAAAGCTGGATCTTTGTTCCGATATTCAAGTCAAAAAATTTACATATTCCCAACCTAGGGATATTACGTCGTTTAAAGTTACAGTTCCAGGTAACTTCTTTAATCAAATTAATAACTCTGACTTTTGGCCCAAAAATACATTTGTACGTGAGTATGTGTTTAAACCCAACCCACGTCTTAATAATATTGCTCAACTACCATCACAAGAAGTAACTAATCCAAAAAACTGAATGAAACCCCTGTTAACCAACTAACTATTGTCTATCAGAATGTTCGTGGACTAAATACTAAGCTTTCTAATCTATTTGCTAAAAGTTTTGGTTTTGACTACCACGTTATTGTCTTTACAGAAACCTGGTTAAAAAATAATATTTTTAATACTGAAATACTCTGCAATAAATATCAAATTTATAGGCGAGATAGAGGTGGTGATTGTAATGGAGGTGGAGTTATCATTGCTGTATCAAATCGTCTGCCATCTGAACTATTAATTATTGATTCTACGCCTGATATTGAATTTATAAGCGTTTTAATAAAACTGAAAAATAAAAATATATTTATAACTTGCTCTTATATTCCACCGAAATCTATCCAATCTGTTTATGATAAGCATTTGGAAGCAATTGTAAAAATTGCATTACAAGCAAACGACACAGATTCTATCTTTATTTTTGGCGATTTCAATTTACCTTCAGTGCTGTGGAATTATCTTCCTGACATTCCAAATTTGGTTCCTATAAAAACTGATAGCTGGAATGATGACTTTTTAAATGGCCTTTCTGATCAATGTCTATTTCAAATAAATGGCGTACGAAACGAATATGGTAAACTGCTGGATTTAGTATTTGTAAACGATCCAAACGAATGCTCGATAAGTAGATCATTTCCCATTAGTAACCCGGAAGATAGTTACCACCCAACTATTGAAATTAATTGCTCTGTTGAAATTTGTTCGATTGAAAAACTTAATTATAAAACTGTTTTTTGTTTTAAGAAGTCTAACTATCATATGCTAAATAATCTTATAAACGCTACGAACTGGGAAACGTTGTTAACTCCTCAAACTTTAAGCACTGTTTCAATTGACGCGATTATTGATTTATTTTATAAAAACATTTATTCTTTTTTGGATATTTGTGTTCCAAAATACACATACCGTAAGCAGTCTGGACCTCCTTGGAGTACAAAGCAGCTTTCAAAACTTAAAAATAAAAAAAATAAACTGTATAAGAAATACAAAGAATCTGCTTCACTAACTGTCTATGGAAAATATTCTACATGTCGTGCTGAATATATTATTTTAAATATGTCACTTTATAACAATTATATAGACAGAATGAAATCTAATTTTAAAGAAAATCCTAAGGCATTTTACGAATTCGTAAATTCAAAAAGACGCTCTCAAGAATTTCCTCCTGTTATGAAGTTTGGTAGCTGTGAATCTGGGGATGATACTGATATATCAAACATGTTTGCTGACTTTTTTGCTACTACTTACTCTGATGCTAAATATAATAACTTAAATGAATACCCGTATCCTTTGGTCTCAAATCAATCTATTATTTTACCATCTATTGATCGCTCTGACGTGTCACGTGGTTTAAAAAGTTTAAAATCGTCTTTTAGCCATGGACCGGATGGTGTGCCTAGCTGTATACTAATCAACTGTGCTGAGAGTTTGTCTGCTCCTTTATCTTTGTTGTTTAACATCTCTGTTAAGAATGGATACTTTCCTCAGTTCTGGAGAGAATCGTATATTATTCCATTATTCAAATCCGGTAGAAAATCTGATATATCAAACTATAGAGGAATCGCGAAGCTTAGCACAATTCCAAAGCTATTTGAAAAATTCATTACTGATTTCATATGTCATAATGTCTCGCATATTTTGTCCCCTTATCAACATGGTTTTCGGAAGGGCTGTTCAACTGTCACTAATCTTTTACATTTAACAACTATAATTAATCGAGGATTTGTAAATGGGAAACAAACTGATGTTGTTTATACTGACTTTAGTAAGGCATTCGATAAGGTTAATCATAATCTGCTCCTGATTAAATTGAAATTAATAGGGTTTTCCCCTAACAGTCTGAACTGGATTTCATCATACCTTTTTAATAGAAAGCAAAGTGTACGATATAAAAATTTTACTTCTAAATACATAGCAGTTAAATCCGGGGTCCCTCAAGGAAGCCACTTAGGGCCAGTTCTTTTTTCTTTATTTATAAATGATCTTCCAAATGTGATCAAATATTCGAAAATATTGTTGTATGCTGATGATGTCAAGATCTTTTCGAGTTATAAAAATCCATCTGATCATATCTTTCTACAAATGGATTTAGATAATTTCCAAAATTGGTGCAATATAAACCTAATGGATCTTAACCTAAAAAATGTAAGTCCATGTGCTATTCTAGAAAAAATCCTATAAAAATTGATTACTTCTTTGATGGACACCAACTGGAACTAGTTGATATTTTTCTGGATTTGGGAATACTATTTGATCCGAAACTTAATTTTGTCTCTCATATTCATATGACGGTAAACAAGGCCAGAGGCGTACTTGCTTTCATTAAGCGGTGGGCCAAGGAGTTCAGTGATCCGTACGTTACAAAAATGCTATACACGTCTCTTGTACGACCGATTTTAGAATATGGCTCATTAATTTGGGACCCACAATATAACAATCACAGTAATCACATTGAATCTGTTCAAAAGCAGTTTCTGATTTTTTGTTTGCGAGGTTTATCATGGATTCCGGGAGTTAATCTTCCTTCATATCAGAGTAGACTTGCTATTATAAAATTACCTACGCTTAAAAGCCGCCGAATTATGTTAAACGTATCTTTCCTACTTAACTTAATTAATGGTGGTGTTTTTTCGGAATTTTTGATTAATAACATAACGTTTATTGTTCCTCAACGTCCAACTCGTTACTTTCGTCCTTTATCACTGCAGTTTTATCGTAGTAACTATGCTAATGCTGACCCATTACAAAGAATATGTAGAGACTTTAACGATTTATATAATTGTATTGATTTTTCTTTAAATATTGATGCTGTTAAACGTAAAATAATACTGTATTTAAATATTTAATTATGTTTTTTGTTATTATATAATTTTGTTAATAATTTTTAATTAAATTTTTTATAGTCTGTAAGGATTTAATCCATAGACTAAATAAATAAATAAAAAAAAAAAAAAAAAATATAAAAAATTTAATTCCAAAAATCTTTGGATTATATCTATTAATAAATATTTTATTGAATAGTGAAAATTTACATATTAATAAAAACTAAAATTTTAACCTTCCTATTAGGATCACCCAATTTTTTGTACCACCAGGAGTGCTAAATGGAACTCCTTGTCGTAATCTACATATACCCAGCAAAACTTTGGTAATGGGTTCGATAAAGTAATGCATTACCTTGTAATGTGTACTCCTTACCTGTGTCATTATTTTCCAACAAGAAGTAATGAGTTACCGATAACACTGTGACGCAATATTCAACTTTTTGACTCCAAACAAAAAACAATTATCCCAGCCGAAAGTACTCGATGAGAGGAGAAAAGTAATTTCTGGATTTTGCTAGATTGGTTGCCGTTCGTTTTTTATGAGCCTCTATAGTTTTTTCGCCAAATACGATTTTGAGCACTTTTTTGCAATTTTCTTCTCTTTTTCGCATGGCCATAGCTCGAAAAATGCTGTGAATTTTTTTTTGCAGTCTTCAGCAAAGTTGTAGCTCTTGAATCGGCCAACAAAAATGCTGAATATATTAAGTCGGAAAAATTTCATCTTCATGCTCAAACCCCCAAAAATGTCGAAAAAATTACCACTTTTTTCACCGATTTTTTCCGTGTGCCTTTTTTAAACTTTTGCTCAATAAAAACAATAAAATCAAAAAAAAAAAAAAAATGAAAATTAATCACATTTGTATGGCAAAATCCGTATCAAGGAGTGGTCGTAGGAAGTTAGTATGTACTGGAAAGTTGTTCATAATTTTATAGGCTACATTTCTTCCCTTGATTGTTTGGTAAAATTTTCATTAGTTCAAGAGCTGTAGTCGTAAAACGGAAAAAATCGGTGAAAAAAGTGGTAATTTTTTCGACATTTTTGGGGTTTGAGCATGAAGATGAAATTTTTCCGACTTAATATATTCAGCATTTTTGTTGGCCGAGTCAAGAGCTACAACTTTGCTGAAGACTGCAAAAAAAAATTCACAGCATTTTTCGAGCTATGGCCATGCGAAAAATAGAAGAAAATTGCAAAAAAGTGCTCAAAATCGAATTTGGCGAAGAAACTATAGAGGCTCATAAAAAACGAACGGCAACCAATCTAGCAAAATCCAGAAATTACTTTTCTCCTCTCATCGAGTACTTTGGGCTGGGATAAGTGTTTTTTTGTTTGGAATTTTTGTGTTGCACTGTGTAATTGACCACTCATGGATTTTTTTTTTATTTATTTATTTATTCAGTCTATGGAATAAATCCTTACAGACTGTGATTAAACAATTTAAAATATAAAAATTACAATAAAAGTTTAAATATTGCAAGAAAAACAATTTAGCTATTTAAGAAAAGAATTATATTACGTTTAATAATGTTAACATTAATTGAAAAATCAAATAAATTGTAGAGATTATTAAAATCAGCACATATTCTTCTAACAGGATCAGCATTGGCATAGTTTTGACGAAATACTTTAAGATATAGTGGGTTAAAATTTCGGGTTGTACGTTGAGGAACGTTGAATGTTATATCATTTATAAGCTCGGAGGAAACATCGCCATTAATTAAGTTAGTTAAGAACGTTACATTTAGCATTGTTCTACGACTTTTCAGGGTAGGCAGTTTAATACGTGTTAGTCTAGTTGTATATGATGGAAGATTTGTAACAGTATCACGGTAAAAATCTCGTAAGCAGAATAAAAGAAACTGTTTCTGGACCGACTCAATTTGATCGATGTATATCTGGTATTGAGGATCCCAAATAACAGAGCCATATTCTAAAATTGGTCTAACCAGAGACACATACAATTGCTTAGTGATGTTATGGTCGGTGAACTCTTTTGCCCATCGCTTTATAAAAGCGAGGGAACCGCGAGCTTTATTAGTTGTCATTGCAATATGTTGAATAAAATCAAGCTTAGGGTCTAACAAAACACCAAGATCCAGGAAAACATCTACTAACTCTAGCTGAAAACCACCTAAGGAATAGAGACCATGGGCGCTAATGTTTCTAGAGAAATGCATATGTTTACACTTTTTCAAATTCAGGTCCATTAAATTTGAGCTACACCATTTAAAGAAGTTATCTAAATCATGTTGAAGATAGATTTGATCAGAATCATTTTTAAAAGACAGAAAAATTTTAACGTCATCAGCATACATTAGAACATTAGAAAATTGTATATTATTTGGCAAATCATTAATAAAAAGCGAAAACAAAATTGGCCCAAGATGGCTTCCTTGTGGCACCCCAGATTTGACCAGAATATTCAAAGACGTAGAAGTATTGAAACGAACTCTTTGGTTTCTATTTGCTAAATATGAATTTATCCAGCTTATACAGTTGTTTGTAAAACCCATCAAATACAATTTTTTAAGCAAAAGGTTGTGATTCACTTTGTCAAAAGCTTTGCTGAAATCCGTATAGATAACATCAGTATGTTGGCCAATAGTAAAACCACGATTTACTAATGTTGTAAGTTGCAGAAGGTTTGTAGTGGTTGAGCATCCTTTACGGAACCCATGCTGGGCAAGTGACAATAAAGATGATTGTAATGATACCTCATTATATTTTACATTACTTCAAAACATAATATAATGACT
>CM037853.1:151888296-151966442 GCA_021234595.1 Delia radicum | reverse complement strand
ACTGATACTAAAAAGTACAACTCTTGTAAGACATATACAAAAATCAACCATTGCAAATTTTTGCATCTGTTTTTCATACATACTAAAACAAAAAGATGCCAACATCGTGTATCGTATACAAATAAATTGCGGATTGAAAAAACTTCAATTTTGCGTTTTCACCGGCTTTTGAAAGTAATTGTCTATCAATTAAATTAAAGACAAAATCAAATATTTAAATTCAATAAAGATTAAATGTGTATTTGTAAACTAAATGATTATAGAGACTATTAATGTACGCTCAAAAAAACAAGTTAGTAGAAAAGTTAGTAAAACATTTTGTAAATCAGGTATACTATTTTTCAGCAAATTTTTTTATAAACTTATGTTTTAAACCAAAATTTTAGTTATACTTAGTCAGCACTTAACTGTTTTGAACTAATGTTTTACTAATATTTTACTAATGTTTTACTAATTTGTTTTGCTAAAAAAATTGTGCTGATTAGCACATCAATAGTGTGAACGACAACCAGATTAAAAGTTAAACGCAGAATGAATTAGTTGTCAAGATTTAGAAGTGACGAGGAAAATTATACTAAAAAGTACAACTCTAGTAAGACACATAAAAAAAAATCAACCATGGAAGATTTTTGTATCTGTTTTTCATACATAAAACAAAATTGTGGATTGAAACAACTTCAATTTTGTGTTTTCACCGGCTTCTGAAAGTAATTGTCTATTAATTAAATAAAAGACAAAATAAAATATTTTAATTTAAAAAAGATTAAATGTGTATTGCAGTCAAATTGAGTGGTCAAGTTGATAACAAATATACAGCAGGTAGACAGACTAAAGCGAAAGCCAATGACATACATCTTAGGTAAAATTTTATGTTTCCTTTTTCTTATTGCGAAAAAAGGGTTGTATATGTTATAATTTGTTATTTTTTCGTTTCGTTTCTATAATTCTCTGCGGCATTAGCGTTCCTTTAAAAGATAGTATCTTTGTGACAACCATTGATATAAGTAGTTGAAAGATAATTTTGTTTATGTTTTATATGAAAGATAATTTTGTTTATATATATATATATATATATATATATATATATATATATATATATATATATATATATATATATATATATTAGGGCGGGTCGATTTATTTTTCGACAATTTCCCTATGATTTCCGTATTCTATGGGTTATTTCATGAAAATTTGCCGAAGGAACCATACCTCTATCGTTAAAATCGAGTCCCCTACTTTTTGTTGGTAGATTTTTTCCTAAATTGAAGTTCGTATGAAATATTACCTACACGTTCACATCCATAACTCAAAAACTATCGATCGGTAGGCGCGTTGGAAAGGTGAGCTCATTTTGATCAATTTACAAAAAAAATCTCCAACATTGGTCCAACGGTTCAAAAGTTACGGGCATTTTTGTCCAAATTTGCAGAATACAACTCTCATATATGGGCAGGGCTACATTGTCTATTCTGAAGCTTCTGGACCGTGTTCAGGGGAGGTCGGTGAAGCTTATCAATGACAGTAGTGTATCCAACTCTATTGATTCATTGGAGCATCGTCGGAATGTGGGTTGTGTGACACTTTTCTATCGATATTACCATGTGAGATGCTCATCTGAGATAAGTGAACTTATTCCACGAGCCCGAGTTTTTATTCGTAATACTCGCTTATCTCGTAGAGCACATCCGTTTGTAGTTGATTGTCCTGTGTTTCGCACAACGCATTACAGAGAAAATTCGTTTTTTAGTCGAACGATTCGTATGTGGAACAAACTTCCCGCAGAAGTCTTCCCTGTTACTTACAATTTAGAAAAATTTAAATCAAATATCCACAAACACTACTCCCTCTTTCCTCCTTCCCATACCTTATTTTCCTGATCAATACAATGCACTGCATGAGTAGGGGGCATCCCCTGAGTATTGGTTAAATTAAAAAAAAAAAAAAAAAAAAAACTTTTGCTGAAAACTTTAAAAAAACCCGAAAAATATGACAAAAAAAAATGGTTGTTGCTCCAAAAAGTACAAAAATATGCAAAACAAAATATAGATTTGTTCCCAAAAATATGTTCTTATGATCAAAATATGCAAAAATGCGCAGTTAAGAGTAAAATATGCAAAAATATGCTCTAATAAATCGATGCCAGAATTGTTCTCAAACGTATAAATATCTCATCCATTTTTCAATAGGACGCACAGGAAAGAACTTGATACATAATTTTTCTGGTTGCCCTGCTTATTACATTTTGATTTCGATACCTGTTGGTTGGAAAAAAGTACACGTGAATAAACAAAAAAGTTATAACAATCTTGTCTTGGAAATTTTTAGTGAAATTTAATTAAATAAACTTTTAAAATCAGTCATATAAAATTGTTTTTATATTTTTAACGGTTAAAGCTACGTGATTCTGATTTTAAAGCTACTGTTATCGTGCAATAAATAAAATTAAAAAAAAACAATTTTTTTGAGGGTAAAATGCATTTTTTTAAATTCTTAAAAATATATATATGTTAATTTTAAATTATTCCCCTATATGTCGTTGAAAAATCCCTTTATGGAACTCTTACGGAATCCAAAGTTGTGAATAAAAATCAGAAAAACGATACTAAATGTGGTAGAAAAGAGATTGATATAAAAAAATATTTTATTGAAAAATAAATTACAAAAGTAGTTGCACATAATTGCCGATATCTTTTTAACGGCTTAAGCTACGAGAGTCATTGATATCTCATTTTAAAGCTACTACATCATGATTTTATTGGTACCGAAAAGTTATTCACTTTATTATGGCACATGAATTTTTTCCAAATCCATATTTCAAACCGCTGTATTTCCAAAATCTTTAAAACAAAATATGTTAATTAAAAATATTCTTCTATACCCTTGCAAAATCCCTGTATGGTAATCTTGCAGGCTCCAAAGTTATCGGTTTTTTAATAATATTTTTTTTTCATTTTTGTGCATAGCTTTGGATTTCGTAAGAGGTTCAAAAAGTGATTTGGTTACGACATAGTGGAATAATTTATAATTATCATATTTTTTTAAAAATTTTAAAAAGCCAGTTTTTGAAATACATATGTTTAAACAGCGGATTTTGAAAAAAAATTGTTTCATCTTCAAACAATTATTTGTTTTCTCATTTTATTTAAAGCACGATAACAGTAGCTTTAAAATAAGATAAAAGATATAAACGATTTTTACGACTACTTTTGAAGCCCTTCATCTTTCACCACCTTTCATCTCTCCACTATCCCCTTTCCAAAGAAAGCAACATATTAATAAATAGGAAGAATTTCCTGAGTGTTGCTTCTCTTTAAAAAAAAAAAAACAAAAAAAAAAAAAATATGGATCTTTATGTACGACTACTTTTCTGAAATTTTCAAATATTTTAAATATTTATTTCGAAACGCGATTTTTCCAAGATCCTCTGGGACTAGTTTTCTAAACTATCTATCATATACCAAGATGGGCTTAAATCGGAAAGGATGGAGGAAATTAATTGGTTCATTTTATAAAAATAAATTTTGTGTACTAAAACAATTTTGGCATTTAAAAAAAAATTGAATTGAATTTTTTTTTCCAATTTCATAAGCCTAATGAAAAAGTTTCATTAAAAATAGTTTCATTAAAACTATGAAGCTTTTCATGAGGTTTAAAAAATTTTTCATTCACATTTTCTATTTTACTACTTTCATTAAGCAACATCTTGAACTACATTTAAAATAACGGTAAAATACCGGAGCGCTGATTTATAACGGAATTGTAGATATAACAAAATTTAATGGGTAACATTTTGAAACAAACCCTGTAATATTAGAAAACACCTACCACTATTGGAATCGTAGTTTTAAAATTTCCATAACGGTATAGATGTGGACGTGTTAGACATCTGCCATTATAATGAAAATGTAGTGTTTACCAACCATGGTAGAAACATTAACGAAAAATATCTTGTATTAAAGTTGCCAAACCATTGAGGATTTACTGAAATATTTGGAAAACAATTGAAAATTTTCACAATTAAATTGCATGCTGTGAAGGGTTAAAGATACATTTTTTTTGGAAGTGCCCATGCGAACCCACAGATTTTAGTTAACTTTGGATATGTTAAAGAAGAGGACAAAATAAGTGACATGTTTTATTTTGGTTAAAAAGTATATGTATATATATATGTATGAAAACAAGTCTGAAATTTACGAAAATAAGATTTAGCTTTGCAAGAGGTTATTTAATATTCCAGAAAACAAAAAATATGGTAATCAATATTGCCTATATCGTGGACCAGGAGTGGCCAAGTTTTTGAATTATTTGAAATTAAGGGGAAAAAGTGCTTCGAAAAAAAATATTTTATATTTAAATAAAATATAAAAATTCCCGTTTTTGAAGTAATATTTGCTTGGCAATACATTTTTACATAACACAAACTTCAGACAATCTGAAACTGAAACTTGTCTTAAAATCTTTTTCAAGTGATTTCTACTAAAAACTAGCAAATTTGTTCAAACATGTATTTTTTGACAACAAATTTGAATTAACCCGCTTTTTGTACCAAATTCCCGCCTTATCTGCCAAGTCCCGAACTTTTATCAAAAACAGTTGGTCACGTATTAAGTACTCAATTGGGTAATCAAAAATAAGCTGTGGTTTGAAGGGATAGAACTATTTTGAAATTTTACTGTAGTAATACAAATTTTTCTCTGACTTTTTTTTTTTATTTCAGAGAGCGAAATTCCTGATTCTCAAACACCTCCACCAACACCAATCGACACAAAGGCCGATAAACAAGAAGAGGAGGATGATGTTATATCAAAAACAACAATGGATAAAGGTAGGCATCGGTTTTGTTTCTTAGTGGTGTATATTTTTTTAAATAACCCAGCAAAAAGAAATGGATGAAATTCTAAATGAACCATTTTTTTATTACATCAACAAGTAGCTCTTCTCTACGAAATTTATTTTTTTTACCAACAACATCCAAAAACTGTGATAAAAATATATTTATAAGAAGTTCTTTTTGGCGAGTGATAATAAAAAAGTTAATGATTTGTATGGGGATTGCATGGGAAAGTGCTTGCTCAGCAATAAGAGGATTGTGGGTTCAAATACTGATACCACGAAATAAAATTGGAATTGCTATTTTTTTTGAAACGATTTATTTTTCTAATTTAACTACTCTAATATCTCTGTTTCAAATGATTTTAACTTTTTCTCTATAAAATTTACGAATTGCTTTAAAGTATTATTTTAAAAATATTTTTTTCGGTATAAATTTTTTTTTCCAATAATCGATTAATAAAGCAAAAATACTGCACTGGAAATTAAAAAGAGGGAAAAGGAACTAAAAAATAATACATTTATGCAATTATTGGTATTTCGAATCAACTTTTCAAATAAAATTCGGTTAGTAATTGTGTACGGTAGAAGCAAAAATTTATTTTGTGATAATATAAGAGAAATGGTACCATATATCAATTTTTTTTTTTAATTTTCGATAATCAAAAGTGGTTACTGCAAATACGATATTCGCAATCAAATATGTCACTTAATTAGTAAGTTCAGTAGTATTAACCGAATTTTGGATTGCATTGATTATAGACGCAACTAATGATTGGTATTGGTAAACGAATTTGAGAAAATGTTTGTTTTCCTAACACACTATGTAAATTCAAATCTAACACTCAACATTTATAAGTGTTTGTGGTGCAAGGGGTAGAGAGTTTGCCTTGTACTCCGAACTTCCGAGTACAAATCTCGGAGAAGACAAACACAAAATGTTTTATTTTTAATTAAAATAAAATATTCAAATGTTTAAATAGCAAATAAGGCAATGAAAATTAAAAGTGATTGTGGTGCAATCAGTAGGACAGAGGACTATTAATCTGAAAGCCACTGTTCAATACCAGAAAAATCAAAAAAGTTTTTTAATTTCAATAAAATTTTGTAGAACGTAATAATATTTATTTGGAATGTAATATTGGGTTAGACAACTGAATATTAGCTATCACGACTAATAATATAATTTAACATTACGATAGTTGTAGTAACCGCCAGAATTCGATTGGCAACAAATTCGGTGGCCACAACTGAGAATGTTTTCTGGGTGTATGCAAACTTAAATTTTATGCAAATTCAAGAAGCATTTTCAAAATTGTTCTCCCCCTTAAAAAATGTGTAAACATGGATTAATCGAAAATGTAACATTTTTTATATAAAATTAAATTTATCCTTTTCTGTGACGAGAATATCATCTAATTTTCTCGATTTTTTGAAAAAAAAACCTTATCCATTAATTTCATACAACAAAATTAATTTTTTTTGTATACTTAGTAATTCTTATACAGTCAAAGCCCGGTATATCGAAAGATATATTGTCAGGCCCATTCGTTATATCGCAACAAATCGTTCGCCATATCGCAACAAATTTTTGTATTACGTCGACTACACATTTTAACATTTCTTAAAATGCTGAGTTTGGGTGCAATTGTGGGTACATTTTAAAAATTAAAAGGCTCTCTAACAAAAAATTCTTTTATTCATTTTGCGAAAAATTCGTTATCAATCAAAATTCGTCCGCAAACAATATTCTCGTTCTTTTTACAGTTTTATTAGTTTTTTGTATTTATAAAAAACATCGAGATTATTTTTATTCTATAACGAACTTTCAACTTCCGTATATTTACAAAAATAAAACAAATCAAACATATTAGCTAGGTTGATACTAGTATTTCGATCTGGCTAAAGATCTCATCAGAACCCGAAGTTTTAGAAAAGCTAGAGTCTCCATAAGAACAGAACTTTAACAAAAAACCTATTTATCATCAATTTCGCTCCTTTCGTTACATTGCGTATTCGTTACACCGAGAATTTGTTATACAGGGCTTCGACTGTATTTTGAACAGGTTTTCAAACAGTTTAATACTCACAATACATTCTCTATAAAAAATAAGTTATTTCTTTAGGTTTATCTTTCCGAAAAATGTTTTTTTAATGCAAATACAATTTTTGGATGCATTTTGACAAATACTTCTATATCAAAAATCATTGTTTTAGACAAATTAACTTAAATAAATCACATTTTTGTATTGCTAATAATAATTACAAATTATACAAAAAACTAATCCATGAGTGTTAAATTATCGTTAACTTATTACTTTATGTTTTAAAATAATGTTCTAAGTAAGGAGTATATATTACAATGTAATGCATTAGCTAACCAACTATCGGCTAACTTTTTTAATTGCGGTAAACAAAAGATAATTTGTTTGTTGTGAAACATGTTGAAAAATTGTCCAAAATATACGAGAGCAGTTAAAGTGATGAGTAAACCATTTAAAAACGACTAAAACATGGAAACATTAAGAAAATATATATATATAAATAGAAAAAATATATCAAAGTTTCCCTAACATTATGAAAATTAAATTGTACACAGTTTTGTTTTATTTATGATGTGTGTTTATGGACTCAATCAGTTTTATTAAAATTATGAATAAAATTCTTACCGTTTACAAAAATCCGGCTTGGAAAATTCTTTAAATATTGTTTGTAATTCACTTTTTATGTTTTCGAAAATTTACACTTTAGTGCGCTTTTTAGAAAACTCACAATAAAACCAAGTCAAAAGTATGCATTCAAGTCGAAATTTTTTTGAAACAGTGATAGCGAAAATTAAACTCGATGACAGTCAACCGTTTCGACAAATTCATGCAAAAAAAATTCATATTTAGAAATAATGCTGAATGTTATGAGTATTCATTACAAATTAATGTATTATGTTACTCATTATTTTATGTTGGAAAATAATGATACAGATACGGAGTATATATTGCATTACTTTACCGCACCCATTACCAAAGTTTTTCTGTGATGCTTAAACATTGGCTAACACATATACAAAAGGTTATTAAAGTCATACAAACAATTTTTTTTTATATATTTTTTTCGTCAAAGTTTCGAAAATTTTTTAAATTCCTAATATTCCCACATGCTGTGTATTTTGTTGTCAAAATATAAAAGAACAAAATGAGTGCAAAATTCAGTTATCAGGCTTAAAAAGCGATGCTATAGGAGTAAAGTAGCCGCTTGAAATACCAGCGAGTGTGGGTTCAAATTTGAATTAAAAACTAGTGAAAAGGAACTTTCTTATCACCCAGCAAAACCACACATTATTAAATAATGGGTAAAGTAATGTATCGCCATAGGGCTCCACACATTCCAATACACCTTACTTCACTGATTAATTTTACAGGCGATGAGCCTAAAAGTAATGGGTTTAATCATTGCCTAGTAGTGGGTAAAGTAACTGGTTACTTATATGGTTACCGGGTTCGGAAAAGTAATGTGTCTATATGAAATATATTTTCATAAAAAAAATTATTACTAATACATTTTTTAATTAAATAAATAACGTGTTAGCGCCGAGATTCGAACCTGGGATCTCTGGGTGATAAGCGAGAACTCTACTAACTGAGCTGTTGTCACATATAATAATGGGTTGCTTAAAATGTAACTGAATTGTTCAAAATATATATACTTCACCCTCATGCTTACAAAAAATCATAACGTAATATGCCTATAAATAGATTTTCAAAAAAAAAAAATTTTAATGTTTACTTTACGTTTACATTTCTTGAATTATGTAATTATTTTAAGTTTTAAAATAATGTAAAAGGCAATGATGGATCATTACAAGGTCAACCATGAGTGTCCTAATATTGGTAACTCATTACTTTATGCTTTCAAAATAGTTGTAAGGAGTACTCATTACAAAGTAATGCATTATGTAACCCATTATCAATAACGAATTACTTTTTATTGGAAAATAATGATAAATGTAAGGAGTACACATTACAAGGTAACGCATTACTTTATCGCACCCATTACCAAAGTTTTCCTGGACATTGGTTCAAATTTTCATAGAGTGTTCTTAAAAAGAACAACTTCCTTCCTATGATTAATGTTAAATTCATCGATGAAAAGCTAAATTTTTAATAAGTTTCTTATTCAACAGTTGCAGTGTTGGTATTAATTCTTTTTATTCGCATTTTTGCTGGGAAGCTAAATTGAATTCTAATGCGCTTTAAAAATATTTTTTAATTTTTTTTCTGGTTATTTCAGATAATTTATTTGATACAGTAAAAACTTTACACAAAACCACTGAATCAACATTTGAACGTGTCTCTACAATTTCAACAATAGGTAAGTCAAAAATTAAAGAGTCCTTTTAAAATTATGAACATGTAGTAAATATTATTGAAATCATTTACCTTTTTTAAGTTTGCCACTATTTAGTTGAAAGTGAAAAATTTTTTTTTAAACCAAAATTAAATCAAAAAACTTTCGAAAATAACTTAAAATATCACATTATTTTAATTTTTCTTTTTGGCTAAATGTACTCGTAGATTGTATAATTTTATTCAGTTTTAATTTTCCTTGAGTTTTTGTTTAATTTTAATATAATTTTATCAAATGTCCAAAGGCTTTTTTTGTGTGTATTGCAAACATTCATAAATATCATAAATGTCGTAAGAACAACAACAACAACTACAACAATCAATGATATATAATTTATCAATGATATATTTTACGTATTAATAGTTAAACTCTATCATATCTTTTGTATGTAGAAAATCAAATAAAAAAAAAATATCGATCTAATCAATAACAAAAAATCTTTAATAGTGTATATCTTAATAAAATTTATTATTGATTAAAATAAATAAATATTTTTAAATGTTAAAAACGAACGAAATTGTATCGAATTATATTCGAAAAAAATCAAACCAATGATGTATTAAAATTATTGAATGAATTAGTGGCTGACAGTGGTTGTCTACTTATGTCGCCTTTAAAAAAAAATAAATAAAATAAATCGGATTAGAAAAGTTAACAAAAGATTAAATGTCGTTACATTTTTTTTCCCCTCCTATAGTAGTACATATTTTCAGACATATCTAGTATGTAAAACAATGTATGGATGGTATTTACAATTTAAAATATCAATTCCATGGACATTTCTTTATACATATGTATTAGGGCGGGTCGATTTAAAAATCGCTCAACGTACAAGGAAAATCATATTCTAGGGATCAAAATAAGAAACTTTACCGAAGGAACCATACCTCTAAAACGAATTCTGATGTCCTGACTTTTGACCCGTAGGGTCAAATTTTGAAAAATCCCACTTTGACCCATTTAGAGTGCTCCAATCGAATATAATTTATACATTCGTATATATTTCTTCCGGAGAAGAAATATATACCCTAATCTTGGAAAGACTCCTCCTACTTTCTGAAATATCTCTATCCCGAGATTTGCGCATTTTGCTATAAAAACACGTCTAAAAAGGCCGTCTTTCAACTTAAATTTTAACCACTTAACGGTCAAATAGAATGATGATTTATGCATTAATCTGCTAGCGCGTCTCTCGGAGAAGAAGTAGCTCCCATAATCTTGGAGATATTCCTCCTAATTTCTGAAATATCAAAGTTTTTCAAAGTTTGACCCTACGGGTCAAAAGTCGGGACATCAGAATTCGTTTTAGAGGTATGTTTTTTCAGCAAAGTTTCTTATTTTGATCCCTAGAATATGATTTTCCTTGTACGTTGAGCGATTTTATTTTGCCTCCCTACAAATCGACCCGCCCTAATATGTATGTATATGTTGTTGTTAAAGCCAACTGTCCCGCTGCATTAAAAAGTATATCGCATCAATGTCACAGTATTTGTTCTCCTATAAGGAACAAAGAAAAAATAGAATAACTTTTAAGATTTTTCCAAAAAGTGGGCGAAGTAGGCGTGGTCAAATATTGAAAAATGTTGCCATCATTTGTAGTATGTATATTATTTATTATTATTTAACTGAATTTTTAAATATCTCAAAATCGGGGGAAAAATTTAATTTTTTTTTATTTATAAAAAGGGCAACCAGAAATATGCTGTATCATGTTTTTTTCTATGTGTCGTATTGAAAAATGAATAAGACCTTTACCCGTTTCAGAATAATTTATTTATCCGTTTTCAGATAGATTTGTTAGAGCATAGTTTTGCGCTTAACAGCATATTTTTGAATATTTTGATCTTAAGAGCATATTTTTAATATAAAATCTTATTTTTTTTTTAGCATATTTTTGTAGTTTCTAGAACAAACCTGTATTTTAAGATCATATTTTTTTACTTTTTTTCCTTTTCCTTTTCCTTTCCCCCTTTTTTTTTTCTTTGAAAAATAAAACTTTTTGAATTTTCTAGAACAAACCTGTATTTTTTGAATTTATTAATACTATATTTTCTGGGGTTTGCAACATCATTTTCGGATATTCAACAATTTTTTCCTGTTTTTGGGTTTCCTGTTTTACAGAATATACGCTTTTTTAATTAGTCTTTAATCTCATTTTTTAGTCAGCAACTGAAATAAATTTTACAAAATTTATTTCAATATATTTTTTAAATTTTAGGACCATATTTGGTTGCCCTGTTTATACCAAAAAAAAAACATCTGAACTTTTGTCGAAATAAAAAAAACTTTGCCGATTTTCATATAAATTGAGATTTGTGTTACTGTAAAAATTCGGAACTAGTTCTGAATTTTTAAAAACAAAATTTATTTTCTTAAAATTCTTCATATAAAAATACAATTGATTTAGCCAAATTTCTAGTATTTGCGAAATGCGGTAAAATAATAAGTGTTTTTGATATTTAACCAGGCCTACTTCGCCCAAAAAAGTTGGAAAAGTTGTTTCAGTTTTAATTAGTATCATAAAGGATAACAAATACTGTAAGTTTGACATTGCTGCTACATACTGTTTTTTTTAGCTGGACAGTTGATTTGGAAAACAACATATTTATATTAGGATGTCCCTTAAAAAAACGATTTGTCGAAACTATTTTTGGGTCTTCGTTCAGATTTTCATGAACTTCGTATACCTTGTAGGGAAAAACAATAAATAAACAAAAAAGGAAATTTTTGTAGGTTTGTGATGTTTGTAACACGTTACTGGTGAGCTGACATTGGTATACTTGGTATACCTCAAGCTATATAAAATTACACCATTTTTCAAATACTGTTCTCAAATGTCAATTCCATTAAACGGTGCAAAAACCCTATGGAAAAAACTGAGAAAATTTAAAAATCGGAAAATTTTGGTTGCACTTGTAAACCACCATACAACTTTTCACCAAGCAGCAATATTGAAATTAGTTTTGCAGTGAATGTATCTACCAAGTCTAGTGAGTTCATTTTGTATTGGTTTGGATCTGAAATTTAAAAACCATGAGCAACAAAATTATTAAAAAACTCTTTTTACTTTTTCGACTTTTAAATGCCTATCTGGTGAAGACGTTTCAACGGGAAACTTTGCACGTCATAGCTTTTAAGTATATTCAACCTAGTCCTATCCATCGTTCCTCTCAATTTATAAAACCTTGAAAATTTTCGGTTTCAACAGATGCCGAAAATGTTTGAAGTAGGTCATATACATGTTTTATGCTAATAGAAAAGAAAATGTCTTCTTTTAACACAAATTATAAAAAAATTAAAATTTATAAAAACCTTGAACAATTTTGTAACGAAAAACCAATAAAACCAAAAATAAATTAACATATTTTTTCAAACACTATTGTCCTAAATATACATAATTCAAAAAATTAACATCAGTTAAAAAAGCAAATTAAAGTTAAGAGCACTTTATTTCATAATCCGAAATCAAAAAAGATCTCAAAGTATTTTTTGTTAGTAAAAGTTTTGAATTTTCGATCAATGCCTGACGTAGGGTGCATGTCTGGAGAAATAACATTTAACATTTTTTCACAGACCAATCTTCCAGAAAATATTAAAATTTGTATTAGTTTTTTAACACATTTCCAAGAAAACTGTAAAGAAATTTAAAAATTTTTGGTACAATCATAGAAATAAACCTGTAAAAATAGCAAAAAAAAGCTACTAAAAATTAATTAAAAATGAGCTTGCAGAAAAAACTGCCAAAACTAGCAGATTTTTTTAGTAAATATTAGTAACATAAGAATAGAAAAAAAAATCTGTTGAATTTACAAATATTTAATTATATTTGAGCTAAATTTTAGTTAATTGAAAGTAACAAAATAATCTGCTAAAATCAGTAAAAACATTTACTAAATATTAGTAAAAAAAATTGTTAAAAAATGTGAAATGTTTAAAGTTTATTTTTAGTTTTTTTTTAATGTGAATTAAATTCTGCCCCTATGAAATCAGCAATCTTTAATTTTTTAGCAAACATTTCTGTTGATTTTAGCAAAATAAAATGTTATTTGCATTCTACTAAATTTAAAGCAAATATAGCAAACATTTTGTTAGTATTACAGTTTTTGTTTGCTATTTTTAGTCTACAAATTTTTAGTAAAAGATTTTTACTAATTTTACAGAGCAAAATGCTATTTGCAATTAACTAAAATTTACATCGAATATAACTAAAAAATGTTAAAGTTAACAGATTTATTTTTGCTGTTCATTTTTTATTATATTATTTAATATTTAGCAAAAAAAAAAATCTGCTAAATTTAGTAGTTTTTTCTTCAAGTTAAATTTTAACAAAATGTTAGTAGCTTTTTCTGCTATTTTTACTGGCTTATTTCTATGAGTGTAGATAAACCAAAATTTTTTATTTTTAATAAATTTTAAAGTAGAGGAGGTGGCATATCACTTAAAGCATCTTTCTTTCTTTATCTTACAACGTACATTACTCCAGGCAAAATTTTAGAAATTCGTCCACATTTACAAAAGTTACACTCCCCAAAAGATTTTTTACACGAGGTAGTCAATTTTAACAACATATAAGTTCACCCTGTACTGAAACAGGGTGACCCAATCACAATATTACAAAAGATTAACACATCTTTTACAATTTCCAATTTGATTCTATATTTATTGCCATTTTTTTTTTAAATACACAACTGTCCACCCACCTGTCCATTGTTTCTCTTAATTCAAAATTTTGTTTCTCTCAATTCACAATTTTATAAATTACTTAGTAAACCTTTAAATATATGTAAGTAGTAAATAGTTAGATAGATATTTAAAATACCTTTAATTTAATACCCATTTTTGTATAGTTTCTTTGGAACAAATTTGAGAAATACCAAAAAAATAAGAAAACTGGGGTCTTTTTTGACCCCAGCTTTGTAATCCTTAAAAGTAAGATTTGGAACGATAAAAAAATTGCGTTTGATTCGTTAGTTTAGTACCCTTATCACATATCCAAATTAAATCAAAATTTGAAAGAAGTTATTCTGTTACTCCTAGTGTGTTTTTTTTGGTCAAAAATGGCAACGTTAACTCCATATGGATCAAATTACATAAAATAATTGCTGTTATCAAGTACAATTTTTTTTTTTTTTACAAACTTGTAGTCAAAATAAAAATTACCTTTTATGGACCCAGACCACTAAGATTTAAAGATTTTTTTAAATTAGACTTATATCATTTAAGTGATATTTTTCCAAAAAATTTTACACATTTTGGAGAAAACATTCTAATTTTGCTCAATTTTTGCAAAATAATAATACAAATAAATTATAATAAAAATTCACTAATAATACAAATTTTCACTAAATGTCCTTTAAAGGAGCCGTTCCACACACAAACACGAATTAAATTTTTTTTTCATTAAGTTTTGTTCTTTAATTAAAACTATTGTATTATAAAAATAACAATCCACATCTCTAAATTAGGCATTTTAAAACATTTTTAAAATTAAACACTAGTTTTAATTTTTTAGCATATTCTTAGGTCATGATTAAGTAACTTAATGATATTCGATGAGTTCAGAATTCGATATCTGAATAATTTTGAGTATATTAAATAAAATTAAATTTTTCACAATTTCGAATTTTGAGAAATTTAAATAAATAGATCATTTTTGGTCGAAATTAGGCTCAGACTAACGTTTTCGAAAAAAATCGATTTCTTCCATTTGAAACCATTTGTAATGACAAATCGTTTTTTAAGGGACATCCTAATGTATATACCAGCTGAGAACATTTTCAAACTATTTTGTGACCGCACTTGATGTGTTTCTTTAAATATTTTTTTTTAGTTGTCCAAATGGTTGTTTCGTTTGAGAGTTTTTTATTTAAAATTTAAAAGTTTTTCTTTTAACTTAAATTTTGTTGAAAAACAAAGTAAAGTAAGGTTTTATTTAAATTAATTTGTTATCATAAAAATTGTGTTAACATATAACAACATAATTTGTTTAAATTTTTCAATATCTTACATTTTTAATTCACATGACTGAAAACATATAAAATCAACCACTCAATTTCCTCCACCCCTTCTGATTTCAACCAAACTTGATATAGAAAAATAGAAATGAAAATGAAAATTGTTCAAGTTCGAGGCCATACTCTATATTTCTTTATTAGGATATTGTCCTAACAAATAATTTATAGAGTTTTTTGTTTTCAAATTTATTATTTGACCCTTTCAGGAATGTGTTGATAGATCTATTTGGGGAATTTTATAGGTTTCCATCATCAGAACACGTTTTGAAAGCGGTAACAATCCCATGCCAAACATCAAACATTCATATAAACTAGTTTACTAACTACATGAGAACTAATATATGAGCTTGAAGTTAAAGATTATAACCATTGATTAAAAAAATAAATTTAAAACTTGTTTGTTATGTGCAACGTCCACCTCTTGTGGATATTCAATACACGTTTTATTTTTCTCTCTCCTTTTTATATAAAAGACAAAGTACAGTCTAGTTTACTCCCCCTGTGTTGTTTATAAACTAAACAAAATGTAAAAATGAGAGAGAAACAAAAAACGTGTATTGAATATCCACCAGAGGTGGACCTTGCACATAACAAACAAGTTTTCAATTTATTTTTTGATCAATGGTTATAATCTTTAACTTCAAGCTCATACATTAGTTCTCATGTAGTGAGTAAACTAATTTATATGAATGTTTGATGTTTGACATGGGATTGTTACTGCTTTCAAAACTTGTTCTGATGATGGAAACCTAGAAAATTCCCGAAATAGATCTATCAACACATTCCTGAAAGGGTCAAATAATAAATTTGAAAACAAAAAACTCTATAGATTATTTGTTAGGACAATATCCTAATAAAGAAATATAGAGTATGGCCTCGAACTTAAATAATTTTCATTTTCATTGCACAATTAAAGGTCGAAAAAAACATAATTTTTATTTTTAATAAAAATTATATCAAACTTGAAAAATAGAAATTTGATAAACGTCACGTTTCAAAATATGAAAAATTTTCGAATATTTTAAATAAAATTTGGTGCATAATATTCCATATATTTTTAACGGCTTAAATATCTTTTTAACGGCTTAAACTCATTAATACCTCATTTTAAAGCTTCACGGCAAAATGCATTTTTTGTAAAAACCGCGGTTCAAATATGAATAAAAATAAAAAAAAAAATTTAACTAAAAAGCTCATAATTCAGATACATGCAGGAGTACCACATAGGGATTTGGTAACTGCATAGAAGAATAATTTATAATTAAAATATATTTTTATATAAAGCCCTTTACAATATTAGATATTGAACACATAGGCATACATGTAATCTACAACATATAATTTAAGATATAATAATATATACTGTCTTACAAAAAATATTCTATTATTATATTATATTTTATAATACAACTTATGATATAATTGTATATGACATTAAATAATGTAAGATATAATTATGTAAGGTTCCATATATGACACAAGAAAAACAATTGGGTTCGAGATATGATTATACATGGTCCAATATCATTAGTATTTTCTATGCGCAGAAGATATTACTATACATTGTTATATAACTCCATACATAATTATAAAAATGCCAGATGTCTAAATTATGTTTCTTAAAATTATTTTTCCTAATGTTATTAAAATTATCTATGTCATGGGATTTAAGTTAATCCAATTCAATCTCAATATATCTTATTCGAACCACTAAAAATTGCTCATCTGTTTGGATCTAATTAGATCCAATTAGATCAAAATTAATCACATGGGATATTTTGGGATCATTCAGAATCTTAAATTAGATATTATTGGATAACCAAATTTTGAGATCAATTTTGATCCCAAAAATTAATCCCATGGGATATTTTGGGATCTTTCAGGATCATAAATTATATACTATTATATCCCCAAATTTCGATATCAATTTTGATCTTATTTAATCCAGTAATATATTTGAGGAATCTAATCGGATATTACTGGATACCCCAATTTTGAGATAAACTTTTATAAGAATAAATATCGACCTATATCAAATGAGTTCTGATTTTGTATATGAGACATTACTTTTTTTTTATCGGGAAGAGTTTTTTTTTTATATATATACCGGTTTGATCAATGGATTTTGAAAAAATGCGTTTTACCGCCAAGAGGCAAGTTATTTTTGAGAACCAGTAAAACCACAATTTAATTACCTTTAAAATGAGGTATCAATGACTCTTGAAGCTTAAACCGTTAAAAATATATGGGTAATAATTTTGTGCAACTAATTTTGCAAAACTTTTATTTTTATTTTTATTTTTTTCAATAAATAATTTTTTTTATGCAAATATTTTTTTCTACTGTATTTAGTATCTTTTTTAGATTTGTATCCAAAACTTTGAATCCCATAAGAGCTTCACATATTAATTTGGCAACGGCATAGTGCAATAAATTACAATTAACATATATTTGTTTGGAAATTTAAACAAACAGTTTTTTTGACATACAGCGGTGTAAACAGCAGATTTTGAAAAAAATGCATTTTACCTTCAAAAAACAAATTTTTTGCTTATTAAATTTAAGGTACTGGCATTAAATTGAGGTATCAATGAACTACGTAGCTTTAACCGTTTAAAAAGATATGAACGATTAAATACGTATACTTTTGTAAAATTTTCGATTTTTTTTATATGTTAAAACGCGATATTTTCACAACCGTTAGAGCTTACAAACTTGGACGATGACATATTTATGTCACACTTACCTTCCATACCAAGTTTCGTTAAAATTGAAGGGAGTAGAGGTCGGAAATTGGATATTTTTTAATGGTTTTATATGGAATGAGTCATATGGAAATATTTTCTTTTAGACATGTTGTTCAAATGGGGATGTTGTTGTTTACTTAATTATAAAAATTTAAATGTGTTTTAACCCTAGAACACACACCCGGGTACAAATGTATCCACTTGCAACTTTGCATTGCTGTAACTCAGGAACGGCTTAACTTAGGGCATAGAGATGTCGGATCTAGGAAATATAAGCAATTTCTAATCTTTTAAAGGTTATTTGATCCAATTCAGTGGTTTAGAAGCTACGAGCTTCCAAAGTTGACATCTACGTAAACACACACAACATTTGGCTATCCCACTCCCGAGACCTTTTTTGCTTATATCTCTAGAACCAGGTAGAATATTTGCATTAAACAAAAACTAAAACATTTGTAAAATATTAATATACGCATTTTAAAAATAAATAATGAAATTGGACCATTAACACATTATAAAAAGCCAAAATAAGCTAGTAGGTACAAACGTATCCCGGGTGTGTGTTCTCGTAGAAAAAGTTGGGTATGCATCGTATGGTTAAATATGTTCACAGGTTTCTCTATACCTATTGATTTTCGAAGTTTTTTTTTTGTTAATTTAACAACGAAAAATTATCGACTGCGCTGTACGTAGGTCATACTTGGGGTTTTTTCATTATCATTGAAATCTCTGCCATTAGTTAAAACTAATGAAAATGGAAAATGGAAAATATATCATTAAGATTTAATGGTAATTAAATGTTATCCATTAGAAAAAAAATTTCTTAAGTCTCAAATAAACCTGTAATGTTATTACAGATATTTTCGCTTTAGTTCTTTATTATAGAGTCAAACCATGGTATAACGAATACTCGGTATAACGAAAATACGAGAGAATTGTTTGCATTGTCTACCTTATAAGGAGTGAGATCAGTGAAACTAGTGCACACATTTTACCTTGGAAGTTCTTTTTACATACATCAAATGAACGTGAGCTTTGAAAATATACCTAAATTGTGTGTAAAAAGTATTAATCAAAACAATTAGTTAGTTCGTCAAAAAATGTATAATCAACAAAAAGTAAGGGAACAAATAATTCAAATTTACAAAGAAATACCGGATCTTACAGCAATTGATAACAAATTAAAGGCTTTACGAAATACGAAAATATAATGACACTCGTATTGTTAATAGAAGTCCGCGAACCGATATTAAAAAGGGTATATCTGATCTAAATAATACTAAGTGGAACTTTTGAGGAAAAATCCTAGCCTGACTCATGTTGTTCGGGTAATCAATTAACATCCTCGATTTTCTGTGGTTTCTTGTGGGTGGTGGATTAGAATGAGGCTGAAGATGACCTAGTCGCTTAGGTCGAAAGTGCTTCACTCCCTCTAGCGGTGATCCCCACAAGATTTTTTCATCTTCTCTTGCATTTATTAACAATTAGTGTTTTCTATTTGCAATAGTAACAATTAATTATGATCTCAAACCTGACAATTCAAAATGAAATTATTTTACATTTAATTAGTTTGGTTGTTTTTTGCTTTATTTTATTTTTTTTTTTTTTAGTGGCGTATTTTTTTCTAAACGTCAAACGAAAATGACAACTGAGTATGATGTAATATCTTAGTAATAGTGTCAACGAATATTGCTAAATACTTATAGTAACATATATTGCCGGCAATAAATATGTACGCAATTGAGTGGTTCACACTAGAGATAACATAATTTTGACATTTGCTGCAATTTATTTCTACATATTTATCTCTAGTATAGACTGTGGGTTAGGAGTGTTTCCATTTATTTTTAATTTTAAATTTTCAATAAACTCAGCATTTTGAGAAATGTTAAATGTGCAGCCGATTTAGTACAAAAAGGTGTTGGGATATAACCAATATTTCGATTTAACGAATAGTCCTGACAATATATCATTCGTTCAACCGGGCTTTGCCTGCATTACCAAATTGACAATAGATTAAAGAACCAAATCGAAAAGCTGTGCAATAATATTGCTAGTAAATGGGCATCTTAATGGTATTTAAAACACACTAATTCATTGAAAAACCAATTTAGTTTGAATCAATAGCATTATTGTCCAATTCTTTTTTAAAGTGTGGAAAAGAATAAAGAGCTAAAATACATGCTTTGGCAAAACACCTGTTTAGCATTTAGGTGTGAACGTGGCTTAAGATTAACACACCTAAGTCTTAACTTTCGATTGATGCAGCATAAAACATTATTGTTATTATGTGGTTCACAGGTCTATCATTATTATACTCAAATGAAAGATACTTTTGTGTAAACTTATATTCTTAAAAAAATCATGGCTTTGCGGTTAAATTTCGAAAAATTATGCAAAATATAAAACAAAATTGGGTGAATGATTGATATACATGTGAAAACTGCGATATTTCAAATATTGCAAATAAGAAAACCTTTTTTGAAAGATTTGGTTTCAGGCGTACCTAAATCTATTAAAAAATTTGTGGAAAAAGGTGAAATTTGTTTAGTAGTGTAATTTAACGTTCCAAATTTTGAACACTGTCTCCTCTGCTTCCGGTAATATGAATCAGTATTTTATAACAAATAGGGAAGGGCATATATCAAAGGGTATGAACATTTTCTACACTCAAATAAAATAATCAGTTAAAGTTACAATCTGCAATTTTAAAGAAAAATTAAATATTTAGCTAATTTTAACAAAACGTGTCTGTAATTATTATTACAGTGAAAATAGACGAATTAATGAACTTTAATAAAATTTAGCCAAAGTTTAGTAAATCATTAATGGCAAATCAATGCTAAAACTAGCCAATTTTTTACTAAAAATTAGTAATTTTTTTTTAATTCAATGCCAAAGAATTATTGTTATTATTATAATTCTTTGGCATTTTCTTTATGTGAAGGATTTTACGACCTTGTTCTTCCTCTTAAAGTTAATTTTGTGTGACAGTTTTATTCGAATTAGTATTTCTTCATTTTTAATTGTGCTTGGCTGAAGTGGTGGGTTGGTATACGACCCGGGAAACATGCCAACGTAAGCTAGCTGGCATCACCACAGCAGTGCCACCTCTGAGGATACGTAACAAATGGTTGAAGTTGATTGTTAATGTTGGTCTACCAACTACATATGCTGAATTTTATATCAAAAAAGGCACATTTTGAAACCGACCCTCTCAGATTTTGATGAAATTTTGCATACAGCTACATTTTATCTATACAAACACAACCTCATTTTTAAAAATGACGGTAATAGGTACTTTTAAGCAGCGATTACTACGGAATGGCTCAAAGATCTTGCTGCCATTAGAAAGGTATATAAGTCAGCTTTCGAAAACATATTTGGGGGTGTCTGAAAAATTTGACAATACGATTCTTGTTCTAATAGTAGAATTACGAAAAAATCTGTATAACTTTCAAAGTATAGCTACTTTATTCTTTTTTGTCACACAATGATATTAAAATATAAGGAAGTTAACAAGACATGCATTTACTTAAAAAAAATTAAAAAAAAGAAAAAAAAGCCCATTTAAGTTTTTAGATATGTTATATATTTTAAAGAGACCTTACTAAAAAAATTTTTTTTTGGAAAAGAACACTTGGCCTTTGAAGTTTTTTCCTAGTTTAAAGTATTATTTTAGCCAAAAAAATTTTTAAGTGCAATATAAAATTTTTACAATGTATGTTTTCGAAAGCTAATTTAAATACCTTTCTAATGGTACCAAGATCTTTGAAATCGGTTCAGCCATTCCGTAGTAATCACAGCTGAAAAGGACATATTATCGTCATTTTTCAAAAACTTCGATACCTTGCCACGCCCACATATTTTCAAAAATGCAATTTCTAAAAATGAGGTTGTGTTTCTATAGGTAAAATGTAGCTGTATGCAAAATTTCATCAAAATCTGAGAGGGTCGGGTTCAATGCATATCGGTTTTGATATGAAATTCTTCATATGAGCCAAGGGGCTCGCTCGGTTGGTGTTTTTTTTTGAGAAATAAATTAGTTTAAATAAAAAAAATGTCTCATTTAAGTAACACAATTGAACAAAATCAGATAAAGTTAATGCATCGGGGTTGCGACCTAAAATTTTTACAAGACTTTGGGACGCAGATCACGAATATGGCCTTAGAATTTTAAAGTAAGCTATAGTTAAAGATATATTTTTAAACAACTTTTTGTTGAAAACTAAATATTTTTTCATAAACTTCTCGCAAAAATGAACAAAATTGTAAACAAACACACTACTTTTTTACAACATTCAAATAGTATGAACTTAAAGTTAACATTTTTTACGATTTTTTTAAAGAAAACATCTACAATGAAAAGAAGAACCAAAATTTTAATATGTAGTTATGTATCTTTAGAAAACATCCCTAGTTACTTAACTCATGAAAAAACACGCGTACTTCTCTTTTAGTTTAAGAAAAGAATTGCTTAAACTGTGAACATTTTACATATTTGTATGCCTTAAAAATATAAAGTCTGTGACAAATTATAATTAATAAAATGCAGATAAAAATATTTAATCCTTTGAGTACCCTTGTACACTACAATGTACACCCTACCCTTATATACTACAGTTAAAAAAATATAATAATGCATTAAATCTTTATATTTTTGTTAAAATATAATCTTTACAATATTTGTCATTGAAAAAAAAAAATAATAGCCGCGAACAAAGACTGATTTTTTTTTCAACCTTTATCTTCGAAAAAAGGAGAGTTTGGAGTATCTCCTAAACTTAGAAAGCTAGTATCTCGACATTTAGCACGTATCTTCATCTAATGACCAGAACAAAATCAAAGAAATAATTTTTGCTTATTTGAATTTTTTAGTGGTAAAAATGGACTGAGAAGTTACAAGAATTCGATTTTTGGTTTAATTTTTCGGTGGGTAGTAGGGGGATGGGGCATAACTAACCAGAATCTGATGTCAAAATATAAATATATCCACAAGCAAAAAGTCGGTATTGAAAGGGTTAAGTATATTTAATACATGCTTACTAATCAATACCAACAATTTTTAGTAAATTGAAGTGCGGTTTTCTAAAAAAAGGATAACGGTTGTAAATGATTATGTTTAAAAATGTACTTTTTATATTTTCTCCATAGCAAATTCATACAAAATTAATTAAAAAAAAAAAAATGTTTGAAAAATTGTACTTCAGACTGAATTTTCTGAAAATTTTGATATCCAATTGATGGTTTTTTTTATGAAATGAATTAAGTGGAATATAAATAAGATCATGTGCTAAAATTGAGCAAATTCGATCAAGGGGTTTTATAATATTCTCAAAATAGAAAAAATAAGTGAAGTTTTCACTTTAATTGAAATGATTAATTGAAATGATATCACCCAAACGCAATAAATTGATACGGTTCTCTGAATCTGAAAGTCCATACTTTGAAACCATATTAAAAATTGTTCGTAGTTTATTCCTGTATACGAAAAAATAAATACAAAATATAAGAAAAAACTTTTTAAATGGTAAATTCGCGAATATTTTGCAAAGTAGAATAGATATCAATATTTGGCCTTCACATTCGTGATCAGTGACCTAAAATCTATCAGAATCCTAAAATCTAACAAAATCAGCTGCTGTGGTAACATTTAACACTGGTTGCGTATGAGTGTTATAATGCACTTAATTAATAATACTCATACGCCATCCATAAGATCTAAAGCAAAAAAAGTAACAAAATTTGTATGCTCTAGTAAAATCTCATTACTAGTAAACTAATTAATTAACTTAACTACTAAACAAAAGATAAAAATAAATTATAAAACAATAACAAATTTTTTAGATAGCTTAAATTCAAACCTAGTAAAATCACAGAAATTTTCACTGTCAGCACCGCATTTTGTTTCAATTTGTTTTTTCATTAGTTAAATAATTATATTGGTGATGAAAGAAAAGTACTTTCACCACTCATTTAATAAAACATTAAAGTTCAATGACGTTATAAAATGTACTTATTTCAACGCACTATGATATAGGATGTACATTGGCGTAGCTCGGCAATATTTACATGTTTACGAATATATTTCAATTAAAAATAAACTTGAATAATATTTCTTTCGTAAAACTTATTATATTCATTAGAGTGCCTCATTTTAAGACTTTTTAAAAAAATGCAAGATGCACCCCCCGAAAATAAAGATTAACATGTTTTATGATGACTCCTAAAATATTTCGGCTCTAGCGATAACATCCCGTGAGCTAAACGATTTTTAAAAGGCCTCCAAAAACACTATTTTCTGTGAATTAAAAATTAGTTATGGCTTCTTTTGTCAAACATTTAGTCAAATATAAAGCATTTTAAAAAACTCTACGATTCTGCATTAAAAAATGATTAAAAACAATTCCTCGGATCGAGATAATAAGATTTATAAGTAATTTTTGTGATGCTTTTTTAATGCAAATTTTATAAAAATTTCAAAAAATCTCCCATTTCCATACGTTTTTAATTTTTAATACATATTTTAAAGGTGTTGACATCCGCTAATAATTTCAATATAATGTTTCCTAGTGATAAAGGATGTTTTAATTATTATCTAAGAAACTAGAAAATTCTAATTTTTAAGATCAATGCCCTAATTTGTCCTGCGGTTAAAAGGTTTGATTTTTGAGCGACTTCGACCAATATAATATCTAGTAGAGTTGTGTAGTTCGTAAACGAACTAGTTCAATTGAACTTGTCTTTTCTTTAAACTAGTGAGCTAGATCACAATCATCTGCTGTTTTAGGTCTTTCGCTCTTTTCGTTCTTTTTGTGTTTTGAGTAATATTTCTTTTCTTTATGTTGCTTTTGAGTTTTTTTAATGTTGCCAGCTCAATTTTTTTTAACGTTTAAAGGAGACGTTATTCATTTCTTCTTTCTTTCGAAAAATTTTTACCTAGTTCTTTGAAAAATACAATCATTTCTGCAAATTAATAAAAAATTCAATTTTAAGTTTATAAAATGTCTGGAAAACGTAAATTTTTATAATTACGTACCATTTTATGATTTAACAATCATTTTAAATATATTTAAAAGTGTTGAATTATTCTCCGGTAGTAAATTTAATAGAAAGTTACACATTTTGTTTACACATTTTGTTTCGCATCAGCTGATTCAATTCACTTCAAATAGTTCGTGTCGCACAGCTCAATTTAGGATAAAGAGCTGTTGAACTAGAAGAGTGAACTAGTTCATTGAAAGGAGCTGAACTAAAAAGAGCGATCTTTAGAAAGACCTAAAATGCCCAAGAATAATATCTAGTATCAAACATTAGATTAGACTAGAGTGGCACTATGCACCGCGACCAGAAGTTGGTATTTTGTACTGCGTATCAAACATGAAAAACAGTTGAATATTTTCTGAAATGAATCAAAATTTTTAAAAAACTTGAATATATTTTTTTTATGGTTTGAGCAAGATTATTCGAGTTCAAGATCATTTGTTTTTTATTTTTAAATATGAAAAATTAGGTTTTATTAAATAAAAAATATAGTAATGTTTATATTAAAAACTGAATTTTATGCATACAACGTTTATGTAAAACAGAAGTACCACAGAGCCTGAAAGGGCTCCCAAAATTATTAGAGTTACCAAAATTATTAGAGGATTTCGAAAACATTTCAAAGATGTATTAAAAAAGAGAAATGGCAGAGTTGTTAAAATTTTTTATAAAAATCGCATTGAAAAACATCAAAAAAATGGTATACAAATCTTATTATTACAACTTATTTTAACAACCCTAGCAAAACTTTGGTAATGGGTGCGATGAAGTAATGCATTACTTTGTAATGTGTACTCCTTACCTGTATCATTATTTTCCAACAAGAAGTAATGAGTAACCAATAATTGAACACTCATGGATTACCTTGTAATGACACCTCATTACATTTTACATTACTTCAAAACATAAAATAATGACTTACCGATCATCAATTACATAATGCATGAATTTCAAACGTAAAGTAATTATTAATATATATTTTTGAAAATCTTTTTATAGACACATTACTTTGTGATTTTTTGTAAGCATGAGGGTAAGGTGTATATTTTTGATATCACGAACGAAAATACGTAGCACAACAACTCATTTACATTTTAAGCTATAAAATATTATATGTATCGATAGCTCAGTTGGTAGAGTTCTCGCCTCACCAGGTTCGAGTCCCAGCATGACCACATTATTTATTTAATAAAAAAAAGTTATTTATTTAATTGTGAAAATTAAAAACTACATACATATATCAATTATTCTTTGAAATAATTTGAAAATAATTAAATTTTTTGACCTAATGACTTCCGATTTATTTTTATTAAAAACATTATGGAGTTCATAAATCACATGCATATTTAAGTTTTATAAATTTTCTTTTTTTCTATTTTTCACTGTTTGAATTTTTAAGAAAATGAAAATAATCCCAAAAGTATGAAACTTTGAAGTACCTTATATTCGAAAGTTGTTATTGGATTTTTCCAATTCGAAAAGCATTCGATTCCTACTGTTGTCTTTCATCATATTTATATAATATATGAAATGCATATTTGTAAAAAAAAAAGATTTTTTGTTGGAAATGCTATTTTTAGATACACTTTCGAAAGTGTTCTCCCCCTTCAAATAGTTTTAAACATGCATAAATCGAAAACTTTACATTTGTTATATAATATAAAATTTTTCTTTTTCTGTGACGTTAATGCCATCTAATTTTTTTAATTAAAAAAAATCTTATCTATTAAGAGAGCGGTCCAAAATTAGACGACCGGACGTGTAGATGGCGACAGTAGTTAAAAAAAACTACTTTAGTGAAAAGTGGTAACCTTATGAAACATAAGTTTTAAGTTCCAAGGTGCCACGTTGTTTAGTTTTTTTTTGAGCCATCAAAAATAAACAATCTCAGTGAATTTGTAAACATGGAAACAATTGTTCACCGTTATGTAATGCAATACTTTCATTTGAAAGGTCTCAATCCAACCAATATTAAAGACAAGCTGGATTTTACTCAGGGATAGTCTGCTCCTTCATTAACGACTATAATTTATTATGTGGCAGAGTTTAAACGAGGCGGTACAAGCTGCCAAGATGAATGCCGTATTAGTCGACTAACTGAAGTGTCCACGACAGAAAAGGTTAAGAAAATCCACAAAATGGTATTTGATGATCGTCGGCTGAAGGAGCGTGAGCTTGCTGAAACGATAGGCGTTTGCTCACAATAATACAAAAACAGCGCCGATGTTTCAATAGTGTTGGACGAGTTTCTGCGTCGATTAGCCGAGTTTCTGCGTCGCTTAGTAACCATGGATGGGACATGGGTCCACCGCTTCACATCTGAGACAAAGGCACATTCAAAGCAGCGGACTGGAATGGGAGAATCGTGTCCAAAGAAGTCGAAGACATTTCCATTTGCAGGCAAGGTCATGGTGTCTGTTTTTTGGGATGCGAGTGGGATAAATTTTATTGATTATCTTTAAAATCAACAGCGAGTATTATGGCGAAAAATAAAGTGTTGTTTCCTCAAGACCATGCACCACTATTTCGATGGCCAAAATCAATGAATTAAAGTTCTAATTGCTTCGTAAAGCACCTTATTCGCCGTTTAGCATCTAAAATTGCATTGCATTTGCAAATTCATATTTTTATATGTATTTATTATTGCATAGGTGTGAAAGAGGACAAGTATATGAATTAAATGCTTTTTCAATCAGTGAAAACGGTTAACCGAAATACCGGGGTTTCGGGCCAAATTTCAGGTTTTGAAAATCTTTTTTTTTTTATTAACCGGTCGATTAACCAGTTTTTTAATTTTTATTTATATAATTTGGGTAGCAAAGATTCTACAAAAAAGTAGTTTTTAAGAAGATCAAGTTTCTGTTTTTTTTGCTAATTAAATCATTGAAAGGGAAAATGTCGAAAAACGCCGAAATAGATGTCCACTTATTTTACTATCAAAATATACAATTTTTATTAGGATCTGGAGTTTCATCCAGAAGCGGTTAACATTTTTTTAAACATTATAATTTCAGAGAAATCGATTGTATTACTTTGGAATATAATAAAGTGTAATGCATTATAAAAGGCTTTAAGTGTTTGTTTGACCTCTGAAATCGAAAACAAGAGATCGTAAATATTTCGACCACTCTGATTTCAATGGCGTACCCAGTTTTTGCACTTATAGGCCCGAATTTTAACAAATTTCCATTACATTTTTTCATGTTTGACGCAGTTTTTTATAAGTAAAATTTAAAAAATTAAATATATTATCTTAGAAATACATAAAAGACCTTTATTAACAACGGGTATTAAATTTGGTTAATAAATGTGCAGAATTACCAAGTCCGCATTTTTCTCAGTTTTTACTATATTTTACCATTTTGCCACAATTTATCGTCCCATTTCGTAATCGATCAAAGCATCTGCATAAGCAAAAATACAAATTTAAACAATTAATTCGTGTAAAAAAGAAAGGAAGTGCGGTTCATGAAAAAACGCGAAATGTGCCTAACACTTTTAAGTTATTTCGCTTTTAAGCTAAAAGCACACAATTTTTTGAATTACCAACATTATGCCATTCGTTCAAACCAACGCTTGGCCACTGTTATCAATCGGGTAACAGGACAATACTGTCAAGATTGTTAATACCACATTCTGCCAACGCATAACAGATTGTCGCCGACGCTTTGCCATCACTGTGCCGATTGTATTTTTCTACCTGGGGACTTTTGAATATAGAGTTCTTCAAAATTATGTAGTTATGGGATTTTTAAAAATTTTTGAAAATATAACCGTCAAAAAATCTCGAGTTCTTGAAAATTTTAAAAACTAAATATGGAGATGCTCAAAAGAGTATGTGTGTAAAAAAAAATTAAACAAATTTTATGTATCAATTACGATTTATATATCATTATTACGAAATACTTTACTGAACCGAATATTTTATGTCAAAAAATTGAAAATTAAACAAAATTGGTTTACATACTAAAGGGTTTTTTTAGTTTGATAAATTAATTTATAATGTAAATCTGTGCAAAAATAGTGAATCATATACTTGGAGCAAAAAAGTGCTAAAAACTCAAATAATTTTTAAAAAGTGCCATCTAGCACTTTTTCATAAATTTTGAGTGCTGATCAAAAAAAAAAAAAAGTGAATTTATAATGGAATTTGAAAGTCGCAAACTTGAAAAAGTTAAATATGTATTTTGGGGTACAGTATGAATGTAGTTACCCGTTTAAAAATAGTTATATCTAATAATATATAATATGATTAAGTCATATCTGACTTTGAATAGAGTCACATTACGGCTTATATCATTATATACAATTGCATCTGATAATTTTTATTGTGAGAATTTATTTGTATGGTTCGTGATATGTTTATATCTCTCCAAATATTACTCCATATATAACTACATAAGCCATATGATAATAATCCAAATATATGCAGTGATCGATATGATTATATATGGTCCCATTGCAAAGTGTTATAGAATTATATGTGACGTCATACTGAAAATATTTTCCTTATAATTTTATATAGCTTTACATATAATCTCATAGATATTTTGAAGAAGTTCTGTATCAAATTAAGTTATCTGCATGTTATGACTTTATTACATATGGCTTCCCATATGTTTAACCACACCCGGGTAAAAATAGTAATATCTAGTCATATATAATATGATTAAGTCATATCTGTCTTTGAATGAAGTCACATTACGGCTGATATCATTATATACAAACACATCTGATCATTTTTATTGAGAGATTTTTGTATATGGTACTTGATATTATTATATGTCTGCAAATCTTACTGCATATATAACTACATAAGCCATATAATTATAATGAAAATATATGTAGTGATCGATATTAATCTATATGGTACCATGTTTAGTCTTATAAAACTACATGTGACGCCATACTAAAAAGATTTTCCTTGTAATTTCATATATCATTATATATAATCCCATACATATTTTGGTAAAGTTCAATATCAAATTAAGTTATACGCATGTTAAGATTTTCTTACATATGGCTTCACATACAACCATATTAATTTTATAATGGAATTGTTTGAAAATGATTTATTTCATATAATTTAACTAGCGGGCGTTGCCCGCTACGTTGTTAGCGTGCCTTAGACCTAGTTTTTGGGATGATGGATAACTTTTCAGTTTGCCCACTATCTGTGTACGAAAATTTAATAAAATCCTTTAAGCCATATAAAAGATAACAAAAAGTGGGCGTAAAACTGCCACGCCCACCAAGTCTTAATCTATTATATCAAATAGTGCTTATGAGCCATCCCAATATCTGTGTACCAAATTTCAATAAAATCTGTTCAGCCATATAGAAGATAGTGAAGATGTGGGCGAAAAAGTGCCACGACCACAATATCTAAATTTGATATAACTTAAAGTGCTTATCTGTGACATCTCTTTCTGGGTACCAAATATCAATTGCATCGGTAAAGCCATATCGAAAATAGTGAACAAGTAGGCGTAAAAGTGCCACGCCCATCATATAAAAATTTCATATAGCCTATAGTTCCTTCCAGAGCGCCCACTATCTACGTATCAAATTTGAATAAAATCGGTTCAGGCGTTTGGACGTGATGCTCACACAAACAAACAAACCAACAAACCAACAGTCATTTTTATAATATTAATAAGGATATACCAAAATATGTACATTTTATAAGACAATTCATTTAATTTAAAAAAAATGTTGGCCTTTAAAATTGTTGATTTCAAGAAATTTTAATTTTAAACTTAAATACTTTTAAGCATAACTTCAAGTTAATATCTTCTAAAATATATTTCATAAGATATAATTTAATGTCCTGGATATAATTAAATCTCGAATAAAATTGTATAAAATTATATCTTATTTGATATAATTAGTTACATGTAGATGGAACATTTTTCGGATCAATTTGTATGTGCTTATATATGAGAACTTATCAAATGAGATATAATTTTATTAGACTCCATATTAAATTTTTTACCCGGTTATTAATTTTATAACGAAATCATTTTCAAGTGATTTCTTTTTTATATATAAAATGGTTACATTTTATAAGACAAAACCACTAACCCATTAATGCCTGACCCCCGATTCCATTGTCCAATATCGATGAAATTTCACACATTCTTAGCTTAATGTTTTGGAAGTTATTTGATATAAATTTCTTTTCGATTTCCCATACTTGGGACTTATGAATTAACCACTGATATAAAATAATTCCTCTGTGGTTTTTTAATTAAATTATTTTGTTATGCTCTTTCATGTAAAACTCTTCATTTTTACTTGAAAATAATCGATATTTCAAGCAAGGGTACTTCATAAAACTGTAAAATACGTATTTTAATGGCCATGTCATGAAATCATACCTGTAGCCCAAGTGAGTGGTCCTACCCAGCTACAAATTTTTTGCACTTTAAAGATTACCTAACACTATTAGCCAACAATAAAGTTTTCCGATGTGTCGCTTCTCCAATTTTTCAGAGGCAATTTCAATTCTATCTTTCAATTTTTCAGAATATGTAAATTTGCAGACAATTGAACAGATAATTACCAACCACCAATTTTACACCAACATTTTCCTAAAGTATTTTTATCCTTTCTCCACCTACCTGTAAAAATCAATTTGATGCAACCTGGCTTTAGCTATGAATTTATTTAAATGCCCAATAGGCAGGAATGGGCTAAGCTATATTTTTGAAATACTATTTTTTGTTCTTGATAACTTTTAAACATTTCGTTATGTTACATTTAAATAAATTTGGGTCTTTAAAATTGTTGATTTCTAGAAATTTAAATTATCAACTTAAATACTTTTAAGCACAACTTCAAGTTGCAAAAATCAGACCTATCATCGGCTAAAATTGTATAAAATAGGATGTATTTATATCTAATTAGATATTATTTAATCCGATTAAATTGTATCAAATTATATCTAATTTGATATAATTAGATACAGGTAGATAACCCATGTTTCTATATGGAATAAGATATAATTATAGTAGACTCCATATTAAAATTTTTACACGGGTAGAATATTTTGTAAAAACTTTTTTCAAAAAAGCAAACTCTCAAAATGTTATTAAACTAAATAAAAAAAATTTAAAATTTTTGTAAATTCTGGGAGTGTTAAGAGTTTTGGGGGTTGCACTGCCCTTTCCATTAAGACCTACCTACGCCAATGATTAATGTCACAATGCCACTGTTAGACAACATGTGAAAAGAAAACAAGAAATCAGAAATAAAACCAAAGGTAAAAAGAATACGAATTCAGGGTCAAAACTTAAATTTAATTTAATTTGTAGTCCAATACACAACATACACACACAACGTATGTATGTAGTAGTAATTAGCAGAATTTTGTTATTGATTCATTTTCGATTCCCAGTAGACTTGTAATGGTGTCCTCCGAATTTTGTAATATTAGTAAAAAATTGAATTTCTGAAAGAAAACAACGTTACTTTTTTATGTTCTTTCATACGACACATTAAAAAAAAGTATGTACTACATACTATAATTAATAACTTGTTTAAATGTTTATTAAAAACTATTAAAAAAAAAAATATATTGAAAATTAAAATCTAAAACATAAATAAATAGAGGAATAATAATTATTTTTAGTAAAACATAAAATTATACAAGAAATCTAATATTTGTTAGAAAAAAAAAAATAAAAAAAAAAAAATTAAAAGTAATGGTAAGTTGTAATATTTGTCCGATTGTAAATGAATACAAAATTTTAAAAATTGTTTCTTCCAAAAAAAAAAAAAATCTCTGATGGTGTGTATTAATAACGAACTTAAGTATTAAATTGTAATTTTTTTAGGAGTTTCCTTTTTTTAAAACAAAATATCTGTTTTTTTTTTGTATGTATTTAAATCAAAACTCGAATATAACTTTTTTCCCCCTAACACGTTTGCAATTTTTAATGTTTGCATTTTTTTTTTTTATTATTATTAATTTAACAAGTTTATATTTTTTCCAATAATAGTTTGAATACTTGAATATTAAAAACTACTACCAAAAGCTAATTTATTCAAAATTTTGAATCTTTGATTTAAATTATTTAAATTATTTAAATGAGTGTACAACTGAAATATTTATTTTTAATTCATAAAATCTTTAATAAAAAATAATTAAAACGAAATTTCATTAAGATAAACACTTGTTAGATTCAATGAATGGTATATTGTGTGTTGCAAAAAAAAAAATGATTGACAAATTATACAATGTATTCACGTTATGGCGATGATGATAATGAATTTAAAATGTATTAGAGAATGTTTGTTGTAGACAATAGTAAAAAACACAATATATTTTTCATTACAACTAAATTACACAGCGTTACAGAATTGACCCCTAAAATCGAAAACAAGAGTACCGACCAATGATCCTAAATATTTCGGCCACGCTGATTTTACTGGCCTGCCCAGTTTTTTTTTTCCATTTATGGGCTAGGTGTTGTTCCCAAAATTTTATTTAAGTTTTGCAGTTTTTTATACATACACTTTTAAAAATAAAATATCTTATCTTACAAGGAAACTACATAGTGGTGAATTTGCAGATTTTTATAAGTGTTAAAAATTACAAAAATTGTACTAGAAAAACATTATTTTTGTTGGCAAAGTATGTGCTTTGCCAGCACCGACCACAAAATTCTTTAACAATTGTTTTTTTTCAATAGTATAACCAATTAGAAGCTTTTTTTTTATTAATATTTTATTATGTTTTACACATTTAAATATGTTGTATAAATAAGACTAATACCGAACTATACACACCCGGCCAGAAGCCAAATTAAGTTGGAAAAAAATGACGACAAAAAGTGACTATGCCATCTTGTTGTGGGCTATCTTACCTTTCAGAAACCGTATCCCATGAAATCGTAGCTGATCCTTAACCAAAAATATCATCGTTTTTATTTCAAGATCCAGAATCTTCGAGTTTTCAAATTTGAGTCTTACTTTAAAGCCCATAACTTTAAAACGGCTTAAAATAATTTCAATCTGTAAAATTTAATTGATTGAAAATTCTTCAAGCTTTCTTATGATGTATAATATTGTATGGGTTACTTCTCGAACAAAATTCATAATTCTTGTTCAAGATGAAAAACGTTTCAATTCGAAGTTTAATTAACAGATTTGATATCATTTCCACACCATCCTTGGCGCTTTTTTTTAAATGGCATCTCTAATAGACCTAATGCACTAATAAACAATGTTTTTTATAAATGCTGAGAAGAAAAAGTAACTACCGTAACTACTGAGAAGAAACAGTAGTTGTATCATCGAATATATATCTTCAATCAATCCCAAAATTACAACTCTTTGAAAAACCATTAACCATTAAAAGCATTACCAGGATACTTAATTTCCCCATTATTTTTGTTCGCGATGAGTCAAAAAGTAATGGGTGCTCGTTACAATATCGCTTACAAGCCCATTACTTTTTACACACCCATTACTTTTTAGCTCAGCGCGGACAAAAATAATGGGAAAGTAAGTAGACTGGTAATGGTTTTAAGCCCTTTTTTTGTTGGGAGTGCTCGATTTTTTGTACCACTGGCACTTATAGTACCAAATATAAAGGAAACTTACAAAAATTAAAAAAAATAGTGGATTTAACACAGCTCAATGACGTACCATTAAAATTTGTTTAGGATTTCAAACTTTTATTAATTGCTAATGGCCAACAGACTGCAACTGCAACATACCGATGTCCTTATTGTTTGTAAAGTTAAATTAATTACAGAACCACGATATCCAAAGTATAGATCTCAAGACCATTAAACACTTAAAATAGGATTATACAAAATTGTGGTCTTCTGGTTAGAATAAAAATAATGCTCCACAATGCCACAGTGTAGTAATCACCCCCTATTTATAAAAGAAGATGACGACGAAGATAATAACATCCATGTAATTGAAAAACGTATTTTACCTGAACTCCATTTTTTACAAGGATTTGTCAATCATCTTTTTTGTAATGGCATAGTTCCCCTTGTAGGATGGGGAAAAGCTCTGTTATGGCCAAAGAAGTTGAAGCAAATTCCGAAAAACTATCACGGCGATACTTTTGAAGGGAACGCTTGTAGAAAACTTTTAATGGAAACAGATAAATTGGAGGATCCAGAAATCTTTGATGAAGTTGGAATATTTAAAATTCAGCCATTCATTGCATCATTTAAAGCTATGAATATAATTGTTGACAATTACTTTACAACGAACATAGTCAATATTGCCAACAAAAATAAGCACTTGACTGAACTCCGTAGATCTTTTCAGAGTACGAATGTCAAACTCTTAAAATTCATGTAATTCTTCATCATTTAGAGCAGGGTCTTATACATTTGGGGTTATGGTCCGAACAATCTGGCGAATCTATTCCCAGAGAATTTCTCAAACTTTGGGATAGATACAAGATAAATCATTGATCCAACTTTTTCGGAACGATTAAAAAAAGCGGTAGTTACTTTTCCTTCTCAGCATTTAAAAAAAAAACATAGTTTATTAGTTGATTTGGTCTATTGGAGATACCACTTAAAAAAAAAAGCGCCGATGTGTCTGTCCCAAGGATGACGTGGATATGATATCAACTCTGTTAAATAAACTTGGAATACAATATTATATAGCATAAGAAAGCTTGAAGAATTTTCTATCAATCGAAAATATTTAAGATCTTGAACTGGTTTCTTTGAAAGCATAAAAATGTAACAAGAGTGGCACAATTTTGTTACACCATCCACTATGTTATTTAAATTGATATGTGCTTGTATCAATAAAAAAACCCATAGCCAGTGCATACGTCATGCATTTAATATAAGTATCCAGTCAAAAAGTGCCAGTGGTACAAAAAATCAAGCACTGGCGTACAACTGGTTAACCAAAGAATTGTAATTTTAAAATAGATTCAAGAAAATATTATCGATGATTTAACTTTTTTGGCACGATAAAAAAGCGGTAGTTACATTTTCTTCTCAGCATTTATAAAAAAAACATTGTTTATTAGTGCATAAGGTCTATTAAAAACGCCATTAAAAAAAGCGCCAAGGATGCTGTGGAAATGATATCAACCTTGTTAATTAAGCTTGGAGTTAAAATTTTTTCATCTTGAACAAGAATTATACATTTTTTCGATAAGTAATCCATACAATATTATATATCATAAGAAAGCTTAAAGAAGTTTCTATTAACAGAATTTTACAGAATCAAATTATTTTAAGCCGTTTTAAAGTTATGGGCTTTTAAGTAAGACTCAAATTTGAAAACTCGAAGATCCTGGATCTTGAAATTGAAACGATGATATTTTTGGTTAAGGATCAGCTACGATTTCATGGGATACGGTTTTTGAAAGGGTAGATAGCCCACAAAAAGATGGCATAGTCACTTTTTGTAGTCATTTTTTTCCAACATAATTTTGCTTCTAGCCGGGTGTGTATATTGCTGCTTTTTTAATGTGTTTTATTATACATATTTTTCAAAATTAATTAAATTTAAGGTATGTTGAAAGCAGCAAATTTTTTTAAATACCAATGTTATGCCAACGGTTATAAGTTCACTCAAACCAACGGTTGGCTACTGTTATCAATCGGGTAACAGGACACTACTGTCAAGAATGTTAATCTCATTTTATGCCAACGCATAACCGATGGTAGCCGACACTGTGCCGATTGTATTTTTCAGCCTGGGTTGTTATATGAGCAATCGCACGTTTAGGAGTTAAAAAGCAGGTCAAAAACTACAATAGTTTTTTTTTGAAAATATGTTTAATATTTAAGAAATTAAAATTTGTTTGCACTCAGTACTAAAGCACTCAAAAAACAAAAATATTTATGTTCATATTGCATATGCTGTGGGCCCAGAGTTGCCACTTATTTTAAATATTTCAAATATTTTCTAGGACGGCAAATTAACTTTTAAAAACCCTAGTAGCATAAGTTATTTTTCTAACTGATTATAACTCAATAAATTATAACTGTGGGCGTTGTGGTGTAATGGTTAGCGTTGGACTGGTACACAGATGGTCGCAGGTTCGATACCCGGCTATGACAACATAAATTTAAAAAAATAATAATATGTATGAGTTTTCTTTCCCTCAAACGTATCGCAGCGTCCACATTCAGTTTCCCCATAGCGCTTAACCCCACCAAAGTAAACTAATGAATCAGGGCGTTGAACCAAAAAACTTCAATTAAGTTCGCCAACTCTCTATCAGGTGGCGAGTTACAAACAACTGTTTGAAGACTTATCATCTTGCGCAATTACAGTGTTGCCATGTTTGAAGAACTCCCTCTTTCCGCACCTTTTATTTATCCTTCTTCGCCTTTCCAAAGAAAGCAACTCATTGATAAATAGGAAGAATTTCCTGAGTGTTGCTTCTGTTTAAAAAAAAAGTTAAGTTTTTTTATTCCACTTTCTTAGTTTGGCTCAATTTAAGACCCATTATTTTTTCATTTTGACCTAAATCATTTTAATTCGTTATTATGCAAAATATATAAAATATGTTTTTTCCTAACTTGAGTTAAGCAGTTATTCCGAATTACAATATTGATTTTTGATAAACATAAATTGAGTTAAGTTTTTATTTCATGAGGAATAATAGCTTAGCTCAACTTTAACTGTTTGACTATTTTTCTTTGAACAAGTCATTATATCTTTTGACTACATAAATAAACAACTAATTTTTTTAAGACGGAAGCAAACGAATACGTTTCCCTAGAATCTGCAAGAAATTTAAATCAAAAAGAACCGACTCCTGATTTTCAGTGAGAATTTGAAACTTTAAACTGCTCTCCTGAAAATTTTTAATTTTGAAATTTTGATCATCTACACCAAATTTGGTTGAAATCCGAATGGGTGGAGAAAATCGAGTGGTTGATTTTATATGTTTTCAGTAAAGTGTCTAATTTTTTTTCCTCTAATATATTTAATTTTCATTCAAATATTAGGTTTCACCACTGTCTAGGTTCCTTGTTAGTTTTTTTATGCTAAATACATATAAGACCTTCAGTACCATTCGGATATTACATTTGGTTAATAAATGCTCAGCATTAACAAGTAAATCCACAGTTTTACTATACATATTTTACTATTTTTTTTTTACTATTTTTCACAATTTAATATTCGATTTCGGAATGGACCAAAGTATTATTTCGTATAAAAAAGAAAAAAAAACGTGCGGTTCATGGGAAAAACGCACAATGTGAATATAATTTCTATGACAGCATAGCGAAAAAAGCGGACCTATGAGTTCAGCTTTTAGTATAATATGTAAATAGCTTAAAAAATTATGTGTACCAAAATTTTAAAAAGTTAGTTTAACAAAAACTTTCACTATAGTAAATGTTTACCAAATATTTTCAAATTTTATTTTAAAAATGATCATGTATTTCTATGATTTTTAAAATATTTACAGTAGTGAAAATGTTTTATTAAACTAACTTTTGCAAATATTAACTTTTTTGACTGAATTTTGGTACATGTAATTTTTTAAGCTATTTACATATTATACTAAAAGATAAAAACATAAGTCATCTTGTTCGCTTTGCTGTCATATAAATTTTAGGTACATTTCGGGTTTTCCCCATGAACCGCAATTTTGTTTTCTTTTTTATACGAAATAATTGTTCAGATTTGTATTTTTGCTTATGTACAAAACTGTTTTGATCCTTTGTAAAATATCATGATAAATTGTGCAAAAATAGTAAAATATAGCAAAAACTGAGACAAACTGCGGATTTACTTGTTAATGCTACATATTTATTTAACAAATTTGATACCCAAATGTTGTTTAAGGCCTCTTCAGTAAGATAAAATATTTATTTTTTTTAAATTTTATTTTAAAAAAACCTAACAAGGAGAGTCCGTTCATGGGTTACCGCCGATTGCAGTGAAATAAATGGATATGTTATAAAGAATCTCAATATAAGAGACCCATGTTTTGTTTTAGCTGCCCAATCTCACATTTAGGGGTTAACAAGTGGGGTCAAAAATTATCCAATTTTTTTGTTTTTTTTTTTTTTTTTATATTTCTTCCACAGAAACTGTACATAAATTTTGCATCTAATGAAAAGTTTATGAAATGGGCATCACCGGTATAAAATAGCATGCTCTCATACATTATTCTCTATTAACTCACATATAGTATTCTCTCATAAGTGGATATGTATGTTTTCTTTTTTCGATATTCGATATTCGTGCGCGGATTTTGTACGACGTCCAGAAGCACTATATTTTGCCATAGGGTGGCAACTCTATGCACAAAACATAGGCAATATGGGTATCAAACTTCATATTTTTTAAAATACATTACTGCTACGTAAAAATTATTTCGAATATTTTAGTTTTGCTACATTCGCCCTAAACTAAATTTTGTGAAAATTGTGTGTTTTTACAGATTTGTTTGTTTTTAACTATATACTCGTACTATAAAACCCATTTTGTGTCTTCATGGTTTTCCCTCCTTTAAAAAGAGATATAAATGATCAAAATCAATATTACGGTTATGAAATATCGAGCATTTTACCTTAGAAGTGATTATTTGATTTTGATACAATGTGCTTTCAAAATATGTTTTTAGCTTTTATTACATTTATGCTTGTTAAATGTGTATAGTATTATATATCGTTAGAAAGCTTTATGAAATTTAAGTAATAAATTGGAATTTATAGTATATAGTTACGGGGGCGGTCCCAAAATTATCCGACCTAACAAAGAAAACACAACAAATTTGGGAAAAATGTTCATTATTAATCGTAATACTCGCCGTTGATTTTGAAGATAATCAATAAAAATTACCCCACGCGCATCCCAAAACCCAGACGCCATGACCTTGCCTGGGATTAAACTGTATTCGCCTTCTTCGATTCTCCCATTTCAGTCCACTGCTTTGACTATTCCTTTGTCTCAGGTGTGAAGTGGTGGACCCATGTCGCATCCATGGTTACGAATCGACGCAAAACTCGGCTTAATTGCGGTAAAACAACGCTAAACACTCTATTAAAACATCTTCACGACGCTGTTTTTAATCGTTAGACATCTGTGAGCAAACACGGCTCCCATCTTGCACACAGCTTTCTCATCTTACAATTTTCGTTCAATATGCGATGTATAGCACTTTTTGAAATGAATATCCTTTCAGCCGACGATCAACGAATACCAAAAAAAATCTCTAAAAATACACAATTTTCACAAAATTTTGCATGGGAGCTTGTGCAGTGCACTGATAATAATCCATGCGTAAAATTACGAAAAAATGTCAAAATAACCAATTTTTTTGTAAAATATACGAAAATTTGTACATTTTACGAAATTTTTTGTAGTTTTGACAATAATTTCTTATTTTTATGCATGGATTATTATGAGTGTCCAAACTGGGATTTTCGAAATTATTTTTACATAGCAGTAATGTACTTTAAAAAAATTTAAATTTGATACCCATATTGGCTTCGGAAAACTTTGTCTAAAACCCAAACGCGCATGAATATCGAAAAAAGAAAAACAAGGTATGCACTAAAACTTAATAGAGAATAATAAATGTGAGTTTGGATCTGAACTGACTATATCTTCTAGTACAAAACCTACCAAAATGTATGTGTTTTTTCGAACAGCATAAAAAATTAAGCATGCTCGGACATGCTACTTTATACCGAAGATGCGCATTTCAAATACTTTTCATTAGATACCAAATTTACGTATAGGTACTTTGGACGAAATGTGAAAAACACAAAAAACACAAAATGGGGTAATATTTGACCCAACTTTAAATGTCAGATTGGGCAACTAAAACAAAACTTGAGTCTCTTAATTTTTGATTCTTTATAACATATCCAAATTTCATTGCAATCGAAGGGAACCCAAAAACAGACTCTCCTTGTAAGTTAAAATATGCTAAACATTAATGCAATTTTGCGAAAAATCTGTCCCATAAGTGAAAAATGTAGGTACGCCATTAAAATCAGAGTGGCCAAAATATTTAGGATCAATGGTCGGTACTCTTGTTTTATTTATCGAGTAGCGGGCAGTGTTATTAGTTCGCTTTTGCAAGGTAACATAAATTTATTTCATTAAATTACTTGGCTTCAGAATAATTTTTTTTTTTTTTTATATCAGCAATCGATTCAAATAAATTTGAAATTTGTAAATTCCACTTCATAATTGCAATGTTGTTGATATTTTATTTATTAAGTTTATATCAATCAATTGGCGTTAATTATTTAAATATTATTTGTATTCGTAATTATTATTTTGCTTATTAATTTAAATTTAAATTAACTATAGAACTTATGTTATGTGAAGTCGTGGCTAAATAAGGATTGAAAAAAAGAAATATATATTTTTTCAATTGTACACTCTTACAACCACATTGAAATTAATCTATAAAATATTTAAAAATTGCAGACGTTGTTAATGATTTTAATTATTTAATACATATTGTCATTTTATAATAACTAATTAATTATACAAATGTATGGTATAATCCACGACCTCATGTAGCATATGAAATATTTTCATAAAATACAAACTTTGATACACTTACACTTGTACATTTACACACACACACACACACACACATGTATGCACACATTAACAACATATTGAAAATATCTTTAAAGCAGCTTCTTTGGATTATTTTGTTCAATCATATTTTGAATCAATTTGGGCGCACTTTTAATTTGTAACTGTATTTTAAATTGTATGTGTGTTAATTTTAAATAAACGCATACGATTTTAACAAAAAAAAAAAAAAAAAATAGAATGGTACAGATCTGTAACTGATAAATACAAAATTATTTCGAGCATTATTTAGAGAATTTAAGTTTTTGCAGATCTTGCAAAAGCTTTTCAATGTCATATTTACATCGAAATCCAGTTTAAATTGCAGTAAAATCTGCTTTCAAAACCACCCCGTTAACATCACGAACTTTGATAGCCAAACCAAGGAGTTTCTAAATTTAGGAGATGCAATCAATATCGGACAGATCATGCGACACGACATCTTACAAAACACGCATGCGTCTGCATCCGAATCCCCGAATGTGCACAAATGGACCAAACAGGATTTTAGAGAAAAGAAAATCGAATTTGAGATGGAAATCCTGTTTTGTCCATTTGTGAAAATTTGGATTAGGATTTGGTTGCGTGTTTTGTCAGATGTCGTGTCGCATTATCTGTCCGATGTTGATTGCATCTCCTAAATTTAGACACTTCTTGGCCAAACTAGATTTTAATTTGAGAACTAAAACATTTTTGTTAAAAAGTTATTAATTTTCTAGCGGAGTACAAAATTTATAATCATTATGAAAGGAATAATTATAATTATTTTAATAAACCCCAATTCTTCATTAACGGTAGTTTTAAATACCAAAATATATTGGGAAGAGAAAGGAATTTCCTAAAATTCCGCAGGAACTTTTTCATTAATACAATAAATTTTTTTCATTGGAATGTTGCCAAAGAACAGTTTTAGTGAATTTATGAAGCATTCATTTAATTTATGAATCACTTTTATTGTGTCATTCCAAAAATTGTCGATACGGTTTTCGGATAAGTGACTATGGATATCGTTGAAAATAAACATATCAACATTCAACGTTCATATGTTAAATGTGCTGTATTAAGTTTTTCGAAATTTGGTGTATTTCGCGTTCTAACGCATCTCAAAATTTGACATTTTTAGCAAAACTTCAACAAATACCTAATGTTTAAACTGCTCTAACCTTTAAAGTTTTTATCCAATTTGTACAAATCTTATCTTATATAAATGACTGGAACTGATTTAGAGAATCTTTAGAAAAAGTTTGCAAAAATGCAAACACGCGATTTTTTCGCTAATATTTCAAAAACTACATCTTCGATTTTTCTTAATCAATTTGTAGTGATAGATCATACTAAGCAAACAATAGTGCTTACCTAGAAGCAGTTCTGAAAGGCATTACTTAATTAATGAGCGCAACCGAAACAATTCCGTAAGGCATGATTTTTGTTCGCGATGTCCCACTTGGTATGTCTCTTTTAAGAAGGTGAAAAGCGCTTCTTTCATGTGCTTTAAGAAGCAATAAATTCATGCCTTCGTAGGCAATTAAAGCACTTTTTTGTGTGTTGACAGCATTAATGCTTCATGGTATGCATTCTTTACGGCTTCATTGTAAGCACAATATAATGCCTTACGTAATTGCTTTATTGTATGCAAGTCGGTAAAGCGCTATTTTGGAAGCATACAAATGTAGTTACTGCTAAATATATTCGGATTCAGATCGCAAAAGACCATTTAACAAGTAAACTCGGAACTACATGTAGTGAATTAAACAAAATTGAAAATTTTACTTTTTTTACAAGTTTGATATAATTTTTATTAAAAATAAAAATTATGTTTTTTCGACCTTTAATTGTGCAATGAAAATGTAAATTATTAAAGTTCGAGGAGATACTCTATATTTTTCTATTAGGATATTGTCCTAACAAATAATCTATAGAGTTTTTGTTTTCAAATTGTATAAAAGACGAAGTACGGCATTGTTTACTCCCCCTTTACATCTTGTTTTTAAACAAAACAAAACAAGTGTGAAAATAAGAAGAAGAAAAAAACAAAAAACGTTTATTGTATGTCTACCAAAGGTAGACTTTGCACATAACAAATAAGTTTTCAATTTATTTTTGATCAATAGTGATAATCTTTAACTTCGAGCTCATATATATATATTTATTTTTGATCAATAGTGATAATCTTTAACTTCGAGCTCATATATTAGTTCTCATTTAGTGAGAAAACTAGTTTATATGAATATTTGATGTTTTGCATGGGCTTGTCACTTCTTTCAAAACGTGTTCTGATGATGGGAACCTAGAAAATTCCCGAAATAGATTTATTAACACATTCCTGAAAGTGATCAATTAATGAATTTTGAAAACAAAATGGCCTCGAACTTGAATAATTTTCATTTCCATTTTTACTTTTTTAATAAAATAATATGAGAACTTCGTACTAAAATCTAAATAATTTTCAACCTAATGGAGAACCCACTCTGAATTTTGGGTATGTTGTACAAGGCAATAGTATCTATCACCACATATTGTATAAGGATAATCGAAGATGTAATTTTTTAAATATTCGCGAAAAAACGAGTTTTCGAAAAGAGCAGTTTAAACATTATGTTTTTTTTTTGTAGTTTTGCTAAAAATGTCAAATTTTTAGATGTGATCGGACGCGAATTACACCGAATTTCGAAAAACTTAATGCGGCACACATATCATAGGAACTTTGAATATCGATGTGATCACTTTCAATAAAACCCAAACGCAACCATTCCAAAAACGACTAAAATCGAATAGAAATTGTATTGCCGCTATTATAAAAAAATATTTTGTTTAATGGTTGAAGCGCCTTCTCTGGAATTCTAAAGTAAACATTTCAAAATGCTAAAACCCTAACGCCCGCATTCAAAAAATCTTATTTTATATTTCAAATAAATTTTAGTTAAAATACATTTTAAGACTTAAAACTGAATTCATAAACAAATATTAGCTTAAAATACACATTTTAAACCTTTTGTAAAAGTAAATATTCGTTTATGAATACAGTTTTAAGGCTAACATTTGTGTTTTAACTAAAATGTATATGAAATGCTATTTAATATTTTTATGAATACGTCGGTAATACCTTAAGGCATAACCAGGTATGACAAGCGATACCGCTAAAATATCGTTATCAATTCAAAATCCTTTCAACTGGACATTAAAATTCGGATACTAAAGAGTATTTTAAGAAATTAACTTTTAGTTAATTGAAGGATAATATTAATAATTGCACTCTGAAAAAACGCCCTGATGGAAATATAAATGCTGGTAATATACTTTCCGTTTCCCATGTTTCTAATATATTTAACATGTTTGCAAAAGTAATTATATTTGCCTGTAAATATATATATGTTTGGAAAAATTGAAGATCGTCTACCGCCAAACATATATATGTTTGGCTGCAAATATATATATGTTTACTATATGTAAAATTTTAAATTGGAAATATATCTTTGTTTATGTCTGAACATTTTAATTATTGTAAACATGCAAATAATTGCCGGCAAACATATTGAAAAGTGTCTTTTTTCTGCGTGTATGAAATACTTACACAGATGAAATTGAAGATGAATTTTATATTTCCATGGAATTTACGCTTTAAAATACTCAACTACAGATCTGTATCATATATATTTAAACAGACAAATGCATTGCATGATGAGTAGTCAGTTCATACAAATGTTTTTTTTTTTTAATTTAAATTTGATATGTAAAATACTTCTATATACAGTGTCGCACAAAACAAAAGCAACAAAACATTCGTATATCTTTGATTTGAATTATTTCATCTTCCAAGTCGGTAAGAAAAAAGATTTTGATGGAATATTTTATACTATGGAATATTTTATACTATTGAATAGAGTATTTGGGAAGTATATAAAAAACTGATCCAAATCAATATGTGGGAATAGTCAAACAAAAATAATGAAGCTCCCAATATGAGGCGGTGCAAAATAAAAGCAACAAATTTAAAAAAATGTTTGGCAGTTTTATGGAAATAAAAGTTTTATTCTCAACCATTTTTTATTATGTTTTTGTAATTTTAAATTATATGAACGTTAAGAATTCAATGAATCGGAATTTGAATGATTTTGTTCTCAGGCCGCTTTTTTGATACCTCATTTTAAAGCTACTGTTGCACAGTGTTTCGAATCCCGAATTAGCTGGAAAATATTATTTTATGACAATTATTTATGTTTTTGGGGTCGCTGAGCTAAAAAAAAAAATATTTATAAAACTCTAGTTCAATTACACAGGCCTACAAAAAAAAATTTTTTGTTTGGTGCCGCTAATTCTATGCTATAATTTGGTTAATTAGTCCGCAAGACGTCATGGTTAGCTGTCAAAATCGCGAAGCTACGTTCAGGTTTGTATCGATCGGTCATAACCTAAAAAATGTATTTTATTATACTTAATGTCATTATAGTCAATTAATTTCTTTCATTAAATGATAATATCGATATGCCGTCGTCGAGAAGGTGTTGTGTAAATAATCCAAATACATTTTGTTATATTTGTGGTGAATATGTAGTAAAAAAGTTTGTTTTTTTAATAAATTTAAATGTTATTTAATTTATTTATCCTTGCGAAATCTCGAAAACTACACGTAGCATTAAAAAAGTAAGTATCAATTTTTTATCAGGGTACCGAACGTACTTGAAATCTGTTTTATTTTTAGCGGCACCAAAATCATTGTAGGCCTGTGTTATTTAAGAAAATACGATGGGGTTCATTATTGTGAAATTCGTTTTTTTATGAATGAGATAAATATCTCAGCAAAACTACACCTTACATGGGTCTAAAAATAGATTTTGAAAAAAATTGTGAGTATAAAAAATATGTTATTAATTTTTTTAAAAAATGGTCGATCCCTGATCGTCAGATTAACAGGCGGCTGCTCTATACCCTAAGCCACCGAAGCATATAATCCCAGCAAAAACACACCTTACCAAATAATGAGTCTAGTAGTCTAAACTCGAAATATCCCAAAAGTAATGAGTCATGCATTACTGGCAGGCTTACTTAAATATGAATTATAATGGGTTACCTATATACATACAATGGTATGAATAATAAGCCATTACCAGAAGGAAACAAATAATGGGTCTAAAAATAGATTTTGAAAAAAATTACGAACTTAAATAATATATTATTAATTTTTTTGAAAACATAGTCGAGTCGGGAATGGATCCCGAGTCGTCAGATTAACAGGCGACTGCTCTATACCCTGAGCCACCGAGGCATTTAATAGTTGATAGTTTAAAAAACAAATTGATTTTTCTTCTATGCTGATTCGTTCAAGATACATACAAAAACCAAGACCCTACCCTTTAGCTTACAAAAAAACTAATTATAATGAGTTTCAAAATAGATTTCCAGAAAAATGTTGTATAATTATATCTTGTCTGGCAGTAATAAGATGAATAAGCTGTTATTGCTCACCAATTATTTTTTGTATCAGAATAATGCATTATTTTGAGACAGTTTCTGGTGTAAAGCAAGGCTGTTTACTTTCACCGCTCTTATTTTCTCTTTATATTAATGATCTTCATGATCAACTCGAAGGTGGTATCTATATTGAGAAACTAAATATAAGACTGCTCCTATATGCAGATGATATTGTGATATTGGCTGAAGAAATAGAAGTTCTGCAGAACATGATTGACAAACTATCCAATTACTGTGATTTTTGGAATTTGGAAGTCAACCTAGCTAAGTCAAAGATCATGGTGTTTAGAAATGGTGGCAAATTGTCCAGAAGAGAAAAATGGCTGTTCAAAGGTGAAGAAATAGATATAGTGAACGAGTACAATTATCTTGGCATGGTTTTGACCCCTAAAATGGTTTTTACGAAACACGTTCAGAAAAGAACCGGTTCCGCAAAAAGTAGTATAAACGCAACATGGAATTCATTTTTAAATAAGAATAATATTACAACAAAGACAAAATGTCACTTATTTGGTGCAGTAAGTCGAGCCATTCAATCCTATGGTGCTCAAGTTTAAGGATATACTCATTTTGAGGAAGTGGATAAATTACAGAGGTATTTCCTCAAAAAAGTTCTTAAACTTCCAAACTCAACTCCAAACTATGCATTAATGCTTGAGTCGGGTCTGGAAGATTCTCATTTATATACATTTAATATGAACTTACGCTATATAAGTCGTACTCTCTTCAAGTTCCCAGAGCTACGTCTTCCTCATAAATTAAGTTTAAAAATACTACAATAACAAATTTTTTGGGCAAAAGGTTACAATGATATGGGAAGAAACAGGAACGTTCAATGGCAGTCTGGTATTACTTTTGAAGAGTGGAATGAAAAACAATTATACATATTAATAACATTAAAAAAACAATATCATGAGGAGCGTTTGTGAAGAGCTACACAAACTCAATCATTTTATAAAAACGTAAATTCTACAAGGGTGCAAAACTACTTCATGAATATGAATAATCAACAAAATGTTACGTGGATTTTTAAAGCTCGCAGTGATTTAATCCTTTTAAATGGCACAAGGTTTTCTGGAAGAAGCAGTCAAGAATGTTCTTTATGTAATACCAATGAAGTAGAAAACATACAACACTTTATGTGCCGATGCCCCATTTTAAAAAGCTTCAGGTTGCAATATTTTAATAACGTAACAATATCAGAAGAAGTTTTAGTAAAAATCTTAGACGGTGAACTATTTAATTACGAAATACTTGTAAATTATATTATCAACGCATTAAAATATAGAAAAATTCTGATAGATGAATTCAATTATTAATTCAATTGTTATATTTAGAAATTTATATGAGTTATATTTAGAAATTTATATTTTTAAGCCACTTTTTCCGGCTAACGACAATGTCAAAGCCGTATGTAAATTCTTTTTTCTTTAATTTTTAAGAGAAATCTTTGTATTAAACTTTTTTGAAAATAAAGAATTACTACTACTACTACTAATGCATTATTTTACTACTTAAAGTAATGCAGAAGGTAATAAGTACTCATTACAAAGTAATGTATAAAATAATAAGTAGTCATTGTTGTGCTTTTGCTGGCATGTTTGATAGTTTAAGACATAAATGAATTTTTCTTTTATGTAATTTCATTCAATATATACCAAAACTAACACCTTCCTCCTTATCTTATAAAAAGACGAATTATAATGTGTCTAAAAATAGATTTCCAGAAAAATTTTGTAACATTATATTTCGCCTGGAAGTAGTAATATGAATAACCTATTATTGTTCACCAATTATTTTTTGTATGAGAGTAATACATTACAAGTTTCTTATTGGTAACCCATTATTTTGTTGTTAAAAGTAAGGCAGAATGTAATAAGTACAAAGTAATGTTTAAAATAATAAGTAGTCATTACCATGTTTTTACTGGGTATGCGACAGTTTTATATTTTTAGAGTTTATGAATATGCAAACAGGATATTTTATGTTAAATTTTAATCAATTGCTTTCATAAAACACTGTGGAGTTAAGCTATTACGAACAAAATATATGGCAAATTTTGTAAAATAACAAACAAATTTTTTTATTTTTATTTTTTATTAGGATTGAAAGTGGTATAAGAATAATAAACGAAGGTAATTTTATGTATACAGTAGAGCTCAGCTATAATGAACTTTATTAACAGTTAATATTAAAAAGGTTATATTAAAAATTTCATATGATGGTATATTTCAATGGTTCTATTATGTTTGAATAAATTTACAAATCTTTTATTATTAACAAATATCTTTTTACAAAAATAAATAAATTAACAAACTAAAAATAAATAGTTTTTTCACCCATTTTCAATCGTAATGGCAATAAAAAATATAAAATAAATTTTTTTTTGTTATATTACAAAATTTGCTATACTACTACATTTTGTTCGAAATAGCTGTACTCTACAGTGTTTTATATAAGCAACTGATTAGGATTTAAAGTAAAAAGCTCTGCTTTTTATATTCATAAATTTATATTCATGCATAATAAAACTTAATTTTAACGAATTTCGCAATAGCGGGGCCACATCATATTTTGTTAAATAATTGAACTAGATTTGTACAACCATTTTCTTCGAGCTCAGCAACAGCCAAAATATAAATAATTGTCATCAAATAATTTTGTCCAGATAGATTAGCTTTTCGGCGGACCAGAGTGATATTTGACATTAAGTCAGTTTTTTTTGAAAGGCTTTGTTTACTAAAAGCCGTGCATACAATGGGGCTGAAAATGCACAGTTGGATATGTCACAAAATTTTTGGAAATAATTCGGTTATTTCTTACTTGTCCGATTGCCATGTAATATGGAACAGGCATAAGTGAGGTAATATCGAGCTTAAGTTTTTATTTTGAACCTTCCAGACCCCCCGGGGGCTGCAATATGACCACCCAAAACAGGAAACTTTTTGCACATGAAATTTTGAATGCTCGCCATTAGTTTCTAATCCGATTTTTAAAAAATTAACATATTTAAAATCTTCTACTAGAGACTAACAAAACATGGCTATATGTGTGGGTTATCTCTAATAGTTACCGAAATATTCCCATTTGAAAATGTGAAATTCCAAATTTGGTCCGACTCAAGTCCAGTTTTTTGAGAATAGCGGGACGAATTCGGGGCCAGTTCCTTTTCTGAAATATTAGTTATTTAACTAAATAAATTTTTGATTAAATCAAAAAAAAAAAAATTAATGTAATATCTTTTTCCACTCAAAAACTCCATTCGTTTAAAATATAAATAAAAAAAATCAAATAATTGCAATTTTTTCTCCAAAAATCACCACCAGAGTCTTACATCCAGATAAATATTTTCTTTCTGAACATATAAAGTTACTATTCTGAAAGATCTTTTTATATAAAAGCGAATTGTGATAAAAAAAAATTGATTTGAATATACTTTTCCCCACAGCTGCTTCTAAAGTTGCCACATTTTTAAAGCAAATATCAACTTCAACCCACTGTTAAACATTGTGCATGCCTCCAATTAGGTAGCGGAAGTAGTAGTTAATCCAACATATACCTAATTTATTGGGTAAGTCTCTTCCAATCCCCGCTTTAAATGTAGACATGGCAGCAAAAAATGTAAAAAATCTCTTTTGTTGGAAATTTTTTATTTTATTTTTGGGAATTATTGCTTACAGCAAATCATAAAATCGGACATAAATTTCACATTTTTGACTTAAAAGTCTACTTTAGTCCAAAAAATCATTGGATTATGTCTATCAATAAATGTTTTATTGAACAGTGAAAATTTATATTTTAACAAAAACTTAAATTTTTACCTTGCTTTTAGGATTTAACAAGTGTTTGTTTTACCAATAGTGCTAATTGGGATTCTTTTTGAAAATGTCCTAATCTACATTTAATTTCCTTTCCAACGATACCAAACACTTATATGGCATGTTTATAACTGCTTAACTGAAAATCTTCAAGAGTTACTTCTTATGCAAATATTTCTGGAAAGTATATACAAAACAAATTTTTTTTAACACAATTCGCTTTTTATAAAAATACCTTTCAGGATAGAAGGTACACTTTATATGTTCAGAAAGAAAATATTTATCTGAAGGTAAAAGACTGTTGGTGTTTTTTGGGGAAAAAAGAAAAAGATTACGAATTTTTGGAAAATCAGATTAGAAACAAAAAATGGCAATTTATGGTACACATTTGGTTCAAAAAGCTTGAAATCAAACTCTATCGCTAAATAATTAATCGAGCTAATCAAATGTTCACTCAGTGGAAATAGTCATTTAGGAGGAGTTATATTAGTAAGAAAAGAGTTATTTTATTAAAGCGTTTTTTAAGCAAAATTCGCGATTTGTCTAAAATTTTACATAGCAGCAAACCTTTCCAGATTGACCCTAAGGTCCAACCTTTAGCATGATATGTAAATACATTCCAAAAGTATGTTTCCAAATTTTCAGCTGAAAATGTTTTAATTTGCAAAAGTTTTCCTGACAAAAACCATCGGACCAACATTTGACACAAAAGCAGGGTTTTTGTTAGAAAAACTTTTTTCAAAAAAAACATTTTAGGCTGATATACTTTGGCACATATACTTTTCAAAGGTATTCACATATTATACTAAAAGTTCAACTCACGGTTCAACTCGGAAAGCTATGCTGCCATATAAAATGTTTGTCAAATTGCGCGTTTTGCACATGAGCCACCATATTAAAATAATTGTTTTGTTGAAGAAGCACCTCTTTCTAATAGGCTCTTTCTACTGCATGTCCATTTGTTAAGAGATAAAATTCGCTTTAACCGTTCAAATTGGGGAAAAAAAGGAAAACCGCTAATTAGCGGTTACAGTTTTGTGAATCAAATACGTACCTCAAACAAGAATATAGGGGTTGCTTTTACATTTCAACAGAAAGGAGCCAGATTGACTGCATATTAAAAACGTTATATGTAAAAAACTGTATTTCTATGCGCCAAACTTTAAAGTCATTTTGTAAAAAAAAAATGTACCATATGTCGAAAAATAAAGTGCGACATTCAAATCAGCGAGCCTAAAATATATAGAATTGGTGGTCATAACTTTATTAATTTTTAAAAGTTATGGTGTAATAAATATAAAAGTCTTACAAAAGTAGTTGGACATAATTGCCCATATCTTTTAAACGGCTTAAGATACGACAGTCATTGATACCTCATTTTAAAGCTACCTAAATCGTGGTTTTACTGATACCCAAAAATTATTCACTTATTGAAGTCAAAATAAAATTTTTCCCAAATCCCTTGTTCAAATCGATGTATTTCAAAAACCAGATTTTCTAAAACTAAAATATAGTACGTTAATTATAAGTTATTCCTCTATACCATTGCCAAATCCCTATATGATACTCCTGCATAGTCCGGAGTTGTCGATTTTTGAAAACAATGCATTTTACGGTCGAGAAGTGAATAAGTGTGTACCAGTAAAACCATAATTTAAGTAGCTTTAAAATGAGGTATCAACGATTCCGGTAAGCCGGTAATAAGATATGGAAGATTATGTACTACTTTTTTAAAAATTTCAAATATTTTTCATATTTTGAAACAGCTACTGCGCTGGGAGTAGCTTACATTTGGTCGAGGTAATAGTTATATGATGTTCATTTTATATACCAAAGTATGTTTGAAATTAGAAAGGGTGGATTAAATAGAGTGGTTGATTTCATATGTTTTCAGTAATTTTCATTTGCGGACATACAGTTTTTAATATTTTCTGGCAAACTTTCTGCTATTTCATACAAATATTGAATAAATTTTGATAATTGTTGTAACAAGCTGGACTTGGTGTCTAATTGATAATATTACTTGTTTAAAAAAATAGCGAATAGATGTATATTGGATTTGTGTGAACTTAACTTTTAAATAAAATTTTATTTTTGCAATTTTGATAACTCCGTGAAGTGAAATATAGATTGTTTTCCCAACTATCTACAAATAAATATATTCAATCTGATGAATTTTTAACAAAAATAATTAAAAAATATACAAAAATTTTATTTTCATAAAATTACTAAACATTCGTAATATCGTTGCTTTTATTTTGCACGACCTCATATTGGGAGCTTCTATAATTTTGTTTGACTCTTTCCACATACATATTTATCAGTTTTTTTATATACTTCCTGAATACTCTATTGAAAAGTATAAAATATCAAATCAAAATCTCGGTTATAACCGACTTGGAAGATGAAATATTTCAAATCAAAGATATACATATGTTTTGTTGCTTTTGTTTTGCGCGACACTGTATAAAACTAAAAAAAAAAAAAACAATACTGTAAATTTATATGTACTAAGTGTTATTTGTATGCTATAAATTAATTAAACATTTACTACTTCGTGTATTGCTCTTCGTTTCTGTATGTAAACTACTACTACTTCCAATTCCAACCAACACTACCAATGCTACTTACTGCCATTACCATTATATGGAATACTACTTCAATTTACTAATACTAACAAACTAAATGTGTAATAATTATATATGTGTTATAAACCAAACCCCTAAATAGAGCACTTCAGCATTCAAAATATTAAACCTTATGCTAGTAGTACAACTAAAACTTCTACCACTATAACAAAAGATCTAATTGAATCCAAGAAGTTGCCTAAAGAAATGTTAGAAATCCATGAAATCCCCTTACCAACAACAACAACATACCACACTAAAGACACTCCCTCATTTACAGAAATGAGTGAAAGTAGTCGTCAAACGAAACAACCAACTCACACAGTAACTACAGTAACTACAACAACAATAACACCAATTACAACAACCAAATTAGAAGAAGATTCAAAGAGTTCTAAAGTTTCGACGATCATCATAGATAAATCGAATACTCAAGCTGTAACAACCGATACCTTGAGCGATAGGGAATATTTAGAACAAATTATGGGTTGTGGTGATGTTAAACGCAAAATCCATGAACTAGAAGTTCAAGGTTCAACACAATCCGAAACAAATAAGCATTCAGAATTAGATTCTGAGTCAATAGAGAAAAAAGCCAGCGTCAAGGATGTTATACATGCAATTGAAGAAAAAATTACCGGTTCAACAGTGGAAGCAATACCATTTGCCACAAAAAAACGCGAACCCGGCCAAACGGAATGTGATTTGCCCGAATTGGAAAAACAAATACTAAATGAGGTGGATGTTCAGCTAACACAGCTTACAACGTATGAACCACCAATCGAGGTGATTAAATTATCACCCGTTGAAGCAATGGAAAAAGAATTTGGAAATTTACAAGAAATCGACGAAGTTGTATGTGAAAAGATATGTAAAAAGAAGAAAACTTTTGAAGTAGCTGATGATCCCATCCCAACAAATACAAATGACGTTAATGACACTGACCTAGACATCGAAACTGAAACAAAAACTGACATTGACAATTTACCCAAGGTTAAGGAAGTTGTAGAAAATTTTGAGAAAAAATTTCCCACATCTATATTAGAAGCTACGCCATTTAGTCCACGACAAAAAGAAAAACGACAAACGGAACCTAATCTTGACGATGTAGAAAAACACATTTTAACAGAAACCGATATGATTTTAGAAAATCTTGCACCGATTCCATCCAAAGAGAAAATATCAAAAGTGCAAGTACAAACACTAACAAGTCCCAAAGACTCAGTTACACCCGTAGAAGAAGCATGTGAAATTATATGTTCGAAGCGTAAAATTAGTGAATTAGCAAAAATGTTTGAAATTCCTCCACAAACTGTACAAAAACAAACTCAGGAATACATAAAACCAAGCGATGGTGATAAAATCGATAGTGAATTTAGTGATACGATAGAAACCGAAAAGACTGTGAAAGAGAGTCAATTACATAAACAGAATGTGACTTCCAAAACTAGTATTAGCCAAACATTAGATGATAAAAGCACAACTTTATCTTTAAGTATACAAAAAACAATAGACAATATACCAAAATTCAGTATTTCAAAGGAAATTTGGGATAACACACAGGATTTGAATAAACAGTTGATAGAAACTACAAACGTTGATAGTCACTTTTTAAAAGGTAGCGAAATAACAACTGATGTTTTTGCTAAATTGAAAGAAACTGAAATGATAGAAAAGCGACAGCATGACCATGACAAGCTATTAACCTCACAACAGACTAAAGAAGAGATAGGCCCAAATGTGACCTTAAGTAAAACTAATTTAGAACTATATTCATTTGTAAATGAAGAACTACAATCCACCAAAGAAAACGATGATGCCAAAGTTCAATATCAAGACCAAATAAACACTCAATCTTATGATAACGTTCCTCTGACATTACACGGCCTTGATGAATATGATGAAAGTTTTTCACAGACGGAGTCTAAGGACGATCAGCTGAAAGAAGCATCCGATGAGAAGTCGGATATAAAGACCACACATTCAATCAACACGACCGTTTCAACCACTGGAATTTCGGAAAAATCATTATACACAAAACATTCCGAAACTAATTTGTTTCACCAAAACTCTGAAACGGGCTATGCGACTGAATATACAAAACAAACTTCTTCCATAGGAGCACTCTTATCCAATATTTCATCAGATGGTCAATCTACCGATGTAGACAATACCTCAATCGACTTGACTCAATCATCAAAAGAAAACTCTATTCCTACAAGCCCTATACCAGAACATGCACAAGACAGTATATTTGATTTAAATTCAGCTGACGTAGAGATTTCTCGAAAAAATAATTATGATATTACAAATCCAACTACTTCAGAAAAACCTAAATATACATTAGATACAATTAGAACATGGGAGAAATCATACTCCGATGATGAGTCAGAAGATGAAGTTAAGAAGCAAACTTCTTTAACATTCGAATATCCTAAACACTCCTTACCTACTTACTTAACAAAGCCACTTGACAAGCCAGTAGTCACATTGTCTGATAAAAATAAATTTCCAATGGACTCACTAAAGCAATCAGTAACACCATATTCCGATGATGAATCGGATAATGAAATAGAACCTAATCTACCCATTTTAATAACTTTCAAACAACACAAAGACATATTTAATCCTAACATACACAAAAAAACTGATATACGAGACATAAAACCAAATATCGATGATAAAAATAATGTTGAAACAGAACCCAATAAACAAACTGAATTTCCTTTAAAACATCAAAAGATACTTCAATAGCCTATTCACAAACAATATCTAAAAAGACAGAAGTCACAACTTCCATTGCATTTCCGCTAGATTTGTCTCAACAGAAGATAAAAACCTCTTCCGAAAATGAATCGGATAATGAGAAAGATGTCATAGCAATGGTAAGATCATCTATAGAACATTCCTCAAAAACTATAATTCATCCCCCAACAAGATCAGAAGCCAAACTTCTTGAAAACTTTAACGAAGCGACAGAATTTAAGAAATTCAATGCACATATTCCAGAACAATTTAAAGACTCTTTAAATCCCGATTCGTCAAAAATTTTAGAAACGAAGGAAGTCCTTATTGCTGATATAAAATATTCAGCTGATGAGTCGGACATTGAGGCAACAGTTTTAAAACCAACTGGACTTAGTCCAGATCAGCTTAAAGATTCATTAGATCCCTATCTAACAAAACAGTTTGACAAACCTGACATTACCACATCAGATAAGCCTAATTCTATACTCGACTTAACAAAACCTTTAGTAAAGCCAAATTCAGCAGATGAGACAACAGAAAAGAAAACATCAGGATTAACTTTAGAACAATTTAAAGACTCTACAACCCCATCTTCTGATAACACTAAATCTATTCTCAAATTAACAAAACCTTTCAATAAGCCAATGTCCGACAATAAGTCTGAAGAACAACCTCAAGACCCTCTAACTTCCTCTCTTACTAAACTTTCGGACGAGGCTGACGATACCTCATCTGGTAAGGCTAAATATCCAGTCGACTCAATAAAGCCATTTTCAGATGCTGAGTCAGATGATAAGACACAAGACCTAAAATCAACAGGATTGACTTCACCACAATCACAAGATACATCAGGGCCCTCTCAATCAAAACTATCTGACAAACCTGACCTTTCCACTTCAGATAAGCCGAATTCTATACTCTACTTAACAAAGTACTTAGATAATCCATATTCAGATGATGAGTCGGAAAATAAAACAGAAGAAAAGGAACAACCTAAATACTCTCCAACTCGCTCTCTTACAAAACTGTCCAACCAGCCTGAAGTTACCACTTCTTATAATCCTAAATCTCCACAAAACCCAACAAAGCCATATTCAGATGAGACAGAAATTAAATCAACTGGATTGGCTCCACAACGTCCTAAAAATTCATTAGTTCCCCCTCTAGCAATATTATCTGACAAAGCAGACCATAAAATTATAGATAAGCCTACATCAATACTTGACTTAATTAAACCTTTCCATAAGCAATATTCAGATGACGAGTCGGAAGATAAGACAGAAGAAACGAAACAATCTGGTTTAACTTTAGAACAACCTAAAGCCTTTCTAGCTCCCTCTCTTACAAAACTGTCCGACAGACCTGAAGTGACCGCTTCTGATAAGACTAAATCTCCAATTGACTCAACAAAGCCATTGGTTAAACTATATTCAGATGATGAGTCGGAAGATGAGAGAGAAGAAAATAAACAATCTGGTTTGACATTAGAACAACCTAAAGGGTCTCTAACTCCGTCTCTTACAAAACTGTCCGACAAGCCTGACGTGACCACTTCAGATAAGACTAAATTTCCAATCGACGAAAGAATGCCAGTAGTTAAGCCATATTTAGATGATGATTGGGAAGACGAGCCAAAAGAATCAAAACAATCTGGTTTACCATTAGAACAAGCGAAAATGTCTCTAACTCAGTCACTTACAAAGCTGTCCGAAAAGCTTGCACTGAGCGCTTCTGATATGATTAAATCTCCACTCGACTCAACAAAACTATTAGTAAAGCCATATTCAGATGATGAGTCGGAAGATGAGACAGAAGAAAAGAACCAATCTGATTTAACTTCAGAACAACCTAAAGACTCTTTAACTCCCTCTCTTACTAGCCTGTCCGACAAGCCTGACGTCACCGTTTCTGAAAAGTCTAAATCTCCACTCGAATCAACAAAGCCACTAGTCAAGTCATATTTAGATGATGAGTCGGAAGATAAGACAGATGAACAGAAACAATCTGGTTTAACTTTAGAACAACATACAGGTTCTCTATCTCCCTCTCTTACAAAACTGTCAGACAAACCCGACGTGACCGCTTCTGATGAGACTAAATATCAACTCGGAACAACAAAGCTATTAGTTGAGCCATTTTCAGATGATGATTCGGAAGACGAGACGGAAGAAAATAAACAATCTGGTTTAAATTTAGAACAACATAAAGGTTCTCCAGCTCCCTCTCTTACAAAACGGTTCAACAAGCCTGTAGAGATCGCTTCTGATAAGACTATATTCACACTCGACTCAACAAAGCCATTAGTTATGCAATATTTAGATGATGAGTCAAGAAACAAGACAGAAGATAAGAAACACTATGGTTTAATTTTAAAACAACCTAACAGCTCTCTAGCTCCCTCTCTACAAAACTGTGCGGTAAGTCTGACATGACCGCTTCTGATAAGATCAAATCTCCAGTAGACGAAACAACGCCATTAGCTGAGTCATATTCAGATGATGAGTTGGAAGACGAGACAGACGAAAAGAAACAATCTGGTTTATCTTTGGAAAAACACAAATTCTCTCTACCTAAACTGTCCAACGAGCCTGACGTGACCTCTTCTGATAAGACTAAATCTCCACTCGACTCAACAAAACCACTACTTTGGCAATGTTTATATGACGGAACCGCTTCTGATAAGATCAAATCTCCACTCGACTCAATGAAGCCTTTGGTTGACCCTTATTCAGATGATGAGTTGGAAGATGAGACAGAAGAAAATAACCAATCTGGTTTAACTTTAGAACAACTTAAAGGCGCTCTAACACCCTCTCCTACAAAACTGTCTGAAAATTTGGATGTAAATGCTTCTGATAATACTAAATCTAAACCCGACTCAACTAAACCATTATTAAAGCCAAATTCAAATGATGAGTCGGAAGATGAGACAGAAGAAAAGAAAGAATCTGGTTTAACTTCAGAACAATCTAAAGGTGCTCTAGCTCCCTCTCTTACAAAACTATCCGACAAGTCTGACGTGACCGCTTCTGATAAGATAAAATCCCCACTCGACTCAATAAAGCCTTTGGTTGACCCTTATTCAGATGATGAGTTGGAAGATGAGACAGAAGAACTGAAACAATCTGGTTTAACCTTAGAACAACCTAAAGGCTCTCTAACTCAGTCTCTTATAAAACTGTCCGACAAGCCTGACGTGACCTCCTCAACAATGACATTAGTTGACTCATATTTAGATGACGAGATGAAAGATGAGACAGAAGAAAGCAAAAAACCTGAATTAAGTTCAGAACAACCTAAATTCTCTCTAACTCCCTCTCTTACAAAACTGTCCGACAAGTCTGATGTGACCGCTTCTGATAAGATCAAATCTCCACTCGACTCAATAAAGCCTTTGGCTGACCCTTATTCAGATGATGAGTTGGAAGATGAGACAGGAGAAAAGAAACAATCTGGTTTAACTTTAGAACAACCTAAGGGCTCTCTAACACCGTCTCTTATAAAACAGTCTGACAAGCATGACGTGACCATTTCTGATAAGGCTAAATCTACACTCGACTCAACAAAGCCATATTCAGATGATGAGTCAGAAGATGAGATAGAAGAAAATAAACAATCTGGTTTAACTTTTGAACAACATAAAGGCTTTATAACTTCGTCTTTAACAAAACTGTCCGACAAGCCAAACGTGACCTATTCTGATGAGACTAAATCTCCACTCGACTCAACAGAACCACTAGGAAAGCCATATTCAGATGATGAGTATGAAGATGACACAGAAGAATGGAAACAATCTGGTTTATCATTGGAACAACGTAATTGGTCTCTAGCTCCCTCTCTTGAAAAACTGTACGACAACCCTGATGTGACCTCTTCTGATAACGTTAAAACTTTACTCGACTCAAAAAAGCCATTAGATAAGCCATATTCACATGAGTCGGAAGACGGGACAGAAGAAAATAAGCAATCTGTTTTAACTTTAGAACAACCAAAAGGCTTCATAACTCCGTCTGCTACAAAACTGTCCAACAAGCCAGGCGTTTCCGCTTCTGATAAGATTAAATCTCCACTCGACTCAACAAAGCCATTAATGAAGCCATATTCAGAAGATGAGTCGGAAGATGAGACAGAAGAAAAGAAACAATCTGGTTTAACTTTAGAACAACTTAAAGGCTCTCTTGCTCCCTCTCTTACAAAACTGTCTGACAAGCCTGACCTGACCGCTTCTGATAAGACTAAATCTCCAGATGATTCAACAAAACCATTAGGAAAGCCATATTCAAATGATTCGGAAGATGAGACAGAAGAACAGAAACAATCTGGTTTAACTTTGGAACAACCTAAAGGCTATGTAGCTCCCTATCTTACAGAACTATCCGACAAACATGACGTGAACGCTTCTGATAATACTAAATCTACAGTTGACTCAATGAAACCATTAGGAAAGCCATATTCATATGATAAATCGGAAGATGCAATAGAAGAACAGAAACAATCTGGTTTAACTTTTGAACAACATAAACCCTCTGTTATTCAACTGTCTGAAAAAACTGATGTTAGTGCTTCTGATAAGACGAAATCTCTACCCGATTCAACAAAACCATTACTAAAAGTATATTCAGATGATGAGTCGGAAGATGAGTCAGGAGAGGAGAAACTAACGGGTTTTACTTTAGACAACCAAAAAGGCTCTCTAGCTCCCTCTCTTACAAAACTGTCCGACAAGCCTGACGTTACTGCTTCTGATAAGACTAAATTTCTTCTCGACTCATCAAAACCATTAGGAAAGGCATATTCAGATGATGAGTCGGAAGATGAGACAGAAGAAAAGAAACAATCTAGTTTATCTTTAGAACAACATAAAGGCTCTCTAGCTCCCTCTCTTACAAAACTGTCCGAAAAGCCTGACGTTACCGCTTCTGATATGGTTAAATCTTCAATTGACCGAACAAAACCATTAGGAAATCGATATTCCGATGATGAGTCGAAAGATGAGACACAAGAACAGAAACAATCTGGTTTAACTTTACAACAACCTAAAGGTTATGTAGCTCCACATCTTACAAAACTATCCGACAAGCCTGACGTGACCGCTTCTGATAAGACTAAATTTCTTCTCGACTCATCAAAACCATTAGGAAAGGCATATTCAGATGATGAGTCGGAAGATGAGACAGAAGAAAAGAAACAATCTAGTTTATCTTTAGAACAACACAAAGGCTCTCTAGCTCCCTATCTTACAAAACTGTCCGAACACCCTGACGGTACCGCTTCTGATAAGGTTAAATCTCCAATTGACCGAGCAAAACCATTAGGAAATCCATATTCAGACGATGAGTCAGAAGATGAGACAGAAGAACAGAAACAATCTGAGTCGGAAGATGAAATAGAAGAACAGAAAAAATCTGGTTTAACTTTAGAACAACCTAAAGGCTCTCTAACTAGCTCTGTTATACAAATGTCTGAAAAAACTGATTATACTGCTTCTGATAAGACGGAATATCTACCCGATTCAACAAAACCATTATTAAAAGCAAATTTAGAAGACGAGTCGGAAGATGAGACAGAAGAGGAGAAACTATCTGGCTTAAGTTTAGACCACACCAAAGACTCTCTAGCTCCCTCTCTTACAAAACTGTACGACAAGCACGTTACCGCTTCTGATAAAATTAAATCTCCAAGTTACTCAACAAAACCATTAGGAAAGCAATATTCCGATGATGCGTCGGAAGATGAAATAGAAGAACAGAAACAATCTGGCTTAACTTTAGAACAACCTAAAGGCTCTTTAACTCGCTCTTTTATACAAACTGATGTTACTGCTTCTGATAAGACGAAATCTCTAACTCGCTCTGTTATACAACTCTCTGAAAAAACTGACGTTACTGCTTCTGATAAGATAAAATCTTTACCCGATTCAACAAAACCATTATTAAAAGTATATTCAGATGATGAGTCGGAAGATAAGACAGAAGAGGAGAAACTATCTGGTTTAACTTTAGACCACCCCAAAGGCTCTCTAGCTCCCTCTCTTACAAAACTGTCCGACCAGCCTGACGTTACAGCTTCTGATAAGATTAAATCTCCAATTGACTCAACAAAACCATTAGAAAAGCCATATTCAGAAGATGAGTCGGAATATGAAATAGAAGAACAGAAACAATCTGGTTTAACTTTAGAACAACCTAAAGGCTCTTTAACTCGCTCTGTTATACAACTGTCTGAAAAAACTGACGTTACTTGCTTCTGATAAGACAAAATCTTTACCCGATTCAACAAAACCATTATTAAAAGAATATTCAGATGATGAGTCGGAAGATAAGACAGAAGAGGAGAAACTATCTGGTTTAACTTTAGACCACCCCAAAGGCTCTCTAGCTCCCTCTCTTACAAAACTGTCCGACCAGCCTGACGTTACAGCTTCTGATAAGATTAAATCTCCAATTGACTCAACAAAACCATTAGAAAAGCCATATTCAGAAGATGAGTCGGAATATGAAATAGAAGAACAGAAACAATCTGGTTTAACTTTACAACAACCTAAGCGCTATGTAGATCCATGTCTTACAAAACTGTCCGACAAGCCTGACGTGACCGCTTCTGATAAGACTAAATTTCTTCTCGACTCTTCAAAACCATTAGGAAAGGCATATTCAGATGATGAGTCGGAAGATGAGACAGAGGGAAAGAAACAATCTGGTTTATCTTTAGAACAACCTAATGGGTCTATAGCTCCCTCTCTTACAAAACTGTCCGAAAAGCCTGACGTTACCGCTTCTGATAAGGTTAAATCTCCAATTGACCCAAAAAAATCATTAGGAAATCCATATTCAGATGATGAGTCGGAAGATGAGACAGAAGAACAGAAACAATCTTGTTTAACTTTACAACAACCTAAAGGTTATGTAGCTCCATATCTTACAAAACTGTCCGACAAGCCGGACATGACCGCTTCTGATAAGACTAAATTTCTTCTAGACTCATCCAAACCATTAGGAAAGGCATATTCAGATGATGAGTCGGAAGATGAGACAGAAGAAAATAAACAAGCTGCTTTATCTTTGGAACAACCTAAAGGGTCTTTAACTCGCTCAGTTATACAACTGTCTGAAAAAACTGATGTTACTGCTTCTGATAAGACGAAATCTCTACCCGATTCAACAAAACCATTTTTAAAAGTATATTCAGATGAAGAGTCAGAAGATAAGACAGAAGAGGAGAAACTATCTGGTTTAACTTTAGACCACCCCAAAGGCTCTCTAGCTCCCACTCTTACAAAACCGTCCGACAAGCCTGACGTTACCGCTTCTGAAAAAATTAAATCTATAAGTGACTCAACAAAACCATTAGGAAAGCCATATTCCGGTGATGAGTCGGAAGATGAAATAGAAGAACAGAAACAATCTGGTTTAACTTTAGAACAACGTAAAGGCTCTTTAACTCGCTCTTTTATACAAACTGATGTTACTGCTTCTGATAAGACGAAATCTCTACCCGATTCAACAAAACCATTTTTAAAAGTATCTTCAGATGATGAGTCGGAAGATGAGACAGAAGAACAGAAACATTCTGGTTTAAATGTAGAACACCCTAAAGGTCCTCTAACTCCCTGTCTTACAAAACTGTCCGACAAGCCTGATGTGACCGCTTCTGATGAGACTAAATCTCCAGATGACTCGACGAAACCATTGGGAAAGCCATATTCAGATGATTCGGAAGATGAGACAGAAGAGGAGAAACTATCTGGTTTAACTTTGGAACAACCTAAAGGCTATGTAGCTCCCTATCTTACAAAACTATCCGACAAGCCTGACGTGAACGCTTCTGATAAGACTAAATTTCTTCTCGACTCATCAAAACCATTAGGAAAGGCATATTCAGATGATGAGTCGGAAGATGAGACAGAGGGAAAGAAACAATCTGGTTTATCTTCAGAACAACCTAAAGGGTCTATAGCTCCCTCTCTTACTAAACTGTCCGAAAAGCCTGACGTTACCGCTTCTGATAAGGTTAAATCTCCAATTGACTCAACAAAACCATTAGTAAAAGTATATTCAGATGATAAGTCGGAAGATGAGACAGGAGAGGAGAAACTAACTGGTTTTAATTTAGACAACCCCAAAGGCTCTCTAGCTCCCTCTCTTACAAAACTGTCCGACAAGCCTGACGTGACCGCTTCTGATAATACTAAATTTCTTCTCGATTCATCAAAACCATTAGGAAAGGCATATTCAGATGATGAGTCGGAAGATGAGACAGAAGGAAGGAAACAATCCGGTTTATCTTTAGAACAACCTAAAGGGTCTTTAGCCCCCTCTCTTACAAAACTGTCCGAAAAGCCTGACGTTACCGCTTCTGATAAGGTTAAATCTCCAATTGACCCAACAAAACCATTAGTAAAAGTATATTCAGATGATAAGTCGGAAGATGAGACAGGAGAGAAGAAACAAACTGGTTTTACTTAGACAACCCCAAAGGCTCTCTAACTCCCTCTCTTACAAAACTGTCCGACAAGCCTGACATTACCGCTTCTGATAAGATTAAATCTCCAAGTGACTCTACAAAACCATTAGGAAAGCCATATTCAGATGATGAGTCGGAAGATGAAATAGAAGAACAGCAACAATCTGATTTAACTTTAGAACAACCTAAAGGCTCTTTAACTCGCTCTGTTATACAACTGTCTGAAAAAACTGATGTTACTGCTTCTGATAAGACTAAATCTCTACCCGATTCAACAAAACCATTTTTAAAAGTATATTCAGATGATGAGTCGGAAGATGAGACAGAAGAGGAGAAACTTTCTGGTTTAACTTTGGACCACCCCAAAGGCTCTCTAGCACCCTCTCTTTCGAAACTGTCCGACAAGCCTGACGTGTCCGCTTCTGATAAGACTAAATCTCCACTCGACTCAACAAAGGCACTAGTCCAGCCATATTCAGATCATGAGTTTAAAGATGAGACAGAAGAACAGAAACAACCTGGTTTAACTTTAGAACCACCTAAAGGCTATGTAGCTCCCTATCTTACAAAACTGTCCGACAAGGCTGACGTGACCGCTTCCGATAAGACTAAATCTCCAGCTGCCTCAACAAAACCATTAGGAACGCCATATTCATGTGACGAATCGGAAGATGAGACAGAATCAAATAAACAATCTGGTTTATCTTTAGAACAAACTAATGGCTCTTTAACTCGCTCTGTTGTAAAACCGTCTGAAAAAACTGATGTTACTGCTTCTGAAAAGACTAAATCTCCAGATCACTCAACAAAACCATTGGGAAAGCCATATTCAGATGATTCGGAAGATGAGACAGAAGAACAGAAACAATCTGGTTTAACTTTGGAACAACCTAAAGTCTATGTAGCTCCATATCTTACAAAACTATCCGACAAGCCTGACGTGAACGCTTCTGATACGATTAAATCTCCAGTTGACTCAACAAAACCTGTAGGAAAGCCATATTCATATGATGTGTCCGAAGATGAATTGGAAGAACAGAAACAATGTGGTTTAACTTTAGAACAACCTAAAGGCTCCTTAACTCGCTCTGTTCTACAACTGTCTGAAAAAACTGATGTTAGTGCTTCTGATAAAACGAAATCTCTACCTGATTCAACAAAACTATTATTAAAAGTATATTCCGATGATGAGTCGGAAGATGAGACAGAAGATGAGAAACTATCTGGTTTATCTTTAGACCACCCTAAAGGCTCTCTAGCTCCCTCTCTTACAAAACTGTCCGAAAAGCCTGACGTTACCGCTTCTGATAAGGTTAAATCTCCATTTGACCCAACAAAACCATTAGTAAAAGTATATTCAGATGATGAGTATGAAGATGAGACAGGAGAGGAGAAACTAACTGGTTTTAATTTAGACAACCCCAAAGGCTCTCTAGCTCCCTCTCTTACAAAACTGTCCGACAAGCCTGACGTGACCGCTTCTGATAATACTAAATTTCTTCTCGATTCATCAAAACCATTAGGAAAGGCATATTCAGATGATGAGTCGGAAGATGAGACAGAAGGAAGGAAACAATCCGGTTTATCTTTAGAACAACCTAAAGGGTCTTTAGCCCCCTCTCTTACAAAACTGTCCGAAAAGCCTGACGTTACCGCTTTTGATAAGGTTAAATCTCCAATTGACCCGAAAAAACCATTTGGAAATCCATATTCAGATGATGAGCCGGAAGATGAGACAGCAGAACAGAAACAATATTGTTTAACTTTACAACAACCTAAAGGTAATGTGTCTCCATATCTTACAAAACTGTCCGACAAGCCTGATATGACCGCTTCTGATAAGACTAAATTTGTTCTCGACTCATCCAAACCATTAGGAAAGGCATATTCAGATAATGAGTCGGAAGATGAGACAGAAGAAAAGAAACAATCTGGTTTATTTTTAGAACAACCTAAAGGGTCTCTAGCTCCCTCTCTTACACAACTGTCCGAAAAGCCTGACGTTACCGCTTCTGATAAGGTTAAATCTCTAATTGACCCAACAAAACCATTAGTAAAAGTATATTCAGATGATGAGTCGGAAGATGAGACAGGAGAGGAGAAACTAACTGGATTTACTTTAGACAACCCCAAAGGCTCTCTAGCTCCCTCTCTTACAAAACTATCCGACAAGCCTGACTTTACAGCTTCTGATAACATTAAAACTACAATTGACCCAACAAAACCATTAGGAAGTCCAGATTCATATGATGAGTCGGAAGATGAAATAGAAGAACAGAAACCATCTGGTTTAACTTTAGAACAACCTAAAGGCTCTTTAACTAGATCTGTTATACAACTGTCTGAAAAAACTGATTATACTGCTTCCGATAAGCCGAAATCTCTACCCGATCCAACAAAACCATTATTAAAAGTAAATTTAGATGACGAGTCGGAAGATGAGATAGAAGAGGAGAAACTATCTGGTTTAACTTTAGACCACCCCAAAGAATCTCTAGCTCCCTCTCTTACAAAACCGTCCGACAAGCCTGACTTTACCGCTTCTGAAAAAATTAAATCTCCAAGTGACTCAACAAAACCATTAGGAAAGCCATATTCCGGTGATGAGTCGGAATTAGAAATAGAAGAACAGAAACAATCTGGTTTAATTTTAGAACAACCTAAAGGCTCTTTAACTCGCTCTTTTATACAACTGTCTGAAAAAACTGATGTTACTGCATCTGATAAGACAAAATCTCTACCCGATTCAACAAAACCATTTTTAAAAGTATATTCAGATGATGAATCGGAAGATGAGACAGAAGAGGAGAAACTATCTGGTTTAACTTTAGACCACCCCAAATTCTCTCTAGCTCCCTCTCTTACGAAACTGTCCGACAAGCCTGACGTTACCGCTTCTGATAAGATTAAATCTCCAATTGACCCAACAAAACCATTAGGAAATCCATATTTAGATGATGAGTCGGAAGATAAGACAGAAGAACAGAAACATTCTGGTTTAAATGTAGAACACCCTAAAGGCCCTCTAACTCCCTGTCTTACAAAACTGTCCGACAAGACTGATGTGACCGCTTCTGATGAGACTAAATCTCCAGATGACTCAACAAAACCATTGGGAAAGCCATATTCAGATGATGAGTCGGAAGATGAGACAGAAGAAAATAAAAAATCTGGTTTAACTTTGGAACAACCTAAAGGCTATGTAGCTCCTTATCTTACAAAACTATCCGACAAGCCTGACGCGAACGCTTCTGATAAGATTAAATCTCCAGTTGACTCAACAAAATCATTAGGAAAGCCATATTCATATTATGAGTCGGAAGATGAATTGGAAGAACAGAAACAATGTGGTTTAACTTTAGAACAACCTAAATGTTCCTTACCTCGCTCTGTTCTACAACTGTCGGAAAAAACTCATGTTAGTGCTTCTGATAAAACGAAACCTCTAATCGATTCAACAAAACCATTATTAAAAGTATATTCCGATGATGAGTCGGAAGATGAGACAGAAGAGGAGCAACTATCTGGTTTAACTTTAGACCACCCCAAAGGCTCTCTAGCTCCCTCTCTTACAAAACTGTCCGAAAAGCCTGACGTTACCGCTTCTGATAAGGTTAAATCTCCAATTGACCTAACAAAATCATTGGTAAAAGTATATTCAGATGATGAGTCGGAAGATGAGACAGAAGAGGAGAAACTAACTCGTTTTACTTTAGACAGCCCCAAAGGGTCTCTAGCTCCCTCTATTACAAAACTGTCCGACAAGACTGACGTTACCGCTTCTGATAAGATTAAATCTACAAGTGACTCTACAAAACCATTAGTAAAAGTATATTCAGATGATGAGTCGGAAGATGAGACAGGAGAGAAGAAACAAACTGGTTTTACTTTAGACAACCCCAAAGGCTCTCTAACTCCCTCTCTTACAAAACTGTCCGACAAGCCTGACATTACGGCTTCTGATAAGATTAAATCTCCAAGTGACTCTACAAAACCATTAGGAAAGCCATATTCAGATGATGAGTCGGAAGATGAAATAGAAGAACAGAAACAATCTGATTTAACTTTAGAACAAACTAATGGCTCTTTAACTCGCTCTGTTGTAAAACCGTCTGAAAAAACTGATGTTACTGCTTCTGAAAAGACTAAATCTCCAGATCACTCAACAAAACCATTGGGAAAGCCATATTCAGATGATTCGGAAGATGAGACAGAAGAACAGAAACAATCTGGTTTAACTTTGGAACAACCTAAAGTCTATGTAGCTCCATATCTTACAAAACTATCCGACAAGCCTGACGTGAACGCTTCTGATACGATTAAATCTCCAGTTGACTCAACAAAACCTGTAGGAAAGCCATATTCATATGATGTGTCCGAAGATGAATTGGAAGAACAGAAACAATGTGGTTTAACTTTAGAACAACCTAAAGGCTCCTTAACTCGCTCTGTTCTACAACTGTCTGAAAAAAACTGATGTTAGTGCTTCTGATAAAACGAAATCTCTACCTGATTCAACAAAACCATTATTAAAAGTATATTCCGATGATGAGTCGGAAGATGAGACAGAAGATGAGAAACTATCTGGTTTATCTTTAGACCACCCTAAAGGCTCTCTAGCTCCCTCTCTTACAAACTGTCCGAAAAGCCTGACGTTACCGCTTCTGATAAGGTTAAATCTCCAATTGACCCAACAAAACCATTAATAAAAGTATATTCAGATGATGAGTATGAAGATGAGACAGGAGAGGAGAAACTAACTGGTTTTACTTTAGACAACCCCAAAGGCTCTCTAGCTCCCTCTCTTACAAAACTGTCCGACAAGCCTGACGTTACCGCTTCTGATAAGATTAAATCTCCAAGTGACTCAACAAAACCATTAGAAAAGCCATATTCAGAAGATGAGTCGGAAGATGAAATAAAAGAACAGAAACAATCTGGTTTAACTTTACAACAACCTAAGCGCTATGTAGCTCCATATCTTACAAAACTGTCCGACAAGCCTGACGTGACCGCTTCTGATAAGACTAAATTTCTTCTCGACTCATCAAAACCATTAGGAAAGGCAAATTCAGATGATGAGTCGGAAGGTGAGACAGAAGGAAAGAAACAATCTGGTTTATCTTTAGAACAACCTAAAGGGTCTTTAACTCCCTCTCTTACAAAAACTGTCCGAAAAGCCTGACGTTACCGCTTCTGATAAGGTTTTAAATCTCCAATTGACCCGAAAAAAACCATTAGGAAATCCATATTCAGATGATGAGCCGGAAGATGAGACAGAGAACAGAAACAATCTTGTTTAACTTTACAACAACCTAAAGGTTATGTGTCTCCATATCTTACAAAACTGTCCGACAACCTGACATGACCGCTTCAGATGATGAGTCGGAAGATGAGACAGAAGAAAAGAAACAATCTGGTTTATCTTTAGAACAACCTAAAGGGTCTGCTTCTGATATGATGAAATCTCTACCCGATTCAACAAAACCATTTTTTAAAAGTATATTCAGATGATGAGTCGCAAGATGAGACAGAAGAGGAGAAACTTTCTGGTTTAACTTTAGACCACCCCAAAGGCTCTCTAGCTCCCTCTCTTCGAAACTGTCCGACAAGCCTGACGTGTCCGCTTCTGATAAGACTAAATCTCCAATCGACTCAACAAAGCCACTAGTCCAGCAATATTCAGATCATGAGTTTAAAGATGAGACAGAAGAACAGAAACAACCTGGTTTAACTTTAGAACCACCTAAAGGCTATGTCGCTCCCTATCTTACAAAACTGTCCGACAAGCCTGACGTGACCGCTTCCGATAAGACTAAATCTCCAGTGGCCTCAACAAAACCATTAGGAAAGCCATATTCATATGATGAATCGGAAGATGAAACAGAAGCAAATAAACAATCTGGTTTATCTATAGAACAACTAAAGGCTCTTTAACTCGCTCTGTTGTAAAACCGTCTGAAAAAACTGATATTACTGCTTCTGATAAGACGAAATCTCTTCCCGATTCAACAAAACCATTTTTAAAAGTATATTCAGATGATGAGTCGGAAGATGAGACAGAAGAGGAGAAACTATCTGGTTTAACTTTAGACCACCCCAAAGGCTCTCTAGCTCCCTCTCTTACAAAACTGTCCGACAAGCCTGACGTTACCGCTTCTGATAAGATTAAATCACCAATTGACCCAACAAACCATTAGGAAATCCATATTCAGATGATGAGGCGGAAGATGAGACAGAAGAACAGGAACATTCTGGTTTAAATGTAGAACACCCCTAAAGGCCCTCTAACTCCCTGTCTTACAAAACTGTCCGACAAGCCTGATGTGACCGCTTCTGATAAGACTAAATCTCCAGATGACTCAACAAAAACCATTGGGAAAGCCATATTCAGATGATTCGGAAGATGAGACAGAAGAGGAGAAACTATCTGGTTTAACTTTGGAACAACCTAAAGGCTATGTAGCTCCCCTATCTTACAAAACTATCCGACAAGCCTGACGTGAACGCTTCTGATAAGACTAAATTTCTTCTCGACTCATCAAAACCATTAGGAAAGGCATATTCAGATGATGAGTCGGAAGATGAGACAGAGGGAAAGAAACAATCTGGTTTATCTTTAGAACAACCTAAAGGGTCTATAGCTCCCTCTCTTAGAAAACTGTCCGAAAAGCCTGACGTTACCGCTTCTGATAAGGTTAAATCTCCAATTGACCCAACAAAACCATTAGTAAAAGTATATTCAGATGATAAGTCGGAAGATGAGACAGGAGAGGAGAACTAACTGGTTTTAATTTAGACAACCCCAAAGGCTCTCTAGCTCCCTCTCTTACAAACTGTCCGACAAGCCTGACGTTACCGCTTCTGATAAGATTAAATCTCCAAGTGACTCAACAAAACCATTAGAAAAGCCATATTCAGAAGATGAGTCGGAAGATGAAATAGAAGAACAGAAACAATCTGGTTTAACTTTACAACAACCTAAGCGCTATGTAGCTCCATATCTTACAAAACTGTCCGACAAGCCTGACGTGACCGCTTCTGATAAGACTAAATTTCTTCTCGACTCATCAAAACCATTAGGAAAGGCAATATTCAGATGATGAGTCGGAAGATGAGACAGAAGGAAGGAAACAAGCTGGTTTATCTTTAGAACAACCTAAAGGGTCTTTAGCCCCCTCTCTTACAAAACTGTCCGAAAAGCCTGACGTTACCGCTTCTGATAAGGTTAAATCTCCAATTGACCCGAAAAAAACCATTAGGAAATCCATATTCAGATGATGAGCCGGAAGATGAGACAGAAGAACAGAAACAATATTGTTTAACTTTACAACAACCTAAAGGTTATATGTCTCCATATCTTACAAACTGTCCGACAAGCCTGATATGACCGCTTCTGATAAGACTAAATTTGTTCTCGACTCATCCAAACCATTAGGAAAGGCATATTCAGATGATGAGCCGGAAGATGAGACAGAAGAAAAGAAACAATCTGGTTTATCTTTAGAACAACCTAAAGGGTCTCTAGCTCCCTCTCTTACAAAACTGTCCGACAAGCTTGACTTTACCGCTTCTGATAAGACTAAAACTACAATTGACCCAGCAAAACCATTAGGAAGTCCAGATTCATATGATGAGTCGGAAGATGAAATAGAAGAACAGAAACAATCTGCTTTAACTTTAGAACAACCTAAAGGCTCTTTAACTAGCTCTGTTTTACAACTGTCTGAAAAAACTGATTATACTGCTTCTGATAAGACGAAATCTCTACCCGATTCCAACAAAACCATTATTAAAGGTAAATTTAAATGAGGAGTCGGAAGATGAGAGAGAAGAGGAGAAACTATCTGTTTTAACATCAGACCACTCAAAGGCTCTCTAGCTCCCTCTCTTACAAAACCGTCCGACAAGCCTGACGTTACCGCTTCTGATAGATTAAATCTCCAATTGACCCAACAAAACCATTAGGAAATCCATATTCATATGATGAGTCGGAAGATAAGACAGAAGAACAGAACATTCTGGTTTAAATGTAGAACACCCTAAAGGCCCTCTAACTCCCTGTCTTACAAAACTGTCCGACAAGCCTGATGTGACCGCTTCTGATGAGACTAAATCTCCAGATGACTCAACAAAACCATTGGGAAGCCATATTCAGATGATGAGTCGGAAGATGACACAGAAGAAAATAAAAAATCTGGTTTAACTTTGGAACAACCTAAAGGCTATGTAGCTCCCTATCTTACAAAACTATCCGACAAGCCTGACGAGACAGCTTCTGATAAGACTAAATTTCTTCTCGACTCATCAAAACCATTAGGAAAGGCATATTCAGATTATGAATCGGAAGATGAGACAGAAGAAAAGAAACAACTCTGGTTTATCTTTAGAACAACCTAAATGGTCTCTAGCTCCCTCTCTTACAAAACTGTCCGAAAAGCCTGACGTTACCGCTTCTGATAAGGTTAAATCTCTAATTGACCCAACAAAACCATTAGTAAAAGTATATTCAGATGATGAGTCGGAAGATGAGACTCCCTCTCTTACAAAACTGTCCGAAAAGCCTGACGTTACGCTTCTGATAAGGTTAAATCTTCCAATTGACCCAACAAAATCATTAGTAAAAGTATATTCAGATGATGAGTCGGAAGATGAGACAGGAGAGGAGAAACTAACTGGTTTACTTTAGACAACCCCAAAGGCTCTCTAGCTCCCTCTCTTACGAAACTGTCCGACAAGCCTGACGTTGCCGCTTCTGATAAGATTAAATCTCCATGTGACTCTACAAAACCATTAGGAAAGCCATATTCAGATGATGAGTCGGAAGATGAAATAGAAGAACAGAAACAATCTGATTTTAACTTTAGAACAGAGCTCTTTTACTCGCTCTGTTATACAAACGTCTGAAAAAAACTGATGTACTGCTTCTTATAAGACGAAATCTCTACCTGATTCAACAAACACATTTTTTAAAAGTATATTCAGATGATGAGTCGGAAGAGAGACAGAAGAGGAGAAACTATCTAATTTAACTTTAGACACCCCCAAATTCTCTCTAGCTCCCTCTCTTACGAAACTGTCCGACAAGCCTGACGTGACAGCTTCTGATAGATTAAATCTTCAATTGACCCAACAAAAACCATTAGGAATCCATATTCAGATGATTCGGAAACGAGACAGAAGAGGAGAAACAGTCTATTTTACACTTTACAACAACCTAAAGGTTATGTAGCTCCATATCTTACAAAACTGTCCGACAAGCCTGACGTGACCGCTTCTGATAAGAATAAATTTCTTCTCGACTCATCAAAACCATTAGGAAAGGCATATTCAGATGATGAGTCGGAAGATGAGACAGAAGAAAAGAAACAATCTGGTTTATTTAGAACACCTAAAGGGTCTCTAGCTCCCTCTCTTAGAAAACTGTCCGAAAAGCCTGACGTTACCGCTTCTGATAAGGTTAAATCTCTAATTGACCCAACAAAACCATTAGGAAATCCATATTCAGATGATTCGGAAGATGAGACAGAAGAGGAGAAACAGTCTTATTTAACTTTACAACAACCTAAAGGTATGTAGCTCCCTCTCTTACAAAACTGTCCGACAAGCCTGACGTGACCGCTTCTGATAAGACTAATTTCTTCTCGACTCATCAAAACCATTAGGAAAGGCATATTCAGATGATGAGTCGGAAGATGAGACAGAAGAAAGAAACAATCTGGTTTATCTTTAGAACAACCGAAAGGGTCTCTAGCTCCCTCTCTTACAAAACTATCCGACAAGCCTGACTTTACCGCCTCTGATAACATTAAAACTACAATTGACCCAACAAAACCATTACGAAGTCCAGATTCATATGATGAGTCGGAAGATGAAATAGAAGAACAGAAACCATCTGGTTTAACTTTAGAACAACCTAAAGGCTCTTTAACTAGATCTGTTATACAACTGTCTGAAAAAACTGATTATACTGCTTCCGATAAGCCGAAATCTCTACCCGATCCAACAAAACCATTATTAAAAGTAAATTTAGATGACGAGTCGGAAGATGAGACAGAAGAGGAGAAACTATCTGGTTTAACTTTAGACCACCCAAAGGATCTCTAGCTCCCTCTCTTACAAACCGTCCGACAAGCCTGACTTTACCGCTTCTGAAAAAATTAAATCTCCAAGTGACTCAACAAAACCATTAGGAAAGCCATATTCCGGTGATGAGTCGGAATTAGAAATAGAAGAACAGAAACAATCTGGTTTAATTTTAGAACAACCTAAAGGCTCTTTAACTCGCTCTTTTATACAACTGTCTGAAAAAACTGATGTTACTGCTTCTGATAAGACGAAATCTCTACCCGATTCAACAAAACCATTTTTAAAAGTATATTCAGATGATGAGTCGGAAGATGAGACAGAAGAGGAGAAACTATCTGGTTTAACTTTAGACCACCCCAAATTCTCTCTAGCTCCCTCTCTTACGAAACTGTCCGACAAGCCTGACGTTACCGCTTCTGATAAGATTAAATCTCCAATTGACCCAACAAAACCATTAGGAAATCCATATTTAGATGATGAGTCGGAAGATAAGACAGCAGAACAGAAACATTCTGGTTTAAATGTAGAACACCCTAAAGGCCCTCTAACTCCCTGTCTTACAAAACTGTCCGACAAGCCTGATGTGACCGCTTCTGATGAGACTAAATCTCCAGATGACTCAACAAAACCATGGGAAAAGCCATATTCAGATGATGAGTCGGAAGATGAGACAGAAGAAAATAAAAAATCTGGTTTAACTTTGGAACAACCTAAAGGCTATGTAGCTCCTTATCTTACAAAACTATCCGACAAGCCTGACGCGAACGCTTCTGATAAGATTAAATCTCCAGTTGACTCAACAAAATCATTAGGAAAGCCATATTCATATGATGAGTCGGAAGATGAATTGGAAGAACAGAAACAATGTGGTTTAACTTTAGAACAACCTAAATGTTCCTTAACTCGCTCTGTTCTACAACTGTCGGAAAAAACTCATGTTAGTGCTTCTGATAAAACGAAATCTCTACCCGATTCAACAAAACCATTATTAAAAGTATATTCCGATGATGAGTCGGAAGATGAGACAGAAGAGGAGCAACTATCTGGTTTAACTTTAGACCACCCCAAAGGCTCTCTAGCTCCCTCTCTTACAAAATGTCCGAAAAGCCTGACGTTACCGCTTCTGATAAGGTTAATCTCCAATTGACCCAACAAAATCATTAGTAAAAGTATATTCAGATGATGAGTCGGAAGATGAGACAGAAGAGGAGAAACTAACTCGTTTTACTTTAGACAGCCCCAAAGGGTCTCTTGCTCCCTCTATTACAGAACTGTCCGACAAGACTAACGTTACCGCTTTGATAAGATTAAATCTACAAGTGATTCTACAAAACCATTAGTAAAAGTATATTCAGATGATGAGTCGGAAGATGAGACAGGAGAGAAGAGAAACAAACTGGTTTTACTTTAGACAACCCCAAAGGCTCTCTAACTCCCTCTTTTACAAAACTGTCCGACAAGCCTGACATTACCTCTTCTGATAAGATTAAATCTCCAAGTGACTCTACAAAACCATTAGGAAAGCCATATTCAGATGATGAGTCGGAAGATGAACAGCAACAATCTGATTTAACTTTAGAACAACCTAAAAGGCTCTTTAACTCGATCTGTTATACAACTGTCTGAAAAAACTGATGTTACTGCTTCTGATAAGACTAAATCTCTACCCGATTCAACAAAACCATTTTTAAAAGTATATTCAGATGAATCGGAAGATGAGACAGAAGAGGAGAAACTATCTGGTTTAACTTTAGACCACCTCAAATTCTCTCTAGCTCCCTCTCTTACAAAACTGTCCGACAAGCCTGACGTGGCCGCTTCTGATAAGATTAAATCTCCAATTGACCCAACAAAACCATTAGGAAATCCATATTCAGATGTTGAGTCGGAAGATGAGACAGAAGAACAGAAACAATCTGGTTTAACTTTACAACAACCTAAAGGCTATGTAGCTCCATATCGTACAAAACTGTTCGACAAGCCTGACGTGACCGCTTCTGATAAGACTAAATCTAAACTTGAGTCAACAAAGCATTTACATGATGAGTCAGAAGACGAGACAGAAGAAAATAAGCAAAACGGTTTCACTATAGATCAAACTAAAGGGCCCCTTACAAATCTGTCCGAAACGCCTGACGTGACTGCTTCTGAAAAGTCTAAATCTTCACTAGACTCCAAATTACCACTAGGAAAGCCATATTCAGATGCTGAGTCGGAAGATGAGACACAAGAAAATAAAAAATCTGAGTCAGAAGATGAAATAGAAGCACAGAAAAACAATCTGGTTTAACTTTAGAACAATCTAAAGGCTATGTAGCTCCATATCTTACAACACTGTCCGACACGCCTGATGTGAACGCTTCTGATAAGATCAAATATACACTCGACTCAACAAAGCCATAGTTAAGCCGTATTTACATGATGGGTCGGAAGATGAGACAGAAGAAAAGATACAATCTGGTCTAACTTTAGAACAAAATAAAGGCTCTTTAGTTCCCTCTCTACGAAACTATCCGACAAGCCTGACGTGAACGCTTCTGATAAGATTAAATCTCCACTCGACTCAACAATCCTCTACTCAAGACATATTCAGATGATTGAGTGGAAGATGAGAGAGAAGAGCAGAGAACAATCTGGTTAGCTTTAGAACAGCCTAAAGACTCTCGAACGCCCTCTCTTACAAAACTGTCCGACAGGCCTGACGTGACCGCTTCTGATGAGACTAAATCTCCACATGATTCTCAACAAAGCCACTAGTAAGACTTATTCAGATGAAGAGTGGGAAGATGAGACAGGACAGAAACAATCAGATTTAAATTTAGAACAGCCTAAATCTTCTGTAGCTCCCTCTCTTACAAAACGTTCTGGCAAGCCTCACGTGACCACTTCTGATAAGGCTAAATCTCTACTGTACTCCACAAAGTCATTAGTTAAAACCTTATTTACATGAAGAGTCGGAAAATGAGACAGAAGAAAAGACAGAAGACAGCCTAAAGGCTCTCTAGCTCCCTCTCTTACAAAATGATCGACCAGCGTGACGTGACCGCTTCTGATAACATTAAATCTCCACTCGATTTAACAAAACCATTAGTTAAGCCATATTCAGATGATGAGTTGAAAGCTTTAGAACAGCCTAAAGACTCGCTAGATCCCTCTCTTACAAAACTGTCCGGCAAGCCAGGACGTGATAATTCTGATAAGGCTAAATCTCCACTCGACTCCACAAAGATATTAGTTAAACCATATTCCCATGATGAGTCGGAAGATGAGACAAAAATACAAAAACAATCTGGTTTAACTTTACAACAACCTAAAGGCTATGTAGCT